>CM061532.1:166564290-166906122 GCA_030545055.2 Neoaliturus tenellus | reverse complement strand
TTTTATCAATGAATTGATTCAACAAATTCCAAGTTGCCTTTGTGTTACTTTTACAACTTTCAAACTTCTGTTTATAAAAATTATTTTTTAATTGTTTTATTTAATTGCAAAGCTTGTTTCTAAATTGTTTAAAATATTTTTTTAAAGGCATCAGGTGACATACATCGCAGACCAGTCAACAGCTGATTGAGTCGGCGGCAGGCGGCGAGGTGATCCAGGAATGTCGCTCCCCCCCCCGCAGTTCCCGCCGTCACGACACTTCCAACGAGTGATCTGTTATGTGCGTGGGTATAATCCACCTCAACTTTGATCTTACTTCCAACTCTTACAAAGACATGGTCTAAACAAATTTCAGATTGTTCTGTTATTCGGGTACTTACAAGACTCTCAAGACCAAGAAAATTTAAAAGGGTCTGCTGTATTACAAATAAAATCTAAACAGTTTACATCTGATAAATTATTTTTCAAATATACTACAATACCACCTGCTCTATGATCATTACTACATTTTACATGCATTAAATAATTAGGAATTTCATAAAAACATGCTTCATTTGTATTGATCCAAATCTCCAACAGTATTAAAATTTCTGGAACATGTTTATAGTTGGATAACTCAGCAATGAAAGGTCAAAGTTTTTCCTTAGGCTTCTAATTTTTTATGCACAATTAATAACTTTTCAATCATGGTAAAAGTTTTGAATTTTTAGAAAGAATCTTAATTTTATTTTACATTAAGGTGTTAGTTGAAATTATTTGTAGTTTTTAGCCATTTATTTTGCAAAATATTTAAGTATCAGAAACAACTCTTATAAAATAGAAAATTAAATTCTTCAATGTTAATTTATTGTTGTAATTGTTTTCAGCTTGAAGCCAACATGACTTGGCTGTTATGACTTCTACCATCTTTACTGCAGCATATCCCGGAAGAAAAATGGTAAATTAGTTTATTGAAGCTTATCATCCAAAAGTTTGATTTTTTTATTACTTTGTACTACATTTAGGGTAGGTAAATAAACAAATAAAAGTTAATAATCTAAATAAAACTAATTTGTAAAGTTTAATTTTAAATAAAACCATCTTTTATTAATAGGCCAGTGCAGAAAATATTTGCTTGCAAAGTTTGTCTGGCTCTGATGTGGTTAAAAGCAGTTATCTGGTGAGTTTAGGTAGTTTTTTGTCTTTACAATCTTAAATTTCTGGAATATATTACACAATCCTTGCCACTGTAAATACAAATTTTGTGGGTTTTCACTTGCCTTGGACCTGGTCACAAAGAAGCATCCTTCTATAAGCTTTGCTAGCATGTTAAATAAGATTTGAGTTAAATGATGGAGACTATTTTTCTTATCTTCCTAAAATCATTTTTTGAAAATGTTCTACAAAACTAAAATACCGTACCTCTTCTATTCATTTAATTTCCAACCTGTGAACTATCAACAGCATTTTTTCTCCTTAAGCTTTTTATATACAAGCATATTTTTTATATATTGATGAAGTTTCCTTCCTAACACAAATGTTAGAGTGTAAATTTAAACTGTAGACTACAATTGGAAGAACAATTTTCTATTGTTAAACTTTTTTAACTTTATCATTATTTTTGTACTTAAAACACCAACACTAACACTTAAAAGATATGATTAAGTCTTAAGCAGATGTTGTAAACTCTGAATAATATAAGTCAATATAAGTTTGGATACATTTTATGGTTATTCATTGTGCAATAAAATTAAGAGTAATTAAGATAGTTTGCTAATGTAACTCCAGTTCATTCCAATACTTTAACTACACCATGGCAGTAATTAAACTTATCTCTTTGCCATCCTCCTACCATTTTAAAATTTTTTGTATAAAACAAGAATACTGTACTTTACTTATCATTCCATCTTCAGCTTTTGAGCTGTGTACAACACATTTTTTTTATGATTGATAAAGTTTCCTTTCCAACACAAATAGAATCTTTATAGTAAAAGTTTTGAATTTTTAGAAATAATTTTAATTTACATTGAGGTGTTAGTTGAAATAATTTTTAGTTTTTCCCTTTATTTTATTTATTTAAGTGTCAGAAACAACTCTCATAAATAGAAAATTAAATTTTTCAATGTCAATTTATAATGTGTCTTGCAAAATTTAATAAGTATCAGAAATAACTTATTTTATACAGTTAAAAATATATTCAGAGTCTAAAAGTATTAAGTATAAACCAACTTGTTAATTTACAGCGATTAGAATTATTTCAACTCATACACTAAACTCTTTTTAACTTCTACTCTCCAACAACTTCTACTTTTTAATTAAAGCAAGTTCAACGCTGTTAATATAAATTTAAAAATAGTTTGTGGTTGTTCAATGTGCAATAACATTTAAAGTGAAAAAAGGTAGTTCGCTTAACATAACTCTAAAAAAATATAAATTATTCAAAGTCCAAAAGTATTAAACTTTTTCAGAATGTTAATTTGTAATTTTTCTTGTATAATTTAATAAGCATAAAAATAAGTTAAGTTGGTGCTTTTCTCACACCATTTTTAAAAACTTTTCCACAAATACCTTAATTTTTTTTCATTTCATCTCAACTTTATTTTTATTTTTATACATAACATAATAGGTAAGGTTTTGACTCTAACACAAATTCAATCTTTATATTAAAGTTTTAGAAATGACTTAGGTAATTTTTTTGTAATTTATTTTGCAACATTTCAGAAACAACTCTCATATAAAATAAAAAATTACTCGGACTCTAATAGTATTGAAGTTCTTGCAAAAATATGAGAAAAAACTTATTTTATAGAAGTAAAAATATATTTAGAGTCTAAATGTGTTAAATATAAACTAACCCATTAGTTTACAGAGATTAAAAGTATTTTAACTTTCTTCTTATTACAATTCCACCATGGGTAACTACTATATATGCCCCCTTATTTTCATGATCTCTTCATTTCTTTACCGAATCTCGTACAATAAACACCTACCTACCCATTAAAACTTATAAAAATTATTTTTGGGGTAACTTATCAGATATTTAAATCTTATATAAACAAGTTCAATACTGTCAATACAAATTTCCAGATAGTTTATGGTTGTCCAAGTTGTGATAAAATTAAAAATGAAGAAAATAGTTTGCTTAGAATAGCTCCAGTTTCTTTCTAATACTTTAATAAAAAAAACTACAAGAATAAACTAATGATGGAGATTATTTCTTTTATCTTCCTAAAATATTTTTTTTAAATGTTCTACAAAACTAAAATACCGTACCTCTTTCATTTCATGTTCAACCATTGAACTATCAACAGCATTTCTTTTTTTAAGTTTTTTTTATATATAACATAATTGATGAAGTTTCATTCCTAACACAAATGTTAGAGTGTAAATTTAAACTGTAGACTACAATTGGAAGAACAATTTTCTATTGTTAAACTTTTTTAACTTTATAATTATTTTTGTACTTACAACACTAACACTAACACTTAAAAGATATGATTAAGTCTTAAGCAGATATTGCAAACGCTAGATACATTTTATGGTTATCCATTGTGCAATAAAATTTAGAGTAATGAAGATAGTTTGCTAATGTAACTCCAGTTCATTTCAATACTTTAACTACACCATGGCAGTAATTAAACTTATCTCTTTGCCATCCTCCTACCATTTTAAAATTTTTTGTATAAAACAAGAATACTGTACTTTACTTATCATTCCATCTTCAGCTTTTGAGCTGTGAACAACACATTTTTTTATGATTGATAAAGTTTCCTTTCCAACACAAATGGAATCTTTATAGTAAAAGTTGTTAATTTTTAGAAATAATCTTAATTTTTTTACATTAAGGTGTTAGTTGAAATAATTTGTAGTTTTTACCCTTCAGTTTATTTATTTAAGTGTCAGAAACAACTCTCATAAAATAAAAAATTTAATTTTTCAATGTCAATTTATAACCTTTTTGCAAAATTTAATAAGTATCAGAATAACTTATTTTATACAGTTAAAAATATATTAAGAGTCTAAAGTATTAAATATAAACCAACTTGTTAATTTACAGCAATTAGAATTATTTTAACTCATACACTAAACTCTTCTCAACTTCTACTCTCCAACAACTTCTACTTTTTCATTAAAATAAGTTCAACGCTGTTAATATAAATTTAGAAATAGTTTGTGGTTGTTCAATGTGCAATATCATTTAAAGTGAAAAAAGGGAGTTCGCTTAACATAACTCTCTAAAATAGAAATTATTCAAAGTCCAAAAGTATTAAACTTTTTCAGAATGTCAATTTGTAATTTTTTTTGCATAATTTAATACGCATAAAAATAAGTTAAGTTGGTGCTTTCCTCACACCATTTTTAAAAAAACTTTTCCACAAATACCGTAACTCTTTTTACATTTTATCCCAACATTTAAACATTTGAAAGCCCTTCTTTCTCCTTAAGTTTTATTTTTTTTTATACATAACTAAATAGGTAAAGTTTCGTCTCTAACACAAATTCAATCTTTATATTAAAGTTTTAGAAATGACTGGTAATTTTTTGTAAACTATTTTATAACATTTAAAAAAAACTCTCATAAAATAAAATATTACTTGGACTCTAATAATATTGAAGTTTTTGCAAAAGTGTGAGAAAAAACTTATTTTATAGAAGTGAAAATATATTCAGAGTCTAATAGTATTATATATAAACCAATCCGTTAATTTATAGAAGTTAAAAGTATTTTAACTATCTTCTCATTACAATTCCACCATGGGTAACCACTATATATGTCCCCTTATCTTGATATTTTCTTCATTTCTACACAGAATTTCGTATGATAAACACCTACCCATTAAAACTTATAAAAACTATTTTTGGGGTAACTTATAAGATGTACTGTAAACAAGTTCAATGCTGTCAATACAAATTTTCAGATAGTTTATGGTTGTCCAAGGTGTGATAAAATTAAAAATGAAGAAAATAGTTTGCTTAATGTAGCTTCAGCTTTTTCTAACACTTTAATAAAAAAAACTACTAGAGTAAACTAATGATGGAGATTATTCCTCTTATCTTCCTTAAATAATTTTAAAAAAATGTTCTACAAAACTAAAATACCGTACCTCTTTTATTCATTTTATTCTCAACCATTGAACTAACAACAGCATTTTTCTCCTTAAGCTTTATTTTTATATATAACATAATGGATGAAGTTTCCTTCCTAACACAAATGTTAGAGTGTGAATTTAAACTGTAAATTAATAGACTACAATTGGAAGAATAATTTTCTATTGTTAAAACTTTTTAACTTTATCATCATCTTTGTATTTACAACACTATCACTAACACTTAAAAGATATAATTAAGTCTTAAGCAGATATTGTAAACGCTAGATACATTTTATGGTTATCCATTGTGCAATAAAATTTAGAGTGATGAAGATAGTTTTCTAATGTAACTCCAGTTCATTCCAATACTTTAACTACACCATGGCAGTAATTAAACTTATCTCTTTTGCCATCCTCCTACCATTTTAAAATTGGTTTTATAAAACAAGAATACTGTATATCTATTTATCATTTCATCCCCAGCTTTTGAGCTGTCAACAACATTTTTTCTATGATTGATAAAGTTTCCTTTTCAACACAAATAGAATCTATATAGTAAAAGTTTTAAATTTTTAAAAATAATTTTATTTTACATTAAGGTGTTGGTTGAAATAATTTGTAGTTTTTACCCTTCATTTTATTTATTTAAGTGTTAGAAACAACTCTCATAAAATAGAAAATTAAATTTTTAAATGTCAATTTATAATGTTTCTTGCAAAATTTAACCCTTTGAAACCCGAATTATGATGCACCGATAAAAAAAATTCTTTCCTCTCATTTTCCTTTTATTTGGGGTCCAAATAACACACAAACACTGTTTTTAGAAATTTTCCCTCACAGGTTAAAAAAATAAAAAAGTGTTGTTTAAAAACAACAACGGGTACTTGTGGTTACATCGGGCAAAACCTAAGTAAAATCCCTTGTTGTTTAAAAGCAACAGTGGGTTTTTGTGGATTTAATGTACCATATTTACAATTTTGGTAAAGTATAAAATAACTAGAAGGTTGTTCTTGAGCAGAAGTTGAAATAACGCACAACTTTGTCAAAATTGTATAGGAATTTATTTATCACATTAGAAAAATATCACAACTTGGTAAACATTGAATAAAAAAAGTACTTATCCCAATGTCTCCCACCTCTGACACGTTGTCATCAGGAATTAATAAAAACCTTTCTTTATCTTTTTTGTCCAAATATTTTGGCTCCATTGTGAAGTTTGGATCATGACCCATACAAAATGGCCAAAAGACATATAATTAACACAAAATATTAGCTGTAAATGAATTTAGAATTAGTATGGGGTTATATGGAGAATCTGAATTAAACTAGTAAAATATAATGTCACATCCGCCCATTGTAGGTTTTAAACAACATGGCAATTTTCTCAAATAATTATGGTAAATACTCACTAGAATTACTAAAACTTATTTTACACATAAACTAGAATAACTGAGGATTGATGAGGTATTTTTTCCCACATTACAGACTAATTAGAAACATAATAAAATATCACTTGAAAGTACACAAGTTACTTGTAACCTCCAAACCTTGAAGTGGCTCTGAAGAAAATGTTCTGTTGCTTTGACAACTGGTCTAAACTCCTATCTAGTGGTGATTTTCTGAACTAAATCAGTGTTGTTTTAAACCAACAGTGGGTTTTTGTGGTTCAAACAAATAACTTTTGAGAAAAATAGGCAGAAACACGGTGTTGTATAAAAACAACACTGGGCGTTAAAGAGTTAATAAGTATCAGAAATAACTTATTTTATACAGTTAAAAATATATTCAGAGTCTAAGGGCCATTTGCACAAATAAATGATAAACTGAACTAATATAATCTAGATTAATTCAGTTAAAATCAGCTGGAGATGTAAGTTAAAACTAAACCAACTTGTCAATTTACAGCAATTAGAATTATTTTAACTCATACACTAAACTCTTCTCAACTTCTACTCTCCAACAACTTCTACTTTTTTGTTAAAATAAGTTCAACACTGTTAATATAAATTTAGAAATAGTTTGTGGCTGTTCAATGTGCAGTAACATTTAAAGTGAAAAAAGGTAGTTCGCTTAACATAACTCTCAAAAAATACAATTATTCAAAGTCCAAAAGTATTAAACATTTTCAGAATGTCATTTGGTAATTTTTCTTGCATAATTTAATAAGCATAAAAATAAGTTAAGTTGGTGCTTTCCTTACACCATTTTTAAAAACTTTTCCACAAATACCTTAACTCTTTTTTTCATTTCATCCCAACATTTGAACATTTAAAAGCCCTTCTTTCTCCTTAAGTTTTATTTTTATATATAACATAATAGGTAAAGTTTCGTCTCTAACACAAATTCAATCTTTATATTAAAGTTTTAGAAATGACTTAGGTAATTTTTTATAAACTACTTTATAACATTTAAAAAAAAAACTCTTATAAAATAAAAAAAAATTACTTGGACTCTAATAGTATTAAAGTTTTTGCAAAAGTATCAGAAAAAACTTATTTTATAGAAGTAAAAATATAATCAGAGTCTAATAGTGTTAAATATAAACAAACAAATTAGTTTACAGAGGTTAAAAGTATTTTGAACTTATGCCTCTTCTCAACTTAGCACCCATTAAAACTTACAAAAACTATTTTTGGGGTAACATATATATTTAAAACTTAAGTAGATTTTATAAACAAGTTTAATGCTGTCAATATAAATTTTAGATTTTAAACTTTAGGTTTAAACTTGCTCCAAGTTTAAAAGTAGTAAATACAAAATGAACTGTTAGTTTACAGAGGTTATAATTATTTCAACTCATGTTCCACCCTCTTCTCAAGTAATTATCTGTGTTAGAAATCAGTACAAGATCCTGTTGCTTTAGAATACAAATTTAACTTTTATCCTATATTAATGAAAAAATATTGTTGTTTATGTTAGGTCATTCAAAACTTGAAAATGAATTTTTGTAAACAATTCTAAGCTATCGGACTAGTACAGTATTACAAGAGTTTGAAATATGTTACTAATACAATTTTGTTTTTCTGTTCTAGGACTCGAGAAGATACAAGAATCTTCACTTACCTTTAGATCAACTCATTTGTACCATTTACTGATAATAAATTTCTTTAAAATTGAAAAGTGTATATAATTTAATATTACGATTTTGTCAAAGAAATGTAGTTTATGGACTCATATTTTATTACTTGCAATTAATTAGAGTCATGGCATAAGTTGTAAATAATTTAAAATATTTATTTTTTAACAATGCCTTTTTCACTTTAGAGTCAAAATTAATGAATTATAACATTATTTGACAATGCCTTTTTTCACTTTAGAGTCAAAGCTAATAAATTGTAACATTAAAGTATTATAGCAACATAAATCTGCCTCAGTTGAGATTAGCTAAGTCTGACAAAAACCCTGTGATAATAGCAAGCAAGTCATATAAGTTACCAATATTAGTAATGACATAGACGTTAAGAATAAGATAACCAAATTTTTATGTAAAATTTGTTTTATTTAGTCAAATAATATGAGTATAAACAGAACTTTAACTAATCATGTATATTTTTTTAAGTTGGATGCCAATGGTTGTACATCTCTTGGTACTAATAACAATTCTTCCAAGATACAATTAAATGGAATTCAAATTTATTATGATTTTGGAGAAGGCAATCTTTGAACAGTATTCAGAACTAATCATTCAATTTATAAAGGACAGTAAAGTTTTAAATATTTATTATTCAAGAAGTAATAAAAATTAAATCTGTGGTGTTTTGTGTAGAATATAATCTATTGAATAAAATTTTATATTTAATACTTGGATGACAATTATAGAGAGTTTATTTGATGTTACTTTGAAGACATTAAATGAAAAAAGTGTGTCTCTGTTAACATATTTTAAAATATCATAAACCTGTAAGTATATTTTCTATTTATAAAGATTCATTTAAATTGTGTAAAAACTGGGATTTGAATTTTAAAACCTACAGTAAGTTCACATCACTTTTCATGTGTAATACTTGTTGAAAATCTCTTTGTAGTTTTTAGCCATTCATTTTGCAAAACCTTTACAACTGCCAAAAACAACTCTAATAAAATAAAAAATTGGTTCAGTATCCGAACCAAACATTTTATAAAATGAGTTCTTGTGAATAATTTAAAACAAAATTAAGTTGGTGCAGAACCAAAACAATGCTAAGTCCTGTTTCTATTTTACTCTATTATTTTTAAAGTAACCGTATAAACCCAACTTCAATTACAAACTTACTCCATAAACTTCTTTATTTCACTTTATATTTGTGAATTATAATTTTTTCAATTTTATTTGAATGGCTTTAAAATACTCTTATATATTACATACGGTTGGACTTTTTTCATTTAACTTTCATCACTGCAACAAACAACATAGCAGGGAAATTAAATGGGAAGAAATGGTAGAACTATTTCAAAGTTTACTTTCTATCCTAGGAAATGGTTTAGAATTAATCTAAAATATTTTAATCCCAACAGAATATCTTCATCATCAAAAAAGTAAAAAAGGAGAAACAACTAATTCTGTTAAAATTGTTATGTTTAACAAGGAGGAAAAATAGGATTTTTAGTGAAATTAGTTTATAGAGGTTATAATTATTTCATTTCTTCAACAACTAAAACTTGGTGCATGCCAAGTAGTGTGGTAATTTTTTTTTCTTTCATCAAAAATTACATTTTCATGGGGAGGTTATTACAAAATCAAAACTATAAGTTGTTTGTCATTATTTTATGGCCAATCTATTTGTAAAATCAAAAAGGATATAACTAATTGCAAATCAAAACACTGGGAGTGTTAGTGTAGTTTCCTCTTTCTGGGTCTTATTGGCCTTATACAAACTGTGAGTGTCATTACAACAATTATCCAACCTGGAAAATGTGTTAAACACGAGATTATGTAGAGTAAATTTGTACAAAAAGAATAAACATATTTCAATTTTTTCAAATTAATACACTTTAGATCAGAAATATGGGCCTAAAGAAGTTTATTTTATTATATTAGTAAAACTATTTTCAATTTTTAGTGAATTGACAAGGTGCTGCCCCAAAAAATTTGCCACTAAAAGCTTCAGCCTTTTCAGCCTATTTAGAAATATGGCCCTGACAGTATTCTTATAATAATTAAGTTTTGAAAATCTTGGCAACATTAATTCTGGAGTTCCACTGGACCAATTTTAATTTTTAAGATGTCGTTGGAAAGCTCTCATCCTCTATAATTGCCAAAAAATATGAAAGATTAATATTTTTTATCTGGAGTTCTACTGGACCAATTTTAATATTTAAGATGTCATTGGAAAGCTTTCATCCTCTATAATTGCCAAAAAATATGAAAGATTGATATTTTTTGTTTTTATTTTGAAAAAATAAAAAACACATTTTTCATAAAAAATACATTCAGAACGGGGTTTTACAAATTTCTTATTTGAAAACAATTTTTGGCAGCATTTATTGTAGTTTTTCAAAGAATGCTTAATAGTAATTTGTAGTAAATTTAATTATCTTTCAGAAAATTACCTTCCACTTTGGTAGATTTCCTCACCATTTATAAGTTATTTACCAAAAACAAAAGCTACTACCAATTTATTTGTGTTGAAAATTCAATTTTGAAAATCTTGGGGAAATTAAATGTGGAGTTCTACTGGACCAATTTTAATTTTTAAAATGTTGCTGAAAAGCTCTAATCCTGTCCATTTGTCTAAAAATATTTAAAGTATTTATGGTGAACAAATAAAGAAACATATTTTTACCATTTTTTGCTGCTTTTATTGTGGTTATTCAAGAAATACTTACCAATAATTTGTAGGAAATTTAATTCTCTTTCAGAAAATTACCAAACACTTTGGACGATTTCCTCATAATTAAAAAGTTGTTTACAAAAAACCAAAGCTACTACCAATTTGTTGGCGTTGAAAAAATACTGCAGTAGAGATATTTTTATTAAATTTTGTACAGCTAAATCTAGACTGATTTTAATAATCTTTTATGTGTTGTCTACAAGCTTCACCTATGTATATTTACTAAAAAATGTGAAAGTTTTATGTTTAGTTTATATATAAAGGTTGATTTTAAGCCACAAACATATTTGGAAATAAGTTGGACATTACACACTCTCATTAATTTACCCAAAAGGCCATTTTATGTTCAAAAAACAGTTGTGGATTTTTTAAATTAAACTGTTCACAACCTAGTGGAAGAAACATCAGAAACATACTTAAGTTCTATTTAAGCTAATGATAGTTCACATGCAGACATAGAGTTTTTAAATCAACAATCACCATCAGGAATGGCAATACATCAATTAAATTTAAAGATTGAAACTGTTATAATATTTCTAAGAAATCCTAATACAAAAGGGGGGGTATTTAATGGCACATGATTAATTGTTAAAGACCTTAAACCGAATTTAATAATTAGGATCTTCAGCAGGTGAAATTGTGTTATTCCAAGGATTGATTTAGCACAGACGGACACAGATTTACCATTTGTTTTAAAAAGATTTACAATTAATAAAGCACAAGGAGAAAGTTGGTGTCTAACTATATGCACCAGTATTTAGCCATGGACAATTGTATGTTGCACTATCTAAGGTAAGAAGGTTTGATGATATTAAAATTATCCTTTGCAAAGATCAAGGAAGATTGTTAAAAAACTATGATAGAGTATTTACAAAGAAATATTGTGTAACTGTTGTGTTTGATTTTTTATTTTATTTTTTTATCTAATAGAAAATAATAATTTTTCTCAAAAAGAATTTTAATATTAAAAACAAATACTACAGAAAATTAAAAGCTAAAAAATTTGTAAGATAAACTAATTTGCTGGACTTGTATGTGTGTTATTTTGTTGTTTGAATATAGCTAACAAACTTATCTTCAATTATTGTAACATGTGTTACCAAAATTATTTTTATTCACTTTAAATGTAATTATTTTCTAAATATTAAAATATCCAAGACAATTCAAAAAAACAATTAATTTTCACCTAAACATATTTCCTCCCAACTCAGTCAACAACGCCTGCTGATAAAACTATACTGAACGCTTCACATTCATAACGTGTGGATAGATTGTTCCGATTCGAAGGCGTATAAAAACTCTTACTCAACCTTAGATGTCAATTTTAAAGAATATATTTGAACTTACCTCGAAGACATTAAAATGAAAAAGTGTGTCTCTGTAAACATATTTTAAAATATTAGTATATTTCTAAAGATTCATTCAAATTGTGTAAAAACTGGAACTGGATTTTAAAGCCTAAAGTAAATTCACTTTTTTCATTTGTAATACTTGTTGGAAATCAAAATTAAAAGGGAAAGGAGAAACAGTAGAATCAATAATGTATTTATTAATCCAATTTTCGCAATACATATTGAAAATATTATAGTAAAAATAACTCCGAGTGATGAAACTACAAATAATGAAGAAGTGTTTTGTAATTCATTTTCAACTCTTTGAGGATGAACATTTTGTATGAATTCTTTTAACCTCGTTAAAAATACATTTTGTATTTTCGATTTTATTCGCTCATCCACTTCAACAATTTCCATTTTTTATTAATGAATTACCCACACATATCAATAGTTGTCACTGGTAATCTTTGTTAAAATGAGACGGGTGTTACAATCTGAAAGTTGATTGTTTAATTTTAAATATATATCGTAAGTTTTGTTATTTTTTAAATCGAAAAGTTTTTGAATATTTTTATTCACTCTCAAACATCCCAGACATTCCACATTATTCAAATGAAAAGCAATTATATACAGTTGTATCGTTTCTTTAGTTTTATTCGCTATAAATTCTCTGAGCTGATCATCGCAGTTCTTCATGTTGACTAAACTGTTAGATAGGGTATATGCAAGATTTGTTCAAAATCTACCACCTGATACAACTAAACTCGAAGATATTTTAGATGTATACGATATGGATATTGTAAGGAGTATTCAAGAAAAAACAGATGAAATCAATCACACACTAATTTATACCAACCCAAATTTAAATGTTAAAGATATTCACATAGAAAATGGTTATACGGTGACATATGCCCACGTGTTAGTGATGCTAAATAAATTTCCAAAAGCAGATATCACATTATACATTATGGAAAATTCCGATAAACCGTCATATCCCAGCATAATTGATACTCATTATAAAAATAAAAAAAGAAAACTACAAGAAGTCAATTATGTTGACGCGAAACAATTAATTGAGGATTTCAAAAAAGAAATCGAAAACTATAAATTGTCAGACATTTAGAGGAATCCTCCATTTCAATGGACCTCTGTGAAGTATGTGGTGAATTTTACTCTCCACTTGCTGGACCACACTTACACAATATCAGTTTCCAAAACCATTTCACACAAATTCAATCCGCTGCAAGGTGCAGACTTGTTACATTTAAAGCGGACAACCCTCTAAATATTTCCTGCATCAGAACTTATATGGAATGGTTGAGAGATAATGTCGTCTACCTGTTGAAACACTACCAACAAAGGCATGATAGTATAAAATATAATATGTTATTGGAATGTAAATTTTCAAAGTCCAACGATGAATTACAAATAAAAAGTTTTAAAACTCAAAATATAATGGTTTTTAATTTGACCGATTTAGACGAACAATACACGCTGAATATAGAAAAATTATTATTAGAAAAGTCCGATTTAGAAATGAGAGGTTCAGGTTGGGCCATCCATGCTATAATCAAATTGGAATTAAGAATCAACAGATACGAACCCATATGGGGTTCCTCCTCCAGATTCAAACTCCCATCTTTCATAAGAGGTAAAAAGTCTATAGTAAACCCGTTTCGCGGTAAAACAAACTGTTGTAACAATTTATGTTTCAAAATTGCCATAATGGGAAAACTATTAGCTGATTCCCGAAAAAATTATCACAACATCCTCAACTACTTTAAATATGTTCATTTGAATAATAAATAAATGGTGTATCCCATTCCCAGTTAGACTCGATGAAGTGAGTACATTCGAAAATACGAATAACATGTCTATAAACATATACACAATCAGTGGTAAAAAGATCGTTCCCCTCAAAGTTACACCGAAAAGAAAACCAGATCACAGGGATATACTGTTTTACAAAAACCACTACATGTGGATAAAAAACTTCGAAGCTTTCATCGGTAAACAGTTGGTAAACTCTGCACCCAGACTCTTTATTTGTCGCCAGTGTCTAACATACTTTTACAAAAAAGAACAACTTCTCAACCACGAAGCCTCTTGTGATAATGATCCGACTACTGTCACTATCCCTGTAAAAAAATAAAGTATACTCACCAAAACACTCTCTCATTCAAACCCCCCTCATTCAATCACCAGACTAGGATGCAAAAAAAAAATGTACCAGACAAAAATCACGACTCAGATCAAGACTATGATCATATTTTGTTACATTCTCAGGATCCAGACTCAGATCAGATTCAAATATTTTCATTTGTCGATTTACCACAAAACCCATGTATTATTAAACTACTGGCTTTAATAGCACACTATAGTAAAAACTGTGTTTTCAAGTTAGTAAAACTTTCCAACTAATTTTTCTCAAAACTACTGTTTTGTAAAAGTGCCCTTATTCCACCCAGCTCCTCAATTGCAATCAAGAGACCAAGAAAAACCCTTTTGAATAGTGAGTGACGTTTAAAAGAATCATAATACCAATTGACAATACAAACGAAATTCACACTGTACCTAACTGTACCGGAATTTATACTACCGGACGGTTCACATTACTAATTAAATGGCAAAATTGTAAGTTTAAATATTATGTTGTCAGGGATTTATTTTCAGGGAAATTTTATTGTCAGGGAAATTTTTGTCACCATTTAAACTTATAAATCATCACACTTCTTTAGACCAATTTTCATAAATTTCCCCGTCTTTTTGGCGGGCTGTAATTAAACAATTAGTTTAATTTCGTTATTGTGATTTGTCCACTAATATAACCTTAATTTTCATGAATTAGTCTATATTCACATCTAACAACTACAATTGGGATAATTTCACTCCTTTCCTACGCGAAGTGTCATTGATCTCTAGCTGTCAGTCCCTCGTTAAACCTCCCCTCTCGGGGTACGACAACATGTCGTCGCCCGCCTCAAGCGGCAGCGACGACACGTTGTCGTCCACTACTGAGTGGACACTGTGCCAGTAGTGGACACTTTCGACTTTTAAAGGTAATAATTACCTTATTTTTTAACTAAAACTTGATGTTTTTTTTGTTGAAATAATCTTTAATTATTGTTTTTTTGTTTATACACAAAGGTTATAATGTATGCTTTATTTTAAAGCGCTTAAGAGTATTTTCATTTGAGGCCCACTGAAATTTGCGATGGAATAGGTCACCCTTATTCAAATTGATAAGGAGGTGAGTTTGGAATTACTTAATTTAAGTAATGCTTGAAGATATATAAGATTATAAACCGTATAAATCTGTAATAACAGAAAAAACTGAGTAACTTTTAAATGTACGCTACTGGTACATGCTTTTTTCTAACTGTCCACCACTGGAACATGTGCATCACTTTATTTTATTGGTTCATACAAGGTTATTTTATGCTGGAAACTACATTTATTGACTAATTTACAAACAACATTAAATCAGCTTTCACCTCGATGTATTACAACCATTGTAGGTATTAAAATTTACCGGCAATTAGGTGTCAAATTCCTTCCTCTCCTTATACTGTCCACTACTGGTGCGTTTACCTTAAATAACATTGGGATTGAATCAAGCATTTTAAACATCTGTTAATAATCAGTTGTAAATACGTGTAGTTTTGGTGATTGCAGATACGGTATTCACAATATTGGATTGGTCGGACGTCAATGATTTAGAGTTAAAGTTACATTTGTATTGTATTCAAATAAATTGCTCGATTAAACTTATTTTTAAATAATGAATAAATATCACATTTGGCAATGGCAAACATAAGTTAATAAATACATGCAATCTATGTAGGCATATATGAGTTTATTGTATAGCGTACACATTTATATACAGTATTTAAAACACAAAGTTAAAAAACCTTTGGACACTTCGTCTGTGGCTTCTACTGGACCGATTTACATGCGGGTTGTACCAAAATAAACGTTTTCGGTTCTATATTAGCAGGTTTTATTCGTATTTCAAAAATATTTACGTTAAATCGGTCAAAAATTAAAAATAAACTTTACTTATGGAGATTTAACATGGGGAAAAAGCCAACATTTCCAAAATCCTTTGGACAGTTCGTCTGAGACTTCCACTGGACCAATTTACACGCAGTTTGTACCAAATAAAACGTAAACCTTTGTATATTAGCAGATTTTATTTACTTTAACGCTATCTTACTTCCTTAAATTAAAAATATCGACATTTTCAAACCTTTACAATTTATTTATTTTACACGCTTTCAATCAGATGATTGTAAACACACGAGGTATTTAGTCTAAATACAGTGGATGAGCAAAAACTCATGAAGAATTTGGTTTATTATGGCCAGTACCTAAAAACGTTTACAATTATTATGATGTATTGTCATTTATGAAAAGAAAGTTGCTTAATCATATAATTAACGTTATGTTACTCCCTTAAATTAAAAATGTCGACATTCTCAAACCTTAACAATTTATTTATTTTACACGATTTCAATCAGCTGATTGTAAACACACCATGTATTTTGTCTAAATACAGAGTTCATGAACAAAAGTTCATGAAGGATTTGGTTTATTATGGTCAGTACCTAAAAACGTTTACAATTATTATGAAGTATTATCCTTTAAATGGAAAGAAAGTTGCTTAATTATGTAAAATAGCTGATTGCTTTAAAATTAAGACTAAATTGTAAAGGTTTAGTTTAAATAAATTGCTCACATTTGTATTAAAAGCAACGCATGTATCGGAAATTCTTTGTGCAATCAATTTGTCGTTTGCAACGTTGTAATGCTTTACATTTACTTCGTTTAGCGACAGTATTTGTGGCGCAGTCGGTAGCGTGACTAACTCCAAATCAGACGGCCCGGATTCCAAACCGATCTTCACAAGTATACTTTTTGTAATGTTTCCAATGACGGCGTCACTAATAAATGTTTTACTGATGGTACCGATATTTATTTTAAGCAAAATAGATACATTAAAATATTTATAGGCCTGTTCAAACTCTCAAAAAACTTATTTATTAAACTAACAAGTTTACAAATTGATAATTTAGGCTTGATTATTTTTTAACGCTTTGATTAGGCTACTAAGGTTTAGGCCTAAGTAAACAATCGATTTTTTATGTTTATAAAATACTAAAGAGTGTCTGTGTTACATAGTAAGGGTGCAGCATTATTGTTTTTAAGGAATATGCCTATAGGCCTACTTTGACAGACACTCCAACTAAAATTATGTAATTTTCTGCGAAAAAAATTTGTATTCTTTAATTTTGGATAGTTATTGAAACTTGCACACTACAGCATAAATATTGCGATATGAAAGTGGTTATAAATGGTTTCTCTACGTTCTATCCTACCCTAATACACCAATATTTGTTAAAGCCAACCATCATAAGTTACAACACTCTAGGCCTTTCCTAATTCTTGAAAAAAAAAAAAAAAAAACTGTTAAGAACAATTTATCCAATAGGCCTACAAGTGGATATTGGTCTACTTATTTCTGATGTTGTTGAACCTAATAGAACGGTTTCCTTAGGCTAATTAGGTTTGTGCCTACCTAAACAATCAAATTGACATGTTTATAAAATAAAGAGTAGGGCCTATAAGTACAAGGATGCAACATTATTGGTTTTACGGAATAGGCCTACTTTTCCGACGCTCCAACTAAAATCTTAGTATTTTCTGTAAAATATAGTATTGTTCTTGGTATGGCAGTTCAAAGAAGTACATTTTATAGACAACCTTACATGTTTGTATACTGTTATAGCGTTTCATTTACCACTAATGGAGCTATATCCGTCGAGTATCGACGGGCAACAACTAGTAAGCTTTTTAATACATGAAAATAATTGCTCGATTATAGTTTATTACCTAGTTTTCTTTTATATTCCCCTTCTGAATCATGGAATATATCCACATCCTTAGAAAAAGCAACCATTGCATTATTATCACCCGGAGCAGAGGCGAATTAGCATGAGCTTGTGTGTTGTGATGAGGTAATGAAAAAGAGATTCTACTCCTGCTATTGAAGGCCGGCACACGAAAGCAGAGAGACGCCAAACATGCGGCGTCATCCACCCCACCCCGGACCAGTTTATATAAAACATTAATTCTGATAATTTTCTCCTTGAGGCTAGACTCACGAACCCAAACATATCAAGTAGCTCTTTATAAGGTATTAAATATGTATAAAAATTGAAACATTTATAATAAAGATACCTTAGAAATCTTTTCTGCAATTTTTCCAGATCTTTTTCATAAGTAATATGAGATGGATTCCAGATTATTGCATTACATTCAAGCCAAGGCGATATACAAAGAGACCAAAGTGGCTATGTTCTTGAAACCAACCCCTTGCCTGATAATGAAGCCTAGCATTTTACTAGATGATGCAATACACTTTTCGACGTGAATTGAAAAAGACATGCTAGAATCAACTGTTACTCCCAAATCTTTGATTTGTTCTAGCCTACTAATCTTAACGCCATTTACAAAATAATCATTTCGCAGCCAATTGCTGGATCTTCTAAAAGTTAACAAGAAACATTTTCCCACATTAAAATCCATTTTATTGTCAACACTCCATTTAAAAACATTATTGATATCAGTGTGTAGTTTAGGCCTATTAGGCCTATTGTATTTAGGCCTAGTTATGTAAGTTAGGCCTATTCGAGGTTTCTAGGTTGTTGTTCAATGATTCAAAACCAGACAATTATTGAATATTGTTCTAAAAGCTGACAATGTATTAAATAAGATCGTATTAAAACCATCCACAAAAAGAAAATTATAAAGATTCATGTGTCCCTGATGATTGATGAAACACAAAAACAAACGGAACAATCAAATACCAAGCTTAGTCTAGACGCCATTCAAGTTGTCAAAGACAAACGGTGACCCCCGCACATTTCACTTTTAAAACATAAGAATTTACCTGTATTAGGCTAAACCAGTATAAAGTTAGGCTAATGTGTATAATGATAATTATTTTAGTTTTAATCTTAATCTTCCGTAGTAGTTGCATTGGCTCGAGACTATCTTACAAAATATTCTTGAGTACTGTATTTTTAATTTTAATAAATGGTTTCGGAGATATGCACAGATAAATTTTGCCCCACGTTATTCTTATGGAACTAAAAATGAACTTTGAACTTTGAACTTTGATGAACCTAGCTCCTTAACCGTTTGGTTTAGAGAAAAATGGCAAAATATAAAAAAGTCTTAAAATGCCATTGAAATTTTAAAAACACCATAAAATGTAGAGTGTTCCATAACAAATTTTAAAGTTGGCCGCCATATTGGACAAATGGCGGGAAATTTTGAAAAGTGAAATACATACCTGAAAGCAAAATAAAAAGTAAAGGGGGTCCCCTATAATAAGTATACTGTTAATACATAGAACTGGTAATCGTAGAATAAAAAAGTTAGCTATTGGATCACTTTAAGAAACTCACCCTGTATATTATTACAACTAAATAAAAAATAAATCATAGGCCTTTTTCAAAAAGAGGAAATCTAATGTATATATATTAGTCGGTTGAATAAAGCATTGTATTTTTATAGCAAATTTTAATTATACTAAAACATATATTGTTTTCATTATTATTAACACACTGACAAAGGTTCTTTACAAATCTTTCATTCTGAAAACCAAGAACGGAAAAAAGTACGTGTATAATTCCCTTTAACAATAACAATAACGCGAGTGGAAAGAACGTTACTACGGATCCAAGCCGTCGCGGCGTTGCCAGTTCGAAGGCCATGGCCTTGTACTAGGGCTGTCCGTGCTGAAACCCCATGCTTTTCAAAGGAAAGTAAAGTAAAGGAAAATATACATTTTTACGATGATATTCATAACAACATACTGGTATAATTGTTTATTGCAACAAAAATATGAGACTGTTATTTTGGTTTATAGGTTTTGCTTTTTAAATAATTTTCCATGTTTCTCCCTCTTCTAGCTAGGGTAACCGATTTTTAAAAATACTTTTTATTTTTTATTTTTGTTGTCTTGGGGACGCTTGGCTTTGCCGCTAGCGGTAGCTCGTCTCCGCAGGTTTAGGGCGCCAAAGGAATCAAGCCTATATTCTAGATACTGTGAAGGTGCGCATCTCTGCCGTTCATGAGCGCCCGTCTAGGCCGTACACGGGCTCTCCTCTCGGCCGTTCAAGGGCGCTTGTCTCCGCCGATCGCGCGGGCATGTCTTCCCCTTGGACAGGAGGGCACACATCTTTGACTGTCGTTTACAGGTGCCCATCTCCATCTCTGCCTTTTAAAGGCACTTTTCTATACAGTTCATGGAAACTCGTCTCAGGCGATAGCGGGACGATAGTCTCACCAACTTATAATTATCAAACTAAATAAATAAATAAATCTTTGAATGAATATTTGAATTTTGAAACGTCAGGCCATTTACGTCCGTTAATAAATCTGACATAACTTACCCAATTTTGTATATTTCAGATGGTCGCAGTCAAACGTGATTGATGTATAGGCTAAATATTACTAGAATAATTTGGTTTAAATTTACAAATCAAATCAATTTTACTTTTATTATAAGTAAAAACACCGTATCATTTCCACATTCATACTTTAGCTTCATGAATATAGATTCATAGTAAAACCTCATGGTTTAGGCATAATATGTAATTTTTTAGTTAAATTTAAATTCGCTACCATCACTCAAAAAGATGAGACTTTCAAGAATTAATTATGGTGGGAGAGGGGTTGGTTGCGGGGGAGAAGTTTTGGGCAGGTGGTATTTCATCACCTTAGAGGACTTGCAACTACTGAAGTAGGTAGAAACCGGGGATTTAAGGGTCACTCTGGAGTTCGGAGGAGATGCGCCACGGAGGAGGTAGGACACGAGTCACAATCGCGCCTCACCTCCGGTAGAGGTTTGGATATTTCCCATTGTTGACCTGGCGCTGCGACCTAAATCGTTCTTTTGCTTATTTATGACCAGCTTTTGATATTTTTTGTATAGTTAGAGTTGAAATTAAATTGTCTACCAAATAGAATAATAACATAAAATTTAGTAGGTACCCCATGTAGTTATTTTGCAAATAAAGATTAAAGATTTTAAACAGTCGCCATTTAATAAATATGAATTGTATTCTTTTCTTTCAATTACAATTATACATTGATATGACGCAATGTATCTAGAAGAAAACATTCTAGATTTCTTGATAGTATCATTGACTATGTACACTAACGTGAATAGACCTCTCATCCAATACATTTAGTTTGAGGCAAAAATTTGGACGTTAGGTGTACGCGGCACCAGAGTCGCTTCCATTAGCTGAGTTTTATTCAGCGGGTGCCGCTATTATTCAGCTGAGTTTACAGTGCTGCAAAAACACTTTATCAAAACATAAATATAACTTTCAGTTATAAAATGTCTCATCCTTGGTTGAGAAGAGTGGTAATACTGATTTATCTATCATATGTTACGTGTACTTCCATGTACGCCGCACGAGATCGCACCACCATCAATAGGTTTCACACACGCCTATGCTATGAGAAGTCTACTCACGTTAGTGTACATAGTCAATGATAGTATGTATATCAAGTTTCACAACAAATAATTAGTACAAAAAACCGTTCCCAAACTTAAAAATATATTTTTTAAACCCCATAGGACCCCTATAACCTTTGTTTTGGTACAACCGCATGTACATCCGTTTAGCAGAACGGCCAGAGTCGCTGTAGTTTGTTGTGGGAAAATGTTTAAATATATAAGATACTTTACATTTTATTACAAAACTGGCCATGTTACTTGTATCAATAATGAATGGTTCCAATGCAAATGGCATATTGCCATAGGGTGTATTTTATCTCTTGTGCTGGGTTGCTTGTCGACATCCAAGCGTGCCCAAACTCTAGTAGGCCTAATAGGCCTAAGGGTTGCCTTCGTCGAAACGTCGAACATTAAGAAACTCGTTTCTTACGCGTAGCACAAAATAGTCATATTTCCTACTGTATACATAAGGAATTTTCTGTAAATTTCATATCTGTAAATTTTTGCTACATGGAAATTTTGAGCCGTATTTATAACCATTATTTCCCTTTGTGTAGTACAAAGACATATTTTTAATTAACTAATCGTATTTTTTTAAGTAAGCGCTGTTTGGGACCCTTTCATTACCAATACCAAAAAATATATTATGAAGTTTTCTATTCTCTGTAACCTGCTGATTGCTTTTGCTTAGCTTGGTAAGCATCACCAAACTTTATTTTTCCCCATATATGTTTTTTATGCATGACAGACAGGTGGATTGAGAACATGTCTATGCCAATTTATAACAACACTTAGCCAACTACCGTAGGCAATATTTCGGCCGTTGAACCGTGTACTATCATGTAGCGTAGTTTTGAACACCCTGTTTGCAGAAGAGGCACGACCTTTGATTCATTCATCTCTGAGCCGGTGCTGCACACTCAGTGAGGAGGAAGAGAAAGCGACCTGCGCTCCAGGGATGTCCACTTTCCCAAACTCTAAACCCGCCGCCTACAAATATCTTACGCAATTGTATGTGCTTTATATAATTATGGTTGGTAATTGGCGAATCAACCCCCATAACTGGCGCCCATCCTCGGGGGCCGCTTGCCAGGGGTTTGACCCGGCGCGGCGCAACGGGCTGATTTCCCTTCACCACAACGGTGCCTTAGCGTCTAGGTCTACTTCTAGATGCAGCATGTGAATGTGAAGGTGGCTATAAAAACTGTCCGAATGGGATGCTTTTCCGTATTTACCACTCTTGAAAAAATTAGAAAAATGAAGTAAAATATACATTTTAATACTGTAGTAAAATTGAACCAGATTTGGCTGGAATATAAAACAAATTGGCTATAGTTTCTAAATAAGTGTGTCACATCTGTTTTTTTATAAACAACTCAGATCAAAAAATTAAAACCCCCTGATAGGGGTACGTTTATGACGGTCCTGGGGCTAAGAACTGAGAGCTATAAAAAATCTAATGCTTATAATACCACTCTTGAACCACGCTCTACATGGATGTGCCAAATAGGATGAAGTCTTGAAAATTATTTCTTAGTCATCCCTATTCTTTTAATGTATTTGTTAGGAGAGTACATTGCCGAAAACTAGACTTCAAAAGATGTAAATATGTCAGAAGTTATTGCATTTGTTAACATTACTTAATGATTTGGTAAAATTATTTGAGTACGACTTTTGAACGTCTACTACCGTTACCCCCGGCTATTACAAGGTCAGATTTACGGCATTGTATTCGACTAATTAATAAATTAAATTTGATAGCCTTTTGGAGTGCATTTTAATTTGGTACGCTCACTATCAAGTCTATTAACTCCTCCTGGGCGTTCTCACAATTTTTGGCATGATCCACATTGCGAATCGGAGGAAGCTCAGTTGATGCCACAGAAAACTTTTCCAAAGAAATTTACTGTCAAAAATTATTTTATTTCAACAGACTAATTATATTTCACTGTAATGTATCCTGCATAGTAAGAGTACCAACATATAAATAATCAACAAGTTATTTCGGTTATATAAAATGTTAACGTTATCTTGTTGTTTAGATTCGCAAACCCAAAATTGTCCTTGGACGGCCATGCGTGACCGACCGAAACAAAAATCTTACAAGAGCAGTGGAAGCAAACAGAGATGGGGTCGAAAACACTGCTCGCAAGGGGTAGTAGGCCTATTACTCGCTCGTTGGTTCGTGTGACTCGAGTGAGTGAGTAATAGCACTTTGAGTGTTGACAGGTAGGCGCTCACCGGCGCGGCGGCCACCTCCAACCGCAACATGTGTTTATTCAAATCACGTCGTAGGCGAGACAAACCATTGTTGCCGCCATTATTGTAGTGCTAAGTGTCATATTAAGGATGCCGTGCTGTGTCTATTAACGTGGCTTATCACCAGTTTTATCACTTATTACAATCTCATTCGTAGGCTGTTTGAGTTTGAGACACTGTTAGAGTGCCACAAAAGATTAAAAAAAAAAAAAAAAAAAATAGATTCTTTTGCCTTTTGCAGTATAGTGAAATGCTCTCTACATTAATTTATATCCAAGCTTGGGTTTGAAGAGTTCGGACTCTGGTTTGTAGTAGATGATGGACGATATTATTTATCGAATTTTCCTCTCTAAATTATTCGAACAAAATAAGAACGGTCATGTCATAGATATCCATTTCGGGGGTGCTATTTCAAATGCTTCCCCTTCCTCTTTAAAAGTCACACACTGATCATTGTGAAATCACATACAAATCTAAAAAATAGTGTTTTTTATAATTCTCAAATGAGAAACCCTCTTGGAACCCTCGTAGAATTTTTACACCTAAAATTAAACCAACAAACAATGCTTGTAACATGCCTGGGTGCTCAAAAGGCGTCCAGTATCAAAAGGCATTGATAACATTTAATGCCATTTGATACAATTTTATTACACTTAATTGCAGCTTACTTCTCAAATAGTAATGACTGATATCTTTGCCAGTTTAATTTAAACTTGTTTATCTCCCCCCCCCCCCCAGTGAAATACAGTAACACTTTATATTGCTTTTAATTTAACTATATTAAGTTTTTGCCACAATTTTTATGAATTATTTTTGTTCTTAATTTCAAGTTTGAGAGATTAGTGATGAGAGAGTAAATGATTTCTTTGTCTTTTATATATATATATATATATATATATATATATATATATATTTCTTAAATCTACATGAAATATGCTATATTTACATGAATATAGCTTTTACTTAACGATATTTGTAAATACTCAATGGTTTTCTCACATTCAACAGGTTTCTGAATGGCCAATACCCACCGAGATCCTCGATCACGATGTAACATACAAGGAACTGAGAGTGTCCCACTAATGCCGAGATTCCTTAATTAGTGGTGGATGCCGGAAACTGGGGCCTGAGCATGATACACCGGTACTTGTGTAACGCACCGGCACCGGGCACTGGGCCACCGCCACCGCCGGCACCGCAAACACGCACACGGCACCTGACGACGCCGACGAACCTCAATCATACCGGAAGTTATGATAATACTACATTCGTATTGGTTATAGTAGGATTCAGAAAATAGTCCGATGAGAGCCGGTACATTGATGCCGAATTCATTCTGAAACACATTTTTATCAGGACTAGGGAAAACTGCTGTAATAGGGAAAACTGCTGTAATGTAATAGACAAGGGCTGTTTCATTAGCGGGTAAAACGATGTAAAAATTAGTACTTAAAACGTCACTAGCCTGATCAGCTGGTACATGTTATTCTTATGGACATCAGATTGATTACGTCACTGGCCTGACTCAAAAGCGGCATTTTCCAACATCAAAGGAATGAAACAGCCCTTCTTTTTTCATATGTTCTAAACAGTCCTGCATTTTTATACTGCATTACACATGGTAAACATGACCACAAATGACAACATTGCAGGGCGAGAGGGGGTGAGGGGGGACACAGCTGTTAAAATTTCCATAAGACTATTATTGTGCATCTTACTATAGTACTGTAATATGTATATATATTTGATAGGCGACATGTATTTTTGTACCAGGAACTCCTCCTACAGTTTTCAATCGATTGGAATGCATGATTTTGGCGTCATTCATTAGATAGAGCTCGGCTTGAAGTTGTTCCTAAAGTAAATTGGTAACTATCTATCCAAATGGAAGGGCCCTGCATGCTCTTAAAGTTCTGTATTTTCCCATTAGAATGACATTGATAAGAAAATTAAAAGATTTTAAGTTTAACAGCTATAACAAGTAAACACAGCACACTAGAGAGAACATCTGTCTATTCATACCAAAGAAGTCATGTTAAACCATGGAAGATACACTGATCAACGAACTGATTAAACAAGCCTAACCAGTAAAAAGTATCCAACTAAACTGCTCGATTTCGAGCAACAAGTACACTAGTGAATACTTTAATATGAAAATTAGTACTCAATGCGGTACCTGGTTACTGGTTTGACTTTTAAAATAATATACACGACATATATGAGAAAAAGAAGACTCTTAAAGAATTTTTAATGTTTTTTAGAAAAAGTCTTGAAAATCGGTTTAACGGATTAAGGCATAGGCTTAATTATACATTATACATAGACATTAATTTAAAGAGTCTAGAATAAAAATAAATATTTTGAACTCGATCTTTAAAATTAGAGGAAAACTATAAATGCCTTAAGGGGCCAAATAATACAGGTTACTTGGGGTACCTTAGTCGTTTTGAGGTCCCTAGAAGCCAAAAACACCGTTCGTTCAAATTGATATAATATATGTGTCCGTGAACACGATAACTTTTGAACGGAACTTCCGATTTAGATGAAATTTGGTACAGAGGTGTAAGGCAGCACTTGAAGTAGTTTGCGAACCAGAATGATCGAACTACTGGATCGGGGTTTTATGGGCTTTCAAAGGGGTCAAAAATGCTTTTTTGCATTTTTGCTACGTAGCGCAATGAACCTCATTCATCAGATTAAATCAAAATAATCAGTAGTTTGGGATTGTTATTTTTCTGTTGTCAACAAAATGTTCTACATTTATTAGGTGTCTTCAATATTCGCACGTCACTGGTATAATAGAGATAAATGAAAGAAAATGCTAAAACAAAACTGACAAAACTAAAAAAATAACTTAAACGCAAAATATTATGTATATGTATATTATAGCTTCTAGCTAATGAAAATTGTGAGCCAAGGTGTAAAACCATGGCCTTAAAGTTACCAAATCTTAACTTTACTTAAGTGACAATGAAGACTATGACGAATTGCTGACAAAGTGGAGAACAAATAGCCAGCTGGAAGAGTTCATCATTGACATTCAAGTGGTGGTTTGTAGAAACAAAGAGACCGTTTGAAAGAACTAACGTCTTTCAGTTTAAGTGCCGACTTCTTGACTGGTCAAATAGAGAGATCCGTCTTTTCCATGCGTGCACAGGACATCTCTTACAAGGCGCTCTTTCCTCATTAGGAACATGAATGGGACTTAAACTAGCATGACTTATTTCACTATAAAAGTTTAAGCTGGGGAAATTTGTCGAGTAATATTTCGCCAAAACCAAACAAAAAATAATTTCATTCGATAAAACTACAGGGTGATAAAAAGTCTGGAAACGATATAATATCTTTAAAAGAATTTGACCAACAAAACTAAATCTTTATAAATTGATTTTGGGTCTTAAAGACGACCTAGTCAAAAATTGTAGGTGATCAAACTTTGCATTAAAATCATAATGCCAGAAACAAAAAATGCAAAAACTCCCTGAACGAAGTCTTGGGTAAAACGTCCAATTCATGGGTAGTTGGCTTACGAAATATGATACATAATTTTAAAGGGCTTCATATTATAAACAATTTACCACAAACTCGACCTAAAAAATGTAGTGTGTCAGGAGTTACAGGATTTTTTGTCAGTATGATTTGAATGCCAAGTTTAATTGCCTGCCAACTTTGACTCGGTCTTCATTTTAAATTCGGGTTTACGGTAAAAATTTTGTTATAGGGTTTATACTTTTTAACGTAGTAGTCGGAGTAAGATACAGGGTGATTCACGACGAAGTGCAGAAATTTCGGGAGGTGATTCTACACATGAAAATAAACAAGAAAAGTCATATAAACATATGTCCTAAAATCCTTCGTTTAGCCGCTAGCCGCCATTTTGTTTTTTATACGTAATAATTTTTATCTCCGTAAGGATTTGATGGATTTACTTCATATTTGGCATGAACCTTTATCACAACAATGTTATCTTTTAGAAAAAATATTATTATTTTCCGATGTGTATTTTCAAAATGGCGGCCATTTTAAAATTTCAAACTCAAATTTCTCAAAAATCGCAATTTTTGTCAAAATTTTATTCGAGACAAAAAAGTTGACAAATTCAATTATCTAAACAATGATACCAAGTTTTGTAAAGATCTGGCAACAAATAACGGAGTTATTCAGATTTTTCTGTTAAAATAACCTAAATTTACATTATTTATAATGCAAAATCTGTGCTTTTTTGCTGTATAAAACTCAATAACTCCGTTATTTGTTGTTAGATCATTACGAACATGGTATCATTGTTTAGATAATTAAATTTGTCAACTTTTTTGTCTCGAATAAAATTTTGACAAAAATTGCGGTTTTTGAGATATTTGAGTTTGAAATTTTAAAATGGCCGCCATTTTGAAAATACACATCGGAAAATAATAATATTTTTCTAAAAGTTAACATTGTTGTGATAAAGGTTCATGCCAAATATGAAGTGAATCCATCAAATCCTTACGGAGATAAAAATTATTACGTATAAAAAATAAAATGGCGGCTAGCGGCTAAACGCAGGATTTTAGGACATATGTTTATATGACTTTTCTTGTTTATTTTCATGTGTAGAATCACCTCCCAAAATTTCTGCACTTTGTCGTGAATCACCCTGTATAAGCCTAGCATTATATTACTTTTTCGTGTTGAAGTTTCTACAAGCGAAAACACCGTAAGATCAAATTTATATATAACATGTTATAATCATAAAATTTATGTAACATTATATGAGCACGGTCTTTGGTTAAGCTGTTACACCCCCACAATCCCACGCTATGATGGACGTATCGGATCTGGAGTGGTGCGAGTATAACGCTCCCCATCAGCACCGTCCTCCACTGTCCGTCCCTTGGTTGGTTAAGCTGAATCACCCCCACAATCCCACGCTATGATTGACATATCGGATCTGGAGTGGTGCGAGTATAACGCTCCCCATCAGGACCGTCCTCCACAGTCCATCCCTTGGTTGGTTAAGCTGTTTCACCCCCACAATCCCACGCTATGATTGACATATCGGATCTTTAGTGGTGCGAGTATAACGCTCCCCATCAGGACCGTCCTCCACAGTCCATCCCATGGTTGGTTAAGCTGTTTCATACCCACAATCCCACGCTATGATGGACGTATCGGATCTGGAGTGGTGCGAGTACAACGCTCCCCATCAGGACCGTCCTCCACAGTCCGTCCCATGGTTGGTAAAACTGTTACACCCTCACAATCCCACGCTATGATGGACATATCGGATCAGGAGAGGTGCTAGTCCAACGCTCCCCATCAGGACCGTCCTCCATCGTCCATCCCATGGTTGGTTAAGCTGTTTCACCCCCACAATCCCACGCTATGATTGACGTATCGGATCAGGAGAAGTGCGAGTACAACGCTCCCCATCAGGACCGTCCTCCATCGTCCGTCCCATGGTTGGTTAAGCTGTTTCACCCCCACAATCCCACGCTATGATGGACATATCGGATCTGGAGTGGTACGAGTATAACGCTCCCCATCAGGACCGTAATCCACAGTCCGTCCCATGGTTGGTTAAGCTGTTTCACAACCACAATCCCACGCTATGATTGACATATCGGATCTGGAGTGGTACGAGTATAACGCTCCCCATCAGGACCGTCCTCCACAGTCCGTCCCATGGTTGGTTAAGCTGTTTCCCACGCTATGATTGACATATCGGATCAGGAGTGAAACGAGTATAACGCTCCCCATCAGAACCGTCCACCACCGTCCGTCCCATGGTTGGTTAAGCTGTTTCACCCTCACAATCCCACGCTATGATGGACGTATCGGATCAGGAGTGGTACGAGTATAACGCTCCCCATCAGGACCGTCCTCCACCGTCCGTCCCATGGTTGGTTAAGCTGTTTCATCCCCACAATCCCACGCTATGATGGACGTATCGGATCTGGAGTGGTGCGAGTACAACGCTCCCCATCAGGACCGTCCTCCACAGTCCGTCCCATGGTTGGTAAAACTGTTACACCCTCACAATCCCACGCTATGATGGACATATCGGATCTGGAGTGGTGCGAGTACAACGCTCCCCATCAGGACCGTCCTCCACAGTCCATCGCTTGGTTGGTTAAGCTGAATCACCCCCACAATCCCACGCTATGATTGACATATCGGATCTGGAGTGGTGCGAGTATAACGCTCCCCATCAGGACCGTCCTCCACAGTCCATCCCTTGGTTGGTTAAGCTGTTTCACCCCCACAATCCCACGCTATGATTGACATATTGGATCTGGAGTGGTGCGAGTATAACGCTCCCCATCAGGACCGTCCTCCACAGTCCATCCCTTGGTTGGTTAAGCTGTTTCATCCCCACAATCGAACGCTATGATGGACGTATCGGATCTGGAGTGGTGCGAGTACAACGCTCCCCATCAGGACCGTCCTCCATCGTCCGTCCCATAGTTGGTTAAGCTGTTTCACCCCCACAATCCCACGCTATGATGGACATATCGGATCTGGAGTGGTACGAGTATAACGCTCCCCATCAGGACCGTCTTCCACAGTCCATCCCTTGGTTGGTTAAGCTGTTTCATCCCCACAATCCCACGCTATGATGGATGTATCGGATCTGGAGTGGTGCGAGTACAACGCTCCCCATCAGGACCGTCCTCCACAGTCCGTCCCATGGTTGGTAAAACTGTTACACCCTCACAATCCCACGCTATGATGGACATATCGGATCAGGAGAGGTGCTAGTCCAACGCCCCCCATCAGGACCGTCCTCCATCGTCCATCCCATGGTTGGTTAAGCTGTTTCACCCCCACAATCCCACGCTATGATTGACGTATCGGATCAGGAGAAGTGCGAGTACAACGCTCCCCATCAGGACCGTCCTCCATCGTCCGTCCCATGGTTGGTTAAGCTGCTTCACCCCCACAATCCCACGCTATGATGGACATATCGGATCTGGAGTGGTACGAGTATAACGCTCCCCATCAGGACCGTCCTCCACAGTCCATCCCTTGGTTGGTTAAGCTGTTTCACCCCCACAATCCCACGCTATTATTGACATATCGGATCTGGAGTGGTACGAGTATAACGCTCCCCATCAGGACCGTAATCCACAGTCCGTCCCATGGTTGATTAAGCTGTTTCACAACCACAATCCCACGCTATGATTAACATATCGGATCTGGAGTGGTACGAGTATAACGCTCCCCATCAGGACCGTCCTCCACAGTCCGTCCCATGGTTGGTTAAGCTGTTTCACCCCCACAATCCCACGCTATTATTGACATATCGGATCTGGAGTGGTGCGAGTCCAACGCTCTCCATCAGGAGACTCCTCCGTCGTCCGTAACATGTTTGGTTAAGCTGTTACACCCTCACAATCCCAAGCTATGATTGACATATCGGATCAGGAGTGGTACGCGTATAACGCTCCCCATCAGAACCGTCCACCACCGTCCGTCCCATGGTTGGTTAAGCTGTTTCACCCTCACAATCCCACGCTATGATGGACTTATCGGATCAGGAGTGGTACGAGTATAACGCTCCCCATCAGGACCGTCCTCCACCGTCCGTCCCATGGTTTGTTAAGCTGTTTCACCCTCACAATCCCACGCTATGATTGACATATCGGATCAGGAGTGGTACGCGTATAACGCTAACCATCAGAACCGTCCACCACCGTCCGTCCCATGGTTGGTTAAGCTGTTTCAACCTCACAATCCCACGCTATGATGGACGTATCGGATCAGGAGTGGTACGAGTATAACGCTCCCCATCAGAACCGTCCACCACCGTCCGTCCCATGGTTGGTTAAGCTGTTTCACCCTCACAATCCCACGCTATGATGGACGTATCGGATCAGGAGTGGTACGAGTATAACGCTCTCCAACAGGACCGTTCTCCACTGTCCGTTCCATGGTTGGTTAAGCTGTTTCACCCTCACAATCCCACGCTATGATTGACATATCGGATCTGGAGAGGTGCTAGTCCAACGCTCTCCATCAGGAGACTCCTCCGTCGTCCGTCCCATGTTTGGTTAACCTGTTACACCCTCACAATCCCACTCTATGATGTACATATCGGATCTGGAGTGGTGCGAGGATAACGCTCCCCATCAGGACCGTCCTCCACTGTCCGTCCCATGGTTGGTTAAGCTGTTTCACCCTCACAATCCCACGCTATGGTTGACATATCGGATCTGGAGAGGTGCTAGTCCAACGCTCTCCATCAGGAGACTCCTCCGTCGTCCGTCCCATGGTTGGTTAAGCTGTTTCACCCTCACAATCCCACGCTATGATGGACATATCGGATCTGGAGTGGTGCGAGTATAACGCTCCCCATCCGGACCGTCCTCCACAGTCCATCCCTTGGTTGGTTAAGCTGTTTCACCCTCACAATCCCACGCTTTGATGGACATATCGGATCAGGAGAGGTGCGAGTCCAACGCTCCCCATCAGGACCGTCCTCCACAGTCCATCCCTTGGTTGGTTAAGCTGTTTCACCCCCACAATCCCACGCTATGATGGACATATCGGATCATGAGAAGTGCGAGTACAACGCTCCCCATCAGGACCGTCCTCCACAGTCCATCCCTTGGTTGGTTAAGCTGTTTTACCCTCACAATCCCACGATATGATTGACATATCGGATCTGGAGAGGTGCTAGTCCAACGCTCTCCATCAGGAGACTCCTCCGTCGTCCGTCCAATGTTTGGTTAAGCTGTTACACCCTCACAATCGCACGCTATGATGGACATATCGGATCTGGAGTGGTGCGAGTATAACGCTCCCCATCAGGACCGTCCTCCACTGTCCGTCCCATGGTTGGTTAAGCTGTTTCACCCTCACAATCCCACGCTATGATGGAAATATCGGATCTGGAATGGTGCGAGTATAACGCTCCCCATCAGGACCGTCCTCCACAGTCCATCCCTTGGTTGGTTAAGCTGTTTCACCCTCACAATCCCACGCTATGATGGACATATCGGATCAGAAGAGGTGCGAGTCCAACGCTCCCCATCAGGACCGTCCTCCACAGTCCATCCCTTGGTTGGTTAAGCTGTTTCACCCCCACAATCCCACGCTATGATGGAAATTTCGGATCAACAGAAGTGCAAGTACAACGCTCCCCATCAGGACCGTCCTCCACAGTAGTATAGATATGTTGCTCCTGGGCCATGAGGGGGTATGAGGGGTATGAATTTCTTAACAGTCCTGTGGACCTATTTTTAACCGGTTTTCAGTGATTTTTGCCTGTATTTTGACAATTTTACCCCCGCGGCTGAGAAACCAGTTTTTCCATCTTATCGTGTATGAACTTTACGATGGCGATTTTTTCATTGTGAAAAGCGTTATTGCCGGCTTCCTCTTCGGCGCGTATAAACTTTAATCTTTCAATCAATTTATCATCATCATCGATGTATTTGTACTCGACGGGGGCGTGTGAATCTATCAACAATCCGCTGCCCGATGACTGTTTAAATTCTTTCCAGATCTCACCGATCAAATTCACCCATTTCCAAGACTGACTGGACCTGGGGCGTTTCAACTTTGGATCGTTGTTCTGAAAAATCGCATCGGATTTTATCAGTATATCCTTGTAATTATTAAAGTCCTGAGCTGTGAAAGCGCCCGCACTTATGAGTTTTTCTCGCGTCGTACCCTCGCCCGGAGACGATACTCTAATTTCCGCTTTCGTCAACAGACTCCACAATCCCGGTGTGCCGGCATATTTATCTCCGGTGCTGTCTAATATAATATCATCATTTTCAATCGTAATAGTCTTCGATCCGATGGCCAGTTTGTTCAAGTTGAAATCGTAGCGAATACCGAAAGATCTATCGTTGCTGGTAGCGAGATGTTGTTTGGCGATATCACCAATATCTTGTCTTTCAGTGAATTCGCGGATCGAACGGTTTATCCTGCCTTCGTCTGGCGATTCTATTTCCGACGGTAAAGGAGCGGATTCTCCGGGTGGAGGTGATTCTCCGGGTGGAGGTGATTCTCCGGGTGGAGGTTCGAGCACATCTTCATCTTCACGAGGTAAAGGCACCTTACGCGCCGCCATCAATTCTCGACCCGGTGTACTGAAAGCGCGGGGTCTAAAAATGTCTTTTTTTCGTTGTATAGTTTTAGACACGGACAGACGTTGCGGTGGGGTCTTTTTATCGGAACCTTGCTCCTTGATCGCTTTGACAACCGGTTCCTGTCGCTTTTCAATCTCACGTTTTTCTTCAACTTCACGAATCTTTACTGCTTGGGATTCACTGACCAATTGGTTTTGCAATTTATCCAATTTTTTAGCCTCCTGCACAGTTAAAGGCTTATGTGCAGATATCGGTATGAAAGGAATTTTTGGTGCGTATTGCTCACGTATCGGCGGATGTTTACGAAACAATTCCGCTCGCTCTTTCACTTGTTCTTTTCGGATTTCCTCATTTTCCACGGCCCATTTATCTTGTAGTTTTTCAATTTTTTTACCCTCCTCCGCAGTCATCTCGTCGGGCCACATTTTGTCGGCCAACTTGTGTTTTTTAACTAACGTCTTGACAATCTCTTTATCGCTTTTCCTCTTCATCGTACTAATATAGGTAGTTGGGTTTTTCGTAGCAAATTTTATATTCGATAATTGAAATACAAAAGTGACGAATATTTTCACAAAAATTTGGAATCGAATAAAAAAACGTCCGACAACGTTTTCATTAAAAAAATAACGTTTACACAACGATTTTGAAAAACGTTCGTGGACGTTAGTTATTAAAACAGCGTCTAGACATCGATTTTGAAAAACGCTAGCGGACGTTATTTATTAAAAACAGCGTTTAGAAATCGATTTTCGAAAAACGTTCGCGGACGTTATTTATTAAAAACATTTTTCATATTGCACATGTATTTTCCACACCGCGCTTTTTTCATCATATTTACGGAGAGAAACCCATAAGGTTCATTCCAACACTTGTTGCATACATTTTCAAATTCACCGAAAGTCATGTCCGATCCCACGAAATCGTCGTAAATCCGTTTAGTGTAATGTTTATTCTGTTTGAAGACACAAAGGAAATTTATATTATTCCGTATGACTTGCATGTCCACTTTGCCGTAACTCTGGCTCAGGTAGACGCACGAAATCTTTTTATGCCTGCCTCTGATAAAATAGTCTTTAATACCTTTTTGCTCTTCCATCAGACAATCGTCGAATATCACAAGTGAGTTATTCTTGCACTCGTCCACCGCCGGCAGTTCATCGCAATTGTTGAAGAAATACGCGATTCTCTTTTTATACTTTTTCTCTGCGTCCGCATAGGTTTTTCTCAGCTCAACATAAGCCGGCTGTTCTATGGATTTACTGAATACGTAAAGGTTTTTAAATATAATACCGTTTTTATTGTAAATGAAATTTAGCAGTAAATTGGTTTTGCCGCTGCCTGAAGAACCCACTATGAGACATCGCAATGGGCTGGGCAACAGGTTGTCTTCGAATGCCTCTTTGTAATATGAAACTATATCCATCACTATGTGGGTGAAACGACCTCTGGACATTCAGTAAAAAATGAAAGCGGAGAAATGATTTCAAAATTTAATTCTTTTTCAAATTGACGACATTGGAATTATTCACAAAACACACATATCTTTCATTGCATTTTTTACAGCTCTGATAAAATCGTAATCACCGTAAACCGATATACAATTCGTTTTTCGGTCGTGATCATATCGGACGTCCACTTCATCCATCATTTTTAAAATCTTGTTAATCAAGTTACCGTCGGGGATATATTCGACTTGGGGATAGCCTCATTGCGCACAGCGGTCAGAAACTGTCAAACTTTGGGGCATCATTGCGCACAGTGGTCACTCTGGGCCCCGCTTGGGGGTGGCATCATTGCGCACACGGTCAAAAACGAAACTTGTAGTCCCGTTCCTATGTTCAATAAGTAGAATGGCAATTTTTTACATATCTGCATATTTAAAATTAAAAACTGTTTCATTTCACTATTACAATACGTAGTTCTAATCCATGGATCTATTATTTTAGCAACATTATAATTATCTTACAATATAAACTTGATTTTATAATTACATTATATAACATATATTTCACACTTGATACTTTGGGCAATAATACATTATTACACGTATTATTATAACATTTCTGCATAAATGTTATAATTATACGTGTAATAAGGTATATATTATATTGCAGCATCAATAAAACATAAAGAGAAATAAAGGATTGTGTTACTAATTATGGCAAACTGTTAGGAAAATTCCAATATTATAATGAACAAACTGGTAATATCTAGAAAAATAATCCAGACACCAAAAAATAATTTTAATTATCTAGAAAATAATCATGTCTAGAAAGAATATTACTTACAAACGTTTTAAGGGAGGGTAAAATAATTTCTCTTAAAAACACGAATACAATTGTTTTAAAAGGACAGACAATATTATGTGGTCACAGAGTTTTATATCTCCTCTTAATTTAATATTCTTCATGTAAATGATCTTTGGTTTCTGGGCGAGCGGCCCAGCGGCCGGTGCGGCGCCGGCGCCCCGCGGAGGGTCGGGCAAAACTGACCGTGTGCGCAATGATGCTCGACCCACTGGGAGCCATAAAACTGACCCTCGTCAAAAACTTGACCGCTGTGCGCAATCAGGGTACGCCCATTCGACTTCATAACAATAATCGAACTCGCCAGTCACAATTTGCTCCTTATCAAAATATTTACTTTGTATATCAATGTACTTGTATTGCTTTACGTCGTCTTCGTTTTTACGTGCTTTGAGAATAGACAACACGTGATGGATTCTATTACTCTTCACCAGCGCTTTCAACCTCTTATTATCGTCTATCAGATTTTGTAATCCATAATGATCTTTTCGTAACGTTGGTAACAGTTCCTCTAACATCCATTCTTTAAATTCTTCATTTTTATTTTTACTCGCTCCCAATAGAGAACAAACACCCGAGTCGTCTATATATGCAGTATCAGGATGTTCATCGGCGAAACGGAGAAAGTTGTCGTGTTCTTTTAACTCTAAATATTTAATAATATGCTTTTTGCTAATATTGTCATAAATGGCTTTCCTAGGCCTCCTATATCCAAGTATTTTAGATACATCATTTCCTCTAAACCAGAATTTATTATCAGCATCGAATATAATGGTAATTTCATCTTTTCCAAAACTAAAACTATTATTCACAATGTCTATTTCATTATTCATTTTGTCTAATATATAAATTGACATTTTTAATGTTGTTTTTTATTGTTGAAAAGATGGTGAAAAAATGTATTTACCATTATTATTTTTGCATATTTAAATTTACTATTAATAGTCCCCACGCCGGACTATCTAAATAAAAAATGCAATCCAATAGTCCCCACTCCGGACTATCTAAATTCAATAGTCCTCATGCCGGACTATCTAAATACAATAGTCCCCACGGAGGACTATCTAAAATTCAATAGTCCCCATGCAGGACTATCTGAAATTCAATAGTCCCCACTCAGGACTATCTGATATTCAATAGTCCCCACTCAGGACTATCTCATATAATAGTCCCCATGCAGGACTATCTGAAATTCAATAGTCCCCATGCAGGACTATCTGAAATTCAATAGTCCCCACGCGGGACTATCTCATACAATAGTCCCCATGCAGGACTATCTGAAATACAAGAGTCCCCATGCAGGACTATCTGAAATTCAATAGTCCCCATGCAGGACTATCTGATATTCAATAGTCCCCACTCAGGACTATCTGATATTCAATAGTCCCCACTCAGGACTATCTCATATAATAGTCCCCATGCAGGACTATCTGAAATTCAATAGTCCCCACACAGGACTATCTGAAATTCAATAGTCCCCACGCGGGACTATCTCATACAATAGTCCCCATGCAGGACTATCTGAAATACAATAGTCCCCATGCAGGACTATCTGAAATTCAATAGTCCCCACGTAGGACTATCTGAAATACAATAGTCCCCGCCCAGGACTATCTGAAATTTAATAGTCCCCACGCAGGACTATCTGAAATGCAATAGTCCCCATGCAGGACTATCTGAAATACAATAGTCCCCATGCAGGACTATCTAAAATTCAATAGTCCCCATGCCGGACTATCTGAAATTCAATAGTCCTAATTCAGGACTATCTGATACAATAATCCTCACACAGGACTATCTGAAATTTAATAGTCCCCATACCGGACTATCTGAAAAAATAAATACAATAGTCCCAGCATAGGACTATCTGAATAATACCTAAAACATTGTACGTTGTAATTCTTTCTCGTAGAACCCTCCAATTATATCTTCACCAGTTTCATCCGCAATTTTATAAGTCGTGGGTCTCGTGTTTAAAACTTGCTTGATTACAAAAATCTCGGACGTCCAGTTCTGTTTGTATTTATTCGTGAAAACATCTTTTTTCGCCGTAATGCGGACTCGGTCTCCCACATCGAATTTCGCCTTTTTACGTGGTATTCTATTTTCCAATTCGTTGTACATTTTCAATAATGCCTGCTCGTTGCCTTTATTCACATCCGCGGGCCTCATTTTTATAGTATGGTGGAAATCATGTTTATTATATTCGTCGGCCAATTCTTGCAATATGTCGTGCCACTTGTGGGAATTTCTAACTTGGAATTTTACTTTCAACTTCTCATTTAACGTTCTATGATATCTTTCGATAATTGCGGATTTCTCCTCGCTCTCGGTGTGGTACAATTTAATGTTGTGTTTTTTCAACAACTTGTTAAAATGCGTATTTTTAAACTCTGTCCCTTTATCGGTGTGTAAGAGTTTAGGCGGTGAATGACCGTCATTTTTGGCCCGGGCAATTATTTTTTCAAAAGCTGATGACACATCCGGACCATCTTTTTTCTTCAAGGGCTCTGACCAAACGAACTTACTGAACTTGTCGATCACATTTAAAATATATCTATACCACTTGTTTTCCCTAGCATATTCTTTCAAAATCAACAGATCGGCCGCCCACAAGTCATCGATACCTTTCGTGACGATTCGGCGTTTTATAAACTTTTTCACAACTGGTCTGTGCAGCTCTTTAGCTTCCAAAACTTCCGGCGGGTCTTTGATAAACGAATTTCTCTTACTGCCGCATATCGCACAATTGGATGTCGCAAGCCACCTTTTATTTCTCGTTTTGACAGTTTTGACATCCGTGGATGGTGTGTTTGTTTTACACTTTCTGCAATGCAATTCCATGTCTAATAAAGCGCAGCTACTTTTGAAGTCAAATAAAATATTTGCAAATGCAAAGTCGCTTAAATAAATTGTACATTTGCGTAGATTGTGTGTTATATGTATAGGATAAGAAACGAGATGCAGCACAGACATAAAATCCAGCTGACCAAGGGTCAAAAGAATAAGTTGCGTATCGCTTATAAAAAGCAGAAACTCGCTATTTTAACTTTGAACAGAGATCAGTTGACGAACGGGAATGTCGAGGTGATGTTGACGGACGAACAACATAAACAAGTGTTGAGAGCCATAAAACACAATAAAGGCTTGAGATTGATATTGAGCCATTCGCAGTTGAAGAACAACATCGAAGGGGGTCTACTGAAAGAGATTCTGGAGTTGGCGGAAACGAGTATCCCCTATTTCAAGAAATTCGCTTCACCCCTGATCAAAGACAAAGTCGCACCAGCTATAAAAGATAAATTCGTGCCGTGGCTGAAAAAGATGATCGACGACGAGTTGGATACAATTATAGAAAAAGATCCGTCAGGTGCCGGATTAAGACAAATGATAAACAACCGACTCAATGCGGCTTTGAATGACGTACGGGTAAAAAAAATTAATTCCGTTGACGTTGAGCGATCTGGAAGTGTGGGCCAATAAATTGAAATTGAAGAATTTTCGCGGTGTTTTCAGACGAGAGCTTTTACCTGACGTACCTTGGAAAAACGAGTGCGGTATAATCAATCTCGGTGATCTGGACACACCCGGAACACATTGGACGTGTTATTATAAAAATGGTAAAAATGTAATTTATTTCGATTCTTATGGAAATGCGCCACCACCTTTGGAGTTGGACAAGTACATGAGAAGTTTTGACATTCGCTATAATTCGGACCGATTTCAAGATTATGGCGATCCGCCAATCTGCGGGCATCTGTGTTTAGAAGTTTTAAGGCAGTTTTCAAATGGAAAAACATATGATGAAGTCAAAGACATTTTAAATAAAAATAAATACGCTTGGCTCGGGTGGTTCGTCACTTTTTTACGATGCCCCCGTCAATAAATTGTTTATACCATTTTTATTTTTTTAATAATTTATTACCACCCGAAAATCTGTTTTCCTAATATAGAAATGTCGACGTTAAGATCATCAAGTCAAACTAACCAGTCAGACGCATGGAACCTGCTTTCCATGGAGCCCAGAGAACCCAAAGGGGTTTTGACTGACAAATTCATCATGAGGTTCGATCGGTATTTGAACTGGGATCTGCTCTCTTCCCATTATGATTTTCCAATCGAGATGTTGCGGATGTACCCGCACAGAGTGAATTGGTCCAAGCTGTTGAGGCGTATTAAATTTTCGGAGGAATTTCTAAGAGAGATGGTCCCCCATTTCGATGAATGTTGGGATATCCTGTGTAAATATCAAACGCTGTCTGAAAAGTTTATTCACGACTTCGCAGGTAAAATCGATTGGAATTACGTGTTGTTGTATCAAAATGTAACTAGCAGATTTATGGACGAACACAAAATGTAGACTATTTTGATGAATCCTAGTTGAGTGGCTCAGAGATGTTCAAAAATAAAAACCCGAATTCGCATGGATCGACCGGTTTGAATAAATGGTATTTAATATTTGCGGGATGAAGAAAAACTAGTTGCTGTTTATTTTTTTATATAAAACCATTAAGATGTAAAACATTTTTCCTAACATAGAAATGACGACTTTTAGACTATCAGGTACGACTTCACAACTGACCTTGAACTTGGAACATCCCATTCACTTGGATGCTGAGTACAAGTTGGCACTCACCGGACTTTTCTGCGAATACAACTTTTATAATTTATTTGAGGGTTGTAGTGTTTTGTTTGACGGTGGAACGAAAATCGGTTTCGGTAAAGGTTTTTGGACATTTGATGCCATACAGAAACACATACAAAAAGGCGTGGGTCCGCTGTTGCGCGGTAAAACGGATGATAAAAAGAATAAAGTCACGGTGGTTTCAATACTTAAAACTACGGGGTACCGGGTGAAAATCACTTCACCTATAAAATTTCACATGGAAAATCCACTGCGGCGTTTGCTGGGTTTTGATGAAATTGATGCCCCCGAATACTTGGACACGTACAATGCGAAAAAACCGCACAACATAAGACCATGGGACTTGATTGAAGTCCACTGTGATATCGTGGAAAATTGTTTTGTCAATCATGATGAACATTGGCACAAACACAAAGAGTCTTCGGTGTTGTATAGTTTCTTTCCATATGGTGAATTTGGTAATAAAATTGCTGTGATGCCGCGGCCGCCGCTTTACGTATCGTTGAAAAAAGGATTGAATAAAATCCAACAAATCAACATTTACATTACAGACCAAAATAATAATTTATTGCAGATGTTCGATTCGAATGTGCATATTTATTTGGAGTTGATTCGGGTGTAGTATTTTTTAATTTATTGAAAATCGGCTGTTTCTATTTTTTATTTGACGCCGCAAAACGTTATTCCTTGTATAGGTAAAAATGAACGGTCCTAACTTTAATGATTTATTGAAAGAAATCAATGGAAAGTCTTACATCAGGGTGGGTGACCTGGAAGTTGGTAAAAAATATTTTGTGGAAAATATGGATAAAATCTCTTCATCATACGGTATGAGAATATTAGTCACATGCGATGATGTGAAATTCTATCTTCCCGAAAGCTGGAATGACAGGTTGACAAATAACTATATCAAACAACTGTTGAATTTTAAGGGGAAACTCTATGTGCTGTACAACGGTAAAATATCACTTTCAGATAATAAATTCAATCACAGTATCGAGTTTAAGGTTGACGAATAAAAACATTTTTTAAAAAACATAATTTAAATATATTTTTGAAAATGCCCCGTTTAATTTATTTGATGTGGAAATCCGTTATGCATGCATTAGGAATCAATAATGGCTGAAAGCTACGGTTATTATTGCTTGACTGAAAACGCATTTGAACCGTACAACGGGTCACCGGATGCAGCCGGTCTTGATCTGAGAAGTGCGTATGATTATGTTGTACCGAAACGCGGTCAACAGTTGATAAAAACTGACTTGACTTTAAAATTCCCAGATGGGTGCTACGGGAGGATAGCGCCAAGATCTGGCTTGGCTTTAAAACATTCTATAAGTGTAAATGCCGGTGTCATAGACCGGGACTATACTGGGAATGTCGGTGTTATCTTGATGAACAATTCTGATACCGATTTTCATGTGAGTCGTGGAGATAGGATTGCGCAGATCATCTGCGAAATGTATAAAAAGCCAAACTGTATCAGATTAGACAAAGTCGAACAGACTGAGCGCAAAGACGGCGGATTCGGAAGCACTGGGATTAATTAATAAATATCATGCTGTACGTTATTTTTTCTATTTAAATTTTAATCATTAATATCTTGGAAATGTGTTTGAAATTTATTTTTTCTGACCCCCCAATAATTTGTTGAAATCAAAAGTTGATTAAACATATAGTAGTTGTAAACATCATGGATTTGAAAAATAGAGATTGGTTCACTGATGAAGATAAATACGTAATATCCGTTTTAAAAAATTGCAAACCTGGAAAACTGGAACGCTGGATGAGGGGTCTACCTAAAGCGGTGAAATGGAAAATAATACATAGCAAGCTGGGTTACGTTCCAAAAGCTATCGTTTACAAGCCTAACGAATTTAGATCGCTAACAGCTAAAGAAAAGTTTGCGGTTCGAGAAATGGAGGATGCCAAGATAATATACTGCTATGATTGCGGGTTCGATCGCATAGTTCAACTAGAAGCGAATGATGAAGCTGTTGAGTTACCTGATAAGTGTTTTAAATCGCTTTGTTTCCTATGTCACAAGTCAGCATTTAAAGTCACAAGATGCGGACGTGATCTGTTGGCGGATCCCGATTATGAAGATGAAATGTCGGATGGCGACGAAAATGTTTGTATATTGTCTGAGATACCCTTTCAAGACTATCCAGGTCATGTGGGAATTTTAGATCAGCTGGGGTACTTGCAGTATTCTGATGAAGAAGACGATGGTTGAAAACTTATTTGTTCTAATCGCTATTATTTTTTTTATATTTTTTTTATTGCTTTTGTACGGTGAAAACCCACACACTGCACTATAAATATAATAGTCCTTAATAGTCCATACGCCGGGATATCTAAATGCAATAGTTTCCGCACAGGACCATTAAAATACAATAGTCCCCACCCCGGACTATTTAAATTCAATAGTCCTTGCACAGGACTAGTCCTCACGCGGGACTATCTAAATACAATAGTCCTTGCACAGGACTAGTCCTCACGCGGGACTATCTAAATACAATAGTCCTTGCATGGGACTATCTAAATACAATAGTCCCCAGGCGGGACTAGTCCTCGCGCGGGACTATCTAAATACAATAGTCCTTATACGGGACTAGTCCTTACGTAGGACTGTTAGGGAATTCATACCCCCTCACGGCGCAGTCACCCTCCTCTATCAATTATGCCTCGAAAATCCTGAAAAAGCTGTAAAATTGTCAAAATACAGGCAAAAATCACTGAAAACCGGTTAAAAATAGGTCCACAGGACTGTTAAGAAATTCATACCCCTCATACCCCCTCATGGCCCAGGAGCAACATATCTATACTACTCTCCACAGTTCATCCCTTATTTTGGTTAAGCTGTTTCACCCTCACAATCCCACGCTATGATGGACATATCGGATCAGGAGTGGTGCGAGTATAAAGCTCCCCATCAGGACCGTCCTCCATCGTCCATCCCATGGTTGGTTAAGCTGTTACACCCTAACAATCCCATGCTATGATGGACATATCGGATCAGGAGTGGTGCGAGTCCAACGCTCCCCATTAGGACCGTCCTCCACAGTCCATCCCTTGGTTGGTTAAGCTGTTTCACCCCCACAATCCCACGCTATGATGGACATATCGGATCAGGAGAGGTGCTAGTCCAACGCTCCCCATCAGGACCGTCCTCCATCATCCATCCCATGGTTGGTTAAGCTGTTTCACCCCCACAATCCCACGCTATGATTGACGTATCGGATCAGGGGAAGTGCGAGTACAACGCTCCCCATCAGGACCGTCCTCCATCGTCCGTCCCATGGTTGGTTAAGCTGTTTCGACCCCACAATCCCACGCTATGATGGATATATCGGATCTGGAGTGGTACGAGTATAACGCTCCCCATCAGGACCGTAATCCACAGTCCGTCCCATGGTTGATTAAGCTGTTTCACAACCACAATCCCACGCTATGATTGACATATCGGATCTGGAGTGGTACGAGTATAACGCTCCCCATCAGGACCGTCCTCCACAGTCCGTCCCATGGTTGGTTAAGCTGTTTCCCACGCTATGATTGACATATCGGATCAGGAGTGGTACGAGTATAACGCTCCCCATCAGAACCGTCCACCACCGTCCGTCCTATGGTTGGTTAAGCTGTTTCACCCTCACAATCCCACGCTATGATGGACGTATCGGATCAGGAGTGGTACGAGTATAACGCTCCCCATCAGGACCGTCCTCCACCGTCCGTCCCATGGTTGGTTAAGCTGTTTCACCCTCACAATCCCACGCTATGATGGACATATCGGATCTGGAGTGGTACGAGTATAACGCTCCCCATCAGGACCGTCCTCCACAGTCCATCCCTTGGTTGGTTAAGCTGTTTCATCCCCACAATCCCACGCTATGATGGACATATCGGATCTGGAGTGGTGCGAGTACAACGCTCCCCATCAGGACCGTCCTCCACAGTCCGTCCCATGGTTGGTAAAACTGTTACACCCTCACAATCCCACGCTATGATGGACATATCGGATCTGGAGTGGTGCGAGTATAACGCTCCCCATCAGGACCGTCCTCCACAGTCCATCGCTTGGTTGGTTAAGCTGAATCACCCCCACAATCCCACGCTATGATTGACATATCGGATCTGGAGTGGTGCGAGTATAACGCTCCCCATCAGGACCGTCCTCCACAGTCCATCCCTTGGTTGGTTAAGCTGTTTCACCCCCACAATCCCACGCTATGATTGACATATTGGATCTGGAGTGGTGCGAGTATAACGCTCCCCATCAGGACCGTCCTCCACAGTCCATCCCTTGGTTGGTTAAGCTGTTTCATCCCCACAATCCCACGCTATGATGGACGTATCGGATCTGGAGTGGTGCGAGTACAACGCACCCCATCAGGACCGTCCTCCACAGTCCGTCCCATGGTTGGTTAAACTGTTACACCCTCACAGTCCCACGCTATGATGGACATATCGGATCAGGAGAAATGCTAGTCCAACGCTCCCCATCAGGACCGTCCTCCATCGTCCATCCCATGGTTGGTTAAGCTGTTTCACCCCCACAATCCCACGCTATGATTGACGTATCGGATCAGGAGAAGTGCGAGTACAACGCTCCCCATCAGGACCGTCCTCCATCGTCCGTCCCATAGTTGGTTAAGCTGTTTCACCCCCACAATCCCACGCTATGATGGACATATCGGATCTGGAGTGGTACGAGTATAACGCTCCCCATCAGGACCGTCTTCCACAGTCCATCCCTTGGTTGGTTAAGCTGTTTCATCTCCACAATCCCACGCTATGATGGACGTATCGGATCTGGAGTGGTGCGAGTACAACGCTCCCCATCAGGACCGTCCTCCACAGTCCGTCCCATGGTTGGTAAAACTGTTACACCCTCACAATCCCACGCTATGATGGACATATCGGATCAGGAGAGGTGCTAGTCCAACGCCAGCCATCAGGACCGTCCTCCATCGTCCATCCCATGGTTGGTTAAGCTGTTTCACCCCCACAATCCCACGCTATGATTGACATATCGGATCAGGAGAAGTGCGAGTACAACGCTCCCCATCAGGACCGTCCTCCATCGTCCGTCCCATGGTTGGTTAAGCTGTTTCACCCCCACAATCCCACGCTATGATGGACATATCGGATCTGGAGTGGTACGAGTATATCGCTCCCCATCAGGACCGTCCTCCACAGTCCATCCCTTGGTTGGTTAAGCTGTTTCACCCCCACAATCCCACGCTATTATTGACATATCGGATCTGGAGTGGTACGAGTATAACGCTCCCCATCAGGACAGTAATCCACAGTCCGTCCAATGGTTGATTAAGCTGTTTCACAACCACAATCCCACGCTATGATTAACATATCGGATCTGGAGTGGTACGAGTATAACGCTCCCCATCAGGACCGTCCTCCACAGTCCGTCCCATGGTTGGTTAAGCTGTTTCACCCCCACAATCCCACGCTATTATTGACATATCGGATCTGGAGTGGTGCGAGTCCAACGCTCTCCATCAGGAGACTCCTCCGTCGTCCGTCCCATGTTTGGTTAAGCTGTTACACCCTCACAATCCCACGCTATGATTGACATATCGGATCAGGAGTGGTACGCCTATAACGCTCCCCATCAGAACCGTCCACCACCGTCCGTCCCATGGTTGGTTAAGCTGTTTCACCCTCACAATCCCACGCTATGATGGACGTATCGGATCAGGAGTGGTACGAGTATAACGCTCCCCATCAGGACCGTCCTCCACCGTCCGTCCCATGGTTGGTTAAGCTGTTTAACTCTCACAATCCCACGCTATGATTGACATATCGGATCAGGAGTGGTACGCGTATAACGCTAACCATCAGAACCGTCCACCACCGTCCGTCCCATGGTTGGTTAAGCTGTTTCACCCTCACAATCCCACGCTATGATGGACGTATCGGATCAGGAGTGGTACGAGTATAACGCTCCCCATCAGGACCGTCCTCCGTCGTCCGTCCCATGTTTGGTTAACCTGTTACACCCTCACAATCCCACTCTATGATGGACATATCGGATCTGGAGTGGAGCGAGTATAACGCTCCCCATCAGGACCGTCCTCCACTGTCCGTCCCATGGTTGGTTAAGCTGTTTACCCTCACAATCCCACGCTATGGTTGACATATCGGATCTGGAGAGGTGCTAGTCCAACGCTCCCCATCAGGACCGTCCTCCATCGTCCATCCCATGGTTGGTTAAGCTGTTTCACCCCCACAATCCCACGCTATGATGGACATATCGGATCTGGAGTGGTACGAGTATAACGCTCCCCATCAGGACCGTCTTCCACAGTCCATCCCTTGGTTGGTTAAGCTGTTTCATCCCCACAATCCCACGCTATGATGGATGTATCGGATCTGGAGTGGTGCGAGTACAACGCCCCCCATCAGGACCGTCCTCCATCGTCCATCCCATGTTTGGTTAAGCTGTTTCACCCCCACAATCCCACGCTATGATTGACATATCGGATCAGGAGAAGTGCGAGTACAACGCTCCCCATCAGGACCGTCCTCCATCGTCCGTCCCATGGTTGGTTAAGCTGTTTCACCCCCACAATCCCACGCTATGATGGACATATCGGATCTGGAGTGGTACGAGTATATCGCTCCCCATCAGGACCGTCCTCCACAGTCCATCCCTTGGTTGGTTAAGCTGTTTCACCCCCACAATCCCACGCTATTATTGACATATCGGATCTGGAGTGGTACGAGTATAACGCTCCCCATCAGGACAGTAATCCACAGTCCGTCCCATGGTTGATTAAGCTGTTACACCCTCACAATCCCACGCTATGATTGACATATCGGATCAGGAGTGGTACGCCTATAACGCTCCCCATCAGAACCGTCCACCACCGTCCGTCCCATGGTTGGTTAAGCTGTTTCACCCTCACAATCCCACGCTATGATGGACGTATCGGATCAGGAGTGGTACGAGTATAACGCTCCCCATCAGGACCGTCCTCCACCGTCCGTCCCATGGTTGGTTAAGCTGTTTCACTCTCACAATCCCACGCTATGATTGACATATCGGATCAGGAGTGGTACGCGTATAACGCTAACCATCAGAACCGTCCACCACCGTCCGTCCCATGGTTGGTTAAGCTGTTTCACCCTCACAATCCCACGCTATGATGGACGTATCGGATCAGGAGTGGTACGAGTATAACGCTCCCCATCAGGACCGTCCTCCGTCGTCCGTCCCATGTTTGGTTAACCTGTTACACCCTCACAATCCCACTCTATGATGGACATATCGGATCTGGAGTGGAGCGAGTATAACGCTCCCCATCAGGACCGTCCTCCACTGTCCGTCCCATGGTTGGTTAAGCTGTTTCACCCTCACAATCCCACGCTATGGTTGACATATCGGATCTGGAGAGGTGCTAGTCCAACGCTCTCCATCAGGAGACTCCTCCGTCGTCCGTCAAATGGTTGGTTAAGCTGTTTCACCCTCACAATCGAACGCTATGATGGACATATCGGATCTGGAGTGGTGCGAGTATAACGCTCCCCATCAGGACCGTCCTCCACAGTCCATCCCTTGGTTGGTTCAGCTGAATCACCCCCACAATCCCACGCTATGATTGACATATCGGATCTGGAGTGGTGCGAGTATAACGCTCCCCATCAGGACCGTCCTCCACCGTCCGTCCCATGGTTGGTTAAGCTGTTTCACCCTCACAATCCCACGCTATGATGGACATATCGGATCTGGAGTGGTACGAGTATAACGCTCCCCATCAGGACCGTCCTCCACAGTCCATCCCTTGGTTGGTTAAGCTGTTTCATCCCCACAATCCCACGCTATGATGGACATATCGGATCTGGAGTGGTGCGAGTACAACGCTCCCCATCAGGACCGTCCTCCACAGTCCGTCCCATGGTTGGTAAAACTGTTACACCCTCACAATCCCACGCTATGATGGACATATCGGATCTGGAGTGGTGCGAGTATAACGCTCCCCATCAGGACCGTCCTCCACAGTCCATCGCTTGGTTGGTTAAGCTGAATCACCCCCACAATCCCACGCTATGATTGACATATCGGATCTGGAGTGGTGCGAGTATAACGCTCCCCATCAGGACCGTCCTCCACAGTCCATCCCTTGGTTGGTTAAGCTGTTTCACCCCCACAATCCCACGCTATGATTGACATATTGGATCTGGAGTGGTGCGAGTATAACGCTCCCCATCAGGACCGTCCTCCACAGTCCATCCCTTGGTTGGTTAAGCTGTTTCATCCCCACAATCCCACGCTATGATGGACGTATCGGATCTGGAGTGGTGCGAGTACAACGCACCCCATCAGGACCGTCCTCCACAGTCCGTCCCATGGTTGGTTAAACTGTTACACCCTCACAGTCCCACGCTATGATGGACATATCGGATCAGGAGAAATGCTAGTCCAACGCTCCCCATCAGGACCGTCCTCCATCGTCCATCCCATGGTTGGTTAAGCTGTTTCACCCCCACAATCCCACGCTATGATTGACGTATCGGATCAGGAGAAGTGCGAGTACAACGCTCCCCATCAGGACCGTCCTCCATCGTCCGTCCCATAGTTGGTTAAGCTGTTTCACCCCCACAATCCCACGCTATGATGGACATATCGGATCTGGAGTGGTACGAGTATAACGCTCCCCATCAGGACCGTCTTCCACAGTCCATCCCTTGGTTGGTTAAGCTGTTTCATCTCCACAATCCCACGCTATGATGGACGTATCGGATCTGGAGTGGTGCGAGTACAACGCTCCCCATCAGGACCGTCCTCCACAGTCCGTCCCATGGTTGGTAAAACTGTTACACCCTCACAATCCCACGCTATGATGGACATATCGGATCAGGAGAGGTGCTAGTCCAACGCCAGCCATCAGGACCGTCCTCCATCGTCCATCCCATGGTTGGTTAAGCTGTTTCACCCCCACAATCCCACGCTATGATTGACATATCGGATCAGGAGAAGTGCGAGTACAACGCTCCCCATCAGGACCGTCCTCCATCGTCCGTCCCATGGTTGGTTAAGCTGTTTCACCCCCACAATCCCACGCTATGATGGACATATCGGATCTGGAGTGGTACGAGTATATCGCTCCCCATCAGGACCGTCCTCCACAGTCCATCCCTTGGTTGGTTAAGCTGTTTCACCCCCACAATCCCACGCTATTATTGACATATCGGATCTGGAGTGGTACGAGTATAACGCTCCCCATCAGGACAGTAATCCACAGTCCGTCCAATGGTTGATTAAGCTGTTTCACAACCACAATCCCACGCTATGATTAACATATCGGATCTGGAGTGGTACGAGTATAACGCTCCCCATCAGGACCGTCCTCCACAGTCCGTCCCATGGTTGGTTAAGCTGTTTCACCCCCACAATCCCACGCTATTATTGACATATCGGATCTGGAATGGTGCGAGTCCAACGCTCTCCATCAGGAGACTCCTCCGTCGTCCGTCCCATGTTTGGTTAAGCAGTTACACCCTCACAATCCCACGCTATGATTGACATATCGGATCAGGAGTGGTACGCCTATAACGCTCCCCATCAGAACCGTCCACCACCGTCCGTCCCATGGTTGGTTAAGCTGTTTCACCCTCACAATCCCACGCTATGATGGACGTATCGGATCAGGAGTGGTACGAGTATAACGCTCCCCATCAGGACCGTCCTCCACCGTCCGTCCCATGGTTGGTTAAGCTGTTTAACTCTCACAATCCCACGCTATGATTGACATATCGGATCAGGAGTGGTACGCGTATAACGCTAACCATCAGAACCGTCCACCACCGTCCGTCCCATGGTTGGTTAAGCTGTTTCACCCTCACAATCCCACGCTATGATGGACGTATCGGATCAGGAGTGGTACGAGTATAACGCTCCCCATCAGGACCGTCCTCCGTCGTCCGTCCCATGTTTGGTTAACCTGTTACACCCTCACAATCCCACTCTATGATGGACATATCGGATCTGGAGTGGAGCGAGTATAACGCTCCCCATCAGGACCGTCCTCCACTGTCCGTCCCATGGTTGGTTAAGCTGTTTACCCTCACAATCCCACGCTATGGTTGACATATCGGATCTGGAGAGGTGCTAGTCCAACGCTCCCCATCAGGACCGTCCTCCATCGTCCATCCCATGGTTGGTTAAGCTGTTTCACCCCCACAATCCCACGCTATGATGGACATATCGGATCTGGAGTGGTACGAGTATAACGCTCCCCATCAGGACCGTCTTCCACAGTCCATCCCTTGGTTGGTTAAGCTGTTTCATCCCCACAATCCCACGCTATGATGGATGTATCGGATCTGGAGTGGTGCGAGTACAACGCCCCCCATCAGGACCGTCCTCCATCGTCCATCCCATGTTTGGTTAAGCTGTTTCACCCCCACAATCCCACGCTATGATTGACATATCGGATCAGGAGAAGTGCGAGTACAACGCTCCCCATCAGGACCGTCCTCCATCGTCCGTCCCATGGTTGGTTAAGCTGTTTCACCCCCACAATCCCACGCTATGATGGACATATCGGATCTGGAGTGGTACGAGTATATCGCTCCCCATCAGGACCGTCCTCCACAGTCCATCCCTTGGTTGGTTAAGCTGTTTCACCCCCACAATCCCACGCTATTATTGACATATCGGATCTGGAGTGGTACGAGTATAACGCTCCCCATCAGGACAGTAATCCACAGTCCGTCCCATGGTTGATTAAGCTGTTACACCCTCACAATCCCACGCTATGATTGACATATCGGATCAGGAGTGGTACGCCTATAACGCTAACCATCAGAACCGTCCACCACCGTCCGTCCCATGGTTGGTTAAGCTGTTTCACCCTCACAATCCCACGCTATGATGGACGTATCGGATCAGGAGTGGTACGAGTATAACGCTCCCCATCAGGACCGTCCTCCACCGTCCGTCCCATGGTTGGTTAAGCTGTTTCACTCTCACAATCCCACGCTATGATTGACATATCGGATCAGGAGTGGTACGCGTATAACGCTAACCATCAGAACCGTCCACCACCGTCCGTCCCATGGTTGGTTAAGCTGTTTCACCCTCACAATCCCACGCTATGATGGACGTATCGGATCAGGAGTGGTACGAGTATAACGCTCCCCATCAGGACCGTCCTCCGTCGTCCGTCCCATGTTTGGTTAACCTGTTACACCCTCACAATCCCACTCTATGATGGACATATCGGATCTGGAGTGGAGCGAGTATAACGCTCCCCATCAGGACCGTCCTCCACTGTCCGTCCCATGGTTGGTTAAGCTGTTTCACCCTCACAATCCCACGCTATGGTTGACATATCGGATCTGGAGAGGTGCTAGTCCAACGCTCTCCATCAGGAGACTCCTCCGTCGTCCGTCAAATGGTTGGTTAAGCTGTTTCACCCTCACAATCGAACGCTATGATGGACATATCGGATCTGGAGTGGTGCGAGTATAACGCTCCCCATCAGGACCGTCCTCCACAGTCCATCCCTTGGTTGGTTCAGCTGAATCACCCCCACAATCCCACGCTATGATTGACATATCGGATCTGGAGTGGTGCGAGTATAACGCTCCCCATCAGGACCGTCCTCCACAGTCCATCCCTTGGTTGGTTAAGCTGTTTCACCCCCACAATCCCACGCTATGATTGACATATTGGTTCTGGAGTGGTGCGAGTATAACGCTCCCCATCAGGACCGTCCTCCACAGTCCATCCCTTGGTTGGTTAAGCTGTTTCATCCCCACAATCCCACGCTATGATGGACGTATCGGATCTGGAGTGGTGCGAGTACAACGCTCCCCATCAGGACCGTCCTCCACAGTCCGTCCCATGGTTGGTAAAACTGTTACACCCTCACAATCCCACGCTATGATGGACATATCGGATCAGGAGAGGTGCTAGTCCAACGCTCCCCATCAGGACCGTCCTCCATCGTCCATCCCATGGTTGGTTAAGCTGTTTCACCCCCACAATCCCACGCTATGATTGACGTATCGGATCAGGAGAAGTGCGAGTACAACGCTCCCCATCAGGACCGTCCTCCATCGTCCGTCCCATGGTTGGTTAAGCTGTTTCACCCCCACAATCCCACGCTATGATGGACATATCGGATCTGGAGTGGTACGAGTATAACGCTCCCCATCAGGACCGTCCTCCCCAGTCCATCCCTTGGTTGGTTAAGCTGTTTCATCCCCACAATCCCACGCTATGATGGACGTATCGGATCTGGAGTGGTGCGAGTACAACGCTCCCCATCAGGACCGTCCTCCACAGTCCGTCCCATGGTTGGTAAAACTGTTACACCCTCACAATCCCACGCTATGATGGACATATCGGATCAGGAGAGGTGCTAGTCCAACGCTCCCCATCAGGACCGTCCTCCATCGTCCATCCCATGGTTGGTTAAGCTGTTTCACCCCCACAATCCCACGCTATGATTGACGTATCGGATCAGGAGAAGTGCGAGTACAACGCTCCCCATCAGGACCGTCCTCCATCGTCCGTCCCATGGTTGGTTAAGCTGTTTCACCCCCACAATCCCACGCTATGATGGACATATCGGATCTGGAGTGGTACGAGTATAACGCTCCCCATCAGGACCGTCCTCCACAGTCCATCCCTTGGTTGGTTAAGCTGTTTCACCCCCACAATCCCACGCTATTATTGACATATCGGATCTGGAGTGGTACGAGTATAACGCTCCCCATCAGGACCGTAATCCACAGTCCGTCCCATGGTTGGTTAAGCTGTTTCACAACCACAATCCCACGCTATGATTGACATATCGGATCTGGAGTGGTACGAGTATAACGCTCCCCATCAGGACCGTCCTCCACAGTCCGTCCCATGGTTGGTTAAGCTGTTTCACCCCTAAAATCCTACGCTATGATTGACATATCGGATCTGGAGTGGTACGAGTATAACGCTCCCCATCAGGACCGTCCTCCACATAGTCCGTCCCATGTTTGTTTAAGCTGTTACACACCCATAATCCCACGCTATGATGGACATATCGGATCTGGAGTGGTGCGAGTCCAACGCTCTCCATCAGGAGACTCCTCCGTCGTCCGTCCCATGTTTGGTTAAGCTGTTACACCCTCACAATCCCACGCTATGATTGACATATCGGATTAGGAGTGGTACGAGTATAACGCTCCCCATCAGAACCGTCCACCACCGTCCGTCCCATGGTTGGTTAAGCTGTTTCACCCTCACAATCCCACGCTATGATGGACGTATCGGATCAGGAGTGGTACGAGTATAACGCTCCCCATCAGGACCGTTCTCCACTGTCCGTTCCATGGTTGGTTAAGCTGTTTCACCCTCACAATCCCACGCTATGATTGACATATCAGATCTGGAGAGGTGCTAGTCGAACGCTCTCCATCAGGAGACTCCTCCGTCGTCCGTCCCATGTTTGGTTAACCTGTTACACCCTCACAATCCCACTCTATGATGTACATATCGGATCTGGAGTGGTGCGAGTATAACGCTCCCCATCAGGACCGTCCTCCACTGTCCGTCCCATGGTTGGTTAAGCTGTTTCACCCTCACAATCCCACGCTATGGTTGACATATCGGATCTGGAGAGGTGCTAGTCCAACGCTCTCCATCAGGAGACTCCTCCGTCGTCCGTCCCATGGTTGGTTAAGCTGTTTCACCCTCACAATCCCACGCTATGATGGACATATCGGATCTGGAGTGGTGCGAGTATAACGCTCCCCATCCGGACCGTACTCCACAGTCCATCCCTTGGTTGGTTAAGCTGTTTCACCCTCACAATCCCACGCTATGATGGACATATCGGATCAGGAGAGGTGCGAGTCCAACGCTCCCCATCAGGACCGTCGTCCACAGTCCATCCCTTGGTTGGTTAAGCTGTTTCACCCCCACAATCCCACGCTATGATGGACATATCGGATCATGAGAAGTGCGAGTACAACGCTCCCCATCAGGACCGTCCTCCACAGTCCATCCCTTGGTTGGTTAAGCTGTTTTACCCTCACAATCCCACGATATGATTGACATATCGGATCTGGAGAGGTGCTAGTCCAACGCTCTCCATCAGGAGACTCCTCCGTCGTCCGTCCAATGTTTGGTTAAGCTGTTACACCCTCACAATCCCACGCTATGATGGACATATCGGATCTGGAGTGGTGCGAGTATAACGCTCCCCATCAGGACCGTCCTCCACTGTCCGTCCCATGGTTGGTTAAGCTGTTTCACCCTCACAATCCCACGCTATGATGGAAATATCGGATCTGGAATGGTGCGAGTATAACGCTCCCCATCAGGACCGTCCTCCACAGTCCATCCCTTGGTTGGTTAAGCTGTTTCACCCTCACAATCCCACGCTATGATGGACATATCGGATCAGGAGAGGTGCGAGTCCAACGCTCCCCATCAGGACCGTCCTCCACATTCCATCCCTATGTTGGTTAAGCTGTTTCACCCCCACAATCCCACGCTATGATGGAAATATCGGATCAGGAGAAGTGCAAGTACAACGCTCCCCATCAGGACCGTCCTCCACAGTCCATCCTTTATTTTGGTTAAGCTGTTTCACCCTCACAATCCCACGCTATGATGGACATATCGGATCAGGAGTGGTGCGAGTATAAAGCTCCCCATCATTACCGTCCTCCATCGTCCATCCCATGGTTGGTTAAGCTGTTACACCCTAACAATCCCACGCTATGATGGACATATCGGATCAGGAGAGGTGCGAGTCCAACGCTCCCCATCAGGACCGTCCTCCACAGTCCATCCCTTGGTTGGTTAAGCTGTTTCACCCCCACAATCCCATGCTATGATGGACATATCGGATCAGGAGTGGTGCGAGTCCAACGCTCCCCATTAGGACCGTCCTCCACAGTCCATCCCTTGGTTGGTTAAGCTGTTTCACCCCCACAATCCCACGCTATGATGGACATATCGGATCAGGAGAGGTGCTAGTCCAACGCTCCCCATCAGGACCGTCCTCCATCGTCCGTCCCATGGTTGGTTAAGCTGTTACACCCTAACAATCCCACGCTATGATGGACATATCGGATCAGGAGTGGTTCGAGTCCAACGCTCCCCATCAGGACCGTCCTCCACAGTCCATCTCATGGTTGGTTAAGCTGTTTCGTCCCCACAATCCCACGCTATGATGGACGTATCGGATCTGGAGTGGTGCGAGTACAACGCTCCCCATCAGGACCGTCCTCCACAGTCCGTCCCATGGTTGGTAAAACTGTTACACCCTCACAATCCCACGCTATGATGGACATATCGGATCAGGAGAGGTGCTAGTCCAACGCTCCCCATCAGGACCGTCCTCCATCGTCCATCCCATGGTTGGTTAAGCTGTTTCACCCCCACAATCCCACGCTATGATTGACGTATCGGATCAGGAGAAGTGCGAGTACAACGCTCCCCATCAGGACCGTCCTCCATCGTCCGTCCCATGGTTGGTTAAGCTGTTTCACCCCCACAATCCCACGCTATGATGGACGTATCGGATCTGGAGTGGTGCGAGTATAACGCTCCCCATCAGGACCGTCCTCCACAGTACATCCCTTGGTTGGTTAAGCTGTCACACCCTCACAGTCCCACGCTATGATGGACATATCGGATCAGGAGTGGTGCGAGTATAAAGCTCCCCATCATTACCGTCCTCCATCGTCCATCCCATGGTTGTTTAAGCTGTTACTCCCTCACAATCCCACGCTATGATGGACATATCGGATCAGGAGTGGTGCGAGTCCAACGCTCCCCATCAGGACCGTCCTCCACCGTCCGTCCTATGGTTGGTTAAGCTGTTACACCCTCACAATCCCACGCTATGATGGACATATCGGATCTGGAGTGGTGCGGGTACAACGCTCCCCATCAGGACCGTCCGTCCCGTCGTCGGTTACGCTGTAGCATTTCACTTTCTTCCGTTGCATGATCGGCGTTACTTTCCTGCCTCAGTCCGCGATCGTCCGCCGCGCCGAGCGTGTCACTATATCGCCCAACCTATACGTTAGGTAAAGTGTTAAATTAAATTAAATTAAATTGCTAATTTTCAACATTTTTATAATTTTTGTTGTTTATTTCAAAGTCGAATAGAATTATTACCATTGACATTTTTTTATGGAAAAAACTTAGTAATTGCAAGTGTTTTAGGTGTTTTAGTAAAAAAATGCATTGAAAAAAATGCAGGCCTAATTTGAAATTCCCTTTTTTAACATATATTTTTCATTTACGCTTGATATTTTTTTAATTCTTTGGACTAGCGCCAAGAATTATTGTAACTAACAAAACATATTTTATGAACAAAAAATATTTATAATAATATTATATAACAAATATTTTATGATCAATAGTTTATAATTCCTTTTTTGTTTTGGTTTACTTGAATTTCCCCATTTCTTATATTATTTTTGACTATTTTTTAAAATTATGAATGATATAGGCAATTTTTCATTGGTGGTGGGGGAGGAGTTTTTTTTTTTTTTTATCTTTTGTGGTTATTTTCGGCTAAAACCTTTTTTATAGTTTTTTTTCTATGTTATTGGTGTGTTTAAACTGAGAATAAACTCTGAAATCACTTCGACTGGTTTATCCGTTTCGTGAGATACTTTGTGAACAGATTTTTTATCTGTTACTTTATACTTTTTATTGCCAAACAAAACTTTATAGTTCATCACGAGTACAAATTTGTTTTTACCGTTACCGAAAAACACCTTAATTTAAACTGAATATAGTTTTCGAGCAGATCCTGCTTGATTGCACTTAAATTTAATTTAAAAATCATGTTTAAAATTTTCTTTTCGATCCAGATAAAAAATAATATAAAGACGTGTAAGGATATAATAAAGCTAAAAAGACAGACGTGAGTAAATTCCTTTTTTATTGCGTAATGTTACTCCAGTAATTACAAAGATAAAGATAATGTTTTAATGTTTTTCTCTTAAACATAATTTATAATGTTTCTTGTCCATTCGAACTTGATTATACAACGCCATAAATCGTTACACTGTACTTAATTATTTTACTCATTGTTTTATCACGTATTTTCTTAATATTTTTATGGTCTATTAATCACTATCTCCATTTGCAAGATAAGAATTTTACTTACCTACAGTTTTTATTTTTATAATAATAAGGGCTATTAGCATCCGCTTTATTAAATATTGTTTTATCTTTTGACATTGTGTAAATTACTCATAGAGAACATAAAGTTGACGTAATTAATCACTGTCTTGTTACAGGTGTGCCTCATCGTCCACACAGACCGCCCTGCAGTGATGATATAGCGCTCATCTACAATGCAGTTTCTTTTTGTGTCGTTTTATTTTACAATTATCGCCTCTCGGGGGCTCAGCTCGCCGCCTCCCCCCGCCCCGCCCCCTCCGGACACCCCCAACACGACCGTCCTGGAAGTGGCCGCCGATCCTGACGAGGCGACGGTTCTGTACGACTTGGGTGATGATCCTCATAAAACCACCTCGTCCGATAGGCGCGCATTAGACTTGACTCCACCCATGGGGGAAAACGGGGCGTCTGTAGATGACACCATAATAAAAAGGTTTGGTAGTGATTATTTCCTTAACGAAGAACAAAACGTCAGCACCCCTATATCCACTAGTTCTCCAGGGGTGATTCAGAAAGTGTTTAGAAAATCTCCTGACTCCGCGGTGGACAAAGTGTATGCGTTGCAAGACAGAGAGATGGATTTGGTTTCCGGACAAGAGCCCGACGTGATCGACCCGAACACGAGCGGAGTGAACTGGCTGTTGAGCCTGTACAGCCCTCACCAGTGGGACCCTGCGGCTCCCCCCGGCGCCTCCACAGTCTCCGATGGATGCAGACGGGACGTCAGGACCTACCTGAGGGCCCTGCGCAACGGGACCATCTGGGCAGCTAAGAGTGAGTGCTTCATTTTCTTTATCACTTTTATAATCAGAGTGCCTCGTTCTTATTAATAACTAAGTTGTTTTTAATAACTATCACTAACTCCACTAATTAGTGAATTTAAAGATAAAATACAAAAAAAGATTTTTATGAAAAAATGCATTTCCTTACCAAAATGGCCTTTTTTTACCGGTAGGTTTACAATCGTTTAAGCAGGATATTCAGCCTGCTTGTCGTCTCAGGAACGGCCGTCACGTAACTTCCGTAATGACACCGGCCAGGCCTATTCAACGTTTTGAAGGAAAGTGCGGCTTCTGCACGCACTGGTTTTTGTTACTATCGTAGAATTTCTACAGCATTCCAGCAACTATTATCTGTAATGCGATATAATAACGACAAAAAATAAACAAAACTTTTTAAGCTTCCATTTTAATAGTCTTATTCTGTATCACTATGAATAATTTATTTTCATTTTGCCAGCCTCTCTCTGGAGAGTTTTATAAAAAAATAAATTCTTAAAAAATACAACCCATTGTAGCAGACTTTAGTGAATTTTCAATGGCAATCCTTACATGCCTGTACCAAATTTCATAATTACTGACATTTTTTGCAATAGTTATCGTATTAACAAACACTCGAAATTGAAAATTCTATTTTTCCCATATAAGACAATGTTAAATTTTTGAGTAATTCGTTATCTGTGCAGTTTTAAATGTGTTTCCGATAGAAAAAACCTCACGACGTATCCAGAAAGTACACATAAAAAGCTACAAATTGATAAATGAAATTATGTAATCGCAGAGGTGGCCCTAAACTAGATATTATATAGCTCCCACGAAAACGACGGTAATAGCTTTATTCTAAAAAAATTCCACTGGTACAGATTTGGATTAGTACGATTTTTTCTGAAGAAAAAAATATCTTTTGAGCAGGTTACCGAAAAATGAAAAGATAATTCGTCGTTAAAATGTATATAGAATTGAATAAGTATAGGAACATCCCATGCTAAAAAAATTTAGCTGTGCCCTACAAAACCAGGTAAAAATAAAGCGCTGATAACAGAATTAATTCTGCTTATTGTAAATGGAAGCACTCTTTCTACCTCTTAAATGTCATATTGAGCATATTCGTTTGAAAAAAATAAATAAATAAATAACAAACTTCTGCAAAATTATTCTAGTAATCAGTTTCCATTCTACTAACAATCATCATAATCCTTCAATAAAAATTACATCTTGGTGGTGCTATCGGTGTTTCAAGGGCGGCGTTCTCACTTCCGATTAAGGATGTCCCTACTTATTCGGTTGGTAGGGTGTAGTAGTGTATAAGTTGGCGGTGCCTAAGGCTACAGAAAACGCCGACTTTACGGACTAATTACAGGCCAGAAACCCGTTGTTTTTCGTGCGGAGTGATTAAAAATAATTTTATTACTATTTTTAAGTAGGAATATAATCAAGAATTTTGTATTTCATGTTCATAAAATATATTATGCCTTAAAATACTCAATATTTTTTTGTTTGAGCAGTATAAATTACATTTTAAAACATGTTTGTTGATTATACAAAATGGATCTTCTGGACATTCACTGAGTAGGCTACTCAGGTCCGCTGCTACTGGGGGATTTTTCATCTTATAGCTTTTGGTTTAAAAATATTTCATTAAAAAAATTTCCTTTGAAGAATTTTGATAAATCAAGAAATAAAGACTTTATTATCCAGCGCTCTATACAAGACAACTATAAATTTTTGTATAATTTTCGTTAAACATAACTATAGTTGAATTAAAATCAAAAGAGTATTGGGACTCTCGGTGCTTCGGCAGTGTTCGGGTACATTCGGGACTAGTCAGCTCCTCGAAGTAAACAACTACCGAGTTGTTCAAATGAACGAATCAATAAAGTGATTTGAATGAATCATATGTCATATTCTAAAAGAGTCATTTGAATCAGCGACCACAGAGAATTCTTTGGTCGCCGACCAAACTTTTAACTTTGTTTCGATCGCGATCTGAGAACCAGGCAGATGTTTCATCGGTTTTGTTTACAAGGTTTCATATCCTTTTTATCATACAAAGGTTAACGTTATTTGGTGGATCTCACAAGTACCTACGCCTATATAGTTCCCACTTCATACTAACTTATTTATTCTCTATTTTGTTACATAAATATTAAAAATTAAGATAATTGCTTATAATCTTGTAGAGTTTTTTTATTTGTCAAACTATTTCATCTATAGTAGACAATTGTGAATGAGGCTTATTAAAATGGCCACGAAACTATAAATAGAAATTTAAACCCTCAGTTGACGCCTTTACATTTGACGACACAACAAAAGCACGACCCCGACACGGTATTGGTGATGGTGAGCACCAAAATCAGGGCCGGTTTGACCATATGGGTTACCACGTTCGCTCCCAGCCGAAATGCGGCATTCAGGCTCCTCCCTCAGCCCACCAACAAAATCATGGACTTCCTGTATACCGGCCCTAGTGGCTGTGTCTTACGCCACATACCACGAATAGAATCAATAGAATCTGTCCACAGGTGTTGCCAATAACTGGCCAGGAACGTCAGTGATCGTCCCAGCCACAGACCAAGCGCCGCGCACATGCGGCGGACAATCCCGTAGACCGTGCCTAAAAGCAATCTAACCTTTAAAATAGACCGAACCGAAGAAATTTCGTATTTAGTATCATGGAACCATCGCCTACATTGAAAGAATTTGAAAGCCACATTTGAAAAGCGGGGCATTTTAGAGTAGTGGGAGGACGGGTCACGTGATGGAGGGGAGACGCCACAGTAGGGGTAAAGCCGAATGACCCTGACAGAGGTGGTCAGTCATTCGACGTCGTCTTACCTTGGTTGAAGAAACGATTACTATTTATTAATAAATATTTTATAAATACTTTAAATATGCCTTATTCTACTTCAACTATTAAAATTAATAATCGACTACATTACTTGGATGGGTGAAGAAACAATATACCGTAACTAAATTGATTAGCTGTCATCCACTGCCTAATTATTCAATCAGTACAAAACCAACGTACAAAATCAAATGGTATAATTCATCATTCGTAATTAAATTTTCTTAAGAGATTATAGGCATTTACGAGGCGCGAACCCTGTAATTAACCTCGCTTTCAAACTGAGTGTATCCCTGGTAGCTTAACTCTTTTTTACTGTTACGTACAGACTTAAAATTAATTAAATATTCAAGTGACTCAAAAGTACGTCATAGAATATTAACGTCAATTTATCGATGAAATTCGATTTTATCGCATTAAGACAGGTGAGGAAAACAGCCGTATCATACGAACAAAAGAATAGGTTCAACATTCTATTCGTGAAAAAGATCGATTCAAATGAATCAATTCGCCAGATGAGCCGAATTTTCCATTACCAGCTGATTAAATCAGCGGGTTTACCCGAGTGTTGCCGAATACTGCCGAAGCACCGCCAGTCTCAATACTCTTTTGATTTTAATTCAACAATAATAATAATAATCTACTATATATTTGTCAAATACCACTGACTCACGTATCAACGCACAGCCCAAACTACTAGACCTAGAACCTTGAAATTTTGTATGGACGTTCCTTTTAGGGTGTAGGCATCCACTAAGAAACGGTTTTTGAAAATTCCTTCAGGGCGTTATCGTAGGCCCCGCTCCGCCCCACACGTCTTCAAAGTTACCATGTTATTCTTATGGAAGCAACATTTTTGTATTGGAACATATGATTACATTAAGGAATATTAATTTTGTAAACAGCTGTTCTGATTCAAATTATTGAGGGGAGATTGGTAATAAGAAACTAGAGGATAGTTGCGGCGAGTGAGCTTAGCGACCAAGCTAAACCTGACGGGGAGTGATTACTGACTGACTCATCATGAAATCTCAGGAACTACCAAACGTATTTACTTGAAACATTAAACACAGGTTCGCCTTGCCTCTTAGGTGCTCACTAAGAGATGATTTAACAAAATTCCTTCAGGGCTCCGCCCCACAGGCCTTCGAAATTTTAATATAACGCTATCCGCATGGCCAATTTTAAATACGAATTAGGAAACCTGCACGGTTGAAATTTGGAGTGATCTCTTTTTTTCTTAGGTGCTCAAAAAAGTGCTTTAAACATCCCTTTTAGGGCTCCGCCCCACAGGACTTCAGAATTACTTTAGGGCCTCCGGGGTCGATATTTAACATGGACGTTTCTCTTTGCTCACGGGTGCTCGCTCACTAAGAAACAGTTTTTCAAATACAGTTTTCCAAGTTCTTTAGGGCTCCGCCCCACAGGACTTCAAAATTACTGTTGGGCCTCCGGGGTTTAAATTTGAAAAGGACGTTCCTCTTTGCTCATAGTTACTTACTAAGAAATAATTTTGAAAAATTTCGTTTAGGGCTCCACCTTATAGAACCTCAAGATTACCATGGATTCTAGGGGGTATAAATTTAACGTGGATGTTCCGTTTTGCTAACAGGTGCTCACTACGAAATGGTTTTGTAAATATAGTTTTTGTAGTTCTTTAGGGCTCCACCTCACCTGACTTCAAAATTAATCAAGGGCCAACGTGTTTTAAATTTGACATGGACGTTCCTTTTTGTTCATAGGTGATCAATAAGAAACAATGTTGCAAATTTTTTTTAGGGCTCCTCCCCACAAATTCTCAAATCTACTATAGATCCTACGGGTTGAAATTTAACGTAAAGGTTCCGGTTTGCTTATAGGTGTTCACTAAGAAACAGTTTCGCAAAAGTACTGTTTAATGTTCTTTAGGGCTCCGACCCACATGTCTTCAATATGACTGTAGAGCCTACTGGGTTGAAATTTGACATGGTCGTTCCTATTTGCTCATAGGTTAGGGCCTTTTCTATTTAAGAAACCTTTTCTCTCTAAGAACAGGTTTTGCGAAATTCCTTCAGAGCTCCACTCACACTACTTCATTGTTCCAATGTCATTCTCAAGGAAGTAGATTTCGTTGCTCTTCAAAACGATTGTATTACCTATAAAATAAATTCAATCACGGGCGAAGCCGTGACGGGCAACAGCTAGTAATAATTAAAAAAAAAAAAATAATAATAAATTGTCCAGTCGTAATTAAATACGGGAACAAAAATTTATTAAATTTATCTTTGAAACGAAACAAAACTGCTGACATTTATGGCAGACAGTAAATAATTTTACTCTAGATTTCAGGTGGTAAAATATAAAATGCATTTTTTCCTTGCTCTAAGCCTTCCTATACAATGAAGCTTCAAGAGGCAGTCATGCATGAGTTGCTGTATAGTTGTTTCCACGGCAGACTGTCATGTGTTAATGAATGCAATTTTAAGAATCTATAAATGTTTTTTTAGGTAATTTTATATACTTTCATGTAATGCTGAACGACAAATTTGGAATTAAAATAAAAATTCGTTATAGAAATAGGTTTTTTTTTAAAGTAAGTAAATGGCAGATGAAAAGGCTGAGTTTGAGAAAAGTTAAATTAAAAGTGACTTCTACGTCATTTCTATAGGAATGTTCTGTAGTTGAATTTGCCAGTACGCGATGGTAAAAGGCATATTGGATGAAAAACCACTCCAGTATTGTGTTGCATCTGTTAATTAAAAATATACTTCTGTAACTAATGCATAGAAGACCGGGAAAATATTCGAGGGATCTTAAATATCTACATCACACAGACTGCTCCTGGCCTTGGAATGTCATATTCGAATCAAATAGTAACGCAATAGGCACAGAGTAGTCTGGGACATTCTTTCACTTTTGATGTTTGTGGTTTTCACCTAACCATAGAGGCCTACAACAGCGTATCAAAGGGCTATTGAGTAACTAAGCCTATTACCTCACAATAGCACACACACACACAAGCACAATATTGACACTTGCGTTGGCAATAATTTTGAACCTTGCAGACGATTCGGCCTGAGACGAATCAATTAATCATAAAGCAATGTGATACGTTTCGCCTTGACCTTATTCATAGGTCTAATGACTCCCTTACAACTAAACCCATACAATGATTAATGATTGCTTAGAGTCTAACGGACTGTAATTCTGGTCTTGTGGATGTTTGGTTGCAAAATAAAAGGGCTCTACAAAATATGAAGTCTTAAATCAATTTTATGGACCTTTTTTATTAACTCTTTGAAAATAAATTTTGAATGAAAATATTATAAATATTTTGTTATGCGTGTTAAGTGGTGTATTTTTTAGAGCCGTGAGTGATGATAAAAAAAAAAAAAAAAAAAAAAAAACTACTGTATTTCAAGAAAATATAAAACCGCACCTTCTTTGAGCGGTAGAAAACTAACGGGTGACATGTTATTTGCGGGAATCTCTTCAGCTCAACGAATCGCCGCGCCGCTCTTGAGACGACGCCGTTCATTAAGTCATTAAGATAATCATTTTAAGGCCGGTCAACAAGTACAAATTTATTATCAGTGTTTGCATGACCATGTCAAGTTAGACAAACAAGACTACACGTGTGGACAGCAGATTTGACGTTTAGGATGACAAACAATAGGTAGGTTTTACAAACCGGCAAAAGACTGATGTTCCCGACCTAGATTTGCATATTGTTCTACTTCCAAATTTCAAAAATTGTCGTGTCCACCATTGAAGCTTTTTACTGCTCATGAAGAGGAAATATCCCCCGTCACAACAAAGGGGGACTATCTATTTTGCTGACCAGAAGAAATCTTGACTGACTGGGTACTTCCGGTTATCCGATTCACTTCAAATTTGGTACTTGAGTTCTACCAACTATCCTAAACAATAATAAATAATAATCAACCCCTAATCTTAACTCTAGGGGGTACTTTACTTAACACCAACCCTGCTGACTGGGGAGAAAACTTGACTGACTGGGTACTTCCGGTTATCCGATTCACTTCAAATTTGGCACTTGAGTGCTACCAACTATCCTAAACAATAATAAAAAATAATCAACCCCTAATCTTAACTCTAGGGGGTACTTTACCTAACACCAACCCTGCTGACTGGGGAGAAAACTTGACTGACTGGGTACTTCCGGTTATCCGATTCACTTCAAATTTGGCACTTGAGTGCTACCAACTATCTTAAACAATAATAAAAAATAATCAACCCCTAATCTTAACCCTAGGGGGTACTTTACTTAACACCAACCCTGCTGACTGGGGAGAAAACTTGACTGACTAATCTTATTTAAATCTTAATGTTCTCAAGACCTCTCCTTAAGAGAACCAGGAAAATTGGCCCGTTCACAATTGCTCATCTTAGCAAGTCGTACACTTTGGTTATATCTTGGAAGATAAATTTGGATCGTCACAGACTGTACAATAGTTTCATATATAACACCCTCCTGGGTAGGCCGCTTGTGATATGAAGCCATGGAGCAGAGCATGCACACCTTTAGTTGTGGTAGTCCCTGGCCAGCACTTCTCTCTTCAGTTCTAATGCAGCGTGCTAACGGACAGCTAGTATTTGTTAATTGTATAGTGTGTTATTTTAAATTGTGAAATTTCTGAATGTGGGTAATGGTTAAATGAAGTTTATTATGGAATGAAACCTTGTATTTATATATTATTATTATTTTACAAAATTAACGGTCCTGGAAGTGTATGGAATCTTTTAAAATATGTTTTCTTAATACTCAGTGACCACATTTTACAATATAGGCAATATAGGTGTTAAGTAAAGTACCCCCTAGAGTTAAAATTAGGGGTTGATTATTTTTTATTATTGTTTAGGATAGTTGGTAGCACTCAAGTATTATATTTGAAGTGAATCGGATAACCGGAAGTACCCAGTCAGTTAAGTTTTCTCCCCAGTCAGCAGGGTTGGTGTTAAGTAAAGTACCCCCTAGAGTTAAAATTAGGGGTTGATTATTTTTTATTATTGTTTAGGATAGTTGGTAGCACTCAAGTATTAAATTTGAAGTGAATCGGATAACCGGAAGTACCCAGTCAGTCAAGTTTTCTCCCCAGTCAGCAGGGTTGGTGTTAAGTAAAGTACCCCCTAGAGTTAAAATTAGGGGTTGATTATTTTTTATTATTGTTTAGGATAGTTGGTAGCACTCAAGTACCAAATTTGAAGTGAATCGGATAACCGGAAGTACCCAGTCAGTCAAGATTTCTTCTGGTCAGCAAAATAGATAGTCCCCAACAAAGGCCAAACAGCAAAGTTGCGTTTGATTGTTTATTGTTTCTCCTAAAGAATACGATAGACAAGAGCCCGTATAGACTGAAGTGGGGAAGAAAAGAAAATTAAACCCTAAATTATGGTTGTATAATGGAGGAATTGAGGAATAAACTACTTGAAATGAACAACACATCCCCAGGCAGCTAAATGCTAAATATCATCGTAGCCTATAAGCCAACAACCTATAAATCATCATCATCATCAGTGCATTATCAGATATATCTGATCGATGATAGACGAAGCAATCCAGCGCCTCGGTTGCGTGTGCAGCAATCATTATACTGATAATTAGTTTTGTCAGCAGCTAGAGTTGTGAAAGTAGGTCTGCAGTTCAAAACCCCGCCAGCCTTCTGCAAAAGGCCGCCTGGTTTGGTCCTAGCTGTGGAGATCGGTTAACTTTATGATTTGTAGAAAAATGTAGGTTTTACCCGTGTACTGGAGTAAGCCATTGTTGTGACTAAATCAATTTTCTAAAAGATTTTCTTAATCAATGAAATGTCAAGAAAATCTCATTGCATAAATTCAGACAGGATTGTATATTGTTATTATTAGGTGATTAGAAGAATGTAGAATAAAATTCTATTGATCATGAGAAAAATGAAGCCTCTGAAATTCTCTGACTTAAATTAGAGTGGAGGCAATGCAGAAGCTATATAGAGGGAACTACAAACATTGTTTACATACACTAAGGTGAATTCAATTACAATAGTGTACATAGTTAATTGTACAACAGTTTGGATGACAAACTAGAAATCGGTTGTAATTAAACTCAAATATTAAGCTGAAAATGTAATAAGGTGCTTTACTAGTCCCTCGCAGAAGAATGGATAATTTTTTAGGGAGATAAAGAATCAGCCCAACGTCATAGGAAACAATCGTGGATTGCACGTTGCCATTGATATGTATCTTCAACAAGAGTTTTTGAATCTGCAAAATAAAATTTATTTTTTAAACTAGTGCACGTTTTGCTCAACATCGAGCAATTAATTTATTTTGATACAATACAAAAGTTACATTTAGTTCTAAATCAATTACATCCGACCAATCCAATATTGTGAATATCAGTGATCACCAAAAACTGCAGCTGTACGTACAGAGGTTTAAAATGCCCAAACCAATCTCAATGTTATTGTAATGGGGAAATTTTCAAAATTAATTTGTGGATAGCTCCCTTGTTATCCATTTTTGGTGGAAACAACTACAAACTAAGCCTTAGCCAACGACACCAAAAACTTGAAAATCGGTTGAGAATTGAAGTTCTCAACACCAAAAAAACCCCTTAGCGTATTAAATAAGCATATAGTCCCACTGTTGGATAGATGATAGATGCTATAGGGGATTGTAGTCACGGTAAGATCAACGGTCTTGGCCATGACTTTTTCGTTTTGTGAATTTCCAAACATGAGGCCTTGAAATACTTTAAGTACACAACTTGTGAATAATTCAGTTTCTATTTACAATTTAAAGTACCCAATTTATGGCATTGTAGCACAAGTTTCTCGATTAATGTTGAAGAATCAACTCCTCAAGGTCAAGCGGAATAGGTCACGAGACCCACATGCAGAAAGTTGTTTTTCAAGGCAGACAGTATTGGTTTCTAGATTCAGGTCAACACCCTCCTCGAACGTTCCACCCCGTTCCCGTCGAGGACGTCCGGTGCTGAGCGCTGGAGTCGGCGTCGGCGTCCGGCTGTGACCTGTAGTCGCACTACAGCTGGATTCCTCCAAGGGCAAATCAATACATGGTAGAATCTAGACCACTTGCGAAACTCCACTACACTGATAATGTATTGCTCAAAATTTAAACGTTTCATTTTGTATGCTGATATAGTAGGTACAACAACGTGCCAAGACCTATATTAATGATCATAAAATTTTCTTGTATATTTGTTTTATTTTCATCATTTACGAGAAGTTTCAAATTACCTGGTTACTGCCAAGTGATCCGGAAATTGAGGTAGAGACAACATATCGTTTCAAGAACAGGTGATCATTTTCCAGTCTATTTTAAGATAAATGCATTCCTCTTAAACGTTGGTTGAGGCAAGGCCCATTGGTTGAGGTGTGGAGAGGTCCGTCAAATGGTAAATACACACGAAAAACAAGTAGGAAAAATGAAATAATTAACATTACGTTTACAATACTAATATATTGGTGAAAAATTGCATCGGTAAAAATAAATCTAATTTTATGAGTTGACAATTATATTTTCCCATTTTCAAACTTTTAAGGTAATAGAGCTCTAATGTAATTATTTAACTAAATTATTATCAAGATTCACGAAAAAATTGTTGAAAATAGTGTCCGAAACAGGGAGTAAGATGTTTTGGACAAAAGCCACGGTTTATAAACATATTCGACTGCGCTACTAGGCTACAGGTAAAAAGACTCTCAAGATCGTGTTTAAAACATGACGTAGGTTTAAAAACAAAATTTTCTATCTCCTACTATCTAAAGCCGTATTTTACTCCTTGGAATAAAGTACTAAAGTACTAGTTTTTACCCCATGTGATTTGAATACTTAAATTTTCTATTTAGGGAAACTCAACTTTTTTTGTACCTCGCGGCCAAAGTTAGTTACATAAGAATAACATTAAAAGAGAGATTAAAAAGAACATTTTTTTTTGTCTTTAATTTTTTATTTGCAACTGTAACAATATACAACGAGCAAATTTGATGAATACTAATTAAATTACAATAACTTGAATAAATTAAAACATATCAGAGAAAACTCAGTAGTCTTACTCTTGATTGATTGGTAACTGTAAATTTGATATTAGTCCAAAAGGTCTCTGTTCCATTTTCTTCGTAATCGTCTTCGAATTACACCAGGAAGTCTTAACGTAAACAAGTCACTGATTAAGGGATTAGAATGGCTGTCGAGTTTGATGAAAAATTTGTGGTAGGTTTCTTTTGCAACTTCGTTGACAAACTTAATTTTGAAGTCTTCGTGAAGAGTTTTGTTGCTAACGTAGTAGGGTGCGCCAGATATTAGACGGAGAATTTTGGATTGAAAGGCTTGTATTTTCTGCAAGTGACAGAATTTTGCAGATCCAAAAATTTGAATTCCGTAAGCCCATATTGGTTTCAGAAGAGTTTTGTACAATAGTAATTTTGATTTAACAGGTAATTTTGAGTTGAAGTGTAGAAGTCGGTAGAGTTGTTTTATTCTCGTATTGAGAGCAGCTCTCTTTGTTGTTACGTGATTTTTCCATGTCAGTCGTTGGTCCAAATGAACGCCAAGATATCGCGCTTCGGTGTTTTGGGGGATTCTTGAGTTGTCAATGTAGACGGGAGGGCAGTAGCCTTTTCTTAATGTAAATGTGACATGGGACGATTTAGATGGGTTTACTTTAACTCTCCAGTTTTTTAACCAATTGCTCAGAATGTTGATGTGATTTTGAAGGTTGCTTGATGCTTCCATAGGATTTTCGGAGGAACTCAATATGGCGGTATCATCAGCAAATGTTGCAATTGTGGTGTTGTTAGTTTCAGGGAGATCAGCTGTATAGAGGCTATATAAAAGAGGAGACAATAAGGATCCTTGTGGTACCCCGGCCCTTATTGGTTTGTAGTCAGAAAACTCTGATCCTTGTTTTACCATAAAGAACCTATCTTCTAGGAAGGAACGGATAATCAAATAGTATGTAGATGGAAGAAATCTTAGTTTTGAGAGGAGACCAGGATACCACACCTTGTCAAAGGCAGCGGTTACATCCAGAAACACAGCGCTTGTATATTTTTTATTCTCTAGCCCGGATGCAATAACATCTACTACTCTATGAAGCTGTTGAATGGTGGAATGACGAGAGCGGAATCCAAATTGATGATCTGGTAGTACATTACACTCTTGAACGACATCTTGTAGTCGAGTTAGAAGTAGTCTTTCGAACAATTTTGAAATAACCGGTAGTAAGCTAATAGGCCGGTATGAGTCGGTATGAGGCTTGGTCTGCAGGTTTTCCCGGTTTTTGGATTAGAATTATTTGGGAAAGTTTCCATTGGATTGGATAATGGGTAGTGCGCAAAATAGAATTAAATATTTGAGTCAGTAGAGTAATACAACAATTTGGTAACTCGCGTAGAACTTCGCTCGTTATTAGATCATATCCGGGAGATTTTCGTAGAGGCAGTTTAAAAATTACTCGTTTTACATCGTTTGCAGTAATTCTAGGTGGTGGTAAGGACATCGGCAAGGGGTTTCCAGCAGACTGTTCAACTTCAGTTGAAAATTGTTGATTTTGCACTTCATGAGGGCAAAAAACCCCAGACAGATGTTCGGCAAATAAGTCTGCCTTTTCCTTGTCCGTTTTAGCCCATGAATCATCAGGACGTTTTATTGGAGAGGAAGATGTAGTGTAGTGGAGTATTTGTTTGGTGGTTTTCCATAGAGATCCATCATTAGGCGAAAGTTTAGTTAGCTTGCTGTCAAAGGTAGATGTTTTAAAATCCCTAATAGCTTGCTTCAGTTGGTTTGTGGAGCGGTTAAGAGCAGTTTTGTCAGACGGTAGTCTACTGTGGTGCCACTTTCTTCTGGCTGTTCGTTTTTGCCTAATCAAGTCACATATGTGTTGGGGGTAGCAAGGGCCAGCGCGTTTTTTGGCGGGTTTAGGAGTTAGTGAACTCCAAGCAGCCTGTTGGATGGCCTGAGTCAAATGGTCTACCGCTGCTTCTACGTCGCCACCTGTCTTCAGCGGAAGATTAACATTTATAGATGATGTAAGTTTGGTACGGAAAAGCTCCCAGTTCATCGTCCCATTTGTTAAGGACGGGCTTTCAATTTTATCCAAAGGAACACAAGACATAGTTAATATTATTTGAGAGTGGTCAGATGGAGAATTTTCGAGGCAAGTAATTGAATTTTTTACTATATGGAACATAGAGTATAAAATTCTTTTAGAGCGACTTTAAATTTCTCTTAGGCGAATTTTAGACCCCCAAAAGGCTTTTTTATTACTAATTTGATTTCAATGAAATTCTCAGGTTAGATTTTAAGTATTTTAAACTAGGTAATAAACTATAATCGAGCAATTATTTTCAAGTATTAAAAAAGCTTATTTTCCGGAATTTTTGACAGAACTTTAGTTGTTTAGGCTACATGATTTGACTAATGTAGTTGCTATGATCAGTTTATATTCCCCCATCGCAGCTGAGTTGTTGCTGTGTTTGCTGAAAACAACATTCAACATATTAACATAACCTTTTCTTTTTTATATCTGCTCGCCGTTATGTTTCGTTTTTAAATAAAATTTAATTGATATTTTGACAGACCTATTTGTTAAATTAAATAGATCAACACTTATGTTTACTTGTTGAAATTATAAATTATACAAAAAGATAGGCATGTTGATGTGGAATGAATTGCTGTGGTACGGAATTATGCGATCAACTAATTTATGGGATACAACAAATATCTATTTGGGAGAAAGATTTAAATTGAACAACTAATTAGAATGTGTTGTGCCATTGTAGCCTATGTCTCAGGTAACAAAATATGCATTAAGTGTTAAGTAAGCGTAATTCTACAATACTTACATTACTTGATTTTTATTAATTTGCAATCATGGATTTTATATTGTATTGTTTTTTTCGCTCTACAATCTATTTACCTTTAATATTATAAGCATAATTATTATTAAGTTACTTGCTTGTTTTGAGGTCTTAGCTAAAATCATTGTTTGTATTTGTAGGCTAGGCCTAGGATGTACGCCGGTTGACTTTGGACGGTTAGATGACGTTCCACTCTTCACATTCGATGGAGATGGAAACCTCCGTTCTCTCCCTAAAGAGCAACAAGGCTCCTGACCCGGACGGATTCCCAGCGAGGCTTTAAAGAAAGTATTTTTAATTAATGCTGATTTGTTGTTGAGAATGTACAACGCCTGTTTGGTAGAAAGGGTATTTCCGGCTCCCTGGAAAACCGCCAGACTTGTACTCATCAGCAAGGGCAAAGGTGATCCCGAGCTGCCGTCGTCCCACAGGCCTTTTTGCATGTTGGACACGGCTGGGAAGCTGCCCGAGAAGCTGATCCGTTCCCGCCTGACGTCTGCCATGGAAGCTGCTGGGTACTTATGCCCCCGTCAGTACGGCTTCAGAAAGGGACGGTCAACGATTGACGCTATCACCGAAGTCCAGAGAGCTGTGAAGAGAGCCGAGAGCCACGACCATTTCTCTTGCTAAGTAGTGCTTCTTTGAGAATGCCTTTAACTCGGCGAGGTGGGTCGATATGCTGGATGCGCTTCGCAACACCTTTCGCGTTCCTGCATATCTGTTGCGACTCATCTTGTTGCGGATTATCTCCGCTCTCGAAGCCTGATTTACGACACAAAGGACGGAACGTGGACGATGGAAGTCACTTCTGGTGCCGTGAAAGATTCAATACTCGGCCAGGATCTCTGGAACGTTGCCTATGACAGCCTCCTGAGGTTGGAGATGCCTGAGGAAACCACTTTGGTTGGGTACGCCGATGATGTTGCAGCTCTCATTGTCGCACGCAACGTTGAGCTGGCCCAACTAAAGTTGAACCGAGTCATGCGTGTGGTCAACACATGGATGTTCGATCACGCTCTCTCGCGTACTCTCCGTAAGACGGAGAATGTGATCCTTACGAAGAAGAGGATGGAGACCGTCGTTCCGTTCCGAGTGGGAAGGAAGGTGGTCCAATCAACTCGTGCTGCTAAGTACTTCGGGATTATAGTGGACACCAAGTTAAGCTGGAGGGATCAGATATTCCGTACGGCGGACTAGGCCGCTAAGGTAGTCACTTACCTTAGTAGGCTGATGGCCAATGTCGGGGTTCCACGACCCAGCAGAAGACGTCTGTTGATGTCCGCGGTTCAGTCCGTGCTTTTTTATGGAGCAGAGGTGTAAGCAGACGCTCTCGATAAAGAGTAGTACAGGTTGCGACTCGCCCGGGTTCAACGTCGAGCGGCGCTCGGGGTGTGTTCCGCCTACCGGACAGTGTCCAAGCCTGCCGTCCTGGTGGTCGCCGGAGTTATCCCTGTTAAGCTCTTGGCAGGAGAGAGGAAGGCAATTTATCAGAGACAAGGCGAGATTAAAAGGACACGGCGAGAGCAGAAGAGCGCTCCAGAACCTTCCAGCAGTGGCAACACAGCTGGGAGCACGACATCCGAGGATGATGGACTGCGCGACTTATCAAGCACGTCCAACCATGGGTGGAACGGCAGCCAATTCTTGACAATTCACGGCTATCTCGGTCGTACCTGAACCGGATGGGCAAGACCGGTTCACCGGACTGCATTTATTGCTCGGGCGTTCCCGACGATGAGGAACACACATTCTTTTGCTGCCCCCGTTGGGAAGGGCCCCGCCTGAAGGCCACACAAATTTTTTGGTGCATTTTCGGTGGACTCGCTCTGCCAAAAGTTCTTGGAGGAAGAGGAAAACTGGGATTGTTTATCACAGTTCGTCCGGGGCATCCTCCTGGAAAAGAAAACTATCTGGACCGCGCGAAGTGGCCCAGATCCCTTGATCGAGTGGCTGGATAAGGAGTAAGCCCCACCGGCGTTAGCTAAATTTAGGCCTAGCCTGACGTAATGTGATAAAAAATTCTAGGTTAGAATCCTAAAGAGTAGAGGAGGTTTTTTAGTGGGTAAACCCATTTTTAGGGGAGCCCCACACTACAGACTTGCCACCTGTGTGCGTAATGCATTTTTCTTACCTCTCCCTAAAAAACCCCATAAAAAGCGTCACTTAATAACTCAAAAAGTGAGTAAAAAATTCTTGTACGGGACGGACATCGGAGCGTATTCCTAGTAGTTGTATGAAATTGACGTACCCCTTTTGATATAAAAAAGTCAAGTAAGTCAGGCACTTTGTTTGCGGCTGTAGGCCAATATGTAGGTGTGCCAGGTGAACAGATGTTGAGATTATTAGAATCAACAGAATGAAGTAGTTGGCGGCCTCGCGGGTTAACCAATCTGGAGCCCCATCGCATATGTTTGGCATTAAAATCTCCCCCGCATATAAAATGAGGACCGAGGTTTGAAAATAAATCTGTGAAGTCATTCGAACTGACTGCAAACCTGGGAGGGCAATAAATGGCTGAAAAAGTTATTTCAATGTTATTGAACGTCAAAGTTGATGCTGCTGACTGGAGGAAATCTGTAGGTGTGATAGAAGGATGAGCAAAATGTTGAATTGTTTGTCGCACAAATACAGCTGCACCGCCATATGGCCGACCATCGGGGCGGTCAGCTCTGTATATTTTATAACCCGGTATGAAAAACCTTGAATTAGCTGTAAAATGAGTTTCACTGATTAATGCAACATCTATACGCTTTTCATGCAGTAGCAACTCTAGTTCGTGTGCATGCTGGTACAAACCATTTGCATTCCAAAGGAGGACTGTAAGAAAAACATTTGATAGATTATTTGTCATGTTTACTCACGAGAGCTTGCATAAGTTGGGTCATCATGGCTAGTAATGGAGAAAAAAGGGCCTTGAACTCCGAGAGTATTGCAGTTAAGTGTGAGACAATAATGTCGGTATGGTTGGAAGAGGTATCGCTAGTTCTTTGAAGTCGTTTGGCATAACTGTGCTCTTCACTATGGTAGACGGCGTTTGAGGTAGAAGGTGTAGTCGGCGGTGAGGGAGAAGGATGAGAGGTTGATTTCGGAAGATGTGGAAATGATGAAGGATATAGATCAGGGGTCGGGGGAATTTGGCGAGGTGGAATTTGATCCTTTGAGGTCGTGGTCTTTGCAGAACGGCGGTTCTGTAAATCTCTATGGACGGAGCAACCCCTGTAATTAGCAGGGTGATTTCCACCACAAAGAGCACAAGTTGCTGGCGTGGTATTAGGTTTGGTGCAGACTGAGGAATCGTGGTCCTGGGCGCATTTGACACATTTTGGGGCTCGATTACAATACTTTTTTGTGTGACCCAGTTGCTGACATCGCATGCATTGAACTATAATTCGCTTAGGACGCGGTTCTTCGACATTGATTTTTGAATAAAGCAAAGTGGAAAGGTCAAAAATATTATCATTCGACTGAGATTGGTCAAGATCAACAAAAAACAAGGGAAGTCGTGTTTTATCTTTTGACCAGACGTTAGTCACATTTTGTACGGAGAACCCTTTGGAGGACAATTCCTCTTTAATGGTGTTCGGATCAACAGAGCTGTGGAGACCACGGATAACAACCCTAAAAACTTTGTCCTCGGGAAGTTGGAATGTGTGAAATTCAGCTTTGTTTTCCCGCAGGAAGTGAACAATTTTCCTGTAAGCTTCCGATGAAAAGGGATGAATGGTTATACTCTTCAAAGACGAAGAGCACCTAAACTGGTCATTACCGACGAGCTGAGACAAGAGTTTGCAAAGCTCTATGTAGTTCACATGGGTTTTGAGAATGATTGGAGGGACTTTTTCACTCTTTGTCTCATTTCTGGCATTCTCATTGTTGTTAGCAAGGGGTTGGAACCTATTTGAGGTAGGAATAGCATGCATGTTTTGGGTGTTATTATGATTATGACTAAACTTCGTGGGACTAGGACTAGATGAAGGATTACTATTACTCCTTTTTCTGGGGAAATTAACTTTGGTCCAGTTTAGATCTAAATTGTGTGTACTTTGATCAGTAGGACTGAGATCCATGTGAGTGAGATGTTCCCCAGAGGTTGTTGTTGAGTTTGAGTTGCCATAGCAACTATGTTAGGCAAAATTAAGTTGTAGAAAGTCAGAGAATTTACACAATAAATACCACTGAAAAGTCCAATTTATAGTTACCCAACGTCCGGCGTGCCTTAACACTACATTTAGGAACAGATAATTATAACACTGGAAACAAAAAACTTCAAATATAATGTAAAAACTTAGCAGTAGGTAAGAGACACGTCTGTTTGTAAACACGGCACAGCTGACTCCCCTGTTAGCAGTGTACGTGTTTTTTTTTACATTTCGCTTGGGTAGGCTATTAACCTAAGAAGTCCAAAACCTAAGGATTTTTAATGGCCTTTAATTCTATTTTGCTTTTTCGAGTTCTTTAAAATTGATATAGCCTACCTTGTGTGTTTTTATGTTGATGTGACTGATAAGCTTGACGAGCAAGGGGATCATATGAAGGTAAAGTTAAATTATATACGGTAGGCCTATTGTTATAGGCCTAATAAATGTTATTCGTGGTAGGTGGAGGAAAAATATTGTGTGCATCAAGAGACTAAAGAACTTTTTCTCCCTCAGGAAAAATTTTTCTCCCCCAGGGAAATTGTCGCCCTTGGCTTCGCCTTCGAGTGACAACAGTTCCCTTCAGGAAGAAAAAATTGTACTTTAGTCCCTAGAAGCACAAATAACTATTGTCCAATTTATTTATTTGAGCTACTGAAATAGCGACTCTATAAACAAATGCTGCTATTCTCCAACCGACTGCTGGAGCCGAGTATAGCTAGCGATTCACCTTTAACCGCGGCGCGCACCGGTCCAGCCAGGTCTATAGGTCATCAGACTCCAGTAAATGTCCAGATGTGATTATGCAACCACATCGCCACTCGGGTAGAAAGTCTGCTGGTTTCCGGTCCGAGAGAAGGTTCATTCAGGCTCGCCTCGCCTTAGCGGGCCATTGAGCAATTGCAGACCACCGGACCACCAGTAGACGGACACTGGACACAACCAGACTGATAATACAAACTCCAGTTGCAATTCCTTTGTCAAGAAGAACATTATTTATCTCCTTCCTATTCATGGGCATCACTCACCTTTTTTTGTTTTGTAGTGCGAGACGACAAGTCCAATGATCCGTGGGAATCCAACTTCGTTACTTGAATGTACATAAACACATACTGACACACACAACACACACACATACACTGTCTCTACGCACTCCCGATATTTCGCGGAACCAAACAACGTTCCACGTCTTCAGGGGGGGAATTCCCTAGTTCGCCGGTTGCGTAATCGGTCCGAGCGCCTGACCAGTCGTGTCGGACGGCGGATTACCGTCGGACCCTCGGAAGGGCAGGATCGAGCTACCGCCGTCAGTCGGGTGGCCTGTTCCATATTTTCTGCTCACACGCAGTTTCCTCCTTCGTGTAGCAGGAGTGTGCGGCCACTTGTGTTTTTTCGTTGTTCCTCTTTACCAAATTATATATATACAACTTACTGAGACAGTTAATTATTCATATACAAAAAATACCAGACTTAAAAGTATTTAAATAATACTGTAATATAATAATATTACATTAATATTACTTTAATAATTAAATAATACTGTAATAATAAGTAATATAATAAACTGGAAGGTTTTATTATTTAGTTTATTCTATTAGTTTATATTTGGTCAATTAGGCGCGGCCGTGGTAGCTCAGTGGTTGTTACCCAGTGAGTCCACAGATCTCCCGGCTCGGGGACAAAAGATTGTTCGGCCGCTCCCAAGGTTCAGAAATCACTTTTTCCTCCACCTACTATCTAAAGCCGTATTTTACTCCTTGGAATAGAGTAGTAAAGTACTAATTTCTATCCCATGTGACTTGAATACTTAATCTTTCTACCTAGGGAAAACTCAAGTTTTTTCGTAAACACGGGGCTAAAGTTAGTTACATAAGAATAACATTTAAAGAGAGATTAAAAAGAACATGAGCCACAGTCAGCTGTTACTTGTATTTGTTTCGTTACTCATTGTTGACTAATAGCAGCTGTAGCTGCTGCTCACCCACTGCTGACCATTCAGTCAGCAGTGGGTTAGCAGCATCTCTAGTACTAGAGATGGCCGTGGCAGTGTACGTGTTTGTTTACATTTCGCTTGGCTAGGCTATTAACCTAAGAGTCCAAAACATAAGCGTAAACTTTTGACTAGGCTTAAATTATATTTTGTTTTTTTCGTGTTCTTAAATTGATATGGCCTACCTTGTGTGTTTTTTATGTTGATGTGACTGATCCAGCTTGACGGAGCAAGGGATCATATGAAGGTAAAGTTAAATTATCTACGGTAGTCCTATTAGGGCCTAAATTTTATTCGTGTCGGTGGAGGAAAAATGTTGTGTGCATCAAGGGACTAAAGTACTTTTCTCCCTCAGGGAAATTGTCGCCCTTGGCTTCGCCTTCGGGCGACAACACTTTCCCTTCAGGGAGAAAACATCGTACTTTAGTCCCTAGAAGCACAAATAACTTATGCTGTTGGTCCTCCGGCATATAAAACAAAATAAACTGTATCAGATAACTGACACATACTTTCTCTAAAAAAATATTAAAAGCCTCTTTAACATTAATGCCTTGATGGCTCAGTCGGATAGCTACCAGCTGAGCAGCATGAGTTTGACTCTACGCGCATGTGACGTTTAACAACGTACTGCGTTTACCGTTAACGAAAAATCTAATTTCCTCCGCAAACAACTTGACAAAGAGCAACAATTCTCCCAGCAATAACTTAAAGTAGAGCAATAATTCAAAATACTGGATTATTTATTTTTTTGAGCTTGATTAAATGGTAATAAGTAAAATGTATTTTTCAATGTAACTCATATTTTTTGAAAATCCAAAAAATTGATTTTTTAAAAACACTTTTTGCTTTATAACTTTTGAACGCACATTTTCTCCGTTTAGATGACCTATTAAATAAGGATACAATATTGGTACACAGTAAACGTAATATTATAACACAAACAAGCAAACGAATCGAAGGGCATATCCTTAACTGACCATCGGCGGAGCTCGACCCTGGTTTTCATGATCCTGACTCGACTGACCATCGGCGGAGCTACGCATCTCCTATGGACCATCGGAGGACCATAGGAAGACAGAGAGGTCGTACTTGAATGGCATACATTCAGCTCCGGTATCGGTGTCCGGCCTTGGTCGCCTTCCTTTGATTCCTCTTGATAGCTTAATTGGTATACGGATAACGGATGATTGGATAACGATCAAGGACGCACTGGAGTAGAGGGAAACTTTGTCCCGTTGTAATGACGTATTTGATTTGTTTAAAAAATTGTAGTAATTTTACTTTCTCCCCCTATACCATAGTATATGGAGAAAGTATTGTTTTCGTCAAAATTTCGAATTTGAGTTGTTGGTGGATTTATCCATTTTGGTTCCCCCTTGAGTCCAAAAAAGTGGTTTTCGGAGTGATGTCTGTGTGTGTGTGTGTGTGTGTGTGTGTGTGTGTGTCAGGATGTAAACAGAGCTAGAGAATGCCCCAAATGGTCCGATTTTGATGAAATTTGGTAGGTAGGTCCAAACCCACGATAATTCCAGGCGTTTTTTTCATTTTTTTGAATTTTTATTTTTAAGGGTAGTTTACCCCCAAAAACCCTCAAAAATCGTCAAAAATCAAAATTTTTCAAAAACGGCTCTAACGATTTTGATTAAAATTTTGTGGTTTATTAAGCTTAAAATGGTGAATAAAATGACACCACCCGCATCTCCGGGAAAATGCGCGTTCAAAAGTATGGAGTAAAAAGTGTTTCAAAAATCAATTTTTTGAATTTTCAAAATAGCTGTTGTCTCGAAATAAATTTTACTTATCACCATTAAATCAAGCTTAAAAAACTAAATAATCCAGTATTTTAAATTATTGCTCTACGTCAAGTGGTTGCGGAGAAAATTCAATTTTTCGTTTAGACGGTAAACGCAGTACGTTGTTAAAAGTCACAGACGCGCGTAGGGTCAAACGAGCGCTGCTCAGCTGGTAGCTATCCGACTGAGTCATCAAGACATTAATGTTTGGAGCTTTTAACACCTTTTTATATATTGTTGGGAGAAAGTATGTGTCAGTTAACTGATACCGTTTATTTACTCCAGATTGCCATTTCTTAAGTGAAAGCATTGACTATGTACACTATGTGAATTGTACACGTAGTGTACAAAGTCAGTGGTGAAAGGTTGCAAATCTACTTATTGTAATATTAGTAGTAGTATAGTTGTTTTGTAATGTATTTACTTTTTAGTAGGGGACACATTACAATGAATTTTTTATGAATAATTCATAAATAGATTTTTTAACTTCATAAACAATCCATGTTTTTAAAAATGGCCTGTACTTGGGACTTGGATGCTATGTCGTAATCTCAATAACTAACTATAATCTCAAGTTTATCGTACTTTATTTCATAAGCAATGTAGCAAATGATATTCAAAACGTATTGAAATGTACTAGTAAATAATTTATCCTATACTATAATACGAGGAATTTCTGAAGGGATGTGTGTTCCACGATCTCGAAATCTAGCTGTTAGATTTCGCTTAAACTTTCCATTTAAGAGTGTTTTAGACCAAAAATAAGTTTAGAAACAGCCTCAATCCCAGAAAAAATCGAACTTTGTCTAAATTTAAGTTTAAAAATCGTATTTTTAACAATTAGGCCTAATCTTATGGGTTGCTATTTTGGTACGAAAATAACAACGCTAAGTAAACAACTAATAAAAGCCAAACACTTTTTAAACATCTGCGTCTTTGCCAGGTATTTAATATGCGCTGTGTTGTGAGGTACAGTCGACATTGGATATTTATAGCCCTGTTTGATTCATTACTGTAACAAAAGATAAATAGTAGCCACTAAAACGGTCTTTAGAAGGATTTAAAAACAATGCAATAAGTTCAAAGAGTTTTAATAAATAATATAAAGCAGCTTTACAATTTACAATTCTTTTTTTCCAACAAGAAACGGTTCTACATTGAGAGTTCTAATATTTGTTGAAAAATTAATTTTACTAATATTGGCCAACAAGGTAGAGGCAATCTAGGAAAAGAAATGTTTTTTTTTTTAGAAACATATCCAATTTTTGTGATAATTTTAATTGAATAAATATAAAATTATATTCATTACGAGGAATTACAACACAGCAACTTAAGGTTTTTGTTTAGGTAACATGTGTTTTTTTTTTTTTTTTAAAAAAAGTTAAACATAAAATTGTCAACACATGAAATGATTGTAAACACATTCAAATTCAAATTTCCAAAAATACATGCAAAATGTGAAGATGGAATGAATATAATGAATGTAAAGAATGCTAAGAAATAAATTCTAATAATACTATGTCTCAAGGTAGACCACCAAAACGCAAGAAGCAAACCCCGTTTACTAGGCAACATGAAAATCCGATCTTCAAATGACCAATCAACGAGTTTCGAACCAGATCCTTCGATTAGTCCAAGACCAAGGCCATCAATAGTGTACATTCACCACAATCTGTCAATAATACATCCATGACATCAACCTCACTATCGCAACCCAGAGCAGCCAAAGTACGATGCATTGAAAATATTTCGGACATCAGACAACATTTGTTGGCTGTCACGTTGAAGAAAAGCAGTTAAAAGGATAGCGAATCTATAATATATACAGCCCCATGTGTAACTGACTGACTGACTGACTGACTGACTCACTGATGATCTCAAAGTCCTGAAGCGACCGTTTAAGATAGAGACTTGAAATTTGGCATGGACATTCCTTTGATATGTTTCAATTTAGGGAAATCATAAAACTACACAACTTTTTTACTTTTAAACCATAAAAAAAGGTAAAAAAATATAGATTTGTCGGTAACGTAGTTCAGCCGTATCAGCGTATATCACCGCGTGGTATCGTAGATCACTTTGCAGGTTAGTTCTCGCTCGTTTTTAATTATCTCTTTCAACTACACCCACGTTTGATACAACTATATAAACATGAACGTCATATGTAGACGATGTTGTTATGATGCATTGAGAGCGGTTTATTTCACCAGGGTAATACTCGCTTTGATTTATACATTGTTAATGCCCAAAACTACAAATTTTCAAGTATCAAATTAGAAAAAATCTAAAAAGACGAGGTGTCGTAAGGAAGTACTTTGGTTCTTAAATACGTCGCTTGGAGCGCTATTATAGTCGCTTAGTTCTCGCTTGTATTTAATGATATCTTTTAACTACAAATCTTCCCGATCATCATTCTCAATTGAGCGCTTAGTTGTTTGCGTATGGTTTTCCCTCTGATTGCTGTGTCATTATTGAAATGAAGTTTATTGAATCGAAAGCGTATCTTTACATTCAGGTGTTATTTGTACTATTAATTGCTAATAATATTTAAGGTCTTATTATATTTACTAGACTTTAGTTTTCTCATGATGGAAAATTTCTTGTAGGTTTTCGCACAAAAATTACCTAATACAGTACTTATAACTCAATTTTCTACTATTTGTATGCCTGTCTCTCTATATTAATCCCAGATTGAATATAGCGCTTCAGTTGATAGTTTCTGGTGCAGTTTTACTTTGAAGAGTTGAACGTGTCCCAACACGTTTGATATCCGGTCTTTGACCTATTTGCTGCTGTCCAATCAGGCTTAGATTTTAGTTAGGAAACGATTGAACATATTAAGTTATAGAACGATTGAACTTTCCATTCTTACCTTCGCTAACGTTACCTACTTCCGACGTTTTTTAAGACCATCTACATATCAGATGACCCATCAGGCTGAGAAATATTACAATAACCAATTGAATTAAACTCAATAGTAATTTTTCTCGCTGCCACTTTGTCCGTCAAACTTCCTTAATGCAGTGCGCTCACCTAAGTCTCGATTAACCCTATTATTGTTGTAATTGAAACCTATACTATGCTTATCAATTATTGTAACTCTTTCAGTATATTTTAATTTAACCAATAATTCTTTTTTGGCCATTATTTCACTATGTTGTATTCTATACTACCATTGGTTGAAAATGCATAATGTACGCCGATTTTATGGTTCTTAAGTTGCAACTTTCTTCATTTTAAGACTATATAAAGACTTTAAGACTTCATGATAATAGTACCTAATACCCGGTGATCTATTACATACTACTAGGGCTCTATTTTTATTAATTTTCTGAACTAATATATATAACATTTAAAATTGTTAAATTAATAATTGCTGATTTTGAATGATAAAATTGTTATCGTTCCTCTATATGGTACATATATGATTCGTGCGTTTCTTGGCCACCCGTGATGGAACTGAAGCATCTTAGCCTATACCATATTTTTTTATTTCAAATATCTTGATTTTGTCCCTTTATTCTTCTATTACATACAACGATCCTCTATATAAACTTATAATTTTATTCTTTTTTTTATCTTTTCAGAATACAGCTATTACCTCAATCATGTGCAATCATAATCGTATCTCCCAAATTTTACACAACAACTTTTGAGCATTACTATTTACATAGTTCATTAATATTTCACAACTCCATTATATTTTTTAACGAATTAAGGGGAACTAGGGAGTGGGATTAAACCATGAGCCGTGGGCAAATTTCAAAGCTTATTATTATTTATTGTGAATAGTGTGTATTGGCGGCTTCTGTTACTGTCGTTGGAGTTGAGCCCTCAACTAGCCTGTTCATTGTATGAGGTTTTGACAGTAATTTATGGAATTGGGGCAACCAATTATTGGGTTGGACCCTCCATCAAGCATAACACCTAGAATATTTACATAAATAATATTTATTTCACAGCTCAATTTTTTTAAACTATTTACAAAGGAGGGGTATTAAAACCTACTAATAGGAGATTATTAAAGCTTTTTTACTATTTTTTGTGAATTTAGAGTATTAGATGGTTTTGTTACTGTCTTGGCTGTTCAGATCTTGTGTGGAACTAAACTATTTCAAACTTGACTTTTTATTAATTCAAACTAGGGGGCAACTCCTAAGGGGGCATGGGGGCGGAGCCCCCATCGAGCCGTAGGCGAGTCTATATAATATACAGCCCCATGTGTAACTGACTGACTGACTGACTCACTGATGATCTTAAATTCCTGAAGCGACCGTTTGAGCTAGAGACTTGAAATTTGGCATGGACATTCTTTGAGATGTTTCAATTTAGGAAAAATTATAAAACTACAATATTTTTACTTTTAAACTATAAAAAAGGTAAAAAATATAGATTTGTCGGTAACGTAGTTCAGCCGTATTAGCGTAAATCACCACGTGGTCGTGGTATCGTAGATCATATTGCAGGTTTAGTTCTCGCTCGTGTTTAAATGATCTCTTCCAACTACACCCGTGTTTGATACAAATTTGTACTGTGTATAGACATGAACGGTCTTGTTTAGGCGACGGTATTTCGATGTATTGAGAGCGGGTTATCTCACTAGGTTTAAACCTCGCTTTGATTTATACAGTATCAATGCCCAATAACTACAAATTTTCAACTTTCAATTATAAAAAAAATTCTAAAAAGACGAGGTGTCAGTAAGGAAGTACGTTGGTTTTTAAGATGTCACTTGGAGCGCTATTTTAGTCGCTTAGTTCTCGCTTGTATTTAAATGATGTCTTTTAACTACACCTCTTCCCGATTAATATTCTCAATTGGGCGCAAAGTTGTTTGCGTATGGTGTTCCTTCTGATTGCTGTGTTATTATCGAAAATGAAGTTTACTGAAGCGTATCTTTACATTCGGGTGATGTCCGCTTTGATTTCTATAGTAACTTAAAGTTAATGTCGCTTAGTTCTCGGTTGTATTTAAATTATGTCATTTAAACACACCTGTTCCTGATGATGTTTTCGTGACAGTTCGCAGAGCAGTGATCTTAAACGTTGTATATAAACTATTTTAGTGCAAATTTCAGTTTACAGTATATTGTAATATAGCTGAAACTGTAATTTTACGAAGTTTACTGAAACGAAAGCGTATCTTTACATTCAGGTGATGTCCGCTTTGATTTATATATTAATTGCTAAAAATATTTTAGGTCTTATTACATTTTCTAGACTTTGGTTTTTCACGCTGGAAAATTTCTTGTAGGTTTTCGCACAAAAATTACCTAATACAGTACTTATAACTCAATTTTCTACTATTTGTATGCTGTCTCTCTATATTAATCCCCAGATTGAATATAGCGCTTCAGTTGATAGTTCTGGTGCAGTTTTACTTTGAAGAGTTGAACGTGTCCCAACACGTTTGATATCCGGTCTTTGACCTATTTGCTGCTGTCCAATCAGGCTTAGATTTTAGTTTAGGAAACGATTGAACATATTAAGTTATAGAACGATTGAACTTTCCATTCTTACCTTCGCTAACGTTTACCTACTTCCGACGTTTTTTAAGACCATCTACATATCTGATGACCCATCAGGCAGAGAAATACAATAACCAATTGCATTAAACTCAATAGTAATTTTTCTCGCTGCCACTTTGTCCGTCAAACATCCTCAATGCAGTGCTCTCTCCGTAAGTCCCGGTTTACCCTATTATTGTTGGAATTGAAAACTATTCTATGCTTATCAATTATTGTTACTCTTTCAGTATATTTTAATTTAACCAATAATCCTTTTTTGGCTATTATTTCACAATTGGTTTTTTTTTACTACCATTGGTTGAAAATGCATAATGTACGCCGATTTTATGGTTCTTAAGCTGCAACTTTCTTCATTTTAAGACTATATAAAGACTTTAAGACTTCATGATTATAGTACCTAATACCCTGTGATCTATTACATACTACTAGGGCTCTATTTTTATTAATTTTCTGAACTAATATATATATATATATATATATATATATATATATATATATAACATTTAAAATTGTTAAATTAATAATTACTAATTTTGAATGATAAAATTGTTATCGTTTCTCTGTACGGTACATATATGATTCCTGCGTTTCTTGTCCACCCCGTGGCGGAACTGAAGCATCTTAGCCTATACCATATTTTTTTAAATTTCAAATATTTTGATTTTGTCCCTTTTTTCTATTACATACAACTATCCTCTACATAAGATTATAATTTTATTCCACTTTTATCTTTTCAGAATACAGCTATTACCTCAATCATGTGCAATCATAATCGTATCTCCGAATTTTTACACAACAACTTTTGAGCATGACTATTTACATAGTTCATTAATATTTCACAACTTCATTATATTTTTTACGAATTATGGGGACCTAGGGAGTGGGATTAAACCATGAGCCGTGGGTAAATTTCAAAGCTAATTATTATTTATTGTGAGTAGTGAGTATTGGCGGCTTCTTTTACTGTCGTTGGAATTGAGCCCTCAACTAGCCTGTTCATTGTATGAGGTTTTGACAGTAATTTACGGAATTGGGGCAACCAAATATTGGGTTGGACCCTCCATCAAGCATAACACCTAGAATATTTACATAACTAATATTTATTTCACAGCTCAATTTTTAAAACTATTTACCAAGTAGGGGTTTTAAAACACACTAATAGGAGATTATTAAAGCTTTTTTTACTATTGATTGGGAATTTAGAGTATTAGATGGTTTTGTTACTGTCTTGGCTGTTCAGATCTTGTGTGGAACTAAACTATTTCAAACTTGACTTTTTATTAATTCAAACTAGGGGGCATGGGGGCGGAGCCCCCATCGAGCCGTAGGCGAGCCTAAATTATATACTCCCGAATGTGTAACTGATTGGGGTATCAGAAATTCGTCAAATGTCGGTAAGGTAGATTAAGGGGTAATGTAGTACAGCCGTGGTAACGTAGATCATTTAACAGGTTTAGTTCTCGTACATATATTATTAAACAAATTGAAGTACATTAGAGTAATTTTTCATTTCAACAACATAATTAGTGACCAAATAATCGATTGCCTCCTGGCCGAGTAGGATTGCATGTATGGGAACATTTTCCATGTGCGCTTGAATACAGCATTGATTAGGGTGCGTACATGCAGCCCGCACCTTTACATGGAATTGCATGAAGGAACTGACTATTCTCAATTTCCTTCCATTTAGCTAGCATTGCTGTGACTCTTTAAATTTTGAGATATGTATATACATCTCTAAATTCACTATTAATAATAGTAACTCACTTATTTCTGTAGCCAATAACTCACTTCAAATTCTACACGTTCATTACGTACTAGGGCTGGCTTAGATAAAACCCCCTCAAACTTAGAGAAATAAAAATAATTTGTATCGTTTCTTGTTTAAATCTCCCAAGGCAAACTTATCGGAAGAACATTAAGTTACTCCAATTTTGGTTATTTTGAAAAAAAATCGACATATTGCTGTATCTTCCTCCGCAAGCGCCAAGATATACTTTTGTGATGTCATGTAGCAGGCTATATTAAAAAAATTATCCTTACATAAATTTTTCAAATTCAACCCCCTTAAAAAGTATAGGTTGATGAACTTAGAGATAAAAATTAATTTGTATCGTTTCTTGTTTAGCTCTCTCAAGGCAAACTTATCAAAATAACATAAAAATACTAAAATTTTGTTATTAAAAAAAATTGGCCATTGCTCCATCTCCCTCCGTCAATCGCCAAGATATCCTTTTGAAATGTCATGTAGCAGTTATTTTTAAGAGTTAGCGACCACATAGTCCTACAAGAAATGTAAATTTATTTTAGTTTTTCTGCTCTAGTGGAAAAAACGGTTGGGCCTATAAAATATTTGAGACGATCTTGGCCAACATATTTCATTTTACTACAACTTTGTTTCAAATATACCAAAGCTGATACACAGAGCTTGAAATAGGGAATTTTTTCCTACTTTCAAGTTTTTTTTTAAATTGTTTTTATAGATCAACTGCAAAACATTCCATTAACTTTTGTTGTACTGTATGTAGCTGAATTTTGTTTCCCCATAAGCTTGATTTTTTTTATTAACATAGGTTGACAGTGATGTTAAGGGAAAATCACTATATTTAAAAGTTAACACCATGAAAATTTAACTTAAAAATTTTAATCAATGCCAGCTAATATTATTTGTTTTTTCTTTTACCTGTTGAATATGAAGGGATTTCTCTGTTACATATACTGTTAGATTATGGATTGTTTGGGAATTAGTGACATAAATGTAACTTTTCACTTTTTGTCTAATGTAAAATCGTTATTTTAAGATCGATTTGCAACTTTTGTTATTACTGAATTTCATATAACTTGTTAGTAGAACTAACTACAGTTATATTGTAATTGATGTTCGAATTTTGCATTCACTGAAATTGTAAAATATGCCTGTAACTTCAACAGAATTTAAGGGAAGTGACTAGAATAATTAGATAATAAATAATTATTCCATAATTTACATTTTATTTCCTAACGTAATATAGTATTTTTGTGAATAATAGGGATATTTGGCAGGTTACAAACTGTTTGTTCAGGTTTTCCTATTTTCGTTCCAGAGAAATTATTCTTTACTTCATTGATCTTCAAAATATTTTACCATTTTAATTCTACATTGTCATCTATTTAAGTTTATTTATTTCATACTGTTTGCGCTAGGAGGGTGAGGCAAGGCATGACGTCAAATCCCCCGACGATTCGTTTACTACAGTATAGTTTCTTTTAAAATCCTTAACAATTTTATTTAAAATATTGTGGGATGATCCTAAACGTTTGACACTTGGTAAAATACAAACTAATTTGGCAAACACAACGAGGGGGTATGGAAGCGAAGGCCTCAATTAGGCTGTTTAGTGCTTGAGATTTTTACAGTAATTTACGAATAGGGGCAACTAATTAGGGGAGTGGAGCCTCCATACAGCATAATACCTAGAATATTTGCATGTTTGATTATGATTTTACAACTATCTCAATTTTAAGAATTGCGGAGAAGAAAGAAGTGGTTTTAAAAACTAGCCATAGGTGATTTTAAAGCTTTTCATTATTGTTGATAATGTGTAGTGTGTATTAGCTGGTTTTCTAAGTGTCTTGGCGGACCAGTTTTTCGGTGGAATTAATCTGCTTTAACTCGACTTAATAGTAATTTGCGAATCTAGGACAACCCCTAAGGGGCATGGGGGCGGAGCCCCCATCGAGCCGTAGGCGAGTCTTATACTATAATATGAGCAATGTCTGAAGGGATGTGTGTTCCACGATCTCGAAATCTAGCGGTTAAATTTTGCTTAAACTTTGCATTTAAGAGTGTTTTGGGCCAAAAAATAAGTTTAGAAACAGCCTCAACCCCAGGAAAAATCGAATTTGGTTTAAAATTTAGTTTTAAAAACGTTATCAAATTTTTATCATTGGTCTTATGGGTTGCTATTTTGGTAACGAAATAACAACGAAATCTAAACAAAGAAAGAAGCATTAATGTTAAGCAGGCTTTTTGGAACAGCTGTTAACTGTGAAGAGGTGGTTGTTGGTGGAAATTTAATTGCTTTTTTACCATGACACTATAACAAAAGTTAACTAAAACCAACGAGCACCGCTCGGTTAACCTGGTACTTAGCCTTAAAAAAGGAGTATGGGGATTTGTGACCAAAAGCAAATAGACTGTTAAGGTTTTTTTTTCAAAGATTATGAAAAATTGTATAATCATCGATAAGTCACTTTTGATTTTTTTTTACATTAAGCAATACGGCATTTTTGTTTAAAACAAAATTAAAGTTGTGCTCCAATGTGAGAAGATTAAAAAATTTCTTAAGCGTAAAAAAAACTTTAAATAAACTTACTTCTGAATTACGTAAAAAACAAAAGAGATTATTGTTCAGCAGACGTGGTGTACCGCGGCCGCGGCCCGGCGGCGGCGGTGCGGTGGTCCGCCTTCACTTTCTCCGTCATTCATCACAGCGGTCCCCGGGTGGCCCTCCACCAAATTACCGCCGATCATTCGCACTATCGGCGCTTTCATCCCGTCGCGGTAGCATCGGCCTCGGGTGTCATTAGGAGGGGATTACATACAGTTTTGATTGAGAACGGAATCGATTTACTTCAGAATTCTACTATTCATAAAGTAAAGAACGTTTGCAATTCACGTACCCCAACACTGCGGCTGCTGGTGCGTCTGTGAGCCCTATCTATCTTGCCAATCTGAGCCAAGTTTCATGACCGCGCGATCATGCGTCTTTGCTTTTTAATTTTTAAAATGGTGGCTCCCATGGTTGGCCTCCTAAAAATGTGAAGAACAATGTGGCACTTGTTTTCTGGGTCAGTATAAGATTTAATAAAGGGGGAGGACATGTCAAGAAGAGAGACAATAAAGTCAGATGATTATTTTAAATACTTCCAAAGACTAAAACTTTAATAATACTAACAAGTGGCACGTTATTGGCAAAGGTGTTTACGATGTTATTGAGTTCGTGAGTAAGCATTTGGTCGAGCATTGGTTTGAATAAAAAAAAAAAAAAAAAAAAAAAAAAAAAAAACACCTTTGCCTACAAGGTAGTAAATTTTTGCACGGTTTATAGTCTTTGTAGAATTTGGCAAAATGCATCTTGCTTTATTGTTTTTCTCTCTCTTTGAATGCTACGTCAGGACCATCTGCCCCAACTCACTTTGAAATTTCCCATGGTATTCCTATGCAAACATAATTAATTAATTAGCCTTTACTTAATCCGATATTATGTTTTTAATATGTAAGTAACTCAAATTAAAGTATGTATAGTTGTTAAGATGTCCACTAAGCCGAAGCACGGCCATTTAGCTATATATTTAACCATTTAGTTAGCTAGTTTGTTTTCAACATAAAAGGCGAAAGGTAGGTTTAGTGTAGTAAAATTAGTCGGGAAAAATGAAATAATTTTTGGAAAGCTAATTTCTTTTGAAATATGTTCTATGGCATCCCCTGACCTTCCTCCGAAAAGTCCCCTGAAATCCCATGTGGGGATCATGCCCAAAAATGAGGGGTTGGCCCATAAAGAGTTAAAATAAATTTTGATATTAAGCATACTATATTTGATTACATTCCAGAAGGTTTATATATATCAAATTAAAGGTCTTAAAATGTAGAGTACAATGCCGTAAACCCGACCTAAATATAACGGTCGGGAGAAAAATGGCAGACGTTCGAAATTTATAATAAAATAATATTATCAAAACTTTGAAATGCAATAACTTCCGACATATTTGTCCTTTTTAGGTCTGGTTTTCGGCTATGTACTCTCCTTATTAAGACCTTTAAAATGATGTATAGCATGGCTATGGACTAAGAAAAAGTTTTCAAAACTCCCTCTTTGGGACGTCCATGTAGAGGGTGGGTCAAGGGTAATATGATGGGCATATGTCAAACTATCCCTATTTGGTAAGGTAATTGTACAAGCAAACGTTTGCCCTAAACCGGGACCTAAAAAGGTCAAGTATTTCGAATTTTATTACATTTTTAGGCGTGTAGATTAAAATATAGTTTATATTCAAAGTTTGACAGGCTGCCATTTTCGACTCAAGCAACCTTTTGAGGTGGGGTTTGCGGCATTAATTTCTACTACTTAAGAACTTTAATTTGATATACATAAACCTATTGGTTGACGAAAGTCTTGTTTTTGACTCCACGAGGGCCATCCCATCATTTTTAGGCATGTTGCCCACTGGGGATTTCAGGGGACTTTTCTGAGGGAGGTCAGGGGATGACATAGAACACATTTCAGCAAAAATTGGCTGTCCAAAATTTTTTCATTTTCCAGCCATATTTTGGCTTAATTTTACTACACTAGTTGTTTATTTCACACACCGCTTCGCATGTGCACAGTTATGTGTGACCTTCTTTGCTGGCGAAAACATAAAATGTTGACGCTTTATTTCACTACCTGAACTTCAATAATTTCATGTCACTGTCAATGTCAGTGTAATGTTTTGAGATAAGGTGATAAGAAATACATAAATAATATTTATTATTAAAATTTGGTTTTCTGCCTGTTATTTTTTTTTATTGGCGTCCATCTCAGATGTGAAAGGCGTGCACGAATTCAATTGTTTTAAATTGGCCAAGTTTCGCCTGACGGGCGCGAGCGGGATGGCCACGGCACTTTCCCGGTTGCGAAATCCGAGCTGAGCTCGTCGGCGAACGCTTCCTGGTGCTGGGGCTTGAGGCAAATGTTTACTTCAAATTTGCTTTTTAATGACGAACTTTATCAGTACGATAATATGCAATTAACTGGTCATAAAATTTTGAAGCAGTGCTCTAAGAGCTTACAGCCATTGACTAGTGTGATGCTATTACTATTACTAATTAATTAAGGACGTTTCAACTGTACTAACTAATTATTAATAATGTAGAACAGAACTATTTTCAAAATTTAGTACCGGGATTAATAATTGCATAATACCTCATTGGTTGTTTGCAATCTTTTGGTTGCCAACCGTAGTTTAAATGCTCATTAAGAAAACAACAAGCAACTTCTGTGTTTAAAACATGCTACATTTCGTCAAACGTGGATCTGGTTGACAAACCATACAGCTCTGGGAAGATGTCAAATAAATTAGATACATGGGTGATAAATCTAATAAATGCAGCGCATTGCGCTGCACGGTCCTCCTAGTTATATTATATTAGTCCCTCGTAGACAGTCCCCGGAAGAAGTTTAAACGTTGCAGTATCAATGCAAAATACCTCATTGGTTGTTTGCAATCGCTGACAGCGTACGAGGGCTCAATGAGCGTTTCATATGAGAGTCGGTTGTAGGTACTTTATGACAGTGGTGACCTGCATCTGGTAGAAAGCCTCGGTTGGACCGTGATTGCTGGATTGCCCACACCGCGATCGCGACACTCCCATCACAATCGCGGGCCCAAACAGCCCTGATGACATACGTCTGGCACAGATGGGGCTTTCACATTCAACCTCAGCTGCTCGCACAATCACAACCTTGCACTCGCGAGTTATAGGGCAAAATTATTTGATTGATTAAGAATTAAATTAAATGGTGTGTTTTAGAGTGGGCTATAATTATATCAAAGGGATAAAATTTGTAAAAATACAATACTGTATGAGCATAATATGCTATTATTATATAATATTATTGTATAGAACTTCTTTTTTTAATGAACTGAAACTTATAAGAAAAATTGAACTGTCCTTTAAAGGTAAAATCTTATGTTTGAAATCAGTTTCGGTATACAATTTAGTATATACGATGAATTTTACATTATATACTTACTAATTAGTAAACGAGTCCTTTCTAAATGTGAATTTATTTAATTCTAATTCAAATTAAAGCCCTCTCATTAAAAGTTATAAGATATTAGTATTAACGTTCGGGTCATTTCTCGGGGTTTAATTTGATTTATCACAGAGAGCATTCTGTATATTTTGAAAGCTGATACTGTATAATGATATGAAAGCGATTCCTTAGAATTTTGTTGGCAGCCAAAAATTTTGCACGTGTTTTATCCTCATGATAATATACCACTATACCATCATAGGATATCAATGCCCGTCGATTCCAAAAGCCATTTCTATAACGGGACGATCTCCACAACCAACACAGGAACTGTGATAAAATACCCAATCATAACTAGTCATGTGGACGAACTATTTACTTGTTTTCGAAGCCTCGCTCTTACTTGGGCCGCTTCGAGTTTTCTAAACAAACCAAATCAAATATTCAGTTTTCATTTTTAAAAACCTGAAATTCAGTTTTCATACGGAACCGATTAAAAAAAACATTCATTACTATGACGCATCCATACGTGTTTTAGAATAGGAAGAATATTAAAAAATATGTAAATTAAAAACTCCTATATTTATTACATTATGTCTAATATAGCAAAACCATGTAAATGTATGGTAAGTAACAGTTTTTTCTCCACTACAGTTTTGACATCTAATTGTTTAAAAAAATACACATATTAAAATATTATTGCAATAAATCCGCCTTACTGATTAACCGGTTGACAGTCCGGAAGCCAAAACCCAAGTGAACCGCGTCCACTCGAGGGGAGCGGTTCCCAGTTCCCATTGTTGCTCCGCGCAACCGGTTTTGGATAACTTCACTTCCGGTTACAATTAATTTACAGCATCTCAGGCCACATCTCGCGTGCGTGTGATGGCCTGCGTGTTTTTGATTAATGTTTGGGCCCGCGAAAGCCTTGTTTTATTACACTTGGATCCACTTGGTGTGTTGTAGATCATATTATTGAACAAACTAAAATAGCAAAGATGATTGCCAATATTATATGTTAATTGGCAATTTTTGTTATATTTCTCCAGTGACATAAACTTAGTTTTTATTTAATACTTTTGAATATTATAAAATTAAAATGGCGAAATCTTTTTGCACCTGGAATTTTAGCGCCCCGTCTGTAAATGATATTACTATATGTGGAGAATTTTATACGTTCATTGAGAAATGGTTCGGCCCCCAGGTACTGGATATAAAACATCAAATTTCATCTAAAAATCAAAATAACTTTTTTACTAAACAAGACTTACAAATAAAGTAAGCAATTTTTCAATAATTATTATTAAAAATAATTAATTGTAAAATAATTGTATTATAAAACAGTCTTTAAAACATCTCTCAAAAACTAAAACTATATGTTACAAATATAATAAAAAAGCATCAAGTTGTTAAATTCTACTTTAAAATGCATGTCTTCATGCAATGCAAACTAAAAGCGGTAAGAATCAAGCGCATGAAGAACTGTACAGTACATCAAATGGTAGTTTTCCACTATGGACACTTACACCCCCAGCGCTTTCATAGACAAAACTCTTATGTTTTACAAAGATCAAATAATTCCAAATGCTGTGTTAGAAAATACAGGAACTTACTGAAGCTACATTAGGCCTATCATGTTTTTATGAGGATTACATGTGTTTCATTTAGGTTACTGTTAATTACCACAATTTGTTTCATAATAGGATACCTCATTAATATCCGTTTGTAATTATTTTTAGTAATATTGTCCCGTCTACTTTTAGTATTCATACAAACATAAACCTTCGACATAAAAAGTTCATTTTCACCCTTTTAGTCATTCTATCGCGGTTTCCAAGAGACCACTGACACGGTTCGGTTGCGACTTTCTCCTAAATAATGTTTGCTTCTTGTGGTTCAGAACAAACGGAGATAATGTGTGAAAATTAACACCAAAAGAACGCCTACTCGACTCTTTTTCTTGGAACTAAAAAAAAAAATTATCCACCGTTTTGACAGCCTTAAAAAATATTAGGATATTTTAAAAGTAACAACAGAAAAATATTTATTAAAATTAACTAGGCCTAACTGCTGCGGTTTTATTAACGTGCTTTTCCCTTTTAGCAAAAATCATTGGGTCTTACCGAGTTTCCAAAAGATCATATTAAACGATTTCCATCGGTCTAAGCGCTGGATCTTACTAGCTTTACATAATTGGGTTTTCCATCTCAATGCTGCCTACTAAGTAAACAAGGTAGAATGTTAAAAAAAAATACACGGAGGATTTTTTGCAGAGATTTTAGATTTTTGTCGCAATCATAGGTGCAGTGATCTTAAAAATGGTTTCGTTAAGATTCCTAGATAAATTCACAATTAACTAAAAAAAGGCTGAAATAGAAAATTTTTAGATAACTACGGCTACTACTTCCACTATACAAAATGGGACTTTTAGTTAGGTTGTGTGGTTGTACCCCTGCCGTTGTCACGACTGAACGCACGCACTCTAACCTAACCTGTCCGTCATACTCACACGCATTTGTATGACTCGGCCTCACTCCCGAGTCCCACTGCCACCAGCTTACTTTCACTGGAGTAGCTATGAGTGACAATTTAGTTGCTGACCGCGTGCACCTCGACACGCGAGACGCGGAGTTTTATTTGGCTCTTCGTTGATCCATAGTTCCTGAGACATAGTCTCTTGAGTCGAACGAACGAACGACGGTTTGTAAACGAATAACTCTATTCCTAGAACCGGATTATCGAAAGAGGTTGGTTATTAAGATTGGAGATCTGCATGCACCAGGTAGGTCCCAGCCAATCCCCCGAGTTCAGGACTGCTACATACAATGTGGAACAGTCTCGGAAGGACTTTCTTACTACTTCCATTAGGGACGCCCCTAAAGGAAGTCTCAGGAAAAACATCATCAGCCTACGTCATGTGAAACATAATTTTAAAGTGCATTGCATTCTGAGCTATTTGCCATAAACCTGACCTAAAAAGGTGAAATGTATCAGAGGTTATTACATTTTTGTTTCCAGAAGCATGATTTTAATGAAAAGTTAGATATTCTGTCATTTTTTACTCGGTCATCCTTTTAATGTTGAGTTTCTGTCATTGTTCTCTAATAATTAATTATACTATAAATTAAATACCTTTAATTTTTTGTACATATAAACCCATGGTTACACTTTAGATTTTTCTTCAAACTCCCCCTAAACCATCTACTTGGAGAGTTAAAAATATCACACATGTCTCTGAAAAAGAAGATTTTAATGGCTATTATTCTAGCTTGATTTTGGAAAATATTAATGACTGGATGTGCAAGTTTTAAAAGACCTGAGAAATTACATTCATTCTCATATACATAAGGGTGGATGAAAATTGTTGGCAAATAAGCCAACTCATTAACTCACTACTAACTCAATTGAAAAATTTGGCCCCAGAACCGCGGATCTGGACCGTGACTGTTTTTTTGGTCCTGCTTATGGCAGGATATGGATTCGAGTAGGGAGGATCGAGTGACCTCTGAGAGACATCTGTCCGGACAAAAACATGGGTACATGAAGCCAGGTCTTTGAAAACAAAAGGAGTCCGTTGTTAATGTATTTTTCCACTCACAGGCCGAAGATTATTGAAGTGCTGCGAAGGCTCTTGATAAAACTTGGAGAATCGAGTTGAGTCGGATTTGGCAGGTGTTTCATATTCCCCGTGCAGTCGAAGTATTCGGCTGAAGAAGATTGCAAATCGTTGCACCAAGCAGATCTAATGCATTACAGAACTTACAGGTAACTTCAGTTCAACGCTCTGTAGAAACATGACACCTGATGGCTGCTTAACTGTCGATGAAGACGTTTGACCAGATCGTTTGCTGAAGGATGATAGGCTGTTGTTCTAGTTCTAAGACGAGAGGAACCTAACAATAGCTGTTGGAAAAGATTGCACTCAAACTGACGACCTTGCGGTCGGTGGTTAAAATGCACAGCGGAGTGCCCAACCTTGATATCAAGGTAGAGAAGTGCACGTGCTTCTGAATCTATATTCTTGAGAAGCATGGCTTCCGACCATCGTGTGAAACGATCGACACAAGTCAGGCAGTTCATATAACCTTCAAACATAGGCAGAGGGCCAACCAAGATAATACGCATGGGTTAAAATCTCTCAGATGGAGGAGGGAAAGCACCGATTGGGGTCCAATTGTGTCGAGTTATTTTGGACTTCTGGCACGCAATCCAAGAGCGAGTCCAGGAGCAGCAGTCGGAATTCATTGAAGGCCAGACAAAATGCTTACAAACAAGTTTTATACATACTTTTATGTGATGACTATTGGTCACCATATCGTGCACGATCCCCACACCATAGGCTGGTGATGACCTTTGGTTAGCATTTCGTACACGATTCCCACACACGGGATATGGTTACCATTGGTCACCAAATCGTTTACAATTTCCACACTCGGCTGGTGATGACCATTGGTCACCATATCGTATACGATCCCCTCACCCGTCTCCCAAGCTCTGTGTAGCCGGTTTCCACGTATACCAGTCAGTCAAGTTTCCAAAGCCAGATGTGGAAACCTGTGACCAAGCGTGCAGTGGCCGCGGCACAGCTTACGTCATCGGGGTTGACGAAACTCAGGCATTTCCTGGCATACGGTGGACACGCTCAAATTTCTGCTTTGTATCCCACACGCTATAACTTGCAGGAGCCATTGTGCCTAATGCTCCAGAGGGTCACGTCTTTAAGCTTCTGTATGGAAAATGCGTGTCGATATAGCCAGAATTATATAGTGAGAACGTAAACGCGCAAATCTTGTTAGTATAACAATGGCGAGAACTGAGTAAACAAGGTTTACAAGGTCATTTTTGAAACCGAGGGTTGCAGGTTGCAAACGTTTTTTGGGTCTGGCATTTTTTAATGCTCTTATATTGGGACATGCAAATCAACGTAAATCAATGGTTGATTCTGGAACTAAACACCGAAAGAGTGTTTATAATCCTCATTAAACATTCTTTTAAGGGTCGATGACAACTTTTCATTCTTAGGCCCAATCATTCGAAGACAGTTGTGATTTATTTATTTATTTTATGTCTATCTACGCCATTGGCATTTTTAACGTTTTGACGGGGAACGGTCCAAACCCCAGTCTTGTTACTATCCAACATCGACCAGTTGTTAGAAAGCATCATTAATTAATAGCCCAATGACAAATGGCAACTGGGTCCGGTATCGAACCTTTAAAAAGCTACTAACTTTTCTCAGGATCAAACCGGCAACCTTTGGATTCAAAGGCGAGCACTTAAACCACTCAGCTACCCAGCCAGTTTTTGAATGCTCAAACAATACAAACATCTTATAAATTATCTGTTCTAAAATGAAAGATAAATTTTAGTTCGAATGTTCAATAACAATAATTAATTGACAAACATGCAATCTTTTAACTAGGCTATGTTTCATAGTTCATGCTTTAAGGATTTTGTTTCTTAGGCCTATTACTGTACTGAGATCCATTGTTACATGACCAAACTAAGTACTATTCTACATGGAATTGACATCTTTCAACATTTTGAATTCAACATGTGTATTGAGGACCGAACTTGCCTACGGGACCCATTTTTTTACAATTTAAAACTCTTTGAATATGATACGTTCATTCTGTTTTGCGAACTTGAATAAGATCTCACCTTCTCAGCAATTGGTATCAAAACTGTAGTTTTTTTTAAGAATATTAACTGTACTCGGATATATTCAATCTAAGTATTTAAAATTTGTTTAAACCAAAAACGTTCTAGGTACTGTGTACTATGGTTTACATAAAATGTCAAGGGGAAGTCATTTACTGAGTAGTTTTTATAAGATTTCTTGTCAGGCAGCTCCAATCTTTAATTACTACTCAAATAAATGGCACGGGAAACGAGTTCCTCTCAGTCTATAGTCACTCTCAGTCACTATAGTGATAGTATCATCAAGATTTCCTGAAAGGTCAGTTACTTCACAGGAATATTGTTACTAGAGGAAGTAATAAAGGTGTTTTCATCAGAGAAAAGAATCTAAAAAGTTACCTATAAGAAAGTTACTCGCTTCTCTGTGATATTACTGAGATTCGTAGGGGTCAAGATTTCTTTCAATGTAACAATTCCATGTTAATTCCTCTAAGATCTTAAACATCGATTAAGAACAGTGGTATGGAACAAAAAATAAGATGTGGACCATCGACATTAGTATTTAACAGTGACTTCTGGTTATTTTTATTTGCGCATTACAAAACATGAAAGAGATTCTTACAATTAATTTTAATAATCGTGTGCTGTTAAAAGGTATTTAGACCACATTACTGCATTACTATTTCTTGTTGAATTTACTGTTCAACAAAAAATTTTCCTATCTTACAAAATGCCCACGAAAAATTGCCTTATTTCCAAATCGTAAACACTTGATTTTGATGTGTTTTGAGATGTATTCGTTATACTAATACTATTATATTAATATATTATTATTATTATTATTATTATATTATATTGTATTAAGTTATACTATTATCATTTCAGCCTTCTGATATCCTTACATACCGGAATGTAATCTAGATAAAAAGCCCTATTGCTATTATGAATGATGCTATCCAACAACAGGCCATCGTACGAAAGTAATAAACACTAAAGTTTTTACGGTTCAAACAAAAAATACCGTTGCTTTGAAATTCACAAATAAAAAACTAAACGAGTAAATCCTCATAATATTTTCGTTTCATTGAGCCGCATCCGCACTGGCTGAACATCCTTGGCGAACTTGTTCAGCGAACACAAAACATCAACAAAGATTTCTAACGAACAATTACTGACAATATGATTTACATTCTATAAGGTTAGCAACGGACAAACCAAAGTTCGGAAGAACTTTGTTCGGAGAATATGTTCGGCCAGTGCGTACGCGGCTTTAACTACATTTGAGATCCCACTAAATTAGTAAATTTCTCGTGAGATTTAAGAGCAAATGATCTCCCAAGTATGAAGATTCTTGAACTCCTCACCTCAAAATTAGCAATTCAAACTGCTGTAATATCAATTCAAATCAAACCCTCTCCAATCACCGTGGATTGCCAAGCAAGCGCATTCACATCCAGCCTCTCAATAGACACAGTAGGCCTACTAAACAATGAATAATACAGAGAAAATGGCACATATTTTCCAGAAGCCAAAACACCATTAGTTCAGTTTCATATATCTATATGCCTTATGTGTGTGTTTGTGTCCGTGGTAGATAACTATTGAAAGGAACCTCCGAGTTTCCTCCGAGAAAGATAAAATTTGGTACGGCGGTGTAAAATCAGGTATTAGGCCATTATTTTCATGAGTTCACGAACCAGCATGATCAAATTGTGGTTTTATGGAGTTTTATGGAGGGTTTTATAAGTTTTTATGGAGTTTTAATAAAGTAAAAAATATGTTTTTTGCAACCCCAATTTTTATAATTCAACAATTTTAAATTAAACCACTTAAAAGAAAAAAAAACAATTCAGAATTTTGAATTTTTAACTTATTTTAACTGGGATCCGACTGAAAAATTAAAAAAATATGTTTCCCATGATATTTTAATGAGAAATAAATGACAACACCCTTATCTCGCTTATTTTTTACATAAATTGATAAAATTTGGTATATGTCTTCAATAGTTTTTAATATGCTTACAACACCCCCATGGCGGCAAACCCATATAGGCCTACTGACCCTATGACTTTTTACGTAAGAGGAAAATTAAATAGTGAAAAATATTGTTACAATTTGATATTTACCTTTAATAACGGATTATCCCACATTTTCTAACAACAAGCCATTGCAGCAAACCAACATTATTCGTATGAAGATTGTGAGGAAAATGGAAAATCTAAAATTTCATTTGAAATTCCCCAAGTAATTAATCTATAGGGGGTCGGCTGTGACGGGGGTATTTTTTTTAATATACAGAAATTTAATTGAATTTTTACTCTATGTGTAAACATAGAGGAAAAAGTCTTTACGAATGACTTTAAATTTCACTTAGGCGAATTTTTGGCCCCCAAAAAACTTTTTCATTACTAATTTGATTTCAACGAAATTCTCAGGTTAGATTTTAAGTATTTCAAACTAGGTAATAAACTATAATTGAGCAATTATTTTTAAGTATTAAAAAAGCTTACTTTCCGGAAGTTGTGATAGAATTTTGGTTATTTTTTTACTAATGTAGTTGCTATGATCAGTTTATTTTCCCCCATCTCAGCTGAGTTGTCGCTGTCTGCTGAAGACAACATTTCCTTTTCAGATTTGTTTATATCTTCTGGCCGTCATGTCACGTTTTTAAATAAAATTTAATTGCTATTTTGACAGACCTATTGGTTAAATTAAATAGAACAACAACTTGTTGAAGTTATAAATTATGCCAAAAGATAGGCATGTTGTGGAATGAATTGCTGTCGTATGGAATTATCCGATTAACTAATTTATGGGATACAACTAATATTTGGAAAAAAAAGATTTAAATTGAACAACTAATTAGAATGTATTGTGCCATTGTAGCCTATGTCTCAGGTAACAAAATATGCAGTGTTAAGTAAGCTTATAAATTCTATATTACTTGATTTTTATTAATTTGCAATCATAGAGTTTAAATTGTATTGCTTTGGTTTTCGCTCTACAATCTATTTACCTTTAATATTATAAGCATAATTATTATTAAGTTACTTGTTTGTTTTGAGGTCTTAACCAAAATCATTGTTTGTTTGCATTTATTTATAGGCTAGGCCTAGGATGCACAGTAGAACCTCGATAGTTTGACACTTTGTGGACCTAGAGAGTGTCGAACTATCGAAATGTCGAACTATAGGGAGTATATAGGACATTTTAACACTGGGAGTATAAAATTTATTGATTTGAATTTAGGAAACACTAACTTTCAATGAACCCATAACTTAATTTGAACTTTAACATAATCAACTTACAACTTTACATTTTCACCTTTGTCAGTCTCCAACATGGGCCCTATCGTCATTATTAACATTTTAAGTTATCATGGACAGTGTCAAACTATAAGAAGTGTCGAACTATCGAGGTTCTACTGTATTTACAAATTACTGTATCCAAGTTATATGTTTCCAAATTACTTTTGGGCAAACTCCAGTTGTATTGGAACATCTTTTGCTGTACTTATGCTTACTTGAATGAATCCATAAATTAGTGATGAAAGGAATGAATCCAGTACAATAGGAAAAAACAACTTTGTGATTTGTACTAGGCAGCATTTATGTGACACCATTTTAAAGCTAATAAAGTCTGCATCTTCTCACAGTTAAGATATGTAGCCAAGATTTACAAATATTAAGCGGCATTAGTCAAAATTAATTTTGTTTGTTTGTTATAACTTCAGCTTTAGCTAGGCCTACTTGTTTGAAACATAGGCCTATTATTTGTTATATTGGTGAAAGGTATTTTCATAAATTTATCTTAGAATGAAACTATATCAGCTTTTTAAAATCAAAATGGTATCGTTTGATTTTAGTTTTGATAAAATTGCAATATTATTGAAAAATCAAAATTTCAACCATCGATAACAACATAATGGAGTTTCGCCAAAATAATCTTGGACATAGTGAATAATAGTATGAAATACCAACGTCCTATTTTTTATAGAAATAAAACCTTGTTCATAGTTGGTTGGCTACAATTTGCCATTGAATAGTAGTATATTTCACAATTCTAATTTTAAAATTACCACTTAATTAAATTTCTATAACCTAAAAAATGCCTAAACCTCATCGCTCCTTTCCTATTACTACTATAATTTTATTTAAGGCTTAAAATTTATATGAATATCATTGCCAGTCACTAATTTCCATAACAAATTTTTTGTGGATCTAAATACAATAATACGTGTTTTAAGTCAATATTACTAATGAAGTTTGAATAGAGAACTAGAATTAAATATTATTATAATACATAGTAAAAAATAACTTATATCATAAAAAAGCGTCGCCAAATAACTCAAAAAGTGAGTAAAAATTCTCGTACGGGACGGACATCGGAGCGTATTCCTAGTAGTACTAAAGATCGCGTCCGATCATATATTCATTCATTCCTATATATTTTTGTCATATCCTTAATATAAAAAATGTAAAATAATTAGTTAACAAGCTATATCTTTGCCTACATGAAATGTGCTCTTATAATAGTTAAGGTTCAAGGTTTTAATTAATATTGATAAAAAATAGGTTGTAGAGTCTAATAATTATTTTCTCCTCTTGATAACCGTTCTTTCTGTAAACAAAAGTGTGTTTTCTGTTGTGGAAATGAACGAAAGAGATTTATGGCAGTACTAGTAGTGACAACCTCAGCAGACGGTCTCTTGTGACCATTGCTAATGTGTTAGTTTATAAGAAAAATTATAAAATCTGTACTGAACATGCAATAAAACACTTTTTCATTCATTCATTCATTCATTCATTCATAATGATCGCGTCCGGAGAACGGGCCTTCTGACAATTGTTAGCACCTCAAAATGTTAACTTTTATTACCACTCCATTTGTTTTAACTAATTAATACTAGGATGTGAATTAGAATGGGATTCTGCTCATCTACAGTACTACCTATACCTTTCAATCGGTATGCGCGGATTTCTCCTACGACCCACACGAGCTGAGAAAAAAGGAGGAAACGAAACATGCTTGTCTATTAATCTATAGATGTGTATTCATGTGTAATACACATGTAAGAATAAAACAACAAAACAATCTATCAACAAACTGACGACTAAGAATATAAAATAACACTTTTACAATTCTGTACTATATTAGTTTTTTTTTTTTTTTTTTTTTTTTTTTTTTTTTTTTTTTTAATAATGAAATTTTGTCGGAAAGTTATAAGTATTTTGAGGCAATAGATGATAAACTACAATCCCTCAATACATTTTACACTTAAAGGCATGTACACTACATAGCCTACATGGATTGATATAAAACCGTTGCCGTTTAATACTAGTTCATCCATAAAGACAATCCTCATGATTAGACCAGTTCGTATATATGAGGTCTAAATTGCGGTTCGGATTCCACTTTAAACTGTAGGTCCCTAGATACCATTGGCTGTTGGGCTATTAATTAACATTCCTGTCTAAGGATAGTCAGTAACAAAACTGCAAGATCACGCCACAATCATCCTACACTCATCTCTCATTCATATTCAGTTTAAAACACCCACTATGTGTCTCAAAATAGTGATATAGTGATAGTGATATAGTTTAGGTGCACTGCGCAGCCGAGTAAGCATCTCGCTAGCGCGGCGCCGCGCCGCAGCCGATGCGCATGCGCGTGACGTGACCCACCTGTTACACAGCGGCAAAGGTCAAGCGCAGAGAAAGTGCCGCCGGTTACATAATCATCGAGCCACTCCATTCCAGGTCAAACTGTTTCCTGCACCCAGCCCGGTCCAGCAAGTGTTTCGGCTAAAGATGTACCTTAAACCATTGTTATTGAAAATTTGCTTGTGAAGTTATGATGCTGTTGGTTATGTTTAGTATGTAATTACATAAAGTTTTTTGGATGTCGTTAATTTTTATACAACAAAACACTGGCTGTAAAGTTTTTAAAGCAAATAAATTTAGCATAAGGGGAAAAATCCTTGACCTGCATTTTGAACCGATGATTATGTTGTAATTAAATTTTAAAATATATATATTATTGTATCTTGATGACTCAACGGTCAATTTTATCTAAGTATTTATCTATAAATGTTGAAAAAATCCTCATTCAATCATGTCTAAAAGATTTTCTGGTTTTTGTTTAAATTAAACATTTACCTGTGTAGAGTTTGGGATACTGCGAGTTTTAATTAATTGATATAGTAGACTAAATTAATGGAATTGTTATAAAATTTTCCAAACAAAAGTTTCTTATTTAGACTCGTCGATGGAATGACAAAAACCACACCAGTAATCGGAGAATTGGCGGCGTGCAATCTTATACAACATCAACTGTCTCTACGAATCACATCATAGCATTATCTCATTCTCGATGAACAATAAAACGAATAACCTTTCTCTAAGTCTGGGTTGGCGTTTGTGGACTGCAATAAACAAGCGATGTGTTCTGGTAGAAAGTGGAAGTGGTTGTAGGAAACGTTACGTCATTCGCAGAATGCCGTGTCATCGTTGGCGCGAACCTGGGACCTCCCGACTCACAACACACACTTAAGTTACGTCATTGCCATTGGGCATATCACATGACGGCGGGGTTCATCGCGGTTGGCGGATGGCATTGTTTGCTTCGCAAAATTTTTATGTCCTGTTACATTTGCGATTTTTGTGATGCATTTTTTTTCAGTTTTATATGAAAAAATTCTTTAAAAAGGCGGTTTTATTACTATGTGACGACCTAATGTTTTGTTATACAAATTTGGCTCTAATTTTGTGCCTAATTTTTGAATCCAGTCATTGTTAATCGCAGTAACAGTTTTTTTTTTTTTTTTTTTTTTTTTTTTTTTTTTTTTTTTTTAACATGTCAATGTATGAAAAGATTTTAACCATATAAGCACGTCCGTACTGGCCAAATACACGCGGCGAACTTATTCGTCCATCACAAAAAAAAATCAACAAACATTCCTAATGAACAATTACTGACCATAATACATTAGAAATAAATACAAACAAACAAATATTCGGCGAAACGCCGCCGTTCGGCGAACATGTTCGGTCCAGTGAGGACGCGGCTATATACACTTCACAATGCAAATTTATCCCATGCATTCAGAGCCTATAGGTTCATATTAAAAATAGATATTTGGTCAATTAAAATATTTGTTTTCTGTAAGTTTTTTTTTCTTTAAAATTCTCATGTTACTAGCAGTGGGAGTATTAACGTTATCACTAATCAAATTAAAATGATGAAAATTATAAGGCCTCATAAATACCAATCACATTACCACTTAAGGTGGTGTACTCGCCTGCTCATTTATTAAGCTCCTAAAACAAAACAAAAAAAACTCTTGTAATCAGTTTATTTTCTGTATTGAATAAAAATTACAGCTTAACAAAATGTTATTAGTATTTTCATCGTCTTGTAAAATAACTACTGTATCATTACTGTACCAAGAAGGTGATCATGACCGTTCCGGCAACAAGACCGTTCGACTTTGTGCGATTCAAGAGATTGTTTTGACAAGTGAGTCTGCGGTTGCCGCTGTATTGTACTATAGCGCTGCTTCAACCTTCAAACAACAAATATTACATTTCAAAACTCAGCGCCCGCAATCCTGACAAATTTATCTCATTACATCTCCGAGGGCTCCAATTTCCCTCAGAATTATAGTTATAATGGTGCTATGTTCTTTCAAAATGTATAAGTGTATCAAATTCTTGTTGCTATTGCCGAAAGCGCTATTGTGACTCATTAGATTGCGTGTAAGAAACATTTGACCTCAAATTAGTGTTAGGAAACAGAGTTGTGTGGATTTAATCACTGGAGGGCTCAATTTCTCGGAACTGAAGGGTTTCTGTCGAGTCACGATGACTAAGTATATTTCGTAATCAAACTGTGGCGGTATGGTGGCGGGCAATTAAGCATGGCGGTGGCGTGCCTTCCTACTTCATCCCTGTAAGCCCATATAAAGCGATGAAAAATAAATACTTACAACCGACGGAAAAAGTTTGTTAAAGGTACAATGTACGGTAATGTACAGTAAACACTTGCCTGGTTGGAACTGGAAGTTTTTATGGTAACTATTTTGCCGACATTTAAATCATTTGTTTATTAAATTAAAGGGAATTATGCGTTTGCAGGATTTTCTTTCAATTTACAATCGTCCATAAAAATTTAGTTTTGACCCAATGTATTTTTTGTGAAAGATTAAAATCCAAGTTGCAATGATAGCCGACCAGATTTTTTTTAATGAAGTTTGTAATGGTTTCACTTTAACTAGTTCCACTCATGGTAGGCCTATTCGGTGAATCTTATACAGTAACAAAGCTATACAAGGCATCACACCCATTGATTCTACACTCATCATATTTTCCTCAAAATACGTTCTGGTAGCGTCGGCATCTAAAAAGGGATTTATGTGATTTTATCATCTAGGATTTTCTCTTTATAGTTATTTGTATATTATTTCTATAGTAGTGAGAGTTTTAAATGAAGAAAAGTTTGAACGAAATAAAGACCATTAATATTTTCGAAAACTGATGAAGCACTAATAATATACAGTGTGGAAAAAAGTCTGGAAACAATTAAATATTTTTTAAAGTATTTAAGTAACAAAACTAAAACTTTGCAAATTGATTTTGAGTAACTAAGCCGTGGCCAAATGCAGTTTACCTTTACCTGACCTCCACTATGGACCTCCACTATGGACCTCCACTATGGACGTCCCTAAAGGAAGTCTTGGGGAAAACATTATTTGCCCATGTCATTTGATTCATAATTTCAAAGGGCTTTGCATTCTGAGCAATTTGTCACAAACTCGACCTCAAAAGGTCTAGTGGATCGGGAGTTATTGCATTTTTTGTATTAGGCAATACGATTTGGATACAAAGTTTGATCGCCTGCCATTTTTGATTCGGCCGCATTCTTTTGAGGTCGGGTTTGCGGCATTGTTCTCTATTCTTAGAGGCCTTTAATTTGATGTACATTTAGACTTCTGACTCCTGACCCCTTGTGGACCGTTCCCCATGGAAGTCCAAGGACAAAAAGTACTTTAGGAAGTAGCCCTAGTCACTAAAAATCCAATTGAAAAGTTTTATAGTTTTGTTACTTAAATACTTTAAGAAAATATTAAATCGTTTCCAAACTTTTTCCCACCCTGTATGTTAAGTAATGTTTAAATTATTGTATCACCTTAGCTGAGCACGGCCAGTTAGCTAATAAAATCTTTGAATGTAGATTTTACACTGTAATGAGTTTTGATATTGTGTCAGATAAACTAGAGAGATATATTCCAAAAATCATTAAAAAAACTCAAATTCTAGTGATCCTTATATTGATTTAATCTCTTGATTGATTGCTTTGAATAACGGTATGAAGGTACATTCAAAGCAACCGTATGAAGGCGTAGGACGGAATCTTTGGGTTGACAAATCCACTAATTGGTTGATAAGGGACAGCGTCAGCCAGTTATTGGGTGATTCTATTTCAGAAAACTTCACAAGGCTTTGAAAAATGAGTTTTTAATACTTTTAAGGAACTTGTTTAAAATCTTTAAACCACAAAACACTTTACCTTTTCTAGTTATTTAATTTATTTTTTATAGAATAAATAATAATGCACCATACTATTTTTATTTTAGTAGAACACTTGTATGGGTAAACTAAAGAATTCAATAAAATTCCTTATTTAGAAAGATAAATTGCAAAATGTTGTAGTAAATTTGTCGAGTAAGCATAGATCACTTACAGAAAATCTTCAGTTAACAACTTTACAACGTGCTATTTTGTAAAAATCTTTGAGTTTGAACTCTTAAAAAGCAGGATTTCTAATAAGATAATGTGAACGAAGTGATTAAGAAATATATAACAGAGGAGATGGTTAAACCTTGTTAAGTTATTATCCGGCAGTGAGCGGTGGTGGTACTGCAGTGGCCTGTAGTCTGTGCGGTTACTCCAACTCTCTTCCTGTACCACTCCACTTATCCTGCAATTAAAGTTTTTGTTGACCGACAACTAGCATTGGTTAGGAGTCAGAAGAAACACATTCTGCAGTTGGGCAATCGTGTAAAACGTTCAGATGTGTTTTCCATATTCAGTGATATTAAGATTTAAGTTGATCAAGTAAAAGTTACAATATAAATTGATTTATAAATTTTTGTCATGCACGAGAAATTCCCGTCAAGTACTTTTGTGACAATTATTATTTCATTTTCTGGCTACTTAAATCATACAGCAGTGAAATATTGGAAACAAACCAAGGCACTTTAAACATCTTTTTATTTCGTGTATTTGAATATACTACTATATAATATTATATAATACGTGTTGCTCGAAATAGAGCAGTTTATTTTGATACAATACAAATGTTACTTTTAGAGCAAGGAATCTAAAATAAATTTTATTTTAGATTCCTTGCTTTTAGAGTACGTTTTTTTAAAAATCTGATCCTTCTCGATAATATTGAGGTTGGGGAGGGGTTTAAATTGTAAACAAAATATTTAAACTCGTGACAAACATGTTCGAGTATCAGGTTTCCTTAAATAATGTTTTAAGTAACTTATAATGTCTTTCAGTAACTCCAAGTCAGTTTTTATATTTTTAAACCAAACCTTCTAAAGTAAACTGATTAAAAAACAACTGCTAGAAAAAATAACATAAAACTGGTACACAATATGTTGTGATGTAAAATTACCAGCAGCTGGTATGCAACAGTGAAATAAAAAAATAAATAAAAAAAAACTAAAGGGCTCCAGTCAATAGGATATGAGCAAGGATAAATAAAGCCCCACCACCATCCTCGTAGGCCCCGCACCATCTCTCCAATGTATACAGAACCGAATAAGTAGGGACATCCCATGTTACTTTAGTTTTGCCCCCGAAAACCAGAGGAAAATAAAGCGCTGATGATAGGATTACTTCTCCTAACTGTCACGGGAAGCGCTCTTTCTACCTCTCAAATGTCAAAATGAGCATATTTGTTTAGAAAAAATCAAAACAATAACAAATCTCTGTAATAGTATATTTCGTCACTAGTCCAGAAAGTGGTCGTTATCGGTGCAAGATCGAGTTCCAAGTACGAGGCGAAGCCGAGTACTTGAATTCGATCGAGCACCGATATACCACTTTCGGACGAGTTACGAACAGTACTTTTCATCATACCACCTTTAATAAATTTACAGTTTGGATAAAAATTAATACATTTTAACCTATATACCCCCTCTTACGTTGTTATTTGTTTATCTTGTATTTGAACTATTTACAGCTGTTATTAAAAATAAAAATAAATTAACTTGTTTAGTGTCCCGAAAATCACTGTTTCGCGGTCTAGTCCCGAAAACTTTGTTTACCAACACGTTTATCCAACCCACCGGGAATCAACTAGTTTCGATCACAGCTGACCGTTCCGAAAACAACGTTTATCGCAAAGGTATGATGAAAAATTATTCTAGTCATCTGTTTCCATTCAACCAATCAGCATAATCCTTACCAACGAGATTAAATAGATATAGAGTGCTCACCAGATAGGGAAAAGTGTCCCTTTTTGACTGGCGCCACTTTACCCACGATTCCCGCCGTTTCCTTGGTAACCAGTCCTTTGTTTACACTTTTCCAACAGTAATTTACCATTTTCCCCCACATGTTTCTATGGTAACCAACTTCAATAGCCTGCTCACAGACCATCAAATCAAACTAATTTAAAAACAAACAACAAATAAACATATGTTTTTAAAATATCATCAGTAATTTTTTAAGCTTGTAGCGACTAATCAGAATAGCTAAAATCTAGTAACCAAGGAAACAAGAGTAAAGTGTGGGATAGTTGCCAAGGAAACGGCGGGAATCATGGGTAAAATGGCGCAAATCAAAAAGGGACACAAAATTAACATGTGGTGAGCACTCTATATCTATTTAACCTCGTTGATCCTTACCATCTTGGTGGTGCTATCTGTGTTTCAGGGGAGGCGTTCTCTTTTCCCCATAAGGATGTCCCTACTTATTATGTTCTGTATATTGATCTCTCCCTAGAAGGATCAGGTTTTAAAAACGGACTATAGTTCTAAATCAATGAAATCCAACCAATCCAATATTGTGAATATCTGTAACCACAAAAAACTACACGTATTTACAGCTGAACAGTATTAACTGGCTGGGTAGCTTAGTGGTTATAGTGCTCGCCTTTGAATCCAAAGGTTGCCGGATCGATCCTGAGAAAAGTTAGTAGCTTTTTAAGGTTCGATTTTGGACCCAGTTGCCATTTGTCATTGGGCTATAATTAATGATGCTTTCTAACAACTGGTCGATGTTAGATAGTAACAAGACTGGGGTTTGGACCGGTCCCCGTAAAAACGTTAAAAAATGCCACTGGCATAGATACACCCAAAATTAAAATAAAATAAACATTAACATATGTTTAAATGCTGTTTTCAATCCAATGTATTTTAATATGAATTTTGAGATTTCAATGGTGGATTGCGCCTTTATTTTCTGTCCGATTCTCATCAGTTTTTGGCGGAAACAACAGACCAAGCCCTATCCCACGACACCAAAAACTTGAAAATCGGTTGAAAATTGTAGGAGTTGAATATCAATTACAAAAACCCGTAGCGTATTAAATAAGTATAGATAGATATAGATAGGTACTCGTAAACTTTTGTTGAATTGCTTGTATAGACCCCTGGTCAATATTAATATCAATCTTGTGTAACACACGCAAGCCGGGTTTTAAATGAGTTTATTTAGAATCAATTATGAATTAATTAACTAATGCAAAAATCTTAACATTCTACATTTAAAAGTTATTCGACATTGAATAGAAGAAACTAGCAAAATAACTACCGATTGTAATTTGGCAATTTCAATGTTGAGCATGTAATGCAATTTAAAATATTTTTATTAAAGAAGCTGTGTTAGGACTAACTTATAAGCATGCTGCTTTCTTCAAAAATTACTAGAGGGAATTTAAAGGGATAACAAAAACGTAATTAATGAATTCCAAACATTGAATGTTTTATTTTTGGTAATCGCAGAGTCAGGCTCCAATTGTCAAAAGTCCTTTTCCATTAATTTCAACAAATTTTTAATATTCAATTTGTTCTAAAAGCTTTTCTTAGTTAGTATGTTAGTACCTGGGGGACCAAGCTCGGAAAACTTTAACAATTCTTCATAATAATATTATTCTTCATAATAATATTAGTATAACAGGCAGTGCCCTAAAATGCCGAGCCTAAAAAGGCTTGTTTTTTTATTCAAGACGAGCTCGTTCTCTTAGCTCACTTGCCTTTAAGACTGGTTTAAAGCAGGCTTACGTGCTGCACTCTGCTGGTACAGTACACTCTCGTTCATCGGAACTAATGTGGCGGACGGCCGGTTCGGATGTCAAAAAATTCCAATAAAGCGGAGTCCGTCGTGAGTCATCATTTCCGCCCGTACGGTGACCTATCGTCAGGGGTGTATTTACATATGGGCTAAATGGGCTATAGCCCAGGGCGGCAGAATTCGAGGGGCGGCAGAATTCGAGGGGCGGCAAATTTTGAAAACGGCAATTTTTTTTTAGGTTTCAAATTTTTTGAGACGGAAAATTTTTAGAAGAATTATACAGAAAATTTTAGAATTGAAAGTGACTATTGTCTAAGCGAGATCATAATATCTTAGAGCGAGGCGTCATTCAAGAGCTATAAAGGGGAGCTGGGAACACTCGGTGCCCACCCGCTTCGTCACCCCCCGTTTCGTCACCTACCATAAAAATCACTGAGCCGTACTAATGAGGGTCGGCCGCCGTCCCGTCCCCCTCGGGGCCTGCTATCTGAACTGATCGGTGTGAAGTATAGGATCCCGTTCCCAATCACAAGAGGGAACGGTGTTCACCGTTCATGACTCGTTCACCTCCGTGCAGAGAAAAGTGTCCAAGCAGATTAATACTATAGTACTGTATAAACATTTCATTATCCTGTATATCATAAAAGAGTGCACATTATTGTCTAGAGAGGAAACTACTGTACAGAGCATGGTCATTTTCGTTTACGATGAATTTTGCATAGCTTCTAGATATTAGGAATAATATAGGTTAGAACTTATCGATTGGTTTACTGCTACAGGTGAAAACAAAAGCAGAAAACTTTAACTGATGTATGATAATTAACAGATAACAAACGAAAACAGGACATTATGTTTGCAGATGTTTTGAATAGTCGAATAAATGATCTGAAATTAAAAAAGGGTGCACAGTTTTCAACACTATTCAATAACGTTGTGTTTGTGTAATAACTATTACATTTCGTTGTGTTTATCTGTCACTCACTACAAAGAAAAGTGTATTATAGTAATGCATATAAGTAAGTATAGTAATCTATTAAATATTATTAATATTAGTAGCCCTATTAACAGAATTTCTTGCTTGTCCAGTTCGAATAGGCTATAGATGATTGAATTTACTGTTTTATAAACTTAAGTCTTCAGGTCCATTTACACAAGAGGTTGATTGATACGCAACAGTTGACAAATCTTACCAGTATATATGGTTATATGTCTTAAGAGAATTATTACATGTGCTTAAAAGTTTGATTATTTCATATATTTATAAGCAGCAAAAATACTTTCCGTTCCGAAAACTACTTCATGATATACAGGGTGTCTTTAAAGTCCATCACCAAACTTCATAATATGACTAATTGGGTCAAAATAAGTAAAAAGTTCCTATGAAGGTATGTCCTAAAATGCATATTTACCCAGATATCCGCCATTTTGTTTTTTCCACTTAATAATTTTTATTTCGGTTAAGGATTGATCTAGGAACTTCAAATTTGGCATGGATCTTATAATAGGGAATGTCCATTTCCACAATAAAAATGATTTTTTTCCGATGCATGTTTTCAAAATGGCGACCATTTTAAATTTTTAAACTCAAATATCTCAAAAAACGGTAAATTTCATAAATATATTACAAGAGACAAAAAAGTTGACAAATTAAATTATCTAAATAACAAAACCAAGTTTGTAAGGATCCGCCAACAAATAACGGAGTTATTGAGATTTTTCTCTTATAAAATAACAAATTGGCATTAATCATAGTGCAAAATCAGTGTTTTTTGCATAAAAACAATAACTCCGTTATTTATTGTCGGTTCCTTACAAACTTGGTATCACTGTTTAGATAATGTAATTTGTCAATTTTTTTGTGTCTTGTAATCATTTAGCATTATTATAATATAATTATTATAACGCTTTAGCATTATTTAATGCACCTCTGATATGACTACTCCATTCCGTCGTATACGTTTAGTTAAACAACTCAATATTTAGGTAACACAATTTATAAAAACCCCTTAAAACATAGGCCTAATAACTTTGCCGTTCTCTTTAGCTCTTAGAGAGATTTTATAACAATGAAGTTGTCATTATTCTGTTGATATATGCATAATAATGCTATGTTTTTTTTTAATTGGTTACTTTTTAATTAATTGGTTTTTTTATATGGTTTTACAAGACAGTATTTTGTTAATTTACAAAAATAAAATATAAAACAGCAGTGTTTACAATATTCCATTTATGTTATAATTTATTTTATTTTACATTATTTCCTTGATCTCCAATTACCTAACTTACTATTACTATACTAACTTTATGGATAATGGAATGTTTATACAGTACTATAGTATTAATCTGCTTGTTCACTCTTCTCTGCACGGAGGTGAACGAGTCATGAACGGTGAACACCGTTCCCTCTTGGGATTGGGAACGGGATCCTATACTTCACACCGATCAGTTCAGATAGCAGGCCCCGAGGGGGACGGGACGGCGGCCGACCCTCATTAGTACGGCTCAGTGATTTTTATGGTAGGTGACGAAACGGGGGGTGACGAAGCGGGTGCACACGGAACACTCAGCACTACGTTGATTTGTCACGGTAGCGACCCGTGCGTTCGTCGGGGCAAAGGAACCATCCGCCATCACCGAGCTACACACCACTGCAGTGCGTGTGATTTGAGGGTATTTTAGGTTATGTGTAGCAGTGATAATTAAAACAGTATTAGCGATCATCGAATGAGAGAGTGCCGATAAATAAAAGATAATAAATTGTATTTTTCTCCATTTCTACGCGATTGGCTTTTTACAATTTGATAGGAATGGTCTGGTCCTAGCACTGACGGTCTTTGGGTCATTCTTTATAAGATTCTAATTTTAATAATTAACATTTACCCATTATAATCAAGGTAAATAATTATTATTATTTACTCATTCTACATTATTAGTTTATTGGAACCTTAACAAATCATTAGGTAAATTGACATTGAGTACCAAAAAAGTTAATTGGTTTTAAAGATGATTCATACTCTTCAATAGATTCTTTGGTGTTTAATATACCTATAATACGTGATAAAAATACACACAAAATATATTTTTTATTTAGATTTTTAAAATTTATTTGGATTTTATTTAGATTTTTTATTTAGATTATTTAAATTGAACTTTTATTTCATATGAGTAAAGTCCTCAGAGTTTGCAAATATGGGTCAAATTCAGCCCTTGTCCTAACTTTTGACACTTCGAACTTTATTGGGAAAAACACATAATAGCCATAATGTAATGCATAACATTGTAATTTTCAATACTGTACTAGGCCTATAGTGTTTTGTATCTAGAATAAAATTAAAATGACTATGCCAATTCGTATTGCTACACTATACGTGTCTAACCAACCTAAAAAATGTACTGGGAACAAAGGTCACAGTATTCCGCCCTATTCCACCGGCCGTGAACTACACACCTGCCTAAAGACTAACTTTTCGCAACGGCACTTGTTATTGTGTCTCGGATTGGTCAAAGAACCAGTAAAACACTAATAGCACTGCTTTGAGTCGCTTTTTAGTAGTTCTTACATCGGCAACGCAAAAGCTTTGAATTCTAGTTTTTAATTTGAAGTTCCTTATAATAACTATTTTTGGCTTTTTGTGTTCCCACTCTTCAAAGTAGCATGGGAATTGGGACAATAATTGTGGATATTAAATTGAAGGGAGAGGAGCGGCACTTTTGAATAGCCCAGGGGCGGCAAATTTCTAAATCCGCCTCTGCCTATCGTGATTGTATTCACTCTTGTTTTAAGATAACACAAGAGATTTTATAAAAATAAGGCACTCAGACTTTGAACATGGTTACAATGAACCTATAGGAATACAAACAACGCAGGAAATGAAGATCCAAATCTTTATTCTCATATTCCATTATTCCAGCAGTCAACTGACTTCCACGTAAGGGTGAGTTTACACGGGAGAGTTTTTCACTCTCGGAGAGTGGTTAGTTACTCTCATAAAAATCTCAGACAGCTGTTGATAGTACTCGCAGAAAACTGTCTGGGATTAACCATCTTGGAAAATTCGCTTTTTGTGTAAACACCTCTGCTAGTACCAGCTGAGAGTAAAAAACTCTCTGAGAGTGAAAAACTCTCACGTGTAAACCTACCTTAACACAGGTGCAGTCGCGACGCGAGACAGACTGAATGACAGTGTGGGAAGCGGTCGACGCGGATATTCACTTCCTGCCCGCTTCCTCTTTCTATTTTTGTTCGGCATACTCCACGGCCTCGTAAATCACATCGATGTGTACAGATTATGGACAACACGCCTGATGACTTTTGATGCAAAATGTGATACTTCACTGTTGTGCGGATAGAACGAATGGAAATTGAAGGCGCTAAAACGGAAAAATTATTTATTTCGTAAGAAAAAAAATTAATAATATCCAGATTTTCAGTTTTGATGAAGCGGAGTTCCGATGTCGCCGAGTCCGATGAACGAGAGTGTACTGTATATATTTGTGAACCACAGGTTAAATCTATAACACTTGAATTCTAATTCTATGGTTAATAGTTGGTTTCATCAGTTAAGTTACTAATTATTTAGTTTTTAAATCAATTACAATCTTACAAATTTACTACTTGTTTTTATTCTTTTACTTCACTTTACTTATCCAAATATTCTTAACCGGCAATATAAAGCACGATTAAAAAGTAAGTTGTTTTTATTAACATTTACTAATTCATTGGTAACTGGCTACAATGCAAAACCACAAGAGTTTATACTGGAACACGTGGTCTGTACTTTGACAGTTGAATCAGCTGCTAATATTATTATTTTTTTTATTTATAAGCCCGATACTAAGATTTTTAGAAATCCAACTAATGATTATTGTGAAATAAGATTTATTGCGACAGAGAAGCCTCTATATATTATTTTTATCCCATTCCTAACTTATTTTCAAATTTGGAGAAAATCGTAGGAGCCGTTTTCGAGATCCGTTTGCATATAGACAAATATACCTTACTCGTATTAGAGAATAGGATACAGGCGGTTCTTACACGTTCAATACGGATCATGATCTGGATCGTGATAAATAATGACAATATAATTTTATGAGCTAAACCTTACACGGTCAATATGGATCACACATCAATACTTCCGTCATGTGGATCGCAGCTCAATATCAGTTGATTGTTGTCAGTTGCCGTTTGAGTTATGGACGAAAACAACAGAAAAGCCTTTGCAGTAATTTTTATTGCTTTCTATCACTGAAAAGGAGGGTTAAACGCAAACGGTGGGTGAAGGAATGGTTGCAAAAACGGGAAAAGTATAGTCTTTTTGACCCATGTTACAATAAGCACAACCACTGGGAATTTTAATTTGCTGACAAGTTACAAAATTTAGAAGATCTTTTAACACTTAAATACCGTGTAACGAAAGGAAATGTGGATATTTTTTGAATTAATATGCATCAAAAAGCATGCAATCAACCGTGCAATTAAGTCGTGAGAAGCTCACATTTATATTCAATTTTCAGGTTATTAACGGCAGTTTCTGTTCAAGGACTGAAATATTAACATTGAAATTGAGTGTGCAATGATTTATGAAAAAAATAGATTTACCTAGTAAACAACCGACTGATAATAAAATAGATGTATGTTACAATGTTTCATAATAGACCACAGGTAGGAAATGTTGAAATTATATTAAAGTTTGGCACTCATTAAATTACAGAATAGCATATAGGCCTACTTATCTAGCGCAGTATACAAATTTATATATGTTCTAAAATACACTACAAAAAATTTTACGAAAAATACTTTGATTTTGCTAATACACATTTGTATTAATAATGTTGGTAAAAGTATTTTGACCCATATAACCTATTCCCGGAGTTTGGCACTTTACTAATGGGACACCTGTATATCGCCCTTTTCTATAATCTCATAATCCCAATCGACATAACTAATTAAAAGAGACATAGTCACACGACTTCAGAACAAGCTTGATAAAAATCCGACGTTCCGCTAAGAGGTTTACTGGGCTCGCTGAATTTATATACATTTTTATATATGTTTCTAGAAAAGTAAATATAAGCATTCTAAAAACTGTAATGAATGGGGTTTTTGACATCTGGAGACCACGTAGTAAAAGGTTGACATAATGAAAGGCTTAATACCCAACGTTCGGCACCACAGCAATATATAGTTTTCCCAACAAAATTAATTCACTTAAAATCACACAGTTGAAGGTAGCTTTAAAGACCAACTACTCGTTGCTATGGCAATGGATACGGCTCCATTCGTGCAAGTGGAGCGCTATAATAGGCAGATGGTGCAAAATATGTATGAAATTAACGTACTTTTAAAACATTATAATTGTCCAATTTATCAGCTGTTATTACATCGTCATTAAGTACCTTTAGATATAGGCCTAGTACTAAACAATTCAACAATTAAAATTTATACTTATTCATGCATCAACTATAAAACGGTATAGCTTCATTATTATAGCATTGTATTATTATTTCCTAACAATTTAAATGATTATACATTATAATTGTATAAGTTTTTATGTACTGGCCATAGTAAACCAAATCCTAATTATAAGATTTTGCTCTCCTACTGTATTTAGACAAAACACCCTCGTGTGTTTACAATCAGCTGATTGAAAGCGTGTAATAAATTCATTGCAAAGGTTTGGAAATATCAATACCGGATCTCAACGTACCTTAGACGCTCAATACGTATCGCTATATTGACGAAAAATATTGATGAATTTCAAAATCGTGATCCATATCGCGATCCATAAATTCCATCAATATTTTACTTTACACACTCAATCCGTATCGTGATCCAGGATCACGGTCCTAATATCGCGATCCGTATTGACCGTGTAAGAACCGCCACAGGAGCGGGAAGCGTCATCCTGAATCTTATTCCTAACAATATCAGTTGGTGTTTCGGTGTTGAGTAGTGGCTGTCCGCTCGTGGAGGGGTACGGGGTACCCACAACCACCACATCGGTGACGCGGCGCGGCGGCGGCGCATCTTCGTGTCTTCTGTTCCTTCCTTCTCGCGGCCGCAAACATCCTTCTTTCGCAACTAGACATCGTCAACAAAGTGACAGTGAAAGTTCCCCTCTGACCCTTATAGCCCGGTTATGCAAATTAGGTGTGAAGGACAAACAAAGTTGATTCTCTGCGAGAAAAAGATAGCCTAATAGTTGAAAGAGTCTGATAAGCTAATCAAGTATTTTTATATTTAGTTTATGATCGTATTGTTTACGTACTATAATGCAGTTTCCTGTTTATTATCAAAAGACCATTTCAAACCTATCGGATGCAAGTGCAATTTAGTTAAAGAAATATTGTATTTAAAACTGGTTCTCCAGCTAGCATAAGCAAATGTTTAGTTTTATAGGCCTACTACTGAACAGGAACGGGGACAATTAGTTACAGTTTGTTATTAAACTATAATGAAATATCGATGTTTATATATGTAACAGAATTCAATACACACGTGATGTTTCTTAAGTTTAACTACATCTATTTTGACTTTGTTGACGCTTGTGTTCCAGTGACGGACGCGAGTGCCGCTACTCATCTCAGTTCTTCTTCGGGAACGACTTCTTCCTCGGCTCCAAGACGCTGTGCCGGAACATGCAGACCCCGTGGTCACACTGCCTTTCCTCCGTTCCCCGTCAGTTTCCACGTGGCCATATTGCGTCTGCTGCTTCCCCCGGAGCTCACGCCGAGGGTAGGTGATGCATTGCGTTACATCTTTCGAAGAGATATGCCCTATAGGAAATTGACCATTTATTACAGCACGTAGCTACTTTCTAAGGGAATATCCCGCAAAGGAAGTCTTATGAGAAACTTCATCGGCCTGTCCCTACGTATTGTTAAGTGTATTTGAGGTCTGGGAAATATTCTTCCATGGAAAAAAGACGAATTTATACAAAGTTATTTAGGTAACATCATTTAATACAAATTGAATACAGAATTTAATCCATTTCTGGCATTTAGTTTGTTTGATTTTCTTTTGAAGTCAGGTTTGTGCATTGTACATTACACATTACTATGTATTTTCATCTAGAACTATAATTTCATGTGTATATCTAGCTATGTTTACAGTTAGATTTTAAAGACATCCTCCATAGGTTTTCGCAGGGCATGCAACAATTAGTAAAATGAATCTATGTGGCTAACAATAGACCAATTACAAATATACCAAGTTTAATTGAATTATGGCCATGAAATTTGGAGATTTGGCTCTCAAGTCTAGACTTTAGTTCAACCCAGTGTACTGTCTCTGTCAGCCAGGTGAGGCAGATCTCGCTGGGCGTGTGTCTGCCCCGGTCGTGCAGCGGCGAGGATATCGCCTCCCTGCTCCGCCCCAGGACAGCTCCTCACTATGTATACTGTATATGTCTGCAGGTGAGGCAGATCTCGCTGGGCGTGTGTCTGCCCCGGTCGTGCAGCGGCCGAGGGACATCGCCTCCCTGCTCCGCCCCCAGGACAGCTCCTCACCCTGTATACTGTATCTGTCTGCAGGTGAGGCAGATCTCGCTGGGCGTGTGTCGGCCACGGTCGTGCAGCGGCGAGGACATCGCCTCCCTGCTCCGCCCTCAGGACAGCTCCTCACCCTGTATACTGTATATGTCTGCAGGTGAGGCAGATCTCGCTGGGCGTGTGTCTGCCCCGGTCGTGCAGCGGCGAGGACATCGCCTCCCCTGCTCCGCCCCCAGGACAGCTCCTCACCCTGTATACTGTATATGTCTGCAGGTGAGGCAGATCTCGCTGGGCGTGTGTCTGCTCCGGTCGTGCAGCGGCGAGGACATCGCCTCCCTGCTCCGCCCCAGGACAGCTCCTCACCCTGTATACTGTATATGTCTGCAGGTGAGGCAGATCTCGCTGGGCGTGTGTCTGCCCCGGTCGTGCAGCGGCGAGGATATCGCCTCCCTGCTCCGCCCCCAGGACAGCTCCTCACCCTGTATACTGTATATGTCTGCAGGTGAGGCAGATCTCGCTGGGCGTGTGTCTGCCCCGGTCGTGCAGCGGCGAGGAAATCGCTTCCCTGCTCCGCCCCCAGGACAGCTCCTCACCCTGTATACTGTATATGTCTGCAGGTGAGGCAGATCTCGCTGGGCGTGTGTCTGCCCCGGTCGTGCAGCGGCGAGGATATCGCCTCCCTGCTCCGCCCCCAGGACAGCTCCTCACCCTGTATACTGTATATGTCTGCAGGTGAGGCAGATCTCGCTGGGCGGTGTCTGCCCCGGTCGTGCAGCGGCGAGGATATCGCCTCCCTGCTCCGCCCCCAGGACAGCTCCTCACCCTGTATACTGTATATGTCTGCAGGTGAGGCAGATCTCGCTGGGCGTGTGTCTGCCCCGGTCGTGCAGCGGCGAGGATATCGCCTCCCTGCTCCGCCCCCAGGACAGCTCCTCACCCTGTATACTGTATATGTCTGCAGGTGAGGCAGATCTCGCTGGGCGTGTGTCTGCCACGGTCGTGCAGCGGCGAGGACATCGCTTCCCCTGCTCCGCCCCCAGGACAGCTCCTCACCCTGTATACTGTATATGTCTGCAGGTGAGGCAGATCTCGCTGGGCGTGTGTCTGCCACGGTCGTGCAGCGGCGAGGACATCGCTTCCCTGCTCCGCCCCCAGGACAGCTCCTCACCCTGTATACTGTATATGTCTGCAGGTGAGGCAGATCTCGCTGGGCGTGTGTCTGCCCCGGTCGTGCAGCGGCGAGGACATCGCCTCCCTGCTCCGCCCCCAGGACAGCTACTCACCCCCGCACTCCCTGCAGATCCTCCGGGTCCGCCCCGTGCCGGGACCGTACTCGCTCCTCCGCGACCCCAAGCTGCACATCCTCGGGTGAGTACTTCACATCATACGTAAAAAACATTTGAAACCCACTTGAAGACAACTAAGATACGGTAATTAATTGTCAAATGATACGGTGTTTACAATGGTGAGGCTATTTACAAAATTCATACCATAAGCTTTCATTCATAAGAAGTTCCATATGCCACATTCCTTCTAAAATATGTCTGTTTAATTAATAATTGATTGATTACAACAAACAGCAATAATGTATGAAATATTAAAATAACATCACTCCCCTGCCGTTGTGTAATCCAATCTAAGTGTAGGAACACAAGAGGAGGGACGCATGTAATGAACGCTTTCCACCCTGATAATCCGAAGCCATTTAAAGAAAGATTTCATAATAGATATTACAAGTTTATTCGACCGTGACAACTAATGTTCCTGTGTACTGTATTTCCTTTCGGCTTTCTCTATTAAAAACTTCCTTTTCCCCTAATCGTTACTGATTTTGGTACCTCTATAATTCGTGAGATGAGTATAACTTCCTCTCAGATTTGTACCTTCACTGATGCAGTAACATCTTACCTGACCCACTAAACACCCGACATAACAGGTTGTAAACGATTACGAGATCCGTCGGAGCAGTGATATATCACTCCTCGATCGCTCGCAACTTTCCCCTCATTCGCTCACGAGTCGTCCGCGTCGGCTTCATCACGAGTCGCCAAACGATATCCAGCAAATGTGGGCCTCTCTTTATGAATTCTTTCGAGGTTCCTTTTAATTTTTTATATATTTTACAAAGTATTTTACAAAGGTACGTTTTAGTATAAATCTATGATAACAGCCAACCAATAAAAAGTTATTCCAAAGGTAAAATTTCACTGATGGATAGCGCCTTGATTTTAAGTCGAATTCTCATCAACTTTTCTGAACGACTACACACATACCAAGCTCTATCCAACGACACCGAAAACTTGAAAATCGGTTAATGATTGTCGGAGGACTTCCAATTATATATATAAAAAAACGTTTGCGCATTAAGTAAGTACATCGATTTTTATCGAAAACAAAATTATAATAAAATGTTTTAAGTCTAATGAATGAATAAGTAAAGTTTTTGGTACAGAATTTATGAAAAGTGCTCGATTTTTTGTAAATGTTGGTTTGCCATGGAATTGCCATTTCCCAAAATCGTAAAATTAAACTGAAAGTTGGATTAGCTTCTTATTCTGCGTTAACATATACAAGGTGTAAAAAAGTCTGGAAACGATATAATATCTTTAAAAGTATTTAAGTAATCAAACTAATACTTTGCAAATTAGTTTTGAGTGACAAGTCTACTTCCTAAATTTGTTATATATAAAAAACAACTTATAAACAACAAAAACAAGGATAATGTTATTATCCTTGGACCTTGAGGGGGACGGTCCACAAGGAGTCAGAAGAAAATCTTAAATGTAAGCATATGTCAATATGTGCATCACAAGGTTTCTAAGAATAGAGAACAATGCCGCAAATCCGGGCTCAAAATTATGATCGAGTCAAATACGGCAGACGATCAAACTTTTCATTAAAATCATATTGCTGAAAAAAATACAATAGCTCCCGATCCAAACTTTTGAGGTAGGGTTTGTGGCAAATTGCTCATAATGCAAAGTCCTTTAAAATGATGTATCATATGACGTAGCCCAATGCATTTTCCCTGACGATCTCCGCGAGGGACGTCCCTAAAGGAAGTCTTGGGAAAAGATGCTTACATTTAAGATTTTCTTCTGACTCCTTGTGGACCGTCCCCCTTTGGAGGTCCAAGTACAATAAGTACTTTAGGAAGTAGTCTTAGTCACTCAAAATCAATTTGCAAAGTTTTAGTTTTGTTACTTAAAAGCTTTTAAAAATATTAAATCGTTTCCAGAAAGTTCTCCACCGTGTATACAATTTATAAAGAGCAGTGTGAGTGCATGGCCAGTGTACAGTATGTGAACGGAGGAGGCGGAGTCGCCGTCGTTGCATAACGAGACCTTGACCCGCGGCTGAGGTTTGTATAACAGACTACAGACTGTACCATTACTTCCTCGCCCATTAGTCTGCCTGCCTTTCATTCGGTCAGAGGATATGGGAGGGGAGCGAGGAGGAACCCCTTGCATTGTCTGTAGTGTTTATTGTTATACTGTAATTAGTGTAGTAAAATTAGTCGGGAAGGAAAAATGAAATAATTTTTGGAAAGCGAATTTCTTTTTAAATGTGTTCTATGGCATCCCCTGGCTTACCTCCGAAAAGTCCTATGAAATCCCATATGGGGATCATGCCCAAAAACGGGGGGTTGGCCCATTAGGAGTTACTATAAAATTTGATATTAAGGATACTAAATTTAAATACATTCCAGAAGGTTTATGCATATCAAGTTAAAGGTCTTAACATGTAGAAAAAAATGCCGTAAACCTGATCTCAATATAACGGTAGGTAGGAGAATGGCATAGACGTTCAGAATTTAGATGAAATAGTTTTTTGTGCTTCTAGGGACTAAAGTAAAATTTTTTCTCCCTGAAGGGAAACTGTTGTCGCCCGAAGGCGAAGCCGAGGGCGACAATTTCCCGGGAGAAAAGTACTTTAGTCCCTTGACACACACAACATTCTGTCAGCAGTGAGCAGTAGTTACAGCTGCTAACAGTAAGCAAAGAGTAACGAAACAAATACAAGTAACAGCTGACTGTGGCTCATGTTCTTTTTAATCTCTCTTTTAATGTTATTCTTATGTAACTCACTTTAGCCCCGTGGTATAGAAAAAGTTGAGTTTTCCCTAGGTAGAAAAATTAAGTATTCAAGTAACATGGGATAAAATCTAGTACTTTAGTACTCTATTCCAAGGAGTAAAATACGGCTTTAGATAGTAGGTGGAGGAAAATACTATTATCAAAACTTTGAAATGCGATAACTTCCGACATATTTGACCTTTAGAGTTCTAGTTTTCGGCTATGTACTCTTCTTCGTAAGACCTTGAAAACTGTGTCTAGCATGCCTATCGACCATGAAAAAATTTCCAGGACTTCCTCTTTTGGACGTTTATGTAGAGGGTGGTTCAAGGGTAGAATGATAGGCATATGTCAAGCTATCAGGTTTTTCAAAGGTAATTCTAAAATCAAACATTTGACGCAAACCGGATCTCAAAAGGTCAATTATTTCGAATATGATTACATTTTAAAGCGTTGCGTTTAGGTTAAAATTGGATTTTTGTTCAAAGTTTGACTGGCTATCATTTTTGACTCAAGCAACCTTTTGAGATGGGGTTTGAGGTATTTAATTATACTACTATTACATCGATGACTGTAAGTGGTTGAGCAACTCCGAAGATATATATAAAAGAAAGTTGTGTTAGTCTCAAGAACGGCAAAACCGATTGGGTTGAAAATTATTGGGGTTGTATTTTAGAACCAGGAAGAAAATATAGGTTACCTTTTATGCTAATTCCTCCATCGGGCTCCTCCCCATACGTATTCAAAATTTCCATGTCATTCATAATATAAGAAACATTTTTGTATTGGAAAATATGATTACATTTAGGAATATTAATTCTATAAACAGCTGTTCTCAATTAAAGTATTAAGGAAAGAATCTATATATATAATACTTGATGCCCCTTTTTTGTTAACACTTTTCCTCCCTTATTTCTGGACCAATTTTAAAGTTTGAGGTGTCAAAAGAATGGTCTCAGTTCGTAGTGTTGCAATAAGGTTTTAGATTTTTGATATTTTAATTCTGAAGCTCACTGGAAGCTCTCAAAGTTCATTTTTTGTCCATAAGATTAACATGGGGGACAATTTATTTTGAATTGCTAAATAAAACAGCTGTTGATAGTTGAACAAACAAACACATATGTTAAAAGCTGAATAGAAGCAAGGAATCTAAAACAAATGAAGACAAATAATCTCTTTATTTATTTTAGATTTCTTGAATAGATGCAAATTGAACTGGTATAGATAACACGGAATATCTTGGCCTGTGATGACCGTTTTACAGTTCAAACAATTGGAGTAGAGCGACGAAATTGCAGATTGTCGCAGACTGTTTTTAGTGGCATGTGTTTACCAATTTGAATCCAGAAGTGGAGTATGTCAGAGGCCAAGATATTTACTAAAATATCAACACAATTTCATACTTTAATATGAGGAGTGTCTAATCTGGGGATTTAACCTTTTCTCAAAATGTATCAGGTATATTTTGTTTGAAAATTTTATTCACGCGTATTTGGTTCACAAAAATAATTTTTGTAACTTAAACCTGGAAAAATTTATTTTTTTCCGAAACAAATTTTGGAAATTGAAATTTTTGACATGGGTCTTATTGGTTGTCCGACTGGTATTGAAACAATAATGAAAGGTAGCGAATACTAAAATAGAACACCAAATTTGTGTGCATGGGTTTTCAAACTGCTGTAAACTATAAGGAAAAGGGATAGTTGGTTGTAAGTGCAATAACCTTTTTATTTACTATTATAGTATAAACATGTTTTATGCACAATGCTACACATATTAAAAAAAAACCTGTGTAAAAGACAACATTTAAAAGTTTTTTACCTCCAGTATAGAAAACAAGCTTATTACAAAAATGGTTTTTATAAAGAAAAATGTTAACCAAAATAAAAATGCCACTAAAAACAAAATGGACCACACCAACAAAGATGTAGATTCTCTTAATTTATTTGATTTCTTTATTTAAATTTTGTAATGTCATGGAAAGTTAAGTTAAAAAGGATATAGGCATAAATAGTAATGTGGACTCATACACTATGTCATTGACTACCTCATACAGTAGTACTACAAAAACAACCGCAGTGAGTGCTGCATAACTCATACAGGACCGGGGAGTAATGAAATGTTGATTTTTATTCTTTTGTCATTTACGTTTTATTTTTTATGAACTGGGGAAGGTCGGCTGGTATCGGACAGCGGGTAGTATCGGACAAACGCTGTTTCCAGCTTTTGCCGCTAGAGACAGCACTGACTAAGACATCAGCAGAAGCACCAAGGAGAAAGACTATGTGAGCGCCATTATGCGTTTCGTGCCTCAATAATCGTCTGCGCTGTGACATTTCTTTTTGTTTTTGTGACATTTTCTGTGCACGTACGTATGTTTGAGACATCAGTGTGCTAAACTGAGTAAATACTTTTATGATTCAACACCACTATTTGATAGTAAAGAGGCTTTACTTTGTTTTGTAGGTGAATTGTTATTTTAGTTTGGTTATTATGGAAGTGGTAGTCAAAATGGCGGACCATGTCAGTCGGGTAGTATCGGACAAGCTCGCGTCGGGTAGTATCGGACAGAATGGGTAGGTTGTAAATTGTTGAAATAATTATAAAAAATTTAACGTAATCAATAATTAGCTCCCATTATTTATTTTTAGGTTTTCAAACATCATAAGACAGAAAATGGACAAAAAAGCACAAAGGTTGACTTAAAAATATAAATACTGGACCAAGGCCTCAAAGAAGGAAAAGAAAAAAGATTAGAAAAAGGCAAAAGTCATAAATGTAAAAAAATCACAAAAAAGCAATTACAGTTTGAAGAAAGAAGTAAGTCTGAAACACATTGCATTATTTGTGATGAGACATTTCAATATAACTGGATACAATGTTCACATTGCAAGGGTTGGCCTTCCGAAAAGTGTGCTCAGCTTGAGGACAGCCAGCTCTATTATAAGTGTATGATATTTGTGTTAGGCACGAAGCAAAGAAGAAAAGACTTTAAATGGAAACACCAACAATGTTTTGAGCCAAAGTGATCTTAATTTTGTGACTTTGAAACTCAATTTCCTTTATTTGGACTTAAGGTTATCAGCTCAAAAAACTGATAGTGAAAATAATTTTTTTATACCTATAGTTAAGTTTTTTATAGTGTTGAAACAATTTGTAACGATAAAAGTGTGTTTTCATGCTGCAAGTGGTTTTATTTTAGCTACAAGCAGTTGTAGTTAACCCTGTCCGATACTACCCTCCAAAAATCAAATGGGCCCAAAAGTAAGGTTTAGAAAAAGTGTGGAAAAGTGATACATTCATTAATACAATAATTATTATACTAAATGTGTGTATAAATAACATTTCAAACTTTGATATTTTGCATAGTAAATTATCATTTCTTTTATCACTAATTAGAAAATCGAAAAAAGCTTAAGTGTCCGATACTACCCGACCTTCCCCTTTGTGGATCCAACATCTGTGAATTTAATTAAAATTTTATAGGAGGGTTTAGACAAAGGCCCTAAGACATATCTGCAAAAGAACAACTACGTAATCTCAGCTAATTTAGACCTAAAAGAACGAGCACCACATCTCAGCACTATCACATTGGGAAGTGGAATAATTGGTAATGAAGATCGATCTGGTTTTCACTATAGCGACATTTTTTCAAAGTATTACCATGGATCAAGGTTTGATCACCCGGTACTCTAATAAATGCAGCGCATTGCGCTGCACGGGCCCCCTAGTCTATATATTAATACGCAAGCATGTTTCATTTCCTCCTTTTTTCTCAGCTCGTGTACATCGTAGGATAAATCTGCGCATACCATTAGAAAGGTATAGTCCTGTAGATGAGCAGAATCACATTCTAATTCACATCGGACTCCAGTGCTACGCCCCAGAGGCTTTCAAAGTTCCAATGTTAATCTTATGGAGAAAGGAGAATTGAATGAATCATTAGACATCTGTTTTAAAAACAACTGCTAGAAAATTAGGAAGAACAGATGTTTTAGTTCTAAAATGTTTTTAAGCTTCTTGGGTGCAGGTCCAGATCAACTGAAATTTTGATCGAATTTCGATCAGGAGGCGATCTCTAGTGGTAATAAAAACAAAAAACCTAGAGGACACTATTTAGACTTGCGGCGAGTGAGGGTAGCGAACGAGCTGAACCTGACGGCGTGTGAGCGTAGCGAATGAGATCACCTGAAGGGCCAAAATTCCTCAAGTTGGCATTGCAAAGCATGCCGGGTAAGCTAGTTCGATATATATAAACCCATGAGTCGACAAAATATTTATTTCTGACTCCATGTCTGCCATTCCATCTTTTAGGCATTCTCCCTACTTTAGGGGACTTTGCTAAGGGATTTCAGGGGATGACATAGAACACATTTCGGCAAAAATTGGCTGTCCAAAATTTTTTCTATTTTCCAGCCATATTTTGGCTTAATTTTACTACATATCTTTTGACCTAGCAAGATGCAATGAATGTGACTTTGCCAATAATGTACCTGTTTTTACGGCAAATAAACTAATTTATTTATGTTTCCACTTCGATTATATTCTGCAGTATAGGGCAGTGAATCGAGCTAGACTACATGTTTATATTATAACATGAAAAAAAATGAATTGCCAAAACTTTCTTTGATAAGATCCTAATCTAAGTTTATCTTCAAGTAAACATAAAACCATTGATTATTATTCATTCAAGAGACAGGATAATCAGGCTGTCTGCACTTTTACTCGAATCCAAGTCTTGTTTTGAAACACAAAGACCTATAAAACACCCTTAAATGGAGAAAACGCATAAACTCCAGTTTGCTGCCAGGTCGTTAAGTGCACCTTCACCGCAGCGACCGACCGTCCCTCTATTCCGACGATTGAGTTGTTAGGGCCCTAAAACAACAACCCCGTCACAGCCGAGCAGTCTCCTTAGCGAAATAACCAATTTAATTCGGGAATGTATCTATTTTCAAATTTTCAATCTGATAAACTAATTTATTTTCAGATGTTTTCTAATTTAATAAATACAAGAAACACAAAAGTATTTACCACTTTTGATTTACCATGCACTAGTACACTTGATGCTCGAACTCAAGCACTTAAATTTAGACTCTGTGCATAAATTAATTGTTACTTTAGTCCTAGCTCAATTCCTCCCGTCCAATCCAATATTGTGATTATCAGTACACGAAACTACAAGTATTTACTGCTATACATTAAACAGATTATTTAAACGGCTCGACTCAATCCCAACGTTATTCTAAAGGGAAAATTTCATATTTCAATGATGGATAGCATCTTTATTTTAAGCCCGATTTCCACCAGTTTTTGGTGGAAACAACTTCAGATTAATCCTATCCAACGACACAATAACCTTGGAAATCGGTTAAAAATTGTAAGAGGAGTTCTCTTAACAAAAAGCCTTGTTTATTGAATACTGTAAGAATATATTTGCTTTGAAAAACCAACCCCGTATGAGTAAAAAGGCAGTAGCAAAAGCTGATGCATAAAAAAAAACATTTTGTACTAATCCCCAACGATATAAAAATTAACATCACAAATTCAATAGATTAGTTAGTGACCTGAAATTAGTATAGTATAGGGTAATTAGTGATACTGAACGCTTACATTCCCCATTAAAATTCAATTTTTTTATTACATATGCTAAGTAATTTTGTATGTACGGATACGTATGTACGCATGCGAAATGACCTTTGGCTGCAAAAATTGTATATATTTAGTTGATCCTAATCATGTGAATGCACCTGCCAACTTGTATAAAAATAAAAAGGAGGATATATCATACTTTTATCAGGTATACGAATCAAAAGCACATCAAACAGTCTTGCCATGGTCCATTTATGCTGGTTATAATATGCCCCTTCACTTCCATACGAAATTCCATTAAATTAGGATGTTTCGTTAATTAAGTTATTGCATTAGTCTACGGGTTTGAACACGGGTTCTTTTTTGTTTCTGTAAACCTAAAATAAAACTTTTATGGGCCCCGGTGGACCTCATCCCGTGGGAACTATCGAATATCCCCGCGATTTTTCGCCTCCTCGACCCGATCGAATATCCCCACGCATTAGTGAGGATTATAAGGGTCGACTCCAGGACGGAAGGAATGATCGGATATCCACGCGGCCGAGGACAGGTAAAGACCGCTAGACCTCCCAGGGTTGTGAAAAATGGAAATTTTATTTCCCCGCCCCGTTCAACGTACCTCGGCCGTTCGCGTGTACCAGAGCGAATCCTTGCTTGTAACATAGCATTTAAACATGAAATGTTTTATTATTATTATTATTATTTTATTCATGTATAAAAACTTATAGTTAGTAGTTACTGTAAATAATAAATTAAATCACTCTTTTAAAAGCGATATATAAAAAAAATGATATATAAAAATCTAAAAGGAGTTCCAATTACAATACACCCCGTCGCAGCAGACCTGCGTACTCAGCGAACTTCCTAATTAGTAATATTAATTTTGACCAGATAAACCTGTAAACCAAATGTCATCACACGCTCAGAAATAGGAAATAATGTCTAGTCTCCTTATGATAAATTGAAGAGTACCTATGCAGGTATGCTGCCATGGGGAACACTAAAAGTAGGCTATTAGCATAAAAACAATTTATTTCGACCATATAAAGCCATATACTAAGTTTCATCAATATCTGTCCATTGCTAAAGAAGTTTGCCTATTCTCCATATGATTAACATGGGAAAAGAGTATGCAGGTTTGCTGCCATGATAAGCATAAAAACCAAATTTTTTTTACAATAAACGGATGAATCTCAACTAAATTATGCTAAATACTAAGTTTCATCCAAAAATATTGGTTAATAAGTGAAATATTAACACATCCTTATTCTCCATAAGATTAACATTGGAGCTTCAAAATACAATGTACTGTCTTTAGACTTTTTAATATCTCGGTAACCAATGAAGATAGAGCAAAGCTCCAAAATACTAAATTGTGTGTTTTTTTTTTAGCTAAATCCAATGGTCAAAATAAAATTTTAAAATTTAAAAAAATTACATATGAAAAATGCAAAAAAACCCATTTTTGGAGTACAAAACCCCCCAAAACTACCCCTTCCGGTAGGCCGATATGTCTGGTTTACGAACTCATCTGAATAAACGTAGGATTACACATCTCTAAAAAATTTTGTGTCGATCGGACCATTTTTACGAGAGTTATCGTGTCTAGGGACACACACATATATATATATATATATATATATATATATATATATATATATATATATATATATATAAATTTTAATGACTATTATTTTTGGTCTCTGGGCACCTAAAAACAAAAAAGTAACATGGTCCCGGGCTTAGGTCTTACAGTACCATGAGACCTACGGTAATAGCTTATTCCTTATGGGAAATTCGCTAAAAAACCTTATCGTATTATGTAGAGAATTCTAATGAGACTAAACCCGTTTAAAAACGTACATACAATCAATGAACCTCTTAAATTGGTAACATATAAACTAACTGATTAACTATCAGGGCACTTGCTTACCCTTATTAAGTGCTAATACTCCATTATTTAAAAAAAACCTTGCTAAAAACACAATTTAAAAAAATAAAGAAGTTTATAAAAGTGGGGAAATAAATTTGAAAAGAATATCACATGAATTTAAGCATAACATGCGTTTAAAAAGTGATTTAATTTAGTATTTACAGTAACTACTAAGAATGTATACGTTTTTATACATGAATAAAATAATAATAATCAAAAAAACATGTCAGGTTTAAATGCTGTTACAAGCAAGGATTCGCTCTGGTACAAGCGAACGGCCGAGGTACGTTGAACGGGGCGGGGAAATAAAATTCCCATTTATCCCGCCCCTGGGAGGTATAGCGGTCTCTACCTGTCCTCGGCCGCGGGGGTATCCGATAGTTCCTCCCGTCCTGGAGTCGACCCTTATAATCCTCACAAATGCGCGGGGATATTCGATAACAGCCCATCCCGTTACTATATCGTCACCGTAGATCTTCTTCCCTGTTGTAAAATTATCCAAACATAGAGGGTTTTTAGGGTTTTTATTCTTTTTTGTAGGCCTATTATCACATTTTTATGATTTCCCTGGTTCTAGCTAATTTGCTTTATTTTACTATTTTCCTGCAGTTTGAAATTTATTATTTTGGAATTTATAACAAGCACAATAGCCATAACGCTTGGTTTTGTCCATCAATATTTAAGTTAATTAATTATATACTGAACCTATAGCCTTTGTCGGTGTATGTATTATCATTCTATACATAAATTTAAAAATATATATATATATATATATATTTTGGCCATTCCACTACACATTTGGCCACCACTCAAAAGTGTAAAATTACAATAGAAAGCCTCGTTGTAATCAAAACCTTCCCACAAGGGAAGAAAGTGAGCCGTTCGTCATCCTCTGATTATCTTCCGTTTTCCGGGACCCTAATTAAAACGCTTAGCAAATTGTGTTATACAACAATGAAGACGCACACGCCACTCGGAGTCCTGGGAGTTGCTCAACCACTTACAGTCATCGATGTAATAAGAAGTCAGTCGTAGACATTACGTCTACTGGAATTAACGATATTGATCTAAACATTTGTTTACCGGAGTTACCGAAGTTATACTCTACTCTGAAATTCCGTACGGTTTTTATGGTTTGTTTTGTCACCAATGATTTTTGCTCTTTTTTTATAAAAGGGATTTTTTGCAACCAGAAATCGGCTGGAGCTGGCCAGAAGTCTGGAAAAATCCGTTTCCCGCCTTACAGCCCTTAAAGTGCCCATTTTATTTATTTATAAATTTTTGTAGCTACTACAAATCATCAAAATTATCTGATAGAACGAGTTACATTTTAGTCCAAGAGCCAGCGAACATTTGACCTTCGTAATTTTATAAAACCTAAAAGTTTGAATGTGAGTAATCATAATGGAGATATAAACGATCCCCTACCACGAAATTTGGATAACGGCTGCTTTCAGAGTTATAAGCTGTGAAAAGCGTTAAAATTTCACTAAAATTTCGTCATAAGTATAAAAGCTGAAATGTTACATACAACATATCATTTAAAGTATTCAGGGCCGGATTTAGGAGTATGCCCCCGCCGCCTGTAGGCTAACCATTTTCGCACCAAGGTAAATTGGTTTAACACGCCCAACTCGTATGCTACGATAAGTTAGTCCCCAGTCAGCACAAAATGTGAAAATCACGTTTTTTTCACGTGAAAAATGTAAAAATTATGTAAAAGTGAATAGAAGAATATTTTTTTCACGTGAAAATTACGTGAAAAATGTAAATGTGAAAAAAGGTGAAAATGAGAATATATTTTTCACATCAAAATTACGTGAAAAATGTGAAAGTGAAAAAAAGGTGAAAAGAAGAATATTTTTTTCACGTCAAAATTACGTGAAAAATGTGAATGTGAAAAAAAGGTGAAACGAAGAATATTTTTTTCACGTCAAAATTACGTGAAAAATGTGAACGTGAAAAAAAGGTGAAAAGAAGAATATTTTTTTACGTCAAAATTACGTGAAAAATGTGAATGTGAAAAAAAGGTGAAACGAAGAATATTTTTTTCACGTCAAAATTATGTGAACGTGAAAAAAAGGTGAAAAGAAGAATATTTTTTTCACGTCAAAATTACGTTAAAAAATGTAAATGTCAAAAACTGATGAAAAATAAATATCATTTTAACGTGAAAATTATGTGAAAAATGTCAAATGAGAAAAAGGCGAATAATAGAATATTTCTCATGTACAAATTATGTGGCAAAATTTAAATCTAAAAAACGGGTAAACGAGAGAGTAGGTATTTTTGCATTTAAAAGTTATGTAAAAAATGTATATTTAAAAAAAAATAATTAAAAAAATTTTCATATTTTATTTTACTTTTAGTTATTGATAATTTTATTTGACTGTCAAAGTATCAGATTTACTTATGTAGAGATATTGTCAAATTATAGCTTTCGAAATAACAATTTGAATTTCAATTTGTGGTATCAAACAATTTATAACTATATTTGTTAGCCTTTACATTATTCCAAAAGGATGTAATTTCATGCGTTAGTTATACAAATTTTAATAACACTTTAAATATTTAATACGCAATAGTAAATATAGTTGTTAAAGATTAAAAATAATTACGAGTATTATTTACAAACACAGAGTTATTTCAAATTGGACCAGAGTTTTAATTTTGACTTGCTCAAGTACAAGAAAGGTTGAGTATTAAATGTATAAATAGTAATTTAAATCCTCATGAGGTACAGCAGAAGTGGCTGAGAGGGTTAAGGCGCTAGGACACTGACAGAAAGGTTGTGGGTTCAAATCCAGGTGAAGGTGGAAAATTTTGGATCGACTTTATTTACTTTTTTTAAATGTAATGGTTAGAAAAAAAGCATTCATTTACAAATTTTGCTGAAAAAATTGTAAAATGTTCAGTAAAACATAAGTTAAAAAGGTAAAAATTAAGTGAAACAAAAACGTCATTTTCACGTCTTTTTTCACGTTTTTTTCACGTGAAATTTAGTGACCTCTTCACGACATTTTCACGTGAAAAAAACGTGAATTTTACATGAAATTTACATCTTTTTTACGTAATAATAACGTGAAAAATGTAAAAAGAAAACGTGAATTTCACGTGATTTTTACGTTTTTGTGCTATCTGGGTCTATTTACGCTTGCGCACATGTGTATATAGTAAATGAAAATCCCATAAGTAACTCTTACAAGATGCTACCTCATATAATAATTTTGGATCTTATAGGCAAAGAAAAACTAAATTTTGTTATAAGATTGAATTTGGAAGCTTGCATTACAAAGTTGTTAATTTAGTTATTCCGGGCTTAAAGTGTTAATTAAAATAAAGAAGTGAATGTGACGTGAAGAATAATGTTATAGTACGGTACACGCGAGTGAAGTCAAGTGTGAGCTCTGAGGTTTAATCATATTTGTGCAACACACACGTTTTGGTTACACAACATGCTACACGATGCCAATAGAAAGTTTCCGATTTATGTTAACACCTAATCCAGCGGATCCTGCCACTGTGTTAGATAATTCCTGCCCTTGTTAATGTAAGGTATTATGTAAAAGAATACCTACTTAACGGTCACATTGTGTCTTAAATGAAGAAATAGTATGGAAATACTTATTAGGCGATTAGATCTGCTTACAGATCTGTCGGGTTGACTACGCTTCACAGAACTCTATAGCGTATATAACGTAGAATGCTCACACAAGACAAATAAAATCGCATAAAAAACGCTGAATAACACCCATCATACACTATACTTGTACAATAATAGCAAGTAAAATTAATTCCAATTTTTGCTTAATTTCTTAAGATTACATCAGTAAAATACATAGAGTTGGTTATTATTGAAAGCGTTGTCTCCGACCAAAACTGGAATGTATTTTCTTTTCATATGTTAGTAGTAGTGGTTGGGGATAACATGTCTTGCACGTCTGGCCCTTGAGAATCTCTATACGCGAACTAAAAATACCCACAACCAGACGTGTGTAATCAAATGTGTCCACGTCGGGTTCTTGGTATCATGGTTTTTAGCTCAACCACCGATGAATAGGATTGCTTTTTCAACGAGCATTTACGTTTTCCTACCACCCGTTCTGATGCTGTAGGAGTCTGTGTCCGCGTCTAAAAATTTTATGGATCCAAGTGATTCGGCGCCTGTGGGGGGGGGGGCAGGTTTTCACTCCCTCCTCTTAGTCCGCCGAAATAGGGGGAGGGTTGGGGTGTTTTAGTTTCAGCTTGTCCACCACCACCCCTGGCATTAGGTGTTAAGATGTGTCAGTCAAGCTTCAACCCATTCCCCGATCGTCTCCTCTTTCATTTACCTTTATTTCTTCTTGGGAAGATTCTGCTCCCATGTAACCTTCTTGGACTAGGGGGCCCGTGCAGCGCAATGCGCTGCATTTATTGATTAAATCTTGCTCCATGGTAATGGACAGAGTTACTTTGAATAAAAATTAAACTATAGTGAAAATCAGATAAAACATAATAGTGTTTCATCAATCGATCTTCATTACTAATTCTGCAACTTGCCAATGTGACACTGTTGAGATTTCGTGGTTGTTCTTTTAGTTAGTTCAAAATTAGCTAAGATTACGTAGTTGTTCTTTTGCCGATTTGTCTTAGGGTCTCTGTCTAAACACTCCTATAAAATATAGAATAATTTTACAGATGTTGGATCTACATAGTTCATCAAACATAAAACTTAAATGACAACAGAATAAAAATCAACATTCCATTACAACTCCCCGGTACTGTATTATGCAACACTCACTGCGACTGTTATGAGGTAGTTGTCGACAAAGAGAATGAGTCCACATTACTATTAAAAAAGAACTAAAGCCCCTAAAATTCGTAATTTTACATGGCATTACAAAATGTAAAGAAAAACTAAAATAAGGAGAATCTACATATTTGTTAGTGTGGTCCATTTTGGTTTGATGTGGTATTTATTTTTTTATTGAAATTTCTCTTTGTACAAACCATATTTGAAATAAGCTTGTTTTCTGCACTGGAAGAAAAAACATTTAATAAATGTCGTTTCTTTTAAACATGAGTTTTAATATGTGTATCATTCTGCATTAACTTTTTGTATAGTATAATATTAAACAAACAGGTTATAACACCTACAACCAACTATCCCTTTTCCATATAATTTACAGAGTTTGAAAACCCATGCACACAAATTTAGTGTTCTATTTTAATATTTGTAAACTTTCGTTATTGTTTAAATACCAATTAGACAACCCATAAGACCTACGTCAAAAATTTCAATTTCCAAACTTGTTATTGTAGGCCCTGCATGAATTTTTCTAGGGTTACGTTACTAAACTTATTTTGTGCCCAAATACACGTAAATAAAATGTTCAAGAAATATTCCCGGTAAATTTTGAGAAAAGGTTCAAATACGACAAAAGACACTTCTTGTTTAAAGTATGAAATTGTGTTGATATTTCACTACCAGTAGTTCAATTGCTTGTATTCACCTTTCAACATGTGTTTGTTTTACAATCAGCAGCTGTTTTATATTACAATTCAATACAAATTGTTCCCCATGTTAATCTTATGGACAAAAAATGAACTTTGAGAGCTTCCAGTGAGCTTCAGAATTTAAATATCAAAAATCTAAAACCTTATTGCAAAACTACGAACTGAGGCCATTCTTTTGACACCTCAAACTTTAAAATTGGTCCAGAAATAAGGGAGGAGAAGCGTTAACAAAAAAGGGGCATCACGTATTATATATATAGATGCTCCACTGCTGGATGCTCTACTTGTGGATGCTCTACTTGTGGATGCTCCACTGCTGGATGCTCTACTGCTTGACCCCGCTTGTCACTGTAGGAAAGATTTCCTACAGATGCGGGATTTTCTTCCAGATTTCCTTGTGGAGACCAGCAGGTCTGAGGCCTCCAGTCTTCAGTGCGGATTTATGCAGTTTTTTTCAGTGGCATCGGCTTGCTTGGGACTCCGTATCCTCGGTGTTTTCCGTGTTCGACCATTTTGTGATAGCGACTGAAGCGCTTTTCATAAATATCACAAAACCAAATCCAAAAGCACGCATTTTGACAATTTTTTATAAGAAAATAAAATTATCGGAATAAAATTACTATGGTTACTCTATTATTCTTGAACTTTGAATATAAGTATAATAATAGTAAATAATAAACAGATTGTCAATCTAAAATTTTATAAAACTTGCATAAAAGGTCTTTGATTGAAAATAGTTTTTTAGTGTCTCGAAGCGAATAAATTATCTGCCCATAGTACCATCTTGTAGAGTAATAGAAAGTAGATTTTTCCTTTGAGCAAAATTATTGTACACTAGCTATGTAGACTATGGACACTAGCTGAAATAAGTGTATTTTTGGCGATAAAGTACTGATAGCTGTTAATCACAATATTTGATTGGTAAGAATTGATTTGTGTAAATTAAAAATATTATACTGTACCTCGGATCATATGTTGGGCTTCTTAAAACTATCAATACTAGACAAAAATTGCAAGAATAAAAAAAAATCTGTAATACCATTTAGAAACAATAACAATATTAAAACTCAATACAAAATAATCTATGAATTTACCGGAGAATCCTCCAGTAGTTCAAGGAAATTCATTCGGGAGGATAAAATAACTGTTTAGTTAGTTACTGATGAAGCTTTAGTTGCTCAGACATTTAATTAACTACTTAAGGTTAGTTTGAAAGGAAGAGCATTTTGACTGATTGGCTTTACAAAATGAGAGAAAGGATTCAGCTAGATTCCCCGAAAAATAGTGTTCAAAGAGCATATGGACAAATACAGGTTGTTCGGAAACTCTCTTCCGTAATTCCGTGTGATGATAACTTGGATCAAATGAAAAAAGTCATGGGGAACATGTCCTAAAATGCTTCGCTAAGCCTCTAGCCGTCATTTTGTTTTTTACACTTAACATTTTTTATACGTAACGGATGCTTGTATTAAGATTATATTTGGCATAAACCTTCATCACACCTATGTTAATTCCTAGGAAAACTTTTTGCGACGTGTATTTTCAAAATGGCGACCATTTTAAGTTCTAACCCAAATACTGGATCTCCAAAACGCAGTAACTTTTATATTATCCCACTTTTCGGTATTTTTCTGCAAATCACCTTGAACAGTATAAAAACATTTTATACAGATAATAAAGTTATGCCTATTTTTTCTGTAACCAGTAAGAAGAGATGACGTGTCTCAGTAAATATTGTTTCTTAGTTTAATGATGTTAACACAGGATGCAAGACTGAGAATGATTACCGGTACTAAATAGAATGGTGATCAGTAACTAGTGTCTAAAACAGGTAGGGGTGTTTTCCCGAGCATTTTTTTGCATACCAGACATACACCTACTTCATGATGGATAGCCTCTGGATCATAAAAATTAGCAAAAAATGGTTTATGTTACCTGCCTATAAATGATCCAATTTAGTTGCAATATCACAACAGCTGTTTCGTGCCCTTCATGAGCACATCTTCAAGGTGAAGAACACAAATTAACACATTTCACTCACGGAAGAGCTCGTCAAAAAACATAAAAAGTACATAAAGTTCACAAAAAACACATTCATTATTAAAAGTACACTTGGCCAAGTAAACGCGGTCAACGTACGCGATGCGGCGCCGGTGGTCGGTATGTCATGACCACCGACCACCGACTGTTGGTCCATGACTGTAATGGTCATGACATACCGACCACCGGCGCCGCATCGCGTACGTTGACCGCGTTTACTTGGCCAAGTGTACTTTTAATAATGAATGTGTTTTTTGTGAACTTTATGTACTTTTTATGTTTTTTGACGAGCTCTTCCGTGAGTGAAATGTGTTAATTTGTGTTCTTCACCTTGAAGATGTGCTCATGAAGGGCACGAAACAGCTGTTGTGATATTGCAACTAAATTGGATCATTTATAGGCAGGTAACATAAACCATTTTTTGATACACCTACTGCCGAAGGTGTGCAGAAAACTCCCCCTTATCCTTTTTAATGACTCCAAGACGGACACCGGAGAGGAATCTTTGGGGGTTTTACTGATATATTGACTTAAAAATATTAAATACGTATATTTTCATTTTGTAGTTTTTTATTTAATATGTTAAAGATTGCCATATTTAGTGTAAGTAAGAGATAGTGGTAAGAAAATTTACTCGACTCTAAACCTTCAGTGCATAACTAAATTTAATCAATGTGATGTCTCGGTTTCTTTAGTTCTACAGCCAATTTCGCTTCTATATTGATGTTGTGCAATCGCAGTAAAAATGTATTGAAATTAAAGTTCTGATTTATCTCATCGCTAGGTACTGTAAATGCATGGTACTTGTATGTGATATCAGGGTCAGCCGTGGGGGCACCGCGGCATCCTCCAATCCTGAACACCTTGAACGCTAGTTATTCGGCCTCATTAAAAGTGATTCCTTCTCCCAATAACCCAGTTGGAGCCGGTGCCGTCGCCGGTAACCAGATCGTCACGGAGGGCCTTGTGCTCGTGACTTTCTTCTGTCGCTTGCTCCCCTCTCGCCGGCGACCTTGGCGGCGGACCTTGGACCACGGGGGCCACGCGTGCCGAGACACGCATGCGCATCCTGCGTGCTCATCATCGCCTGCCGTGCAGATGGCTATCGGAGAATGTGCGCAGGAATGCAAAACTAATCTCAGTAGCTCTTTGTGTGTTAACGTGTGACAACGCACAAGCTTCAAGCATTATAAGTCTTACATAAACCACGCATTTATTTTACCGCCATTCAAGGTCTTTTTGATCGTCTATCACACTGAGAAGAATTGGGTGAATTATCGCACTTTTCTTTCATTGAAAATAGATCTACTTAAAATATGTCTGTGTCTATTCTAGTGATGCAGGGTTACGAGATGTTCCGGGTTTCGAATGGTAGCGTTTCGAATGAATTACGGTTTATATCCATACTAGCTTACCCGGCATGCTCCGCGATGCCAAACTTGAGAAAATTTCCCCTTCTGGTGAGCTGGTTCACCACGCACACTCGCCGTCAAGTTTTTAGAATGATCATATGTTAGATTAATGATCATATGTTAGAATACAAAAATTTGCTTCCATAAGAATAACATAGTAACTTTGAGGACATCTAGGGGGCATCCCTTTGTGAATTTAATATGAAAATAGTCAGACTTTCCTATTTTAAGCCTAAAGAAAGAGTATACCAAATTTCAGCCCTCTACCTAGTGGGGAAGTTGGGGAATTAGTGATGAATGAGTGAGTCAGTCAGTAAATGAGGGCTTTCTCTTTTATATGTTTGGATATAGGTTATAGGTTTATATTCATAATAAATTAGTTATCATGTTGTTGTTATTCGTGGATAAGGAGACCCCGGCCGAACCGTTGATCACGTCTGCCTCAAAATGGGCATTTTGCGAAGGCCCCAGGAAGGATGGGATATTGAAGGAAGAGAAAGGGCGAGGCACGGGACAGACTGTCCACTCATGTTCCAGCTAGGGGTTTCTATGCCCGTCGCACTCCTCTCCCCCTGCTGTCTTGAGCATATGTTCCAGCTAGGGGTTTCCATGCCCATAGCATTTCTACTCACCCCCTGCCATCTACATATATTCCAGCTAGGGATTAACCATGTAGTTCGTATTAACCCCCTGCTGTCTTGAACATGAATGGGGTTTGAAGGAAGGGAAATTGTCATAGTGGACAGCCAAAAGACTTACCACAGTCTTATGACAACTTCGTTTTCTGTACCCAATGTCAACTTCGCAATTAGTATAAACCAGTTTTAAAGTTGTCCTGGGATTAGTTATCATATTTTATGTCATCACTCTGTTAGTGGCTAGAATACGCGACGAAGGAGAAATTATCTCTCAAGATGTGACCGCAAACTGGAAAACCCTTCAACCGCCAGAATATGGATCATCCCTCATAAAACTAAACTTGACCGCAATCTGGACTGACCGAAAATAGGAAGACGCCAGAGCGAGATTGGAAGTAAAGGGGGAAAGAGGAACCACGGTGGTAGGAGCGAACTTTCATGATGTAATGCCGGCTACTCCCGGCCCTGTTGCGGAGCTTCATGTTTTTTTATAGCAACTGGCTGGGTAGCGGAGTGGTTATAGTGCTCGCCTTTGAATCCAAAGGTTGCCGGATCGATCCTGAGAAAAGTTAGTAGCTTTTTAAAGGTTCGATTCCGGACCCAGTTGCCATTTGTCATTGGGCCATTAATTAATGATGCTTTCTAACAACTGGTCGATGTTAGATAGTAACAAGACTGGGGTTTGGACCGTTCCCGTCAAAACGTTAAAAAAATGCCACTGGCGTAGATAAACACAAAATAAAACTAAGAACTGGCGCGGAGTTCCTTGGTCCTGGGGGTGACCACCTATAAATTTTCGATATTATTACCGTACCGAGTTAAGTTGGTCTTAGATGAAGCAGTCTTTGAAAATATTGTCTTCAGCCTTTAAGCCACTACTGAGATTTTTAGCATCCTCGCTTCGCTCGTGCCGAAACTCACTTCATGACACAGAGAAGTAATATATGCGATGATGAGTTAATTTTATCACCAATGTGGAACGATGGTAGAGAATCACGCCTTATTTCAAACACAAGGGACTAGCGTTTGTATCCCCGTGCTCCTTTGACATCGCACACGTCGCGTCGCGGCGTGGGTAACGCAAGGACTGGACTGACTGACCCGAGTGGCTCGCACGCTGGCCCCAGCGTGTCAGTGTGTGTGTGTGTGTGTGTGTGTGTTTGTGTGTGTGAGATGTGTGTGTAACTGTGTGGTGGTCTGGCCGCGGCGGCCTGTGGCGCTAGTCCCTGTCCACTCCGTTGCGACACTAGCGCTTTCTCCCGGCTCAGCCTGCAATAACTTTTATGTAATGTTACCAAAGGACGAACATGGTCATTGCTGCCCGGCTAATAGCACCGCGTCTCCGAATGTGACGCGCTCTCGTGCTATCGTCGAGGAACGAAGCAGTGAAAATATCCCGTAGAGTTTTCATCTACTGAGTCAATTTATTGTTATAAACACATTTAAAACGATAATGCATGAATATATTTTTGTTAAATTATGGTGACAGAGCTACCAAGACGAAAAATGAAAGCACAAATTACTCTTTTTTAATTTTACAATCTAGATTTAACCACGTGGAAACGATACAGTAAATTTCAAAACAGCTCTTCCTCAACAGTTTTCCCTCAAGTACATGGCTGGAGGGAAAAAATAAATTCTGATCATAGTGTAAGGACATATCCTAGTACGCGCACTCAGGTTGCTATAGGGAGGGTGCGTTGGCACATCGTAACCTAGATTCGTAGCTCGTATCAAAACTATTTAAGATATGAAATTCACATCAGTCATCGAACTATGTAAACAGCTTGAATATTGTACTCTAATAATTTTCAAAGAATATGATGAAACGATAAAAATGTCCATACCTTCGTAAAGATCTTATACCAGTTTATTTTATTACGACGATTCAATAAACACGGTCTCAGGTGGATATAATTGTAACTAGAATACTCGTTAAACATTTCAGTGGGTATACGACGCGCAAACTTCCCACAGTGCCCGTCTACCTAATGTAAACTAAAACAATGTGTTTGTCTGAGCTTATGTTAATTTTGAGGTGGATTTCAGCCTATTCTGGTCGCGGGTCGTCTTCGAAGCACTTAGAGGGCGTTTCAGCTGTCAATATAGCTACAACTTACTAAAATAATAAACTGTACGAGGCGTCAGCGCCGTACAAAGAGTGGACGGCACAACGCAGCACTCGCCTGTACTCATATTGACGTCCAGCGCCGGCCTTCTCGTACTTCCTGAAAACAGCCAGCCTGTTTGTTCTTTTCTCGTATTTATGTTACCCAAGACCAAAGATCACAACACTGAAAATATTCTGTATATCTATATGTGTAATTAGCTACAATGTGACTATTTTAGTGTCATCACAAAGTCGGCGACTCTTGGATTAGGAATAAATTAAATTAACGTTATAAAAGAAGGACAATGGTTTGAGAAATATATATACCTATTAAAATTTTTAAAGTTTGTTTTAGCATAGTAACTGTTATAAATGATAATAAGAACAGTATAATGCAAAAATTCAATCTCTTCAGAAGATGTACATTTGACATCGAGATCTTGGCTTTAAACTACCTATTGAGTTAGGTCGCCATTTCAGTAAAGTTAATAAAGGTAATAAAGTACGTTGCTGACCAGTGCCGTCCTTAGAAAATGCGAGGCCTGGAGCAAAACATTTTTGCGAGGCCTTTTTTAACTATGGTTACTGGTGGGAGGGGGGGTCCGAAAAATATTTGTCAAGCTATACTTGGAAAGTCGTAATTGTAAGCTTTTTTATAAACAAAACGTTTATCTCTTACACTCTAAAAGGGGGGAGGGGTTGTGCAAAACACCCATTTCTGGTTGGTATGTTTCGAGTAATTTCGTTTCAGGTTTCAGGTAAAAAAAAAACAAAAAAAACAAAAAAAAAAACAATAGGAATCTCAGAAAAATGAGCTAGAAAAATCAAAACAAAGTTTATTCTTTAAATAAATGCTTAAACAGTGCTTGATTGTTAATGTTAAACATAGTAATTTTTGTCTAACAAACAATAAATTCATTAGAAAAAACAAAATGTCTTCCTTTCTTGCTTTTTTATTAAATCAAATAGTAAATTATAATAAACATATACATTATTGTAAATACTTATTTAATATTGACGTTCCATCTCTTTTTAGATGTTCATATCTTGTCTCTCAAAAGTGATCAAAAGTCTTTGATCTCTCTCTGAGTGTTGTGCTGTATTGAGTTGGTCCATAGGTCTGACCGATCGACCAGAACATCACAGCACAACACTCAGGGAAAACCATTACTATTCAAACCAAAATCTCCTCTGAGTGTTGTGCTGTATTGAGTTGGTCCATAGGTCTTACCGATCGACCAGAACATCACAGCACAACACTCAGGAGAAAAAAAGGTTGGGTCAACTAAAAACTATTAAGGTTACTTAAAATAGCATTATGAAGCCTTAGGCTACTTAAGAGTCTGCAATACCTGCGCCATCTTGGTAGTTTGTCCCATAAGAGCAATGTTAAATTTCAAAAATTACTGTGAGTTTGTTTTTCGTCGGAAAATTTCAAACTTGATGTCATTTTAAATGTTACCATAGTATCTAGTGCTTGACGTGATAAAAAATTAATTAAAAAAAATTATCCACTTGAATAACTAATAAATTATAAATGTATTTAACACCATTTTTAAACTACTTTTAAACAATTTTTAGTAGGTTTATTGAAAATCTACGCACGTCATTCACTCCGCCATCCCCTTATGGTGAACATATTCAATTTTCATGCAAATCCGATGCAAGATTATCGATATATAGTGTTTCAAAGACAACAGTAATGTTTTGAATTTAACATTGTTCTTATGGGATTAAAAATCCAAGATGGCGCAGGTAGTGCAGACTCTTAAGGTGACTTTAAACCCTCAAATTCGGCCCAAAAATGACAAAAATTGCGGAGGAGAGGGAGGTCTATCGGCGCGAGTATGACTCACCGGCGCGGACGAGCCGCGAGGCAAGGGTTTCGGTCATTTTGCCGCCGCGCCGCTATAAAACGATGTTTTGCATTGCTTTCTTTGAGTCACTAATATCTTGTTCGTTTTTGTTTTATTCATCCAATAATTGAAAATATAGCGCATATAATCAGACTTTATATTTTAGGCATGTAAATTTTCACTCTGCACTATTTCAATTCAACCAAAACTTTTACTTATTGTGTTTTAGCGAGAGTAAGGCCTCGCAGCGCGAGGCCTTCCTCAGCGCGAGGCCTGGAGCGGCCGCTCCACTCGCTCCACCCTAAGGACGGCACTGTTGCTGACGTTGTTGTGCAGGCAGTATTTTTTTCATCAACCTACTTCAGTGAGTCAGCTGTGGTTTCAGTTGTGTCTACAAAAACAAATTTCTCCTCCAGACTATTCTACAATAAAATTTGGCTATTGACACCTTTGAATCGTTAATAGTTTACTTGAGGATAGTTTATTTTTTCCATTTAAATAGTTTAATATATTGTGATTTTGACAATGTGAATATTTTTACATAGGCCTATTTGTGTTTATTTTATATTTTATATTTTGAGTGTAAAGCCAGTGGCATTTTTTAACGTTTTGACGGGGAACGGTCCAAACCCCAGTCTTGTTACTATCTAACATCGACCAGTTGTTAGAAAGCATCATTAATTAAATAGCCCAATGACAAATGGCAACTGGGTCCGGAATCAAACCTTAAAAAAGCTATACTAACTTTTCTTAGGATCGAACCGGCAACCTTTGGATTCAAAGGCGAGCACTATAACCACTCAGCTACCCAACCAATTAAATAAATTTATTTATTTAATTTTATAAATTTATTTATGAAAACTGTATTATAAATACAGTTTTATAACCTAAAACTGTATTTTTGTTTACATTTTACTTGTTACACAATTACGGTACTGATGAGTGTTATGAATGAAATAATCCTTCCTAAGATGGCTGAGTATCACAGTCTTAGTGATCACAACTAAGGTGTTTACTGGACTTGCAAAGTAATTTACTATGTTTTAAAGCTGAAACATTTTTTTTTACTCTATTTTAGCTATTATACGAATAACATGTTCTAAAGAAAAGTTCAAATATTCCTCAGAACAGGTTATTAGTAGCTGATGATTGCCAACTATCCTTCAGCACTTTTTCAACTACCTACCTCAATGGTTTAGATAAAAATTAAACTATTTCCGCCAATGAGTTCAACCATAATGTTTCAGAACAGTGACAGCAGTGCTGCTTGTTTTCATGATGGTGGGCACGGCTTACGAGAACCATCTTGAGCGGAAGCAGCGACGAAGGGACAAAACACCTTCCAACAAACAACAGAGCAGAAGCGGCCGACAAGTTGGCGTCGCCTCTCGACAAGATCACTCCTCACTCCCACCACCCCCACCACCACCACATGGGCGACAAGGGAAACTCTGACTCCGACATCTCTACTAGTGATTCCTTCAGAGGTTAGTACTTTTTCTTTTCAATGAAAAAAATTAATATTGTTCAGCCATTGTGGCATAAGTAATTTTGAATGACAATATGACTTATGAATACAACATCAAAGTACAGTATGATCTTGTCAAGATTCTGGATAACAGTAGTAAAAGGAAATAAACCTATTTTTTCAATGTGGGTTAACTGTATGAACCGTTTTACTTATGCAATACTGTACTTCCATATTGTATAATACCATGGGCGGATTTTCGGGGGTGCCAGGGGGTGCCTGCACCCCCTGATTTTTTATGATTTTTTATTTCTGTCACACTTTTGTAATAATGTTTTTTTTATTCGATCAAAAAAGTTTTTTTGGGGTATAATATTTAAGACATAAGCAGTCAAGTCGAGAAATCGAAAAAACTTAAAGTAAATTAAACTATACTGTGAACACAATGCGAGCGTGTGTGTGTGCAACGCGACGACAGTACGTTCCCGGTCAACTACTCTGCACGGTTTCGGCAAAGGCGAGGCGAGTACCGATAGTGAGGTTTACGACCATGCTCTTACGCTCCTCTCTCTCTCTCTCTCTCTCTCTCTCTCTCTCTCTCTCTCTCTCTCTCTCTCTCACTCTCTCTCTCTCTCTCTCTCTCTCTCTCTCTCCCTCTCTCTCTCTCTCTCTCTCTCTCTCTCCCTCCCCCCTTCACGTCCTTTATTACTAATGACTTGATTTGATGGCATATAATGCACATCTGCGATATAGTTATTTTCATTTTTTGGTGGATTCTATAGAACAGGTGTAACATCATTGCTCAGTGGTCGGAATATGGTCTGGTTATTAGACTAGTTCGTGCAATGTGTAGTCCTACTTTCAATTTAATAGTTATTTAAATTATATGGTTATTTAGATACTTTAGACTTGTAGGTAGGGGCCTACGCTATCTTTCGAAAGGTCAACGAATATAATCCTTATTGGTAAAGAGACATTAATAACTATGAAAAATAAAACTATTTTTGTTATAACGAAATCACTATCTAAATCATAAAGAAAACAATCTTTTGATGTAGGCCTAACTTTAATCTTGTTAAAGCGTTCAATGTACGTAATCGATAAAATAATGTTACTGTACTTCTAATTTAAGTTGTAATGACCACTTTTATATTTCTTAGCTCTTTCGTACTGTAAATAATTAAACAAATTAAATGGACTTGAAGGTTAAATAGGTTAACAAACGATCTTCATTAAAAATAAATAAACACTCTTAAGATTGTAAAAAAGTTTTCTTGCAACGGTTAAAAGCAATATTTTAGGATGGTTTTCATAATAATATTCCAAATTAGACAGACAGTTTTCTCAACTGAAATTAGCTGAAATTAATAAAGTGTATTGTTGTTGTTGTTTTTTTTTGTTTTTTGTTTTTTTTAACGTGCTTTATGGAAATAAACATTTTTGATTCTTGGCCTTAAAACGGACCAAGGCAATTATTCTAATTGCCTTGAAACGGACCGTTTAAATAGTATTTTGATGCATGAATGATCATAAAATGAGTCATACTTAGGAGATAGCTGGCACCCCCAAAATTTTTGACCTAAATCCGCCCATAATAATTTAGAACAATAGTTCCATACAGTGAAATAACAAAATATTTATCAATGTTAAGAAATAGCAAACCACAAGTTGATAATTCTGACGAACTATTGAAACCAGCCTTTAATCTAGTTGTACAACCTTGAAATATCGTAACGCTGTATGATTTATACTGACTTTAATTGTAATAGTTTTTTAAATCTTATTTATACACATGCATGTGACAGAATCCCAAATGTTTTACAATCAAATATAATAAATATTAATCAGATTCCTTTTGAATATATTTTTCATGTCATTTGTATTAGTTTATTGTGCACAGTATTTGTCCATATCGAAAATTTCTTCTGTACAGAAATTCTATTCTGTGAGAGGACCTCATTCAGGCTTTTGGCTTAGGGGAAACCCGTTTATTCATCAAATAGTAAACCATGTTATAAATTGTTCAAAATTTACTCTTATCGTATTACACTAAATTAAATTACATTTACACACATTAAATTGATTGAAACACACTGACACACTCTGTGTGACAGTGTATGACTGATGGTGAGTGTGATAATTGTGATGGATCAGATAAGGTGTAGCTTTTTTACTGACAAATAGCAGATTATTCATTTGGCAGGATCATTAATAAATAGCTCGATGACCAAAAGTCCGTTAATTACCATTTTAAACCATCAAAAAGCTACTAACATTTCTCGGGATCGAATTCCAAGTCGACCTCTACAGCCACTTAGCTACCCAGAAAATTCACAGAATACTGTGAACAACGAGTTAACTATGGAAGTGAAAATTGTCATCTTAAGATTTTTCTGAAGCCCCTGTCCATAACTTGAATTAAAATGCTAATATGGGTGTACCTTAACATATAACTTATACCCACAATGCACGATGGTTCCCAGAACCGGTTAGCGTGGCGGGGCAGGTGTTCCTCTCGTTTTCTGCACTCTCCAACGCCCGCAAGATCCTGCACTGCGGAGCCGCACCCAAGGACTCGCTCACTTGTGTCCACGGCCTCCGCTTCCTCAGTCTCGCCTGGGTCATCATGGTCCACACCTACTTGCAAGTCTTCGCTATTGCAGGTATGACTTGTTTAAAATGTTTACTTTTCCAAAATACTATGATGAATACTGTATGATCTAGTTTTTGGCTGACCACAGTGTTGAATATTTCCAAGTTAAAAAAAACTTTTCAATTTGGGTAAAAAATTTGTTTTTAAAATACTTCAACATTGTTATTTTAAAAGTAAAACTTTGATTACATTCTAAAGTTAACTTGGAAAAGGTTGCTAATCTAAAAAATTAACATATTATTCAACACAGCATGCTAAAGCTAGTCAGCGGCTACCAAGACCAGCCACTCGAGCATTATTTTAGGGCCCTACCAGAAGTCAGTCATGAGGATGATATTTCCAGTCCCGATTACTGATTACAAAATAACAGGTACGGTACCCTATCCTTAAAAGCATTTTGAAAATTGTGCCATGTTGTTGAGGTTGTTGTTACTGGTGGATAAGGAGACCCTGGCCAAACCGCTAAGCACGTCTTGCCTCTAACGGGTATTTCGCTCAAGCCCCCAGAAGGACAGGAGATTGAAGGAAGTTAAAGGAATAAAGGGGGAAAAGTGGAAAAAGGGGGAATAGATCCCAATTGGGACAGCAGATGGCCGACTGACCATTTAGTGGGCTAACTCCCATGGTCCTGTGACAACTAATTGAAAGGCTCAAACAGGTGGTCTGCTTTGCCCTCTAAATGGCCAACCAATTGACTGTCCATTCATGTTCCTCAGCTAGGGGTGCTGTGTGCAGCTTTTTATGATCCAGCTACTTTATAATACCCTCTGGATGACATCAACACCCTGCAGTCTAGAACACGAATGGATCATGAGGGACGGGAAACTGTCATAGTGGACAGCCAAAAGACTTACCACATGATATGACAAATTTGTTTTCTATACAAGATGTCAACTTTGCAACTAGTGTAAACCAGTTTTAAAAGTGTTCTGGGATAAATTGTGCCATTTTTAGACTAATGTAGTAATCATTATCAAGCAAGTCACATTTACAATGTTGTAGAAAAAATACCACATTTCTCTCTTTGTTACAGTAAACAACCTGCGATTAAAAGTTTAAAAAAATAAACAAAGGAAAATTAAGATACAATGTCACATTTTTACATAACTGCAAAAATGTTACCAAGTGACGTTTTTAAGTTTAGTGTGAAAAAACTAAACTTGGCCCATATCTATACTTATTTAATACGCTAACGGTTTTTTTGTCTTGAGAACTCCTCCTACAATTCTCAACCGATTTTCAAGTTTTTGGTGTCTTTGGATAGGGCTTAGTCTGAAGTTGTTTCCGCCAAAAATTGATGAAAATCAGACTTAAAATAAGGGCGCTATCCACAAATTAAATTTGAAATTTTCCCATTAGAATAACATTGAGATTGGTTTGAGCATTTTAAACATCTGTTAACGTACAGCTGTAGTTTTTGGTGATCACTGATATTCACAATATTGGATTGGTCGGATTTCATTGATCTAGAACTAAATGTAACTTTTATATTGTATTAAAATAAATTGCTCAACGTTGAGCAACACGTGCACTAGTTTAATTTAATACATTACTTGAAAAAAAAAAAAAAAAAAAATAATAATAACTTTTGATATGTATTATAAGTGAGGATGACTGAAGGTTATCATGAGTGTGATGGATCAGATGAGGTGTAGCCTTGTTACTGAAAAATATCAGCTGAATTTGTCAGAGGATCATTAATAAATAGCCCAATGGCCAAAAGGCAGCTGGGTCCAGTTTTGAACTATCAAAACGCTATACTATACTAGGTGTCACTTTCCATTATTCTTACCTAACAATTTTATCAGTTTTTTAGTTTTATTATTATATATTTTATTATTTTTCCTTACGGTTGCCATGGTTAATAACAGATGCCAACAGCTAGATGAGGAGGAACAAATTGGCAACACTGTAGTAAAATCATGTTCGCAATTTTGTGACACCCACTATAACTTCACTTAAACCTTCAGATCTTAAGGCGAGCTCTATAACCAATCATTCAGCCACCCAACCATTAATTAATTAAAAATACTAGTACTTTCTTAAGTAAAAATCTACTTTTTATCATCTCTGCAAACGGGTTTCTCTAAAAATTTTCCAATAAAAGCTCTATGTGTGGCACCTCAGTTTCAAGGTCTTTGTAAGAGAAGGAGAATGACTCAAGTTAGAGTTCATCTAAAAAGTTACTTGAAAAGATGGGTTATTGCCATCATTTATGTGTGTTATTTTATCATGTTTTAAAAAACTTAAATAGAAAAATATTTTTTTGTGGCTTTTAATTACACATGTTTAAGGCTTTCAATACCTATATCTTTTTCAGAGAACAAAACCCTAAGAACATTGACAGAGAAGAACTTCATGTTTCAAACTGTCAGCAATGCTACTTTCTCGGTTGACACATTTTTCTTTATCAGGTATGACACTTTTCTTTTCATTTGAGATAACGAATCTCAAGGGACTGAACCAAAGATTTGTTATGTAGAATATATATTGTGGTTAAGTTAGCACAGAACCTACCCTGAAACTTTGCTTCATAGACCATTTTGTTGTGTTTAACCACATTAAAACAGTTTGAAATTGTACAGTTTTTAATTTGTACAATAGTGATGTAGGAAAATTAAATGGCTAGTAAAACTCAACTGGAAACAATATATTTTTAAGAATACGGCACCCTAAACATGCAATAAAAGACATTTAAATTATAACAAAACAGTGTATATGGGAAAAGCTTTGAAGTCTTACAGTACGGTTTGAAATTAAAATTAGACGTAAATATAGAATAATTTCTAATGTAATAATAAACTGCAAATTGTAAATAGTCAAAAAGTTGTGTCTTAAACTGCATTTTATATTTCATTATTAATAAGGCTGCTTTTGTCCTGTTTGTTTGAGAAAAAGTCTAAAATTGTGGTCTTCTTACTGTTGTGATGTCCCTCAAATCTCTATAGCAATAGCAATCTAATTCAGATATTTCACCTCACTGTCACTCAAACCACCTTAAGGAAAATGGAGTGACTTTTGTTTTGGTTATTCATTGCCACCAAACTTTTAAGCAAGCACAGTCCTACTCCACCCAAACTGATTAAAGTGTTTAGTACTGCAGAACACAGTGAAATTTTCATGTTGATACATAAATTTTTTTGTACTTGTTGTTTATTCTTTTCAGTATGTCAAGGTAGACTTGTGGGAGAGTTTTTAATTGGGAGTGAAATTCACTACATACATTTCCTAGGTACTGTACATAACATTCACTACACCGACTACTATGAGCTAAATTTATTTTCACCGATGTTAGTAAATGTTCGTTATGTTGAGGTAGTTAGTATAGTTTATTCGTTATGTAGAGATGCAATTTGCATTGCTTTTGATGGAGAGTGATAGAAGATAGTGATAGGATGTTATTTTTTCTATCAAGGAATTTGTTATACCATGGCAAGGTATATCAAGGTTTGACTGTATTTTCAAATTTATAACTATTAATTTAGTATAGTTTAGACTTTGTCTTATCAACAATTAAGTTATTATGTTTATTTTTATCTGGTTCCAGTGGACTGTTGGTCACTTACCTATACTTCAAATCTCTACGCTCGGAACCCTCAACTCGTCGAGCCGTAGATTGCAGCACCGAATTTACAACTGGAGCCCGCAAATTCTTTACTCTCCTTGGATACCGTTTTGTTAGGTACTAGATTAGTCTCTCTTTCATTTTCAATCTTACATTATATTAAAGGTATACCTTATCACTATTCGGGGAAAAACATTTTGAATTAATTGAATTATATTAAGTAGTGTGTTTAGTAGACCTGATACCTCAATTTACTATTGTTTCAACAAAATTTGAAAATACCCAATATTTTCTTAAGATCATGAGGAATATTATAATTTAATTTACAAACTACGTATAGACAAATAAATATCTCTTTTCCTAGAGGTGTTATTAGAAGTGTGCAGTGAAGAAGTTATCAGTTGAACCTCGTAACAAATATTTACTAAACAAAATGTTATATATTTCAAAACTAAAATTAACATATGGCTATTATTGATCTGAATTAGTATGCACTCCTTCATTGTATTGCAGAGTTAATTCGATGTGATACTCACTCGTAAATGTTTTTAGCACCAATGTTGTGAATAGCGTTAAAATTGTCCTAATCCAATTTCACAGTTCTTAATTTTTTTCTCAGCGCTGTTTTCCCACTTTTCTAGAGATAAAAATCCACAATACACTGTCATTGTTGGTCCTGGGTCTCTTTAAGGTCAATGTATTGGTGCAGGGGAGTTTAGGGAGCCATGACCAATCCATCAACTTAGGAACAGTTTTATTCATTCTGTTCAAGATTTGATGGGTGTGAGAGATAAATGGCTCCTTGAATGGGCCGAAGGCTCAGCGAAGCATAGTCGGAAGTACGGTGAGGCTTTTTTTCTTTCTCTGCTAATCACCACCCGTGAACCAATGTTTTAATTGAAATACCTACACATTATATTACAAAATAGATACAATATGTTTCATTAATGCCTAGATGCATGATTGAAAACAGGTAGTTTAAAATTTACAATACAGGCAAATTCAAATTTCTTTCTCACACACTTTGTTTTATTTGCAGACTGACCCCAGCGTACATGTTTGTGCTAGGAGTCGCAGAGCTGAACATGCGTTGGGTCAAGAACGTCTCCGTCTTTGAGCCTGTGTCGCTGGATAACATCAACTGTGAGAAACATTGGTGGCGCAACGCCCTCTACATCAACAGCCTCTTCCCGATGAAGGATATGGTGAGTTGAACAAACACTTCGGGAAGGTCTTTACACTTACAGTAATAAAACTTAAATGCAATGTTAAGAAGAAAAAATAAAATGACCATAGACTGACAAAATTTTTTCATGATCATTAATCAGTGATAGGGCTACATTGTTTCTTTATCTCAGAAAAAATAAATTTCTCTTTCTATTCCATATAAAGCTTAGCTTTAAATACCTCCACTAGCTCTTCAAATTCCAAATTTTAAAGAAAACTATACTTTACTATAATCTGAAAAATGCAAAAAAGTTAAAAGTTTATTTTCCTTGTTTATTAATTATTATTTTTCAACAGTTTTGAATTTAGTTAAATCTAGTAGGTTGTGGTAACAGATTACTTAACATTAATCTCTTAAACAAATCAAGTAAAAACAACACCGATATTGCCGGGGTAAAATTAAATTATTGTAATTTGTGTGAAGTAGTACTATTAGGTACTTAAAGGTTTAATATTTAATTTTACAAAAGTTAAGCTAATGTAAAGGGATGTCTCTCCTCTGGGCGTAGACGACGGGGATGTCGACTGTGTGAAGGTCCGAGATAAGACTCTTGACGAGGGCATCATGAATCCCTGAGGGTATCTCATCCCTCTGTTCATGCACCACCACAAACTACAACAAACATCAGGCAACATTAAATATGAACATTAAAAAAACTTAGGGCAACCGTGGCTGGTTTATAGAAGCTGTTATCCTCTTCAAAATTGAATACTAATTTCTTACCCTCATGAAATTTAATAGACAATTAATTAGCAACAGTAAAGAGCCATCAGGCAAGCTTCCATTATTGATCTGGATTGTTCGCTCTCCAAAAGAGAGAGAGAAGAGAGAGAGCGAGAGAGAGAGAGAGAGAGACAATCAGTAACGAAGTGAAAAAACCCGATTACCATTTTTTCTAAATAAACTTTGATTACGCCTAGTAAATTTTTTATTTAATATACAAGGAGTATAAAAAAGAATCATCCGAATCAGCAATTTTATATAAAAAATTACTACTGAAAATAATAAACATACTCAATTTTTGTTTAGTTGCAAAGAGAGTGAAATTCAAAAACATTTTTTACAGCTGTTCATATGGTCACGCATTGTGTTCAATAAGTCCATGTGGTTTCAAAATTGATCAAACACTGCAGCGACAACGTCTTGTTACAGCTTTTAACATCTTTTTAATAGTGCATACGTTACCTAAAACAACACGGATAGTGCATCCGTGAGACACCGAATAATATCAGCTGTGGAAGCTGTAACTCAAGACAGGCTTAGTGCTGTGTAGGACCAATTTAAATACCTCATTGACCTGTGGCGGCCCCGTCGGTGTATCCAAAGGGGAGCATATTCAACACCTATGAACAGGTGTGAATAAACTGTTGAGATTCACTTTCATTACAACAAAATAAAAATTGTATATGTTTATTAGGTAGTTTTAGAAATACAGAGTTGCAAAACAGATGATTAATTTTTATACATGCTTTACAAACAGTATTCAAGTATATCTTGTGGACAAAATTCATATGAAATTCCATCCTCATATCTATGCACTTAACAGTTAACAGATCAATCCATTAATCTTTAAAATATTTCTTTAAAATTTTTTTCATATTGTCATTTCAGCCCCATCTTAGAGGGATGGTTATCTAGGTTAGACGAAGGATCTGGGTTTCCAAATCAAGACTAGACTTCCATTGTATATTTCATACCATTAGTGTACTATTGATGTACCTTTGGGTCGAAAGTTTTGATCATCGATTCAACGTCCAGAGCTTTCATCATGTTGCCTATCTGTTGTGGTTGTGGAGCATTGTTGACAGTTTGTGCAAACTGGGGAGCTGCAAGTACTGCGGCGCATGAACTCAAAAACAAAGATGCCAACAACATGACTTGGATCTGGAATATCAAAAAGTTTCTTATTGGAATAACACTTTTGTATCCTAATCTTTAGCAGATTATAAGTGTGCAAAATGGTTAAGGTATATCTATACATATATTAATTACTAGACAAAACGATAATTATTAATAATAAAAATGATTCAATGTCCTCACAGTGAAGTGGTGAGTAGCCTTGGAATAGGATTCTGGATTCCACAGTAAAAGGTGCATTTTTAGAGCACCGGTTTCCAACCTGTGGTAGGCGTACCCCTTGGGGATACGCGAAAGGCCGGCTGAGGTTAAGCAAGAAAAAATCTGTAATGGGGGACAATATTTTATATAAGGCCATATAGAGACGTAAAACTTGAGCAAAGTCAAAGATGAATAAAGCATTGTCTCCACTTGTGTATTAAAATAAAATAAATACACAGTTCAAGGTCTTTATCAAAATGAATCATTACAATCTTTTTTTTTAATCCCTACTAATACTACAAATGTGAATGTCCATATCTTTGTTATGCTTTCACGCAAAAACTACTCCACCGATCATCATGAAACTTTGTATACATAGTATACATAATATAAAAAAATTTTTACAAAAGATAAAAATTGTTAGCAAAAAATCTAAAAATCTATTATATTATTTATTTATTTGTTGTAAAGAAACAAATTCAATAAAAAATTCCAATTTTAGGTATTTCAGCGATTTTTTATATAGGGTGAGCTTGAGAGTCAGCGAGCATAGCGAACAAACTAAACCTGATGGCGGGTGAGTGTGACGGCGAGTTAGGGTAGCGAACGAGCTAAACCTGATAGCGAATAACGCGAGCTAAGCCACGGGAAAAGCAAGTAAATTAATATTACTGAATATACCATTGGGAACTTATGTCTGATTTATTTTATCTGACACATAACTAGTGATATATGGGAATGACGTGACGTCACATCTCTCTGATCTGACCACTTGTCAGAAGAGCATACAATTGCTTTTGTGCATTGCTTCCGTCGATTGATAAAGAAATATGTTAGTAATCTTTATATCTGTTAGTCACACTGGAACTTTGGGTGAAATAGCACTTTTTCAATGAAATTGTTCTTAAACAGAGTGTTTTTGTATTTTAATTCTTCATTGTAGTTTATTATTATTTACACACTAATAATTATATTAACACATTATGGAAGTGGTTGAAAACTAATTCAACGAAAGTCAACAGTTCAAAATCTTGTGGTGCAATTGAAGCCAGTATGAATACTCTGGATGATACCATTGTAAGGAATAATGCTTATAAACCATCCAGGGTATAAGCTAAATCCTAGTCCCGACTTAATGGTTTAACTTTTAACAATGAAATCAGATTTTAAAATGCCAAGTGCATAAAAACAAGTGCAGGGGGGTGTTTATTTAGTTAAATATCTGTCAAGGGGTAAGTGACACAAAAAAGGTTGGGAACCGCTGTTTTAGAGTAATTATTGATAAGTTAGCCCTAATTACAACATGTACACACCGTATGAAAGTATATGATACATGGCTATACTCACATATTGCTATTGCTTCCAATATACTGTTGACTCGCCACTGCAATCTAGATTTAAATTGTCATCTGATAAGACGTAACAAAGCTATTTAAATCCATTTATCAAACTTTTGAACATAATAACACCCAATCAACAGATAAAAATAAACACTGTATATTTCGTAAGAAGTAAATTAAAACATTATTATTTTGGTTTAAAGAGTAAACATGATTGTGATGGAATTATTGAATCTAACACTCTTATTAGAGTAAAGAACTTCAATTACAAAGGTTTAAGTTTAACTGAGTCTGCCGACGTGATTCTCTGTCTCCTTCCTAAGTGACGTGTTGAGTATTAAATACTAATTGTCAAACCTTACCTACAAGAACACACAAAACATTTATGACTCGACACGGCCGGCTCGTGTGCGCGCACGCGAGCCGTTATTAACAATTTTTGAAAATGAATGAAATATAGGTGTATAGTGTTGTGTGCAATGACTTTGAATGATGTACAAACCAATTTCAAAAACAGTTTACTTTATTGTTCAAGCTGTTTGTTAGTAGTAACATTCGAGACAAGCCTGTTTATGTCATCCCAGATTGAAGAACACAAACTTATTAAATTCAATATACTCCATATTTGCATGGATTCCATTCCACTAGGAATGGGATATTTTCTTACCTGGAGCCATAGATTCCTTATATAAAGATGCTAAGGCTTCTTTCATATCAAAGCGGCCGAATCCGGCGATTTCCAGGCCAATATTATTCAAATTTTAAATACAAATCCCCATTTTTATATCTTTTTTATAATTTAATTTTTAGAAAAATTTATAAATTTGATATTCCTAACGGTTTAGAAGATGGTAACGGTAGAAAGTTAGTTTTTGTTTTCAATACCTAAGAATAACATGAAAAAATTCACAACCATTCCAGAGTTTTTGAACACACGGTAAATGAATACGGTAAACGCTAAACGCTATTTAATTAATGGTGGATTTAGGTACTTTTGATGCTTAAAGCTACGAAAGTTCGTTGAAAAGTGGTCAATAGTAACCATTAAGCACTAATAATACAGCTGAAATATCCTGTGTAACGTAATATACGAAAATTTGCCAACTTAAAAATAGCGTATAGCTTTTACCGTAAGATTTACCCTATGTTGCAAAACCTCTATTGTCTCTGCCTGAGCATTTTACGTTAAACAAAACTGTCGAAGCATGAAAATAAATGTCTTACCTACAATATTGGATTGGTGGGATGTCTTTGATTTAGTAATATATGTAATTTTCGTTATGTATCAAAATAAATTGCTCGATTTCGACCAACAAATGCTGTAGGATACAGGTATTTTTTTTTTTTTTTTTTTTTTTTTTTTTACCTGATTCTTCTTAAAAATATTGGAGTGATTTAAACCAACAGTAGTGATTTAAACTGTAAACAAAAAATTAAAACTCGTGACAAACATGTTCGAGTATTAGATTTCCTTAAATAACGTTTTAAATCAGTTATAATGTCTTTCAGTAACTCCTAGTCAGCTGTTATATTTTTAAGCCAAACCTATGCCTTGTTAAAAGTAACAGTTCTAAAGTAAACTGATTAAAAAACAACTTCTCTAATAATATTGTAAAACTGATACACAATATGTTGTGATGTAAAATTACCGGCTGGTATAAAGCAGTGAAATAAAAAAAAAAAATAAAAACAAAGGGCTCCAGCCAATTAAACATTAGCGAGGATAAACGAACCCCCGCCACCATCTCTCCCTAGAAGGATCAGGTTTTAAAAAACTGGCTATGTATGGAAACAATTATGCTTCCGGGTTGTGTTATAATAAAAACACATCTCCCCATGTTTCCGTTACAAAAACACGGTTATGGTGTTCTTTTAAGGATTTCTCCCACAACACTGGCCTCTGGTTGACCAAACTTATCAAGTGCTTGATGTCAATTCATTCATCCATGTCGTACACAGTGCTTATTAAAAACTACAGTTCAACAAGAAAACTGTAGAACCAACACTAGTCAACCACTGAGAGATAGAGAGTGAAAAATATTCGATTTACGTCCGGCGAAAACCCTGCCGGAACGCACTGATGTGAACGCGTCGATAAAAACCAATGTACGAAACAATGTACAGTCCGGTGCGGCGACGGAAGGTACGTTTTTGCTTTCCGGCGGCCCTCCGGCGCCGGACGTCCAGTGTGGTTCGTCCGGCCGCTGCCGCACTGGTATGAACGCTCCCATTGGGATCAACAGTCAAAACATTTTCGTCCGGTCCAGTGCGGCGCCGGACCGCACTGATCTGAAAGAAGCCTTGGTCACATATTTACAACAGTTAACAGTATTCTGAGTTAAGTATAAATTTTATCCAGAACCAACATTCATAAACTGCCACACAGGCTGGGGGCTGGTCGAATAAAAAAGGATGGACTTAGAGCATGGGTATCATTGGGCGAGGGAATAGCGGGCATCAACTGCTCAATCACTATGTAAACATTAATGAACTAAAACATTTTATATAAAAATTTACATACTAAGCTTCTGCTATTTTATTTTACTTTTTCTATAAGTGGCTGAAGTTAGACTTCCTCTTGGGGACACCCCTAATGAATGTCGTCAGGAAAACTGCATTGGCCTTCACCATATAATAAATAATTTTTAGTGTTTTACCTTTTGAGCACTTTGTCACAAACCCGACTTCTAAAGGTCTAGTGTATCGGCAATTATTGAACATTTTATGAATGGCATATGAATTCAATGAAAATTTTTATTGGCTGCCATTTTTGACTTGGTCACCCTTTTAAGGTTGGGTTTGTGCATTCTTCTCTATTAATTGAGACCGTTAATTTGATGTACATATATTGCTATGTATGCTACATATATGCTATATTTCATTACTTAAACTAAATTAATTAAAAAACTATTAAGTCTTTCCAGAACTTTTTAAGCACACTAAGTTATGTGTATAATTAGAAAAATTATTTAATGAGATATTGTATTCTCTGCCATGCATCAATGTAACGATTTAAACACATTTATTTTAAAAGATATAGGTTGTTTTTTTTATACTCGAAAACAAGCAATGTTTGCATGGGCAAACTTTTTTTCGCTCCGAGAATTTTTTATTTTTTTGTTGATTATGGGGTTTTGGCCACGAGAAATTCAATTGGAAATCAAGGAAATCAATTGGAGCTGGTCCAGGGGTTTTGAAAAATCTGGTTTTTTGCATACTAGAGCCCTTCAATCCTCCCATGTTATCCTTATGGAGATTTTTAAATTGAACAAAAATCAGCTGATAACTGTAGATATTAACCAATGTCTTATATCTTTAAAGGAAAACGAGGTGGCCCGTGCGCAAATTGCGCATTTTATGATTCTGTATGAGTGAAACTCACCTACAGTACGTTAATGTTGATTATGAAGTGACAGAGATCTATTTTTGTTTACTATCTGGCTTTTAAAATTCATCTGAAGGTTATCAGCTGTTAAATTACAATTCACATTAAAGAACTTGAAATAAAAGTTGGTTAACATTTTAAAACGCCCTCTAGAAATAAATCAAAGGCGAGGGCGGCGAAGCCCGAAACAATATGACCTTTTTCATTACGATTCGTCACTGCGGTATATCCCAAGCTTTAAAATGACACCTCAATCTTAAAAATCGGTTCGGTAGGTCGAGAGAAAAAGGGACGTAACAGACGAAACCCTTATAGAAATAAGAAGATAGATTATACCAAAGTGCAGCACCCTTCGGCCTGGTGAGTGAGCGAAGCGAACAAGCTCGTATTAAAAATGAAGAGGGCGAGTGAGCGGAGCGAACGAGCTTTGTGTGAGAAGGAAAAAAATAATTTTACCGAGCTTAAGCTTGGTTCCCCTAGTACTAAAAATAACTAATGTAAACAAATATAAGACTTCATATAATATTGTACATGGTGGCCCAAAAAAGATTCTCATAAAAAAATCCCAACGTATGTTTTAATGGTTATTACTTCATGTGAATAATCAGAAATAGTTGCAAATATTCTAAAACAGGACGAATATTTAATAAACAATGGTGAACAAACATGTAGAACATTTAATCTGAAGATATAGAGTCAGTTTTTCTACAGCTACTAAGAATTAATTACCGTGAAATGATTAGTACCTTTTTTTAGGCTACCCTAAATATAGGATATTATCTACAAAAAATTTAGGGGTTTTTATCTATGAGATTTTTTTAGTATTAAATCTTTAAGCTTTGAATACACAGTACTTCAGTGTCAGAGAATAGTGATTGAACTTACAAGTTTTAAGTTCAAAATAGAATAAACAAAGTGTCACACTTTTGTTAGTATTTCAACTGAAAGTTTATTCCAAGACTAGGGTTAATCATATCAACTTTTCCATTATTCCTAGAAAATTTTGAGTCCATTATGACGTTCAGGTTGGTTTTGTCCCCCTTGAAGGCATTCCAGTTCAAGGTGTTTCTGACTGTGTTGCCAATGTCCTTTGCATCGGGTCCGCCCCATTGAGTCCTCATTTTTACAGGTCTGTCAGATCCTGTTGGCACAAAAAGTATTTTGAGATAAATAAATTTTTTTTATAATTCTCACAAAATAACGTATTGAGTCAATGTTAGCTTTTTTTCCCGGCGCTGGTTGTTTTTATAATATCAGTTTTTAGTCTATTTTTTAGACAGAGTAAAAAAACTTACTATCATATAGTAATATAATTTGTTTTATACAGGAAGGTGTTTTTATTTTTTTGTCAGAGATTGTATACAATGCTCTTAATATAATTAACTACAAGAAGATTCCTTCAGTGTAATTTTTATCGAATGTCACTATTTTTTAGGTTATCCGTTAGTAGCTCACCCAGTGCCCGCTGGATGATGTTGATCATATCCCGCACTTTTCCTTGAGCCAGCATCTCCTTCCATTGCTCAGCGTCCAGTAAGTTCACTGAACCTCCAGCTCCGGTTTCCGTCCCAGAAAACAATGGCGTCTGCTCCTCGACATTGGCCTTATATTCAATCTGGTCTGCATTTACGAAACCGTTGTTTTCATTCTCCAACAAATCTCCTGGATCCTGAAAACTTGTTAATATTATGTGGGACATAAAATTCTTGTTGATCTGCCTTTTGATGGAGATGGGTTATGCATATTGATTGGCCGAGATCAAATTTCATCAAAGTTAGTTAACCTACACAATAGATGAGATTTTCAAAAGCTTAGCTACATTAGTGGTCTTCTGTGTCAAGGTATAGATAAGATGTCAATGTCATGTTGAAAATTATGTGGTTTTTAGATTTAATTTGCAGTTTTCCTTAACTAAATTCAATTGATTTTCAAGTTTGAGCCATTTGTATTGAATGTGTATTAATCGGGACTTTGGAGGTTTCACTATGTGAAGCCTCCATATGAACTGTTTGAACATGGGCGGATTTAGGTCTAAAATGTTGGGGGTGCCAGCTATTCTAAAGTATGAGTCGTATGCTCATTCTAAATTCCATTTAAATGGCATGTTTTAAGGCCTATCCCAAGTAGGCCCTAGGTGTTTAGGTATTTTTCTTTTATACATAAGCCAGCTAGCTACTTTTTATTTTATCATGAACTGGGATCAACAAACCCATAAATTGAAAGAAAAATATTTACTGAGCAATGTGTGAAAATTTCACGTTTATAAGTTTTACGGTTTTTTTAGTTCTGCTTCCTTAAACTCAGCTATCTCACCGATGATCGCGGTGAACGCATCTTCGCACGCGGCCGCGCCACACCGGGCGTAATACACGTAATCAGCCAAGTTTACAGCGCACTGTTATTATTTCTGTTATTGATATATAGGCCTAGGTAAGAAATATTTTCAATAACTCAAAACAAATCTCACTGTAGAGATAAGTCATACACATATAAGTCATAGACCGTAACTAACCCACCGATCAGCGTTGCGGTCTCAGGAGCAGGAGATGCGTTCGAAGCTATGGTCGGTGAAGACATGACTGAGTAAGCAGGCACACCTCAAAAACTGTAAAATTTAGAAACATGAAATTTTCACATAATGTTTCACATAATAGTCTTCTTTCAATGTATGTGTTTTTTTTTAGGACCGCGGCAATCCGATGTACAACAAACAAGTAACGCTGCGTTTAATTTATTATTACAAAAAACCCAAAATTGTACAATAGCTCATTTTAGTTTTAGAAAACTGTCTATCTAATTTGGAGTTTTATTATGAAAACCTCCCTAGAATATTGATTTCAACCATTGCTAGAAAAGTGTTTTTATCGTTATTTGTTGACCTATATTTAACCTTCAATATAATTTGATTTGTTTCATTTCACTAATTTGATTTGTTTTATTAATTTCAGTACAAAAAACCAAAGAATATAAAAATGGTCATAACTAATTAAAAGTAAAATATTTTTTTGATGACGTACTGTGAAAACTAACAAGAAAAGAATATATCAAAATATTGTTTTGTATGTGAGTTGGTAGTGATTACTGTATAACGAAAGCCGTTTTATTTTTCATTGTTATTAATGTCTCTTTACCAATAAGGCTAATTATATTCATCAAACTTTCGAAAGATACAAGTCTACAAGTAACTAAATAAGTAAATAACTTGAAAAAAGTAATACACACTGCACTAACTAATAACCAAACAATATACTGCTTGGCCACTGAGCAACGATCGATGTTACAACTAACTGTCCTGTAGAGTCCACAGAAAATAAAAATAACTATATCACAGATGTTCATCATATTCAGAGAAATTAAGTCACCAGAGGTAAATGACGAGAGGGGGAGGGAGAGAGAGAGAGCGTCTGAGCAGGGTTGGTGTCGGTACTCGCCATTGCCGGAAACCGCGCAGAGTAGTTGACCAGAATACACACACGACACACGCGATCGCATTATGTTCAAAATATAGTTTAATTGACTTTTAAAATTGTTGTTTCGATTACGTGACTTGAATGCTTACGTCCTAACTTACTTGTTAAAAATGCTTATTGTCCAAAAATACTTTTTATCCAATACAAAAATATCATTACAAAAATATTATAGAAATTTTTTGAAATGATCAAAAATCAGGGGGTGCCAGGCACCCCCTGGCACCCCCGTAAATCCGCCCATGTGTTTGAATGCCCAACAGGTATAGGTAAAATTGTGTTAATGAACTAAAGTTGAAAATAGTTTTGTTTACATTATGCAGTGAAGAAGGATAAGGTAAATTCACTGTTACATTATGTTATTGTACTATATACTGTAGTATATATGGTACGTTGACTCTTTACAATGAATACAGAGCCTTTTAAGAATGTCAGGTCTTATGGCTTTTATTCTGCCAGATTCTATAATTGGGCAAGTCACTACGAGACAGCGCTAGCTGTACTATCATGCTGTTCTATAATGTTTACCTCCCCCCTTAAATCCCGACCAGCTGTCTGCAGGCAGCATTGTAGAGGAATAACTAGCATGTGTTATTACAATCACAACGTAATTACTAAATTACTAATAAATCACAACTAAATTTATTTAGTGGTAATTATAGCTACAAAAATTACATTTTTTCAATCCGAACCATTATTTTTTTCAGTGTTAATAAAACACTGTGAATTATAATTGCCGCTCGCACGGTGGTGGAGAGGGGGGGGCGGGGTGAAGTGCAAATGGAACAGCCAGCTGTTCGTGGTGTTTGCTGGTTGGATCAGCCACCGCTCGAAGCTATCGGTGGTGATTGGACCAATTCAAGAAACTTAGGGGGGTGTAACGAAGAAGGAATAGCCAGTGCTCGACGCTACCTCTCGTGGTGACTTGCCCAATTAAAAAAACTACAGAATATTTAACATGGGACCTGACCTTCTTAAAAGACTCTGTATTCATTGCTCTTTATTACTGTTTGAGATTTATTTCCATGAACATCATGCCACTGAAAAAATATCAAATAATTTTTTTAGAGGAGAGGAAAAAATTTGCTCATTATACTTACTTACATATTCATTGGGACGAGCCAGAGTAGACGATACGACAACCATAAAAACAGCAGAAAACACTATACAATCCATCCTCCTATACAAATACAAATTCATTTAACTTATACTAAATTAAAAAAATACAATTTGGCAGTAAAACCTTAAAAATTACATGTAGGAGACACTAGTATTATATTTTGGGATAAAAATTTTTTACTAATGAAATGTAGACCTATTACACATGCTCACCTTCACAATACTTGCAGTACAGATTTTATAATACAATTATTTTTTTATACTTTGTTAAATATAATATTTATTTTCGTAATTTTTTCCTCCAATCATAATTCTTAATTTTTCTGTGTTCTAACAAAGAACCTTTTTTCAAATTCATTAGGGTAGTATCTGAGGAATTTCATTGCATGTAATTATAACAAGAAGTAAGTTAAAAATGTGTGCAGGAAATGCATGATGAATTTTTAGCCTACCCCCTCTAACGTAAAGATTTATTTACGAAAATCTCTAACTGCTAGTTAAATATACTCATGACTACCTTCTATATATAGCACTATATATAGTGCATACCTTCTTTGAGGCTGTCACAACACAGCTAATACTTCAAAGGTTCTCTTCAACAACTGAACATTTACTTATCTCAACAATCAGCTAAATAACAGAACAGCTACTAAGCTCTTATGTTTAACCACTATCAATTTTTAATTTTAGTTTTCTCTGCACTCTTGTATGACTCACTGATATACAATGTAATTAATTAGCCGAGAAACCAAATTTTTCATCTGATTTTACTATTAACGAGATGAAATCCTTTCTTTTATTAGCAGAACCTCAAACATTTTATTGAACAGAATTGATTTTAAAAGTATGTTATTAAGGTAAATAAAGAAATCTACACTTATTTTATTTGTCTAGGGTATTTTGTGTAAATGGAACTGCTCCTACACTTTTCAATCGATTTTAAAGTTCATATCACTGGATATAGGGCTTGGTTTTAAGTTGCTTCCAACAAAATTGATGAGCTAAAATAAAGGAGATATTCACCAGAGAAATCCAAAATTTTCCCATCAGAATAGCATTGGGATTGGGTTGAGCATTTTAAACATCTGTTATGTACAGCTATAAATAACAGCATACGTGTTTTGGGTGAATACTGACAATTAAAATATTGGACTGGTAGGGTTATACCTAAACATAATATCAATGAATATAAAAGTATTGATTGACAATAAGCAATGACATGTGATAGTGTTATTTTGATCATGACACTCTTTAAGAAAATTTACTAAAACAGCTATACAGTACAAAGTATTTGTAGTAAATTTAATTTTTTTATCAATTTCAAAATTAAATTGCTTGATTTAGAGCAATGTGTACATTAGTTTTTTATATTGTCTTTATTGAAGTAATTTGGTTTTCTCATTCTATTAATTCAGTAAAGTTACAAAAGGTGTTGCCTTTAAAGTTGAATGCAAATTTGAATAAGACCTGCAAACTAATAATTTAACAGCACAAAAGTTTCTCTTATGTTACAGTACTGTGTCCATGTGTTCTTCAGTCTCATGCAATGTAAGGGTGCTAAAAATAAATAGACTACAGTACTGTATTTTAATACAAGGGAAATTATTGGTAAATTACTGATTTGATACCGCCACAAAGTTTTGTCAAAATAAGGAAATATTTTATTAGAAAATCCAAACATGTAAATTCACACTACAGCTTGAAACAAATACAATAATACTGCAAGGAGGTGATAATTTGAAACTTATTTGTGGAGATAACACCATTTTGATTTTTAGGGGCCTTTGCCCCTACAAGCCACTAGTAAATATATAAAAATATAAGAAACAAACACACACACAACAAACAGGATTTTTTCTGACAACACTGCCAGCTTCTTGAAACTGATGCTAATTCCATAGTCAATGATTAGCTTGAAGTAGCTTTTGTGACGGATCAGTAACATAACAATAAGAGCCAGTCAGTCAAAGGCTATATTTATGTATTCGACCAGACCTAGTTTTCTTGTACAGTACACTCTCGTTCATCGGACTCGGCGACATCGGAACTCCGCTTCATCAGAACTGAAAATCTGGATATCATTATTTTTTTTTCTTACGAAATAAATAATTTTTCCGATTTAGCGCCTTCAGTTTTCATTCGTTCTAACCGCTTAACAGTGAAGTATCACATTTTGCATCAAACGTCATCAGGCGTTTTTCACAATCTGTATACCCATTGATGTGATTTACGAGGCCGTGGAGTATTCACACAAAAATAGAAAGAGGAAGGGGGCAGGAAGTGAACATCCGTTTCGACCGCTTCCCAAACTGTCATTCAGTCTGTCTCGCGTCGCGACTGCACCTGTGTACGTGGAAGTCAGTTGACTGCTTGAATATGAGTGAAATATGAATATGGAATATTAGAATAACGATTTTGGATCTTTATTTCCTGCGTTGTTTTTATTCCTATAGGTTCATTGTTACCATGTTCAAAGTTTGAGTGCCTTATTTTCATAAAATCTCTTGTGTTATCTTAAAAACAAGTGTGAATACAATCACAATAGGTCACCGTACGGGCGGAAATGATGACTCACGACGGACTCCGCTTCATAGGAATTTTTTGACATCCGAACCGGCCGTCCGCCACATTAGTTCCAATGAACGAGAGTGTACTGTATATTGAGGCCCCTATCTACTATTTATGGAATGGGGAGTCACTGAGCCCAGTGTGGTGGACATGGTGGGTGCCGATAAAATAAATAGGTATAGATTTTTGCTCAATTTTAAAAGTATTTGACCACATCTGCCATTTGAAAATTTAAAACTTTACCATTATTAAAAATAACAATGGCAGACCGTTATCGTGGGGTTAGCATTGTGGCAGACAGATTTGAAAGTGCTAAAAGAATAAAATTTTGAAAGTAATTGGCCAGATCTCCCGGAACCGCTTAGTAATTTTAAACCTATTTATTCTGAGTAAAGAAACTTACTACGTGTATATAAGCCATATAAATGTATTTTGACAGACATGTATAGGATTTTTACCTCATAAGGGGATTGGGTCATAAGGAGTAAGGACGAAATCTTAAATGTAAGCATTAAATGTCAATATATAGTGTACCTTAAATTAAAGGTCTCGATTAATAGAGAACAGTACCGTTTGATTGTTATTGATTTAGAATTAAATGTAATATTTTAACAATGTTATATGATAGTTAAATTAAAGTGCCCGTTTTTTAGTTACAAGTACCCTAGTATAGTTTTATTTTACTAAGTAAAATTAAATTGCTCGATTTTGAGCTACAATTACACTAGTATAATTTTATTTTACTACAACACTAAGAAAACAACACTAACAGGAAGAAACATAAATTTATTGAAATAATAATTTATAATTGACAATTAACTTAATGCTTAAAATGGTTGTACAAAAACAGAAAATTCAATATTAATTTAGTAGTAGATAGTAAACTGGACTCCTAGACCTGGTTTCTTGAGTCCAAAGCCATTTCCGTCATACCACAGTTCTGTTGAGCCAAATGCTTTGAGGGACGTTTTTCTATCATCACTTCTGTACAAACTGTATGAGCCAATGGCATCTAAACTCACTACCTTCTTTACACGTTGCATCTTCATCTTCAGATCGAGCTTTTTGTCATCTGCTAGTCTCCTCCTTCTAACTAGTGCTCCCTGGAACATTATATTCTATTGTAAGCAATTTTTAATGCTGAAGATATTATCTTAATGTTTTAAAAGGAGAAGGTATACATTTTGATGTAAATGTAACATACAAATAAACTATATGTGGTACACTTTGTGAATAATATTACAAGAAAACAATTAGTCTTAGAAAAGCCAAAAATTATAGTTAAATTCACATTGTTTGTAGGTTAGTGAACTGTCACTTTAGACCGCATTATTATAAACTTCTTCCATGATTGTAAATTAGGAATAAAGCATATTAGGTGCCTTGGCTAGGTTGTCCGCGTTAGCATGGGTCAATTCTCACTTAAGATTACACGGAGCTGGCGTTGCAACTCCGAATATATGGCAATATGGCAATGTTGCATAATATTGTAGTCAACTTGCTTGGCAGTTGACAGGATCAGTTGATTCTTTGAAAGTTGCACCTTTGGTAAACACTAATTTTGCTACATTTTACTGGTGTTCATTGTATTGGTGATACTAGCTTTTAAATATGAAAATTGACCATATTTCTTCTTAAAAGTGCCAATAAAATTGTTAAAAACCACAACAGTTCTAAGCCAAGTTAAAATTTTTAAAAACTGAGCTATGAAGAATAATAAACATCAAACCGCCTTGATAAATTTTGGAGAAACTGTCAGATAGCATAAATAATTGTGGGAGTGGTTTTATCCCAGCTCGCTGAAGCCTTTTTGATGTTTTGGTGTTTGTTTGTTTTCTTTCAGTTTTAGCTTCAAAACAAAACTGATGTTTAGGAGTTTATGAAGCAGTTCTAGATGAATATCTGATATTTAAGGAAATATATTAGTGTACATTACTTGGTAAAAATTGTTACAACTTTAAGTTTTTTGTTAATGGTTTGAATATCTCAGACCCCTTCCCGTCACCTTCTGATATTACAATAGTTATTTGTGCTTCTAGGGACTAAAGTACAACTTTATCTCCCTGAAGGAAAACTGTTGTTGCCCGAAGGGGAAGCCGAGGGCGACAATGTAACCAATATTAGAAATTTTCAGTGAATTTTTTTCTTAACAACCAATTACAAAACATTTATTTTCAGATTTTTTATACAATTTTTTTTAAATCTTTTGTAAAAAATAATTTTCTTCAAATAAAAAAAAGTATCTATTATGTTACTTCTGATACCTCCAAGAATATGTGTACAAAAGTTTCATGATGACCGTTTGAGTAGTTTTCACGTGAAAGTCTAACAAACAACAGAACAATCACAATTATAATATTAGTAAGATTAAAAATTAATTGGAATGTTGGTGATTTATCAAAGCAATAAATAAATATTGACTTATTTTATATATACTACTGAAATGGAAAACTGCACTTTATCAATCAATATTTGATAAATAACAAACTGAAGGGCTTTTATTGGTGGTGATTACTTACATCAGTGGCTTCGCCATCAATGCCACCCATATTGTGCGGCACATTCATGTTTTTATAAATATGTTCTCGCTTTGAATAATCAGGATCTGCAACGACGGTATTCTGTAATCAATTTTTAAAGACTCATAGGTTAACTGCATTCTTAATGTAAAGAACAACTAACCATCTTGTCATATTTTTACTCAGTTATGGACAGTTTTTGCTTGAATATTCCCATGAACAAGAGCTTTTCTGATTAAAAAAATTCCCCTTGATAAACCAAAACAACTCTTGATTATTACAATCCACAATTTTTATATTGACAAAAATAGATTTTGTATTAAGTGATTGGCGGATCTTACACAGTCAATACGGATCGCGATATTTGGATTGTGATCTTGGATCATGTTAAGGATTGAGCAAGTAAAGTCAAATATTGATGATGTGTCAAATACATCAATATTTGACTTCACACACTCAATCCGTATCGTGATCCAGGATCACAATCCAAATATCACGATCCGTATAAACCGTGTAAGATCCGCCATTAGATCAATCAGCTCTTTCATCATTTTAAAAGGTGACAAGTTAAGGCAATTGATCTACACAAGTTAAATGAGTGAAAGCAAACTATATTTGCACAAAATACAGTACACTCTTGTTCATCCAACTCGGTGACATCGGAACTCCGGTTCAATCGGAACTGATAATCTGGATATTATAAAAATACTGACGTTTTAGAGCTTTCAATCTCCAATTCAATGTACCCGTAATACAGTAATGTATCACATTTTGCACCACTTGTCATTACCAGTAGGCGCTTTTCATTACCTGCATCTCTCTACGTGATTGCCGAGGTCGTATAAGTATTTTCACAGAAATTGGAAGAACGGGGGGGACAGGAAGAAATCATCTGCTTTGAAATTGTCCGTCTATCTCACGAGTGCACCAGTATTACGTGAAATGTCAATTGACTGTTGAAATACGAGTGAAAAAAAAAAAATTTGGGTGTTTATTGAGGATAAACTTACAACTATTAAAAGAATCGATGCTGGTGAGTAGGTAAAAATATTGTTGTGGAATCTGAAGTGGGGACAGCATTCCTGCGTTGTTTTTTATTACTATAAGTTCATTGTTACCATGTTTGAAGTTTCAATATTTTATATGTGGCCGTCCTCCACATTAGTTCTGATGAATGAGAGTGCACTGTATATGTGTAGCCATGAAACCATAAGTGGAACTATGTGTACACAGAAGTCAACCTAAGTGTAGTTGTTTCATTTCGGAAGTAACAGTAATTCCCAATAGCATATAACTTAAAAGGAATAACCTTTAAAAACCATTAATGTTCACAAAATCAGGAGTTTTATCAGGCGAAAGTTTTCGCTACATTTTTTTTAAACCATATACAATTTTATAAGCTTGGTACTCTAAGAAATTAAAGTATTACATTTTTATGGTAATATATTGAAAAAGCGAAAGTAGATATTTTTACGTATGTTATTTTAAGATCTATAAAATGAAAACTTACTCCTAGAGAATCCGTGAAAACAGCATGGCGAGGTATTTTATGAACTACCTCTTGGTTGTTCCCATACACAGCTGTCATGGTGCCCGAAAATGGAGCAGAAGTAACCACCCCACACCCACAAACCACCAACAGCGCAAGCGGCAACATAGTGGCTTGAAAATACATTTTATCATTAACATCTAAAATTCAAATTTTATCTCCTTCATTTTGTTCTGTTCTTGAATTAAGATGGCACTAAGTTTTAAAGGCACTCCTTAATTAACTAACACTATACCATTGGTTATAATTCATATAATGAATATTATTAATTTAAATGTGAATAAATTAATTTGAAAATTTTTAATTATAACTTCAATATAATAAAATAATATAAACATAAACAAAAATTTTTTGAGACAAAATCAAAAGTTTTTATTTTTTTAAGCTCTAGGACTTAGTTTTCCCATACCAAAGATGATATATTTTACTATAAGCACGATACTACCACAATAATATTGTGACAACTTAGACAAGACCAGACCAGTATATCTATTCCTTTGGAATCTACTTTTTCAATAATCGTCTATTATTCTATTTTGTCTGGATTTTTTTAATGTTACTTACACAGTGCTTAATGTTGTAATACAATTATTTATGTTTTACATAAAATAATATTTTTCCAAATTGTATATTATTAATCCAATGTTAAAGTGACAGTTTGAATTTATAAATAAAGCAAGAGAAAAACTACATTGGCTGCCCAATTATAATGAGAAGAGCTGCACTCGACATTTTTAACTGCGCTTTGTACATAAATCAAATTCATACAAAGTCATGCTGAAATACTGTATATCAGAGGTTTTAACCAATATAAAATACTTTGAAAGAAATTTTATTGAAAATATTGCATATGAAAATAATAATAATGTCAAACTCAGACTTACCAAATGTTGTCTTATTATTCTGGAGAATTATTTCTCAAATGAGAGCCCCAACATCAGATAATCAGATGGACATTGATTGTGCATGCAGTTTAGATCTCCCTGATATTGGCCACTTCATTACTAAACACTTACAGAACACACCCCAACGATTGTAACAGTTCCATTTACTCTGTATAGGCTACCCTGATATACTTAAGTTTGTGTTATTATTATACGAAAAAAAGGATGAACTTTTAACTCCATAATAATATATCTATACTTATATTAATAGGCAAACATGTTTCGTTTCCTCCTTTTTTTCTCAGCTTGTGTGCATCGTAGGAGAAAACCTTGCATACGTTAGAAAGGTATATTGCCCTGTAGAATTGTAGATGAGTAGAATCCCATTCTAATTCACACCGGACTCCAGGGCTACGCCCCACATGCTTTCAAAGTTCCAATGTTAATCTTATGGAGGAAGGAGAATTGATTGAATCATTAGACAGCTGTTGTAAAAACAAATGCTAGCAAATCAGGAAGAACAGATGTTTCAGTTATAAAACATTTTAAAACTAATAGGTCCAAGATCAACTGACTTTTTGGTCGAATCTCGACCAGAAAGCTATCTCTAGTACTTATTTAATACACTAAGGGGTTTTTAAAAAAAATTTTTAACAATTTTTAACCAATTTTCAAGTTTTTTGGTGTCATTAGATAGGGCATGGTCTTTAGTTGTTTTTGCCAAAAATTGGTGAGGATTGGACTTTAAGGGCCGGTTTCCGAGTCCAGGGTTATCTCTATTCTCGGACTAAAATACAGTATAAACCAGTTTTTAGTCTAGGACTAAAGAAATTGGGTTTCGGAGCTCAAGGATACCTAAACTCTAGGAATATCGCTAACCCGAGAGTTAACTCGGGAGGGATATTCCCGAACTTACTCTCGCGGGTTTCCGAGTCAGGAGTTATTTAATCCTCAAGTTAAGTTTTATTCTTTTGAATTTCGGAGTTAAAATTTAACCCACAACTGCTTAGTCGAGGACTATATTTTGGCTAAATCGAGGAATATCTTTGAGCATTTTTAATCCTGGCGAAGGGTAGGGTTAAGTTGAGAAATATCTTTTTCAGTAGGCGCTGTAACTTGAGATAAGTGATGAGATTCACTCAATACTAGGTTGGCAGTTAGACATTTAGGTTATGGTTGTTTTTAAATTAATGTGATATGGAATGCCTCGATTATTGGGACTACATCAGATATGCGCCTCCACCCCTTCAACTGAGACTTGTGTACGAGCTATAAACCCATTTTACGACACAAAGTAACGAACAATTTAAACCCCGTTTTAGGTTAAGAAAGTGTTCATGAACTTGCGAGACGGATTGCCCCAAGGCCTTCTGAAAATGATCGCAGGGCTCCCCATGACACATATCAAAAGCGTCTGCTTGCAAAATTGTACATCAGGAAATATTGTGTATTTAAATGCAAATAAAAAACTGATGCATAAAAGTTTTATACAGGCTACTATTCTACAAAAAAATATTTTTTTAGCAAAATTGGTTCCTCGGTGTTCTAGGTATAGTTGACGGGATCAACGCTACTACGGACAAAAAATAGTTTTTTTTACATAATATTATAAACACATTCCTATTTTTAAATTTAATTTTCATAACATAAAATCACAACGTCGTCTAAATAAGCAAGCCATTTAATGCACATTTTTTACTAGTATATGGTAAAATCAAATGTTTGAAAAGATCCTTTTTTTACGAAGTGTTAGTAAAAATTTTCAATTCCAAATACATTCAGTCAATCACAGTAATCAATCATTTGTTTCTATATCACTGTTAAAAAAATATCACACTGATAGGGTCTACTTTTTTAATAAACTAAAACAGTTTACTTCTATTCTTCAGTTCTTTCTCTACATTTTCCTCACATTCTACTTGTGCCATAGTTAAATAAATTTTATCAAAGGAGGTTTCAGAACATAATGTCACGCAGAAACTTCATACACACATACACAGAGAGCACACCACCAAGACAGAACGTTGCATTGTCAACTGATAAGGGACAAGACACGGGGGCTGTGGCCAAAAACGTAAACAAAATCCTTTGACAGTGTCGTCTGTAGGTTGTACGCCGTGAATGCCACTACTAAAAATAGAGAATTCCCAGCAATTCCCTCCTAACCCATGGCATAAGTTAAAGAATAAAGATATTCTCGGACTACGATAATCCGCGATTTAAGTAAGTTATCCCCGATCTCCGAAACCCGATTATTTAATATTTTTAACCCACCGATTATCTTATTCCACAGATTAACTAACTCCCGGATTAACTATCCCCGGACTCGGAAACCGGCCCTAAATAAGCTATTCAAAAATTTAATTTGAAATAAATTTTCCCATTGGGATTCAGTTGAGCATTTTAAACATATGTTAATGTACAGCTGTAAATAAGTGTAGTTTTTGGTCACTACTGACATTTACAATATTGGATTGGTCGGATGTCATTGATTTAGAGCTAAATCAACTTTTGTAGTGTATCAAAATAAATTGCTCGATTTTGACCATCAAGTACATTACCGTAGTTAAACTTAAAATTACTTAGGAATGTAATTCTAAAACTACAACAAGGTTTCCTTAAAACTCTTAAGTATTATTCAAACCTATTTTGATAGATATGCCAGATATATTTGATTTCACAAAAACCTAGGCCAGGTAGAAGTGAGACAGTTATATTTTCACTTATTTTTACTTAAAAAATAATGAATTAGGGTGGTCATGCATTGTGTTATTTTGAGTTTAAAACAGTGTTTTGTCAGTTTCAAAAGACATTCAGTTTACAGGGATGGTAAACAATTTATTTTCATGGGCCACATTTACATTTTACAAAAAATAACTTTTTTAATCTTGGCCTATTAAGAAAATCAATAGTTGCATCTAGTAGATTGTTTGACTATTACTAGGGCATGTAAGTACAACGCATTAGAGTGATTAAGAGTAGTATTTATTGCAAACTGATTTTAAAATTTTTATTGTATGTATTGATTAGCTGCTTCATCTCGATGTCCACTGGCATAGACACAATTTGATGGAGATTATGAAAGGGAGAAGTTAATTGCCTCCAAAATAATTTTGGAAACATTAAAAATAAGAATTTTTTATAAAAATTTAAGACTTGATTTGGGGGGGGGGGGGAGTCATATTCCTATAGTAGGGCAATACATCATACATGTATAGAAAGAAAACCTTGTTGCCTCCTCCCCAATTAAAACGTTAAAATTACCCCATGTCAACTAGTATACATTAAATCATGAAAGTAAAAAAGACTCGTTCACTAAATTTGACACAATTTAACAGTAAATTTTTGGACTAACACGTAGTAACAAGGTATATTATTAATTGTATTGATATTTGCAGTGCTCGATTTCTAAAAAAAGAGGTAAGGGAACTGTCAAGGAACTGGCTCACCACGGGCCCTCCCCCGGAAGATTTTTTACAATTACTCTAAGTTGTACCGTTTTTAACGTACTTGAGAATATTTTTGCAGCTTTTTTATGACACTCAAAATACATTTTTAAAGATTTAATAAAAATCATTAAGCCTTTCGGGAGCAGGCATGTTTCATACTGACTAACTTAACAATGTAAAATCTAGATAAGGCCTAATATTTCTGCTAGTTTAAAAATATCCGGGTTAAGAAGAACATCATATTGTATTAAAAACTTTTTATTGAACATCCAATATTATTTGGAAGAAAACTAAATTAAAGGACTGGGATGAAACTAAAAATATTATTAATGTTAATAATTTAACAAACTATACTTGACTTCTAGGTCTATACTTGACTTTAAGACTTTCCCTTAGTTTCTTAAATAATTATTTTATTTTTTATTTTTTTAAATTTTTTTATTTTTTTAAAAAAAGGTACGGGAACGCCGTTCTGCCGCGTTCCCCCTGAAATCGAGCACTGGATATTTGTATAATGTATAACTGTAGTTCTGTTACAAATCAGAAAGTTTATGAAAATTATCGACTTCTGTTTCAGTGCATGCTGTGGAGCTGGTACCTCGCCAACGACACGCAGTTCTATGCTGTTGGTATCCTAATACTTCTCATATCTGTCAGGTGGGTGTTGATAAATTTATTGCTTATATAACCACTGGCTGCATGTTTACCTGTTCTTTGTATGGGCTGTGTGTAGTTTATTTATATGAGTTATACGTAATGTCAATTCATGCACTGATGAATAATAGCTTCAATTTGGTTTTCCACAGGGACCAAAATTGTGTGCAATTTCAATTTTCTTTTTGAACTAGGGATTTCAGTGCCCGGGGCAAGAACTGAATTTGGCGTCCCCTCCTCCCCTAAAAAGTAAATAAAATAACGATGAACCAATCCATTTCACAGTCTAACAAAACAAAAATCTTTAAAAAGCTACCATCCTACCTTTTTTCTTAATTGAGACGGCAATCTTTGGATTCAAAGCGAACACTATAACAACATAGTTTACACATCTGATAGTTCACTGGATGTGGTAGCTTGGAGGTTTAAAGCTCTAACTACAAGCAAGCAGTCTCCAGTTCAACCCCAGCCGACATTTCAAGCGCAAACATGAGCGTCACCTCTGGCTTGCCTGACCACCAACCAAAGAACGATAACAAAAAATCTTAATTTACATGATCATTGTCAATGGTATTAGCGTAAACTAAATGCTGTTGTGGTACCCTGATGTTTTTAAATCAATGGACAGGCTTGTGGCCAGCAGAAGTTTAAAGAAAATCTGTGGAGAAGTTAAAAGTTTAGTCAAGGTTGCTTTAAAGTATAATGTGTTTCAGATTTAGTAGTTTCTAAGCATTTGTTGTATTATCTAAGGAATATGGTTTTTACATTTGGCTGGTTGATGTTGCAGGCATTTCCGTGTGGCGGTGGCTGCATTGCTCGCCTTCCTATGCACCTCCTGGCTCACCACCGGTCTCATCTCTGCCCAGTACCAGTACAAAGTCAGGTCTGTTTTTTATGCAAACGACCTATCAAACTAAACTAATTTAAAAAACTATATTGAATTGTAACTTGGAAGAGTGGAATACTATATCAAAGATTAAAAATTTTGTCGACTAATCACAATTCTCCGTAGTTTACATCTTGCCACTCCAATTCATTTGATCATATTATTTGATGGGTCTGCCCAGTACCAGTACAAAGTCAGGTCTGTTTTTTATGCAAACGACCTATCATACTAAACTAATGCTGCTTGGAAGAGTGGAATACTATATCAATGATTAAAAATTTTGTGGACTAATCACAATTCTCCGTAGTTTACATCTTGCCACTCCAATTCATTTGATCATATTATTTGATGGGTATATATATTACACTAATGGTATTGTTAAAGAAATTATATTAATTCAGAATTTTGTTAGGTTGCATAATTATTATTACTAGGGATCGCCCACTGGTCGAAATTTAGTTGATATTAAAGCCAATTAGTTTAAAAAATGTTATCACTAAAACATCTGTTCTTCCTGATATGCTAGCATTTCTTATTACAATAGCTGTCTAATGATTCAATCAATTATCCTTCACCCATAAGACTAACTAGTGGCTCATAGGGGCAAAAGCCCCTAATCATAAAATTAAAATAGCATGAATCATAACGTATTACCATTTCTTTCACAACGAAGGTTTCCAGAAAATTTTATTTTAATTTGAGGTATATAGGCCTAATATTTTAACAATACCGTTTGAACAGACCATTCGCCCCCAAGTACTCTTATCAATCCTGTACTATTAGGTCACCCGTTTGTAAGTGCCCTATTTTGTCTATTGTTAAACTCATATCGATCTATGGAAAATAAGTTTTGAAAGAAATCGTAGTCCCTTAATTGAGCGGTGACAGCTTTTTAATATAACATAGAAAAGTGGCAATGAAAAAAACATTGATCTTTTAGCTCCTGTCAGTTTATTTTTTTATTTTTTATGTTTTAGTCACAAAATTTAAACACAGCACCTCAAAGTGCATCTTCACTTGCTGTGAATATTCATCCCTCCTAATCAAAATTCTTAATTTTGTGTAAACAAAGCAGATACTTTTTAAATCACTACATGGAGAATCTTAAGGAGAACCTTTCAGAAAATAATCATTCTTATATATTTCCCATTTTGTTGTAAAGTTTTTTACCTGCTGCTTTTTCCTCTAGTATGTAGGACAAACGTCTTTGATTTTAACTCGTCTCCTATAATCCTACAATCTATGAAATGACTAAAAGGTTTCTTGAAAATTCAGCTAACAGAATACCAAAACTTCACTGACTGATACACTTTAAGTATAACCAAATAATAATAAATTTATTCCTTTGACAAAGTTTCACAATGTATGGGAATTTACAAAACAAATTTCAAGTTTTTGCACTTATTGACAATTTTACAAATTTTCATTTAATTACAATTTCATCTACTCATTTTCTCAAAACTCTTTCTTCATTTTAAACTTATTTGAAATTTTTCTTATTTCTTTTTCATCCTACTTATTTCTTCTTTCTTTGTTCTTCATTACTATATTTGTTATTTTTAATTTATGTTTAATTTATTAATGGTCTACTGCTCTATACGTTTTTCATTTTATTTTTCATTTTATTAATATTTCATCGTCATTCAATATGATCATTTGACACTTTTCGTCTTAAAATAAAACCAAAACAATGGAAATAATGTAGGTGTTTCTCAAACCACAATTCATCGCCCATTGCATCTCTATTAACGATCAGAAAGCATTTTATGATTAGCATACACGCTCAGTTATGTTTACAATTTAAATCATAATAACAACAAAATCAGCAGTCATTTTGTAACTCTCCTAGTAGAATTTTTAGTTTTTTAGTAGCTCAAAGCAACAAAACGTCTTATTATAGTATTACCACTCTAGGGTTAATTTTTGTCATTTGGCTATGAATAGTTCTTTACTCAGTTTTATAATCTGTCTCTCGTTTTAAAATAAAACCAAAACATATGTTTCAATGTACACAAAGAAGACATTTTTCGAATCCCCATGCTATTCTTAAGGAGGACGTTATACTATATTTCTCATTTCCTTGTAAATTTATAGATACGCTTTATGGGACCGAAACCTTTAATTTGTGACCCCTACCATCTTCCTGCCATTTGTAAAACGCTCACAATTTTGCCCAAGAAATTTCGCTTACAGAATTATTATATAGATTGTTTCTCTTGGTGTGAATTATTTTGTTATCTTCACTCAATGTTATCATCTGTGTCTCATTTTGAAATTAAACCATAACACATGTTTTAATGTATACAAAGCAGACGTTTTTTAAATCCCCATGCTATTCTTATGGAGGACGTTTTACGTGATTTCTCATTTCCTGTTAACATTATGGACACGCCGATAGTTTTCCCTCGTGCATGGGACCGAGACCTTTAATTTGAGACCCCTCCCATCTTTCTGCGATCTGTACGACGCTCACAATTTTGCTCAAGAAATATCGCTTACAGAATTATATATATAGATATTGAAACTTTTGAAAGCATGTAGGGCGTAGCCCTGAGGGCTGATGTGAATTATAATGGTAACTGCTCATCCACAGGACACTAAATTTCTAACGGTATGCTTGGATTTCTCCTACGATGAGTACAAGCTGAGAAAAAAGGAGGAAAATAAACCTGTTGCATATTATTATATAGATTTTTTTTTGGAATGTGAAATAATTAATTTTAAAGACAATCTTGATCTCAATAGAAGGAATTTTTAAACCAATTTTTGCATGTGAGACTATAAGCACAGCACTAGAGATCTCATAAAGAGATATGACTGTTTTAAATACTAACACATAGCAATTGCACAATGATAATAGGACGTTTTATCATAGATCACTGACGGGATATTTTCACCATATTTTCAACAGTCATTTGTTATGTAGGTATTATTGTAGAATTCCCATCAAAACTATGGTACATAATGTGCAACTGGTAAAACTTATGGAAGCAATTATAATGTTTTACAATCGATAATAAAATCAATTAATTTTAAATCATTTTTATTGATTTACATATTTTATTCATTGCTTGCATGACTACATATTTGTTTGTTTTTTCTTCATAACAAATTGGTCATTATTTTGTCCAGAGTCGAGCAGCCTGAACTGATGCTGTTTGACCAGATCTACGATAAGCCGTGGACCAGGCTTGGGCCCTACCTCGTCGGCATGTTCTCTGGCTGGTTCCTCTTCAAGACCAAATGCAAAGTACACATATCAAAGGTGACGTTTTGTTTGTTTATTAATTCTTCCCGTATTTCATTTTCTGATCTTTTGGAAAAATCAAAAGTCATCATGGATCTAAATCTAAGTATTTTACATTACAAACTGTTGAACCGTTTAAATTGCACAAACTCTATTAAAGAGGTGAGATGAAGTTGAGCGTAGAGATGCAACTAAGCATAGAAAAACACTTGGGCTCCAAAAGATTAATATCATTTTTCATCATACTGCAAACAATGTTATCAAAATAACTAAAAATAAATAAATATATCATTATTGTCACTATTTGTTTACACCCTTAGCACCATCTTACTTTCCCTATCCTTAACACACAATTTTATATCGAGCCAAGGTTCACAAAAATAGTCCATTGAGACTTGATGCATTGTTCCCAAATCTCCCCTGTCCCTCCATGGAAACATGCCACCTGACTTTGTTCCTACCCTCCTCCAAGAGCTTCCTTGGACTGTGCAGTGACTCACATTCAATGGCCCCCATCACCAGCGCAGTTCATCTAATGGTGTCGTATTTAGCCAGCCACCAAGTTTTAAGAATAATAGAATAGATTCTGCGGTGCAGAGCACCTGCGTCAAAGTACGACTATTTAATGCTCTCCCAAATGACATAAAATCTAAATCAGGCACACCAAAATTTAAGCACTTATTAAAGCAGTTCTTAATAGACCATCCCTTTTCCAAACCCTCAGAATTCCATGATTTAACCGCATATCAGCCTAACCCTGACCCGGCCTAGCTAACAAACCTAACCTGACCTGAGTCTTTGACTCATGGAATTTTTCTTCTTTCTTTGACCTACCCCCAATCTTAAGGACAGTGGCGGTGAAGAGGATAAGTAAGTAAGTACGTAAAAGTAAACTTTAAAATAAAATTACTGATCTCACTTTATCAGTCATAAAAGTAAACTTTAAAATAAAATTACTGATCTCACTTTGTCATCTCACAAATCAAGGGCGCTAAGCCATTGTAGCCCTTCTCCACTTGCGCTATGCAGACCAATCAACCCTTAAAGCGCTCAATGGGCCCTCTGTAACAGTGTGATCCATAGTTTGATGCTCTGCTCCATAGCCGCATGACTTACATCATTCCACATTTGCATTTCAAATAATTACCTCTTTTTATTCACAAATCAATTGAGTAACAGTCTGCTTCCAAGGAGGATTCATACCACCCACTGCTACAGTTGGGTCAGCTATAAAAAAGTTTTTCCAACCTTGGAAACAGTCTTAGGAGGAAGTCCAGTTTGTATGGATGGAAAAAGTTTATATGTGGACCAACTGGGAGGCTGTCGGCAGAGGTGGTTTTCAGGACCTCAATCAACTTATGTCTTGAAGTTGGTAATCATGGATGGGCAGCTGTGGAGCAGACAAGATCTTATATTCGCTATCAGTGTATCCCTTCACTTTATTTCAGATGGAGCGATGTTACACAGCACCGGAGGCCAGGGTAGAGAGGTTACCATGAGTGTACCACTAGTGGCTCTCATGGACCTGTTAAGCTGGACGTCGATCTCTCTGGCATGCACACTGTTAAACCACACAGTATCTGATAGTATTTATTGTACACAAAAGACATAATGTTATTAATGTAATATAAGAAATATTACAAATATATTTTTATTTTCCAGAATCGCATCTAAGTCAAAAGTTGTGGGCTTGATTTTAGGAGGTTGGAAATTAAAATTCTTACTAATCATGGAGTCAAGAGATCTATACCCCTTATCTCTTCTTGAATATATATACTAATGAAGGTGATTCATATCGTTGACACGTGACTTTGCTCAGTTCACGACGGTGACGTGCTGGTTCCTGTCGCTGCTCGTGTTGGCCAGCCTGGTGTATGGAGTGCTGAACGCTCAGCTTGGTGTGACCAGCTCTGCCATATACACGGCGCTCGGCCACACCGCGTGGGGTGGTGCGCTCAGCTGGATCGTGATTGCGTGCTGCACAGGCCACGGAGGTCAGTACTCAACTATACTCCATTAGTGACTGAAAACCCAACAGTCATAACAAAAGTTGCATGTTTTGATGATTTATTTAAATGTTTTATATACTATTACAGTGCACTATGAGCTAAATTCTAATACAGCTAAGCTTTTCTGTACTAAATTTCTTAAGTATCAAGAACTTTGGATCTTTATTTTGTTTTAACAACTATAAATATCAAAATATTCTAATATCATATTTATTATATCATTAAAAACTTCAAACTATATTAACTTAAACATCACAATCATCAGTATAATAAAACAAATAGAGAGAGATAGCAAGTTGCCAAGATTGTGGATATGTACAGCCAAAAGGCAACTGATAAGGTGATAGGAGATGGCCATCGTTCTATTCAGTGCTTGGACAGCATGGGCAAATTTAGGTTTTGATATTTAGGTGTGCGAGCTCTTCAGATTTTTTCAATTCATACTCTAAAACCAATCTATAATGTTTAATTTTAGGACTAAAAATGAAGCACATTTTGATTTACCTAACGAAACCTATATCGTAGTTTAGGTTACAGCTTATTAAATACTTTTATTTATCTATTAAATTATTACTCCAAAAATCTAATTATGCGGTGCTCCGTCTTTCACCCCTGTAGGTCCACCCATGTTAGTCGGCTCCCAAAACCGTCAACATATTCATATCATTTTTCAAATAGCAATTATGTCTGACACTATATTTCTCAAAGCAAAACTTCAGAGCAAAAATGTATGTTATGACTTGAATACATAGTATTTAAAGCGTATTATTTTTAAGTTGTGTTTTTCTGGATGACTGGAATGGATAAGCCATGATTCAGGTACAAGTAGAATAAGAAAGAACTTACTGTGTAAGAAAATTTTGAAATGTTATGTGTTACTTGAATTAAAATGTATTTGTGGGGAACTAAAAAATACTTTTTATCTGATAAATCTTTGGCTCTAGGATACTTCTACTCTGTCCAGGCTCACCTATTGTGCCTAACTCATGCACCCAGTGCTGATGTTGTTTCTTGTGTCTAGGGTACATAGACACTCTGCTGTCGTGCCGCCTACTGCACCCGCTGTCCCGGCTCACCTATTGTGCCTACCTCATGCACCCAGTGCTGATGTTGTTTGTTGTGTCTAGGGTACATAGACACTCTGCTGTCGTGCCGCCTACTGCACCCGCTGTCCCGGCTCACCTATTGTGCCTACCTCATGCACCCAGTGCTGATGTTGTTTCTTGTGTCTAGGGTACATAGACACTCTGCTGTCGTGCCGCCTACTGCACCCGCTGTCCCGGCTCACCTATTGTGCCTACCTCTGCACCCAGTGCTGATGTTGTTTGTTGTGTCTAGGGTACATAGACACTCTGCTGTCGTGCCGCCTACTGCACCCGCTGTCCCGGCTCACCTATTGTGCCTACCTCATGCACCCAGTGCTGATGTTGTTTGTTGTGTCTAGGGTACATAGACACTCTGCTGTCGTGCCGCCTACTGCACTCGTTTTCCCGGCTCACCTATTGTGCCTACCTCATGCACCCAGTGCTGATGTTGTTTGTTGTGTCTAGGGTACATAGACACTCTGCTGTCGTGCCGCCTACTGCACCCGCTGTCCCGGCTCACCTATTGTGCCTACCTCATCCATCCAGTGCTGATGGCCTCTGTTAGCTTCCAAATGGACGGACCTCTGCACCTCCACAACGGATTGGTTGTAAGTCTCCTACTACTACTGTAAACTACTCCTAGTTCTACTATACATCTTATTTAAGTTTTTAATATTGTAAAACAACCAGAAAGGGTTTGTGTAGTTTTTTGTTTTTTAATAATTTGTATGATAATTTATAGAAATTACACAAAATATGTGCAATATCAGTTGGTGTGCTATAAATGAGTTTGTCATTAGCATTACAGATTAATTATCAATAAAATTAAAATCACCAGTTTTATTTGGAAATTTTCTGAGTTTATTAGTTTGATGCAATGACAGTATTTTAAATGAATATTTACTAATGTTTTAAATATTTTTTCCAATATGGAATTTACAGTTAGTAAATATTAAAACTACAAAAGGACAAATGTCTGTCTTTAGGAAACCACATAAAGAAAGTAAACTTTCTTATTATTATGCGTAAGGGACAGTGAGAGGAGTAAAATAAGTTCAAAAACATATGGACTTGTAAAAAATTGTACTATAAAGTGTTTTTGAAAATTGACAATTAAACATTGCTCTGATGTTTTGCCATTTTGGCAAGGGAATAACAACACAATGTAAGCAAAAGTTTTGAAAGTTCCATGAAATATCTTATAAGGACGTTAGAAAATTTGTAATGCCACACAACAAGGTTACCATCTCCTGTCTGTAAAGAGTACCTCAGTCAAAAATAGAGTCAACACTGATTGTGCTACTTTTTACTTGTGTTTACTATGTATGTGCCACTTTGGCCTTAAAATATGCAAGAAACCCATATTTTTACTCCAAAATGTCAATAAAACTATGGTATATCATGCCCAAACTGGTTAAAAATATTGCTCCATATGTGTGTTACCAACTGGCACTATGTCATAATGAGTTTTAATGAAATATTTTATTAGAAATACATGCAGTTGAAGTTTGGAAAGGAAATTCAATATAACTAGGACCAATGACATTAAATACTAAAATTCCATACTACACATATTTTGCACTTCATTAAAAGTTGGCCAGCCCCATATTTGCATGAGAAGTTAATGGATTCATTTATAACACTAAAACAATATATCTTCTTGACAATATAAAAAATGGGTATTTGTACATATTTTGAGTAGATTAAAGAAAATTAAAATTTTACATCCCTTTTTAGTGCATTGGGCAATCCTCAGATCCAGGTTCTTATTATAATTTTCTTATGTTCTCCTAAAGAGTTTGAGATAAGCTGACCATCCCAACATATCAGCGCTTAATTATTCTAAATCTTTACTGTAACATAAATATAAATTAATACATATATTTAAATTTTCAGTTGGTCTTGTATTTTGGGAACATTGTGGCTTCCTTCCTTCTCTCATTCTGCATTTCGATGACATTCGAAGCGCCAATCGTCCGTTTGCTCAAAGTCGTCACATCACCCAAGCCAACCAGAACGAACTCTATTGAAGATTAGTGTAATATCGAGTGTTTGGATTAGATTTATTGAACATTCACTTCTTACTTTCAAATTTGAGAACGAATGTTACTCTAAAATCAGGGACTGAATGTGTTTGGTATTTTGCGAGTACCATTCGTAAAAAGTGCTCACAGTGAAAGGGAGACTATAATGTAATAGTGTTGTATAAAGTGTTTTGTTGAATGTTGACAATAATCGGTAAATATACCGTAAGTGTTAAACATTAGCTGTAAAATTACATTTAACACTAATTTTAATATATGACATAATATTCTTCTTTGCTGATTTGTTATTATTATCTAAAAATCAACTTAACTGATAATTCCAGTGTAGAAAAGTGTGCATTAAATAGTTCAGGATTTCAATATAAAGAAATTCATAACTCAATTTTTAATTCTGGAGACTTAACTTGTATAAATGTATATTTTTCTATTTAAAAATATTGGCACTAAGCTAATATTATTAGACAACTATATAAACCTGTATTGTATATAGGAAAACGATGACTTGGATAAAATCGTGCATATATAGATCTAGAAAATGTCTGTACATTCAAAAAATATTAACATTATAATTTATTTTTTGCTCAAGTATTAAATTTTTCCTATTTCCAGGAAACATATAAAAATTGGCAAGGTCTTAACCCATTGAAATCATAGTCGTCAAACCAAAACGATGAACTGAAAAGAAACCAAGGAAAAATCCTAACATAAGCAGATTGCACATCTTTCTCAGCTGCACTTTAAAGACAGAATAAAAGGGTTTATTTTAAGTTTTGAACAATAAATGAAGAAGAAATATATTTCAATAAGCATTTATAATATTTTTAAATGTTTAAATATACAAAGTATTGGAATATTTGGGTTTAAAAATCCTATATAGGACAAATCCAATCAGTGCTGCAACATTCTCTTGGAACCTTTGAATCTTAAACAAATCCAACACATCCTTATCGTCTTATTAATCGATATAAAGTGATATTTATGGCTTTTATTTATTTCAATAATTATTCCTCTTACATTTTGAAGTTACCATCTAGCAATAGTATAGGCATTAATTTATTTCCAATAGGTCATATAAGTTATGATGATGACAACACACTTGAAAACAATTTATTTGAATTTACATCTTTTCTGTACTTAGGTTTAGCAAGAATTATACATTTATCCTAACCCTTTGAGCATCACTTCCATTTTACCAAACCCAAAAGTGCCCTCTATGCCATTCATAAGAGTGTCCAAAAGCACCAGTTGGTTTCTGGCAATTTCTAATAAAAATTTTGTAAAATGAATTTTTTATAATATAAATTTTAAGTAATACAGTAGGTATTTTTCATTATCGACTTTTGGCTCACTGTTTAAACATGCAGCTGAGTATTTATTGCTGTGATGACTTCACTAATTACAACGTGCTGATATTTAGTCCTCAGCCACATTTGAAACCTCAATATTACAAAATTTAACATCATGAGGCCTTTTACGGATGTACAAAATTAACGGTATTATATCGGCAGCTGGCACTCAAAGGGTTAGTTGTATCCACATTACAAAACTCACATCTACACTAAGTACACAAAATATAATCGTAACTAGAGTAATTACGATTAGAATATCTGACAAAGTGTTTTTTAGGTTACTGATACAATCTATACTTGTGAAAAATTGTAATTAAAAATGAAAATGAAAAGGCTTAAGGAAAGTAACTAATGTTATGATTCATCTGCACTGGTGGTAACCCTGTTTGGAGAACAAAAATATTAACAAACATTTCTAAAGCTAGGTTTACACGTGAGAGTTTTTAACTCTCGGAGAGATTGGTACTATCAGGAGTTTCTCGCAGAAGTGTTCACACTACAGACCAATTTTCCGATTACACGACATGTCTAAACTATCAAGATCAAGCTCTCGGAGAGAATTAGTTACTCTCAGATAGTGTCAGAGAGCAACTCCCAGCACCGTTTACACAATGCTCACTCGCAAAAACTCTCCAAGAGTAAAAAACTCTCACATGTAAACATAGCTTTACTCTCCATATGATTTCATAAGCGGTCTTCATAGCTAGGGGTGAGAGCTCAACAAATAACGTAAATGAGATACAGCAAAGAGTTGATTTTCCTAACAGTCAATTATATCCAAACCCCTGAACGGCTTAATAATTCCCCGTATGTATACAGTATAAAGTCTATTGAGAAATGGCAAACACAGCACAAATTTAAAAGAATGTGCAATTGTTGGTTATGATCTTTTTTTATTGAAGCGTATAGATTATTAATTTGGAAGTATGTTTTATTGACAAACAGTCAACAGTCTGTTTAGTGGTTATAAATCGTTAATTATTTTTGTGTTTGATTATCCGAACCACCCCCAGTCGCTATTAGTTCAGATAATCAACTCCCTACTGTTGTTGAATTCCAAGTTCCATTACCGTACCAAATTCCAAAATTACAAAATTCAGTGCTCAATTGAAATGATTCGTTTTCATGCCTAAAATAGTATTTTTTTATACAACTAATGTCTCATTTGTTTAAAAATTTTCATTACAAAAATTTGGGGGTGAGGCAAACCATCTAGCACCCCGTAAATCCGTCTATGTATAATTTATACTTATTAAATACCTTATTCAAACCAAATTTAAGCAGAACAGTGTTCAGTCAGTGTGAATTTGGCATTACATTAATATGATCATACCTCCAGTGTTATGGAAATTAACAACGATTCTGTTTATCAAAAAATGATATTTTTTACCTGTTAAAATTTGCTATCCCCGTTGGTATAACAAAAATATTAGTTACTTTTCTTATGCCATGATTTGTAAAAGTCACCAAAGTTGCTGTATCAATATAGTCATAAGTTTTGTAAATATCTGTATATTAGAAAGTGTTTTTACCTTACAAACAGTATAAATAAAACACATTTGATAAATTATTCCCTAGTTTATTTAATTCCTTAAAACCTTTACTGCTGGCGTTGTATTTATACAACGTTGTTCCCCCTAGCCAGGAGCTAGCGATGTAAAAGTACAACTCTGTGTAATTGTTGACAAATAGAACCGAACGAGGTTAAATAGATATAGAGTGCTCACCAGATAGGGAAAAGTGTCCCCTTTTGACTGGGGCCATGGTACCCACGATTCCCGCCGTTTCCTTGGTAACCAGTCCTTTGTTTACGCTTTCCAAACAGTAATTTACCATTTTAACCACACCAATCCGACGTTTCTATGGTAACAAACTTCAATAGCCTGCTCACAGACCATCAAATCAAATTAATTTTAAAACAAACAACAAATAAACATATGTTTTAAAACTATCATTAGTATTTTTTAAACTTGTAGCAACCAATCAGAAATAGCTAAAACTAGTAACCAAGGAAACGAGAGTAAAGTGTGGGATGGTTGCCATGGAAACGGCGGCAATTATGGGTAAAATGGTGCAAATCAAAAAGGGACACAAAATTAACATGTGATGAGCACTCTATATCTTAGGCTGGTATTACACTATTATATTTCTATGACATAGATCTATCATCATATACCTTTGATCAAAAATATTACAGTGTAATGGGTCAAATATTATAATAGTACACCTATAATCAAATGTTAATGACAAATTATCAAATATATGATAATAGATATATGTCATAGAACTATGATAGTGTAATACAGGCCTAACCTCGTTGATAGAACCAGTGTGGAACCAGCAGAGACGGGTGATGTGCTTGCTGCTGTTGTTGCTCCTGGGGAAGGTATTTTTCTTCTGCACTAGTAGTTTCCAGCTTCTGCCATTTTTATAATTTGTATTTTCATATTCATTTTTATATTTATATTTTTTAATTGTTCTTATTCTTTTTTATCATAATCCTATTATCAAATAAACTTTTACACATATGTACAGGGTGTTTCCAAACAACCTGGAAATATTTTGTGTGTATATTCCTTAGGTCAAGACAATCACAAAACATCATACAAACATGGGTCTAAAATTCTTTGTTAAGCCGCTAGCCGCCATTTTGTATTTTAAACATAATAATTTTTATTTACGTAACGGATAGCTGTATCAACTTCATATTTGGCACGAACCTTTATCCTAACCATGTTCATTTCCAGGAAAAAAATAAATTTTTTCCGCTTTGTATTTTCAAAATGGCGGCCATTTTAAATTTTCAAACTCAAATATCTCAGAAACGTCAACTTTTATAAAAATTTTACAAGAGACAAAAAACTTGACAAATTTAATTATCTAACCAATAATACCAAGTTTGTAAGGATCTGACAACAATTAACGGAGTTATTGCGATTTTTCTTCATAAAAACATTGATTTTGCTGTTAAAATGGCCTTATTTGCATTAAATTAAATGCAAAATCAATGTTTTTATGAAGAAAAATCGCAATAACTCCGTTATTTGTTGTCAGATCCTTACAAACTTGGTATTATTGGTTAGATAATTAAATTTGTCAAGTTTTTTGTCTCTTGTAAAATTTTTATAAAAGTTGCCGTTTCTGAGATATTTGAGTTTGAAAATTTAAAATGGCCGCCATTTTGAAAATACAAAGCGGAAAAAATTTATTTTTTCCTGGAAATGAACATGGTTAGGATAAAGGTTCGTGCCAAATATGAAGTTGATACAGCTATCCGTTACGTAAATAAAAATTATTATGTGTAAAATACAAAATGGCGGCTAGCGGCTTAACAAAGAATTTTAGACCCATGTTTGTATGATGTTTTGTGATTGTCTTGACCTAAGGAATATACACACAAAATATTTCCAGGTTGTTTGGAAACACCCTGTATATGTGATTTCTATTGAATAGTTGCATATTTGGGTAAGCTGGTAGGGTTGTAAATAGTATAATTTTTTATTTTTAACAAAAACTACTGTCATTTTCTTTACCTTTATAATAAATACTTTTGAAACATTTTTATGAGAAATCATTAGAAAGTGATGCAAAAATGGAGGGAGTATTGTGTGTTTTTATGAGGAAGACCAGTGCGAGGAGCGGGGGTTGTATTTATACAAGGCATTTTAATTTTTTTTTTTTTTAAGACGTTGGCCAAAACACTCTTAAATGAAAAGTTTAAGCAAAATCTACCCGCTAAATTTCAAGATTGTGGAACACACATCCCTTCAGACATTGCTTGTATTATAGTATAGGATACCGCATATTAAGAATAACGAATAATCTATACTTATTTAATACGCTAAGGGGTTTTTTGTCTTGAGAACTCCTCCTACAATTTTCAACCGATTTTCAAGTTTTTGGTGTCGTTGGATAGGGCTTGGTCTGTAGTTGTTTCCGCCAAAAATTGATGAGAATCAGACTGGAAATAAAGGCGCTATCCACCATTGAAATCTCAAAGTTTCCCATTTAAATAACATTGGGATTGAATAAAACATTTTAAACATATGTTAATAATCAGCTGTAAGTAAGTGTAGTTTTGGTGATTAAAGATATTCACAATATTGGATTGGTCGGATGTCATTGATTTAGAGCTAAAAGTAACTTTTGTATTGTATTAAAATAAATTGCTCGATTTTGAGCAACACGTATACTAGTATTGTATTAATTAACTAACTAAGAAATACTGTACATTTTATTTTCAGTCTTTGGTTCCCATTGAGTATTCTATGAGTATTTAGTATCATCAAGACTGGATTTAACATTCATAACCTTCTTGATCCGAATCTTTTTCTCCTTAGGTTTAAGGGCAGTTGTCTGTAAATTTTAATCCTTACTAAAATACTCATGTATGTATTTTTAATCACATCTAATATTGTTTTTAAGATAATCAGGTATGTCTAGAGGGTATGTCAGCCAAGTCTGAAGCTTGGGACCCGGGCTTGGAGAAGGCCTGGGACAGGGAGGGATTTTTTTATTTTTTGAGAAGTTTTAGTCTCTCTAGAAATACTATATAGTATCAACTTCTTAGATATAAACTTACCCCTTAATAGATTTCTTAAACAATTTCTTTATCTGGCTGTGTGTCCACTGACTTTATTCAGCGGCGGCCAGAAAGTAGTGACCCATATCTCCCCCCTCCCCCAGACTTGTTGAGAGGGGAGAGCAGCAGTCCTCCCCTGCCTCTCCCAATCACCTGAGCGCCCAATCCCTCATCTTATGACAGGTGCCTGTCAATCTGTCACTGGGTTGTAGTTGTATGGCGATTGACCATTATTGTGCTACAGTGTAAATTATAAAATAATAAACTTAATGAGGAGTTTCTGCATAAAAGTGACTGGGGAAAGTGTTATAAACTTTCAAACTATGCAGAGGCTGAAAAAAGATCAAGTGTGCTTAAAAATAGTGGTACTTTTTATCATCAGGAAATACTATTCCTGCCGAATAGTTAAATAATAAATTCCCCTAACTATGTACATTCCCATATAATGTAAAATATTGTCAGCGGAATAAATGTTATTATTATTATTACTATTTCCTGAATCTGACTGGCAATAGACAGTTTCAATTGGTTTGATTTATGGGGTTCTTTTGAACGTAGTTTCACCTCTGACATGCCTGAAATCGCAAGTTTAAGTTTAGAGTTATAATTTTTCAAAATTTTCTGGGGAGGACAACCTAGACTGCACAAGTTTTTAATACTGGCCAGTTTTACATTGCAGTTTGTGTTTATTTATGTTTTTAAATGTTCGTATGTGTGTTAAAATCATGACGAAGCTTCTTCCAAGTTGGATTAAGTGGATTAATCAAGATGTTCTTTGCTTGATCTTAATAATGAACCTTAGAGGTTCGAATTCTAGGTCGCAAGAAACCGAATCAGGATCACTGACAGAGCAAGGTAATTTAAACCTTTTTATGCTAATATATAGTGATCCAGAGGCTAATTCATCATGAGTTTAACATTATTCTCATGCTCAAAATCTTATCTCTAATATTGTTTTTAACAGCGTAATGAGTACTATATCAGTCCCTGTAGTGGGCATCATTGTGTAGAATGTTAAAGTTTTCACTCCATTTTTGGTTGGAATTGTTTCATTTTTAATTCATTCAAATTTTATGTACAGATGAGCAAAATTTAGACCGCTTGTGTGCTTAAGAAAATTTCATTTTTACTTATTCTTAATACAAAAATGAAGGATATTATCAAAGTAAATATTGTTGTAGTAATGATCTAAGCCGCCGCCTCAACCAACGCAGTGTTGCCCAAGCAGTATATGTCACGAGGGAGATTGACAACAAGAGGAAGAGGATAATGTCCAGACAGGCAACCTGAAATGGAGAAGAAGCAGTTTTGTTACTTACATAAAATACCATTATAGAGTCATCATCCTACTTTAAGATATTTCCAAGGTTATAATATAGCCCAGTCAAATGCGGTCAAAAACAGGACTTAAGTCAGAACCAATTTGTAACAGCTTAAAAACTACATCAATCAATATTACATCCCTATAGGCTAAAATTCCCAAAAGTCCCTAAAAATAGGGCTTATCCGGTCCCTACAAAAATTAACGAGCCTGCATACATTTTAATTAATGTGATCAGATATGTGGCCGGATTTCAGCTGTCAACTCCATTAAAAAGCATTGCAATAGCCTGACTAATAGCTAAGTAGGTAAGTTTTTGCATGTAATTTGAAATATAAGCCAATGAAGTCTTAAGTGTGGCATATTATTCTAATCCTAATTAAATTAAAATTGAATGATACTAACAAAATTATGCTTTGCAAAACTTAACACATTGAGTGCTAGTACGTTGATTAACATAGTGCCCCAGTGGTGCGGGCGGCGGCCTACGTTAATTTACGTAGTGCTCCTGCCCGAAACACAGTGGTTCAGTGTGGAGTTAGCCATTGCCAGGAGAGGTTGATTCGCTCAAAGCCTGTTGTGCCAGTTCATGTGCTCACTTCAACATAGTTCGTTTTCCGGTCCGGCATTTTTAAGGGGCGGGGAATGCAGCAGCGGGTGGGGCGGCCTGCGTAATATTACGTAGCACTTCCGGCATGTAAAATTGGTTCAGTGTGGCCTTTAGCCACTGCCAGGATATGCTATATTGCTCGCCACTTATTGGTGCAGTCCACATGCTCGATTTGCGGGTGATCGTTTGCCGGCCTGCCCGGAGTGCGGAGTGCACAAAGTGATAGTGTTTCACTTTGTTTTCTATTCTTATATTTTATAATGGATTTTCAGCACTCAACGTGTTAAAACTCACAGTTTACGTAAAACAAAAACGTGAATTTCTACCACTGTAGGGTATACTGTCTCTTTTGTAATTAGTTTTCTTCCAATTTTTTTCAAACATATTTCTGGAAATAAGACATGAAATAAACGTCTTAAATTAGTAGTTTGCCGGTTAGTCTTTTTATTTTCGATAAAAACAAGTTAAATTGTACATTTTAGCTTCTAAAAGCTCATTAATAGCAATGAAATATAATGTTATGTTAACAGCTGATGAAAAGTGCAAAAAAAAAAATGATGACTTAAATAAAGTTTTGACTTTATATTGTAAAGCCGCGTCCGCACTGGCCGAACATTCGTGGCAAACTTGTTCGGCAAACACAAAAAATCAACTAACGTTCCTAATGAACAATTACCGGCCATATGGTTTACATTCTAAAAGGTTAGCAACGAACAAACAAAAGTTCAGAAGAACTTTGTTCAGTGAACATGATCACCCAGTGTGTACGCAGCTTAATAAAATATCTAAGAATATTTTTGGATTTCTGCAGTAATGGTATCATTTTTGTCCTTATTTTATCTAAATTAGAATGTATGCCTTGTCGAATAATCTATTATCTAATCCCTAAGAAATGGGAAATAAGTGAGGGATGTCACAGTTTCACAATGTTATCTTATGGAAACTTGTGCTGCAGATCGGCCGCATTTAATCATGTGACTTTGGTGGTGAAGGGGAAGTATACAGGCCCGTTTGTTTTGTAGTCCCTGGCCCCCCCACCTTAAAGCTTCCCTAACACTCCTGTCGCATACATTTATAAAATAAACCTGAAGAATTGATACAAAAAGGACTAGCTTTTTAATTATTGTTTAGCTAAAGGCACTCATCGCTTAAATACTTATAATAAATCTGAACCCTTTCAGTGCTAAAAAAATTACACAACTTTTGCAAAATGCTCGGAAACTATTCATATTACTCATGAAAAGTGCTAGAACTTCCAAGGGTGCGAAGGCAAGCACATGAGTTAAAAAAAAAAAAAAAAAAATCACCTAAGTGCTAGAGAATAATATTTTGTATCTCAATCCTATGGAAAATCGAATGAAATCATCAGTGTTTGGGAATAATGATTGAGACAACTGATGTTCCCGTTTAAGTCTGCTGTATTGATATTGGCAGCTTGTTGATATATCGTCGCTTCACTTTTCAGGTGAAAGGCGAGGCACAAAATATCATTGCTTAGCATTTCTGGGGAATGAAACAATACACGATATATTGTTCCATAGCACTGAAAGGTTTAAATAAAATAAATAATTGAACACATTTTCTGTATTAAAAAAAATAATTATTATTGTGAACACAAAGTAAGGTGCCAATATTTTGGACAATATTTGTACAAAAACAATCAAGAGTTGTCAATAAATTGCCTTTTAATGAATTTTAACAAATATAACGCTTGTTGGCTAAAATGGGCAAATTGAAATGGATCAAACAAAACCAGTTTGATTCTGGATTCGATTGTCATTTGTTATTAAGCTATTTGTGAACAATATTTGTGCACAATATTTGTTTTAGTATAAAACAAATATATATACTATAGTATAAAACTAGGGTTTAAACGATGATCCCTATCAAAACATAAAAAAAATAAGGTGCCATTTTAGCAAAACAGTACTGGAACTAACCTGATACCAAGGATCAGAGGAGGCAGAACTTAGTAAATGCAGCGCCCCATGGTGCCTCATGACATACTCCGTCCAGTAAACTGCTACATCTAATGGCCTCATTGGCTGATCTACAAACACTTTTGATGCTCGCTGTAAGTTTTCTTTATATCTAAAAAACCAAGCATATACTTAGAACTATATTGCAAATTATTTTAGAAACAGATTTTATTAATTAGACTTATCTTAGACATCAGAAATCAAAAATTGTACATATTGTACTGTTTAAATTGTTACTTAAAAACAAGGTATTTTTTCAAATGGTTTTAAAACTCAATAAAAAATCAACGATAATTATTTTTATCCCTAAATTAAAAACATAAAACAACTGGTTTAATTATGTTTAAACGGTTTTCAAATGTTTATTTTAATTTTTATATGTTTATTTTAGATTTGTCTTATTGATTGACTCACTTTGGGTTATGAAGGACTTCCTGTATGGCAGAGTACAGGTAATCTTGAGTCCAGGGTCCAGAGAAATACAGCCCTTGGCCTCGACTCTGTATTTCAGCCAAGTTGTGCACCTGGTCGAAGAAAAGCGGCCTGAGACCGAGTAAAGGCACACCAAAATACACAGCCTCCTCCCAGCTGTGCAGTCCCCCATGGGTCATGAACAGGCGGCAATGCTTGTGAGCTGGAAACACACCAGACAAACAGCCCTCTTTCTATGTCCCAGAAATGTGTTACTTTCTGCCCCTATACCATAGTATACGGAGAAAAGTTGTTTTGGTGAAACTTTTAGAATTTAATTGTTGGTTGTTAGTTTCAATCCACAATAGTTTTAGATGATTTTTCATTTATTAATTTTATTTTTATTTTTAAGGGTAGTTCATTGTAAAAAAAAACTAAAAAACATGAAAAATTCAAATTTCTTAAAAACGACTCCAACTTTTTTGATTAAAGTTTTGTGGTTTATTAAAAAGCCAAATAAAATGATACCACCCGCAACTCGGAAAAAACTAATGCTTAAAAATAGCTTTAGGTGTTAAAAACGAAATATTTTGGATTTTCGGATAAATAGTCACCTTGAATATTTACTTGTCACCATAAAAATGAGCTCAAAAATTAAATAATTAGTGATTTTAAATTATTGCTCTTCTTAAAGTGGTTGCGAAGAAAATTAAATTTTTTCAACCGTAAAAACACAGTACATTGAAAAAAGTCACCGAAACACGTAGGGTCGACTCATGTGGCAGCTGGCATCCAACACTACCGACTACACCATCAAAACATTGTTGCTCAGAGACTTTTAATTTTTTTTTTTTGGAAAAGTATGTGTCAGTTATTTAATACACTTTATTTTAAATTTCCATTTTGATCTTTTATTGATCTATTGATTGTGTGGGCTATGTGTGAATCACCCGTTTATGTCATACGGTTTTTAACATGTTTTAGTGTTTGGTTTATGATGAGATTCATTAATAGTTAACCAAATAAATTTACTTAACTTTTCAATAGTATTTTATTTAATATACAAGAACCCTGTAATAATGACAAGCTTCAACGAACCATTAAACATTGTATTCATAAGAAACTTGTTGGTAAAAATTGAATCTGGACACTCTGATATATATTGAAGAGACGGTTACAAGATTACCATGTCAGTGAAATTGTTAACACCTGACTATAATTTTGAAATTATTCACACTTTTAGAAATGAATCTGAACTAAATTCTAGAACAGATATGGATTGGTCATCAAAAAGTGGTCATTTCAGAGGAAATCGACCAAAGAACGGAAACTCCCTTAATATTTTCCACCAGGATTGCGGAGAAAATATAAACAAAAGACGGGCTGTTTCAATCCTTTGATGTTGTAAAATGCCGCTTTTGATTCAGGCTGGTGACGTAATCCATCTGATGACCATACAAGTAACATGCACCGGCTGTTTTTTTGTTATAATAAGCCTCGCAACGTAACTTGACAAATGAATTTACACTACTATTCAGTTAAAATTATTAGATTAACAGCTGTTCCATAAAAATTAACATGTAACGTAAGCTCGATGTTTTTGGAAAAGTACCCCCTCTCTCCCCCTTGTGCATATCCCAGCTATTTTTGGCCATTCGTCAACTGATGTTGCGAGAGGAATACTAGGCTAGTGACGTTTTGGGTACTATTTTTTACATATTTTCACCCGCTAATGAAACAGCCCTTGTCTATTACATTACAGCAGTTTTCCCCATTCCTAATTTGTCATACTATTTTTAAAACTAAAGTGTCAGAGAATGACTCAAATTTACCTGATCATAACTGTTAAAGTCATATGATTATTTATGTTATCCTTAGCAACTGATAATTGGCTTGGTAGCTGAGTGGTCAGAGAGATTATATCGAGTCCTAATGCAAAGGTTATTGCAGTTTCGATTCTAAGATAATTTAAAAGCTTTGAAGTTTCAAAAATGTACCCAGCGGTCTTTGCTCACTCTCTTATTAATTAATGATCCTGAAAAATGAAACATCTGATCCTTGCCAGTAACAAAGCTCCACCTCATCTGATCCTTGTCAGTAACAAAGCTCCACCTCATCTGATCCTTGCCAGTAACAAAGCTCCACCTCATCTGATCCTTGCCAGTAACAAAGCTCCACCTCATCTGATCCTTGTCAGTAACAAAGCTCCACCTCATCTGTTCCTTGTCAGTAACAAAGCTCCACCTCATCTGATCCTTGTCAGTAACAAAGCTCCTCCTCATCTAATCCTTGTCAGTAACAAAGCTCCACCTCATCTGTTCCTTGTCAGTAACAAAGCTCCACCTCATCTGATCCTTGTCAGTAACAAAGCTCCACCTCATCTGATCCTTGTCAGTAACAAAGCTCCACCTCATCTGATCCTTGCCAGTAACAAAGCTCCACCTCATCTGATCCTTGTCAGTAACAAAGCTCCTCCTCATCTAATCCTTGTCAGTAACAAAGCTCCTCCTCATCTAATCCTTGTCAGTAACAAAGCTCCTCCTCATCTAATCCTTGTCAGTAACAAAGCTCCTCCTCATCTAATCCTTGTCAGTAACAAAGCTCCACCTCATCTGATTCGTCCCACTAATAACACTCACCTTTGTCACAGTCTCCTTAAAATACGCACCTAGAGTGTGTTTGTGTCTTAGAAAAATGTATCTAAGATATATCTAAAGCAACTTATTTGCTTTCTAGATTGTAACTAAAACAGTATATCAAATTTAATCCTATACTCTTATACGAGCAATGTTTGCTTGTTTGCTTGCTTGCTTGCTTGCACAATTATCTCAAAAACGGCTCCGACGATTTCCTTCAAATTTTGGAATATGGGGGTTTTGGCCACCAGAAATCGATTGGAGCTGGTCCCATAGCTGGGAAAAATCCGGTTTTCGCGCTAGAGCCCTTCAAAGATCCCATGTTATCCTTATGGAAATTTTTTAACTGAACAAAAATCAGCTGATAACTGTAGATAAAATAAACCAATGTGTTACATCTTTAACCTGTGGTTTTAGGAAAATCATACCAATGTGCAGCAAACCTTCCGCCTGGCGAGTGAGCGGAGCGAACGAGCTTTGTGTGAGAAACGAAAGTAATAATTTTACCGAGCTTAAGCTCGGTCCCCCTGGTACTGTTAAATAAAATCTTCAGTGTTGATTATAATTCTGTTTATTCAATTCATCCAATCTATAGCTCAATATCTTTGTAACATTTGTTAATTCACATGCACTGTAAGAGAAAATTATGTAATATATTGACAACCTTGAAGATTTGTTAAATCACTGGATTTTATCAAATAACCTTTTAGCATCCGTTTATCATGTGTGTCTTGCATGCTTATGTAATAAATGAAAACTACTTTAATTTTAAACCATATAATAATTAAAAATGGTATAATTTTTGAAACTAACTAAAAGTAACTAAAAAATCTTGTAGAGGGTAATTTTGAGTTTAAATATTTACTATTATTACCTTCTTAAACTTTTAGAGGAGCTGTTTTCAGCCTTGCTCTATACTTATATTGAGTCATTTTTTGTCCTTGTATAACATGATAGATTAGACTTTTCTGAATGGCCAATTCCACAATTTAATGATAGTTAGTTATTTCATGGTCATTGTTGTAGATAGCTGTTAGAATATTAATCAGATTTTTTCGGTCAATAAATGTAAACTTTGGATTATAATCAAAGGTAGAACACTGCTCATGCCATTAATCAACAAACAATTAACTCATGACTTACAAGAAATTAGTCCCTAAGAGGGGGATAAAGGGATAGAGCGATTATTTCGCCTGCACAGTCAAGTGGCCGTAATGGAAACTACCTGAATACATTTTGTCACAACCATACTGAGAGCAAAAACCTATATCCAGTATTCAGTGTTAAACACTTTGGCTAAAGAACTGCTGCTGCGTTTCAGAAGGTATGAGACCCAAGACTCAAGTAGATGACGTTGAGGGAGAAATTTGGCCATTAAACATAGGCATTTTTATTAATACAGCATGTTTACTATAGCATATTCACTGACTACATTCATAGCCTGCGCGCCCAGCAGTTTCAGCAGCTGCCAACAGAAGCTGTCAGCATTGGGGGTCTCGGGGATCAAAAATTCATCCTGCAGTGCATCACATGCTCCCATTTTGCTGCTTTATTTTAAGTCCGATAAAGGTGGGAGAGGTTTTTTTCTAATGAAAAATAAAGCCTTGGGCTTATTAATTTTTTTTATTTTTTGAATCCATATTAAGCTATAATGTTTTAAATTTGATAAACATTAGATCAACTTTAGACCATCATAAATTAGCAAAATGTAAACAAATCAAATAGCCCATAAGTCTTTATCTTTTATTTAAAACCCCTCCCACCTTTATTGGAATTAAAATAAAGGCATAATATGGGAACAGGTGAAGCACTGAATGACACCTTAATGAGGCCCTTTTAAAAGAGCTAGATAAATAAATATACATTAGCTAGCTATTAATCAAAGTGGTCCATGAAGTACAGTTATGTTCACAGCTACATTAATGAACACTCTATATGTTGTATATGTCTCTGCACCATACCTAGCACTGCCGCCTGGGGGAGCCACTTCTGCGTGCGCACGTTGCCTGGTAACCCACGCAGGCTGCCGCCCTCCCACTTCATGAGAACCTGCTGCGGCAACCGAGCAAAGGTCCCGAGGATGTACTGCAGGATATCCGGCTCAAGCGAGGACACTTTGAGATTGCTGCCCAAGCTGAACAAGATCACTCCGTCACGACTGTTATCCATCCACTCTTGGAGATCCTTGATAACAGAAAACATTCTGCACCTGTTGGCTTTACTTTATTTATTACTATGGTAAAAACTAACTATATTTGTTTAAACTTGAATTAGTGTACACAACCACTAATCAAATCATCACTTAGTCAGAATTTAATTTATAATTTTTCTTCTAGCATACTTTTTATTAATTTTCTGTACTTTTTAGACTCATGAAAAATTTTAGTATTTCTTGAACTTAAGTGGAAAAAATTCCTAATTGCTGTTAAAAAAAAGAGCATTTAAAAATCCCAATGGTAAAATAAATAACTCATGATTATAGCTTCAAAGGTAAAGGTAACTTCAAAGGTAAATAATAACATGGTATATTTTATACTTTTATTGAATGCATTCCAAGTTTTGAAAATCTTTTGTTGGGAGAATTTTGCACTTAATCTATGGCACATCTATTGTACAGGCACAATTTAAATTTGTGGCGATAAAATATACAATGATAGGTACTGTGCTTATAAAATAATTTACTGATGAAACGAATAATGAGTTAATTGAAAATAATGAGTAAAATATTGGTGATCCATGGAGTGTTTAAGGTAAAGCAAATTGACCAACTAACCAAATTACACAAAGTTCACTTATTTACAAAACTAATTGATGAGTTAAATCACAATTATAATTTATTACTAATTCAAATGATTAAATGATAATAAAAGTCTAGAAAAATTACTATTTTGTCATAAATTGTCAGAAAATATTATAAATAAAGACCTGCTTGGCAGTAATAAATAGATTATAATCAATTTAATTGCATCATATTAATAGTTATCATAGCGTTAATTCATCATATACTAACCAAAAGGTCATTGCAAAATTAAGGCTGCGGTCTACCCCAACCAAAACAACAACAATGCCGAATGCTGCCTCGCGGCCGTAGCGCTAGGCGAGTTTGATCGCTGCAGAGGTTTACGGGGATCGTGTTTTAGAATTAACCGATTAAGATAGAGATTGGCTGTTAACTTATTCTAAAAGAAGAAAAAAGGATCTAATCGGCTATCTTTTTAGAATTTTTTAATAAAATTTCTAATTTCAGTAATAACTGTCTAAAATCATTTGTTTTTTAGATTTGTAAATGCAGAGGTTTACGGGGATCGTGTTTTAAAAATAACCTCTTAAGATAGAGATTGACTGTTAACTTTTTTTTAAAGTAGAAAAAAGGATCTAGTCGGCTATCTTTAAAATAAAATTTCTTATTTCAGCAATAACTGTCTAAAATCATCTGTTTTTTCTTGATTTTTAACTAAAGTTTTCTATTGGTTTTAATGAACTAACTACAAAAGTGTAACAGAGGGAAATTAGTACCGTTATTCTTCTTTAATATGACACCTTATTTATAGCTCTAGGCTTCATTTAGCAGAAGATAACAAGATTCTAAAAAAAACCCTTGCATTTGGGTGCGCGCCAGGGGTAGACCGGGGTGGTCCCGGGCTCCGGTCTACCCCTGGCGCGCACCCAAATGCAAGGGTTTTTTAGAATCGTGTTATCTTCTGCCAAGTGAAGCCTAGAGCTATAAATAAAGTGTCATATTAAAGAAGAATAACGGTACAAATTTCCCTCTGTTACACTTTTGTAATTAGTTCATTAAAACCAATAGAAAACTTCAGTTAAAAATCGATAAAAAACAGATGATTTTAGACAGTTATTGCTGAAATAAGAAATTTTATTTTAAAGATAGCCGACTAGATCCTTTTTTCTACTTTAAAAAAAAGTTAACAGTCAATCTCTATCTTAAGAGGTTATTTTTAAAACACGATCCCCGTAAACCTCTGCATTTACAAAACTAAAAAACAAATGATTTTAGACAGTTATTACTGAAATTAGAAATTTTATTAAAAAATTCTAAAAAGATAGCCGACTAGATCCTTTTTTCTTCTTTTAGAATAAGTTAACAGCCAATCTCTATCTTAATCGGTTAATTCTGAAACACGATTCCCGTAAACCTCTGCAGCCATCAAACTCGCCTAGCGCTACGGCCGCGAAGCAGCATTCGGCATTGTTGTTGTTTTGGTTGGGGTAGACCGCAGCCTTAAATTAAATAAAATGTATCTATTTTCACCTTTATGACAACGCTTTTATTCTTTGTTTAAAGTTCATTGTTGGTGATGGTGAGTTAATGTTATTGTTTACTAAATTGTTGCGGACATTTTCCATCACTGATTAGTAAATTTTGTAAATCGTCGTGAATTTTGTTTACTAATCAGTGATGGAAAATGTCCGCAACAATTTACTAAACAATAACCCTTTTACAATGGAATTTTTGGCCTGGTCAGGTGAGCCTATCAACGGTTCCCAACATGTCAGGCAGGCGTGTTTGGTTCAGTTGGTTGTGCTGTCCAACAATTAATACACAATTTCACACTGATATTTTTGTCGAATTTTGACTAATGGGCAATCTCTAGCTAACATTACAAGCCAAAAAGTGTTCAATGTACATGAACTGCTGTGTTGGTCTCGGGGTCTCACAATTTGGATTTGATCCAAGGTAATAGCTCACATTTCCTGGGCAAAATGCTATGAGCACTTTTAGGATGGACATTTATATATGAGTGTAAATTTACCTGTGGCAGTTTATTTTGTGCAGAGATGGTGAGACCAGCAACAGGGATGACTCCAGGCAGAGAAGGTTGAGCGGGATGGATGGCAAGGTTGGTGTTCATCAGGATGACGGGTACGCGGCTCAACATGTCCCGGAGGGGGGGAACTTGGGGGAAGTGGTGCTCCACCACGTGGGCCATGCGGGGCAAGTAATACAATTCAAGACCAAGCGCATATGCAGTGTTGAATACCACATTGAGTGTGCGCTCCCACAAGCTCATGTTGTCCCCGAAGGGGAGATGGAGTTCCGAAATATAAGCGAGAGGATTTGGATGTCCTCCAGGATGGCTGGCATGGATAGAAAATCTGTTTGAGTATATACTGAGGATAGGGAGTTTCAAATGATATGCGACAGCTATGGAACACTCTAAATAATAGGTGGGTGAGCCTATAAAAAGGTCAAAATTTTTTGCCGATTTGAGAAATTCTACCATTTCTGGAATTTCAAAAAGATTCTCACAATCAGTGATGAGATGCTGCCATCCATAAATGATACGTTGTGTGAATGACATTCCCTGGAAATTCTCATACACTGTAAACAATTTGAATGATTAGAAGAATGTATAATATGAATCATGTTAGATATCTTAAACGTAAGATGACATATGGATGCGTAATTCAGATACAGTCTCTTTTTTACCAGGAATTCAAAATAGGCATTTAAAGAGCTAAAAAAATTAATCAGCTTCAAACACTAAAGATACAAAAAAAATAATTGCACAATATGTATTTTTATATCTTTATGCAATATGAAATAGCATAATGTGCAATAAGTTGAGAGTTATTGCTCATATAAATGAATACAGAAAGTGCTAAATTAAAATTAATTTTATTTAAATAATACTTGATTTTTCTATTTATCTGATATACAGTTTAACCATATCATGCACATATATGTTACATATAAATTTGCCAATTTAAAAAGTCGAGTTTCGTTTTTATCGTTAGATTCAGGATACCTTACGTTGAACAAACTTCTAATTTACACGTACAGTAGATGCTCTCTTAACCGACTTCTGATCAACCGTCTGTCGGATTAACTCACCGTTTTCCAGGAATAATAAAACTTCAGCCGTGAGAGCTGTTGTTGCGATAATTATTTAAAAATCAATTTAATGTTTCAACGAGTTGATCATACGTTTCCGTAGCAAGTCAAATTTAGTCAGTTGCTCTCAATATTTTGTGCCGTTATTGTTTACTGGGAATTGTGTTTGCTAAATTTTGTTATTTAATAGTTTTTGATACCATAATTGTTTGTTTACTTTACTAACTAATTGATTGTGTTGAGAACAATTGATTGAGTTTAAACAATTTTGATCAAATTTTCAAATGTTTAAGTGGTTTGAACACATATTTATGGTATTTTTTGGTTTAACCGACCTTTTTCCTTATCCGATCATAGTCTGGTCCCATAGGGGTCGGTTAAGAGAGCTTCTACTGTACTGTGTTTAGGGTATATCTAACATAAAAAATAAATATTTTTAAATTTTCCTTTCAAAGGGACGTGTGTTAACTTTTAAATAAATGATGGTTTGGTATCATCAGTCAACTTGCATATTTGATAAAAAAAGACACAATTTTTGTATCATTGCCAGGGAATATACCAAATATAGGCTACCTAGACGACCCCCTAGGGTGCCAAAGGCCTGAAGGATAACATCGTGACAAAGATGAGCGCCCCCCATCATTCATGAAGAGTGCCCCCAACCAAAAGTGCCCCCAACCAATGGTAACGAGCACCCCAGATCGGCGGTAAAGAGTGCACTGACTGGCAGTAAACGGCCCCCTTGATCGACGGTAAACAGCACCCCAGATTAGCGATAAAGAATGCCCTCAATCGGTGGCAGTAGAGAACCGCCGATTAGCGGTAAAGAGCAACCGCAATTTTCGGTAAGTAGCGTCGCCAATCAGCCTTGAAGAGGGCCCCAGCTTGACACTGATAACCAGGATTTTAGCAATGGATTAATATTTCTAGTGCAAATTTTGATGATAGTAATCTGTAAATATCTTATTTTGTAGTATGCAAGTTTTTTATCTGATAATAAATTGGTAATAAAAATATTTTTATTTTAAATGTAGTTTTGTACGTAATAGCGGATAATCGAAATTGTACGGGTGGGGGCTATCAACACTTTTGCCTAGGACTAGGCAGAAAACCTATGTTGGCCCTGATTCCTGCAAAACCATAAAAGTTTTTAAATTGACTGAAAAATTGGAAAGTTTGTAAGAGTGTGTTAGTTAGGTCTATGTGCGGTAATTTGATTTAATTTTTGTGTTTAATTCTTTCATTTCTTTATTTAAATATACAGGGTGTTTCAGAACTCCCTGACAATATTTTAGGGCATTGTTCCTGGGTTATAAACATAACCAAATATCGTATTTAAATTGTCTGGAAATCTTTAGTTACTCACACAGCCGCCATTTTGTTTTTTTCACATAATAATTTTTATTTCCGTAACGAATGGTTGTATTAAATTCATATTTGGCATGGATCTTTATCATACCAAAGTACATTTCCAAGAAAAAAATTAATTTTTTCCGCTGTATTTTTTCAAAATGGCGGCTATTTTAAATTTTCAAACGCAAATATCTCAAAATCGGTAAATTTTATAAAAATTTTACAAGACACAAAAAAGTTGACAAATTAAATTATCTAACCAATGGTACCAAGTTTGTAAGGATCTGCCAACAAATAACGGAGTTATTGTGATTTTTCGAAATGAAAACATTGATTTTGCTGTTAAATGGCCTTAATTTGCATAGATTTTAATGCAAAATCAGTGTTTTCATGGTGAAAAATCACAATAACTCCGTTATTTGTTGTCAGATCCTTACAAACTTGGTACCATTGGTTAGATAATTTAATTTGGCAACTTTTTTGTGTCTAGTAAAATTTTTATAAAATTTACCAATTTTGAGATATTTGCGTTTCAAAATTTAAAATGGCCACCATTTTGAAAAAATACAGCGGAAAAAATTAATTTTTTTCCTGGAAATGTACTTTGGTATGATAAAGATTCATGCCAAATATGAATTTAATACAACCATTTGTTACGGAAATAAAAATTACTATGTGAAAAAAAACAAAATGGCGGCTGTGTGAGTAACTAAAGACTTCCGAACAATTTAAATATGATATTTAGATATGTTTCTAACCCAGAAACAATGCAATAAAATATTGTCAGGGAGTTCTGAAACACCCTGTATATAAATACAATATTTTGGAGCCTGGAGAGGTTGATCCCTTGGATACTTGCCGTCGGGTTTGTTTCCCTGTGGTATCAACACTTGTGTGATGTTGTGTTCTCTTGCCTCGGGCAGAGGATGTTTGGTGACCACAGTGAGCTCATGGCCTCGGTGAGACAACTCTCGAAACAGAGGGTTGAAGCTGAGCAGTAGACTGCCGGAGACTCCGGGATAGAAGACTAGTATGCGGGACCCGCTGGCCACAACGCACATACCACACACCAGCAGTGCCACAACGCGATGAAGCTTCCACTGGTATTAAACACAAAATATCATTATACAATAGAGTTACAGACTCTAGCAAATTAGGAAGGATATCTGTTTCGGGGAATCTCCACATGTTTTGAATAGACTAATATCTTTATGATAGACAATCAATTATTTTAACAATTAAAATAACGAAAAATTATATGGGCTTTTTGGCTACGAGGAATTGATTTGAGCTGGTCCCATGAAGTGCCAATATTATGGACATTTTTTTGCTAGCTACTATAAATTATTGAACAAATACCCACATCGCAGCAGACATACTTACTCAGGAAATTTCCAATGAAATTTTGGTAAGTTTTTAAATCTCTCTATAAACATTATGGGAAAGAGTATGTAGGTGTGCCTCCATATGAGGTTTGTATCGAAATATAAGTTAAACCTTATCTAGTGAATCTACATACCAGATTTTATCAATCTATGTAATAGGTCGCCATTTCAGTAAAGGTATTAAGGTATTAAGGTATTAGATACGGGAGAACCTCGATAGTTTGACACGAAATTTCAAACTATAGGGAGTACATAGGAAATGTTAACATAGGGTGTATAAAAATTCATGGGTTAATTTAGGATTGGAAACACTAAGTTTTAATAAAATCATAACTTGATTGAACTTTAACATAACCAATATCCACCACTTTGTTTACATTTCACCTTTGTCAGTTTCCAACATGGACACTATCACTCGTTACTGACATGTAAGTTATCACGGACACTGTCAAACTATTGAGAGCCCAACTATCAAGGTTCTACTGTATATCAACAAGTTAGATGGTTTTCTTGATTTCCATAATAAGTAATAGTAATATGGGAAACATATTTTTGAATTTTCAATAGATCTTTGTTATTTTGTTCAATTAACAAAAGATTTTGTCAAAATCTCCTTATTATCATCCTTAATCTCATTTATCCCAAGAAAGCATAAAAAATTGTCATTGATATGATAACCTTGATTTTTTATATGTTAATATATAAATTAGTTTTAAGTAATAGTAAAATAAAATTAATTCATAACCAAAACTAACATGCAAGATCTGTTTATAAATCTCAAAATATAATAGTAGTTTTCATTACTAGAAGCAAAAGTGGGTCTTTTTGGTGCGCAGTCGAGTTTTTAAAAATGACTAAGCATCAAAAAGACATTCTTGCTCCGAGAGATAAACAACCTTTTTTTATAATGCGGAATTAAACTTTTAATTGTTAAAAAGATTAACCAGTTAAGCTAAATTAATTCTTCAAAATGCTAAATTGTTAGTTTTTTTAATAGTTTAATTTAAAATTGTCAAATTAAAAAAAAAGAGCAATTAAAAACCCCATATCCAATGTGATTATTAATCATAAGGCCATCGTGTAGCCCAATACTAAGAAAATAGTTTAACTTTTTCAGTTGATTCTTTTTCATATACTCACAAGAAGTTGCTCATTATTAGAAACTGAGTCTACGGTTAATATAACAATTTAATTATTTCACCTCAAGATAAATAAGTAATAATGTACAAACCATCTCCACAATCTCCACAGTAGAATTGTTTTGGACATTGACTACTAACCCTAGTGGACACGGTTGATAAAGTAATCAGTTTTGCCTTTGGACTAAAAACATGAATCGGCTGGTCATAACATAAACAATAGAGAGTTTTGCAAATGTACCGTACTGTGAATAAATATGGTACCATTGAGTAAGTTATTTAGCTTATTTATTAAAAGATTTATCTACTTTTTACTGTTTATAAAGTTCCAAATTAAAGTCTTTAAAAAGTAATCAACAGTACTGGTAAAGGGCAAAACCTTTTTATGAAATTATATGTGTAGGTAGTACACATTTCCCCCAATTGAAATAAACAAATATAGTTTTTTAATGTTCAAGTTTTAGTGGGTCTTTCATAAATTATGTTTTTTTAAGGCTTCTTTTTCATATTATAGTATCACATTCAAAACAGATGCAAGATATTTATATTTAAAAGTTTGCAAAGAAAAAAAAGAGGTTAAAGCCCTCTATATGTGACATATTGTGTTTTGAAAGTTTGACTTTTAAATTCAGTTCAGGCACATTTGCTCCGTTGTGATTTTATAGTAAAGACCAGAGGCTTATAGGGGCAAAAGCCCCTAGTAATAAAATTAAAATAGTATAGAACACAGCGGATTTCCAGTAATTCACTACAAAAGTTCCTTGAAAATATAATTTAACTGATAACATTTTAGCAATGTCATATACATAGGTCTTCCTCCTTCAAACCACTCTTTACAATCCAGTACTATTAAGACACCCGCTATATATTTTTCTTTTCATCTAATATAATTTTCATTATTTTTTCATTATTATAATATGGAAAAGTGACATGGAGAACAAACATGACAGATGTTCAGCACCCATTTCAGGGTTAGTACACTTTCAATAGTGTTCATCAAATTTTATTGCTTTTTTAAATAAATAAATTTAATGAATATTTTCGTTTCTGTCCGATTTTATTATTATTGACACCAAATTTAAACACATAATTTCAAAGTAAGATTTTCTTCACTCAATGTCAATATTCTGCTCTCCGAATCAAATCACTTGTTTTCGTGTAAACACATCAGACATTATTTACACTATACTTTTGATCTATAATCTTTCACATTATTTCTCATTTTGCTGTAAAGTTTTGAACATGCTTCTGTTTTGACTGTCTGTGGGACAAACGTCTTTGATCTAAAACTCTTTCCTCATTCTGAAAACTGTCAAATGCCCAATTTTTTATTAGAAATTCACTTACAGAATCCGAACACTTAGTTGACTGCAACACTATAAGTTTAATTAATATTTGATCTTTACTCAATGTGATAATTTGACTTTCATTTTAAATTCAATCCAATTAACCAAGGAGGCGTTTCTTTAACCTTAATTTATTTTCCATTTTCCTTGAATCAGAATGCTTTTATGATTTGCATATCAGTATTTTTTATATTTATTTTTTACTATGTAAGTGCTAAAGTAAAAATCTGCAGTCAATTTGTAATAGTCTGTAATATTAGTAACGCTCCTATATAGTGGGCTTTTTTTCTCACCAAATGCAACAATTATCAGTTTTGTTTTTTTTTAGTATTACCACTTGAGATGAATATCATCTTCTCTCATTGTCATCTTCTGGATCTAGTTTTTAAAAAAGAACCCCTGTCACAGCAGACGTGCGTCCTCAGCAAATTTTCCAATGGAATTGTGGTATATTTTCTATTTCCCCATAAAAACATGTTGTTGAGAGTATGTAGATTTGCCACCATATGGATTTTGATGGTAAACATGAGTTAAATCCTACCTATAGTGAATGTATATACACAATTTTATCAAGTTAAGGTTCTCTTTATTTTCCCCATAAACCCCATAGGGGTGAGTACATAGGTTTTCTGCTATATATATATGGGTTTTGTAAGCAAATATAAGTTAATCCCTTCCTAATGAGTGTAAATATCAAATTTTATCCAAATATGTCAATAAATAAGCAAGATAAAAGGTTTTTTTTATTTCCCCTAAGCATAACATGGAAGACATAGTTTTTGGATTTCCTCCATAACCGTTTAAGCTAAGAAAAAATTAAAAATACTAGATTGTTTATTTTTAAGCTCTTTTAAATGGTTTAAGTTAAAATTGTTAAACTTTAAAAAAATAAGGTAAAAATGCCAAAAACCCACTTTTTACCCTTTTCAAACCCCATAAAAACCCGTTCCCATGGCTCGATCTTTCTGGTTCGCTAACCCTTTCAAGTAGATGCTGGCTTTCATCCCTGTACTAAATTTCATCAAAATTGGAGGTTCCGTTCAAAAGTTGTCGTGTTCATGGACACACACACACACACATACACATATAATTCGTTTTATATATATATATATATATATACATTTTTTATTTTTTTTATTTTACAAGACACAAAAAGTTGTCAAATGGAACGAATGGTGTTTTTGTTTTCTGGGGACCTCAGAATGAGAAAGTAACATGGTCCCGGGCTTAGGTCTTACAATAGCTACTACTGAAATAGCCTATTCCCTATAGGGAAGTTCGCTAAAAGAAGGATTTAGAAATACTTCAGTCTTTATATTGTTATCTTATCTTATACTCTAACCTTATCTTATCTTATCTCATTATTTATCTTATTATATTATCTTATACTCTAAAACAAAGCTCCGTTTGTCCGGGCAAAGTTTTTTTTCGCTCCAAGGATTTTTTATTTTTTTATTGAATACGGGGGTTTTGGCCACCAGAAATCGATTGAAGATGGTCCCATAGCTGGGAAAAATCCAATTTCGCGCTAGAGCCCTTCAAAGATCCCATGTTATCCTTATGGAGATTTTTAAATTGAACAAAAATCAGCTGATAATTGTAGATAATATTAACCAATATGTTATATCTTTAAAGAAAAATTATACCTAAGTGCAGCACCCTTCGGCCTGGCGAGTGAGCGAAGCGAACGAGCTCCTCATAAAAACGAAGAGGGCGAGTGAGCGGAGCGAACGAGCTTCGTGTGAGAACGAAAGTAATAATTTTACCGAGCTTAAGCTCGGTCCTCCTGGTACTATACTCTAAAACAAGCTCCGTTTGTCCGGGCAAAGTTTTTTTTCGCTCCAAGGATTTTTGACTTTTTTATTGAATATGGGGGTTTTGGCCACCAGAAATCGATTGGAGCTGGTCCCATAGCTGGGAAAAATCCGGTTTTCGCGCTAGAGCCCTTCAAAGTTCCCATGTTATCCTTATGGAGGTTTTTAAATTGAACAAAAATCAGCTGATAACTTAAGATAAAACCAATGTGTTATATCTTTAAAGGAAAATTAATACCAAAGTGCAGCACTCTTCAGCCTGGCGAGCGAGCGAAGTGAACGAGCTCGTCTTCAAAATTAAAAGGGCGAGTGAGCGGAGCGAACGAGCTTAATGTGAGAACGAAAGTAATAATTTTACCGAGCTTAAGCTCGGTCCCCCTGGTACTTATAATAATTTAAAAAAGACACAGAAAGACGTGATTGTATCATTGACTATGGGTCTTAATATTTTAGTATCCATAGTAAATGGTTGTATGCAAAGAGGCTTTTGTGTGGCTTAAATTGACACCTGCCAATACTGGCAAAATAGAAAAAAATAATAGGCAGCCTGCTGCCCTATGTGCTCTACTCTGCACTATAGGGGAAGGGAACGAGTGCTGTAATAACTAGCGCCTCGCAGGCCCCTAAGTATCAAATGTAGGCAAAGCTTTGGAAAAGGAGTGGGGGGATAGTGTTGGTTTCACGGCATCCCAGTTAGTCATTCGGTAGTAGCCAACCGAAACTACCGAGTATCGAAGTATCATTCATATCGAATATCAATTTGAACTCGAACACAAATCCAATTTCAATGCTGCAAAATGGAGGATATTTGTGATCTGCCTAAGTTTTCCAAAATTTGTGTTTCTTTATTTTACTTTATTTATTTGACCACCAAACACCATTTTTACAGAGTAAGAATAAATCTGAACAATTCCCAAAATGGACAGTTCTTTATTGAAAAGTGAGGCAAAGTTACTTCATACCTTATTGGTAAAATGATGAGCGAAATAATTTTTTTTATTATTTTTTTATATTTTTTATATTTTTTATTTATTTATACACGGAATTTTCCATTTTCAATTTCATACAAAACAATTAATATTACAAGAAATGTAAGATTCTATTAATTATAAATCTCCCAAGACCAACTGCAACAATACTTTAACTATTCTAATTAATGATTAACAATAAATAATCAAAACAACTATCAAGCCTGAGTAATACCAGAACATAACGAGTAATAAAACTATGAACGAAATAACAAAATAAATAATCAACAAGAATATAGGAATTAAAGATAAATACAAATACAAGCATAACAGACTTATGTGCCCTTCAAAAATAATTGAGCTATTAATTGCTTCTAGCAACTCTAACAGTAAACGACTAAGTTATAACAAATTTAGGCCTATCCCAAGTAAGACAAAAGTTGTGTAGAAAACCCAACAATTCAACGTAATTACATACTAAGTCGTTAGCAGCACAAAATGCGTATTTTAACCTCTTTTTAAATCACGTTTCAGACAAGTCAGATGTAATGTAATCATTCTGTTAAATTGCGATAGGATTATTAATCCTGGTTAAAGAGAGAGAGAGAGAGAGAGAGAGAGAGAGAGAGAGAGAGAGAGAGAGAGAGAGAGCAAACAGCACATAGATGTAAAGTCATTGACTAATGGTAATGTAATTATTCTGTTAAATTGTGATAGGATTGTTTATCCTGGTTAAAGAGAGAGAGAGAGAGAGAGAGAGAGAGAGAGAGAGAGAGAGAGAGAGAGAGAGAGAGAGAGAGAGAGAGAGAGAGAGAGAGAGAGAGAGAGAGCAAACAGCAAATAGATGTAATGTAATTATTCTGTTAAATTCTGTTAGGATTATTTATCCTGGTTAAAGAAAGAGAAAGAGGACAAACAGAAAATCACAAGCAGGGCCGCCGAGAGAATTTTTGTGGCCCGGGGCAGAGTTTCGGTGTGAGCCACCCCACCCCCCCCCCCCCCCCCCCCCGCTCAGTTCATAGGCTATACTTTGTTACGGTTTGAAGATTTTTATAGGTCTTCAAAAATACATGTGTTACTACATAGCCTATGCAAAGGTAAAATTTTGCTACCATAGATAAAAAAAAAAAAAAAAAACTGCCCGAAGGTGAGGCCCCCTGTCTCTTGGCAAACTGCCCCCCCCTCTCGGCGGCCCTGATCACAAGAGAAAGTGAAAGTGGTCTGGTCTGGTCTGAGCAGTGAGCAGACGACGACTTAGCCGAAACGATGTCGATACTCTACTGACATTCAGTTCGATACTCTACACATTCAATTCGATACTCTACAACGACTACCGAATGACTTGGGATGCCGTGAAACCAACACTATCCGGAGTGGGGCCAGCACCGCCAGTGTTGCCAACCGTTTACCGGATAGATGTTTCAAGGCGCATGTCAAGGTTTTCAATGCAATTGATAACGTGTCTAGGCCTATATAGTTGCGTACCTGTTAGAATATTGGGAACATCCCCCCCCCCATTGTAACCTCGTTTAAAGGCATACAAACTAAAAATGCTATCCATTTACTGAAGAAATATATCTAACAAACCTATCAAATTATTCTAAACTAAAAATACATATTCATAAAATACCAAATTATTGTAAAAACATTTTGAACCATATAGGAGTTAAGGAAAGGAGGAGTTGAGGATTTATTGCACTTCAGGTGAGCTGGTTCGCTACGCTCATTAGCCGTCAGGTTTAGCTCGTTCGCTATGCTCACTCCCTTTCAGGTTCAGCTCGTTCGCTGGGCTCAATCCCTGTCAGGTTTAAACATGCATTAGAGGTGCGTTAAAAACAAAATTGGGTTTAATATTATCCACAATGTCACCACACTCATCCACAATCTTGGGAATATACTTATTAATTTGGTCGAATGCTTGTACAATTATTGGTACAGGTTTCTTCTGTCAAAATGTGTGGTGGTGTGTGATGAGCATGCTCAGTTCTTTTAGTTTTAAAAAGCCAGAGGAGTTACATCGGAGTGAATTTTTAGAGAAAACTTTTCACATATTATATTTAAAGATCAACAAAACGTAGCAAAGAATAAAAAACCTGTAAAATTAAATATTTAACATTTGGTGTTTGAATAGAATTTTAGTTACTATACTTAAAAAGAGATTATTTTTCATCTTAATTTAACTTACAATTAATACATTAATTTGTTGAGGCATACGTTTTAATATATTAGTTATTGAACTAATAAAGATTTAAATAAGAAATACTGTATCTAGAAACATATTACTGAAATATTATTGGTTGACTGCAATTTTTTTTACCACACAGTATTTTAATCTACTATAACGTACTATAATGTATACAGGAGTTCAGAAAAGTCTGCAGCCGGCTAAATATTATTATAATTAATTTATATTGAAGTTTAAAACTCTGTAAATTGAACTGAGTGCTAAAAGCTTATTTTCTAATGTTATTACTGAGAGTGCCCAAGCCCAAGTCTGATGGGGGTCGGTCTACGAGGAGTCAGTAGATAATTTTTTCATCTTATTGTATTGGCTTCGGCAGTTGATAAATAAAACAATCTTAAATGTAAGGATAGATTGATACATGCATTAAATTAAGGGTCTCACTTAGTAAATTACAATGCCTTCAAACCCGGCCTTAAACGGATAACCAAACCGGAATATGACAGGCTAACAAACTTCGCATGAAAATCATGATGAAACTTTGAAATGCAATAAATTGTGACATATTTGATCTTTTGAGGTCGGGTTTGTGGCATATTATTAAGAAATTAAAGACCCTTAAAACAATGTTTAGTAAGGCAATTTACTTCAAGACTTCCTTTGGGGCGACATCTAGACTTTTAGAGAGTCATGAAGAAAAGGTCGCCAATGGTTTTAAAATTTGGAATAGTCATGTATAGTCCTGGACAGTCTTATTGGCGGGTACTGCAATCAACTTTTCCATTTAAAATGGGAGTTTTTAAATTGAACAGCTGATTGAGACAGTCGCCAATAAGCCTGTCCAGGACTATTGTCATTGCTATAGTCTAATATCCTTCATCAAATTTAGTTGTTTACTGCTACACATTGCTGAAGAAATGGTAAAACTTATGTTTAAGACATATTTACATAATGACAGATTCTCAGGAAACTTGATGAAATATTTTTCATAATTTTTATCATTTTAATGACATATTTATTCTATTTTAATGGTAGGTATTTACTACCACACTTACTATAGATTACCCACTGGTCGAAATTCTACCAAAATTTAAATTGATCTGGTCTGGACCCAATTAGTTTAAAATATTGAATAACTAACTAAAACATATCTTCCTGTTTTATAGAATTTACAACAGCTAACAGGGGAGACCTGGGCTAAAAGTCACGGGTTGGTTGTCACAAAGCTTATCTCGTGCCACCAACTACCCTTGGCGCAAGTTTTGCTTGTGACACTTCTTCCTTTAATAGAGAGATAATTTTTCTATTGAGTGGATGTCCCTATCTGTGCGTTTGTTGGAATTTTGGTGTTTTTCCTAATTTTACTCTATGTTAATAAATTTTCTTCAGTCACTTAATTATTTTTTACCATCTTTATCTTATCAGTTATGAACATAAATATCATATTATGATATTAGGTATACTTAAAAGCATTAAACCAGATTTATTAACCAAACAAACGGTTAACCGTTTTCGTTATATGTCGATTTTCATCCAAAATGGTGGCACGGGGCTAGTTGTCACAAACAGGAAAGTGTTGGTTGTCATGTGTGACATCTAACCCCTTTGAAGCATTTACACAATTTGTGTTATCTTCAGGTTTGGAAACAAGGTTTGCAATTTTAAGAGGAATGTACATTATTATATTCCGGGAATGCCACAGATCTATTTGCAAAAAACTCTGAAAGTGATATTTTAACTGATGACCATGACTGTCGCACTTTAAAAATATTTCTAAGATAGCCTATCAGCTTGTTTTACTTACACGATTTTCCATTAAAGTTTGACTGTTATGTTAAATTTACCAAAAAATAAATAAAGCATTCCCAAGGACTGCTTGGAATAGCATTCCCATACGTTATTTTAAAATATTTTAAGCACATGTAAATATAACTTGTTTATATAATGTGTGTAAATATTGTTAATGGAACAATTAATCAAATAATTAATTTGAAATTATTTGATTTTCCATTTCCAAAACATATTGAGTTTATTGTACTTTATTTTAAGTATAATTTTGTGTTAACCCAGTCAGCACAAAATGTGAAAATCACATTTTTTTCATCACGTGAAAAATGTAAAAATTATGTAAAAGTGAAAAGAAGAATATTTTTTTCACGTGAAAATTAAGTGAAAAATGTAAAAAAAAAGTGAAAATGAGAATATTTTTTTCACATTAAAATTACGTGAAAAATGTGAACGTGAAAAAAAGGTGAAAAGAAGAATATTTTTTTCACGTCAAAATTACGTGATAAATGTGAACATGAAAAAGAGGTGAAAAGAAGAATATGTTTTTCATGTCAAAATTATGTTAAAAATGTAAATGTCAAAAACTGATGAAAAATAAATATCATTTTTACGTGAAAATTATGTGAAAAGTATCAAATGAGAAAAAAGTTGAATAATAGAATATTTCTCATGTACAAATTATGAGGCAAAATTTAAATCTAAAAAAACGGGTAAACTAGAGAGTAGGTATTTTTGCATTTAAAAAGTTATGTGAAAAATGTAGATTTAAAAACATTTAATAAAAAAAATGATATTCTAATTTTATTTTACTTTTTGGTTATTGATAATTTTATTTGATCGTCAAAATATCAGATTTACTTATGTAGCGATATTGTCTAATTATAGCTTTCGAAATAACTATTTGAATTTAAATTTGTGGTATCAACAATTTATAATTATTTTTTTAGCCTTTACATTATTCAAACAGTATGTAATTTCATGCGCTGTTATACTAATTTTAATAACACTTTAAATATTTAATACCAATAGTAAAATATATTTACAAAAGATTTAAAAATAATTATTATTAACAAACACATAGTTATTTTAAATTGGGCCAGAGTTTTAATTTTGAATACTTGCTCAAGTACAAGGAAGCTTGAGTATTAAATGTATAAATAGTAATTTAAATCCACAACAGGTACAGTCGAAGTGGCTGAGAGGGTTAAGGCGCTAGGATATTGACTGAAAGCGATATTGAGCTAGGATATTGATTGGCCAAAACCAAGCGCCAGTTTCTCGATCGCCGAACGCCTGACCAACCATGTGATGCGGGCGCAATCTTCCCCGCCCCCTCCCTTGTCATCCATGTCAGTGTTTCCAGACTTGTACGGTTATTGTGGGGGCGTACGGTAATTTTGGCCTTGTACGGTGTACGGTAATAAGACTGTCGTAATGTTGAAATGTACGGTTTTTGTGGAAATAGCAAGTTTATTAGTTGAGAGTCAATTTCTATATCAATACATAGTACTAAACCAAAGGCTACATGTACAAAACATTACCAAACTTACAATTTTTAATGTAATTTTTAATGTACAATTCAATTAATTTTGAAAATCTTAGGAATTTAATTGATGTTGGCAACACTATTATGTCCCAAAGCAATAAGCTCAATCGAAATCAGCGGCAACTTAACCTCCGAAATTTAAACAGTTTTTATATTAATTAAACGCTATAGGTTATTTCCGTTTAAGAGCTGGCTACTGGACTACTGTACCGCAATATTGGTTTTATTATCCATTTTAGAATAATTTTAATGCGTATCTCTAGGACCCCATTTTTATTTTCAATTCAAGTTATACTACATGGTTTTGTTTACTCAGAATGAAGTAAAGAGCGAGTTTTATGAGAAATTCTGTATAAATATTACAAATTACAAAAAAATGGTCAAACTAACGAAAGGTTCAGTTGTTGTTTCTGGCAAAAATCCTTCTTTACTTTATTATACGTAGGTAACAATAGACATTCATCTATCGTATTGAAAATTTAAAAAAATAATGCCAAAGAGAGGAGTGTTAAACATTATTCGTAGGGAGATAAAACCGATGTGATAGCTGAGATCGACAGTGCCGCCGGCTCTAAAAAACAGGGTTATCATTTGTACGGTAATTTTCAGCCAAATTCCCCACAATTCCTTGTTCAGAATTTGGTAGCACTCATTGTGCCGGGCCGGTCGGTATTAGCAGTCTGTCGTCTTCTACGCAACTCTAGCCTTTAAGATTGCCTTCGGAGTTGTGATGTGATGTCAATGCGAAACTAGCGTTTTTACACTGATAGTTCGTAAATAAAAGTCATAAAAGCATAATCTAAACACTAGTGTTACATCTGTCATACGTTCAAATTAATTATGGATGGCAGAAAACGGCTCGGTGGAGCCGAATAAGGAAACGGGCCAAAATGAAGAAGGAAAAAGAAGGTGAACTTTTGCAGAAGAAAATTTAATCAAAAGGCCTATGATTTCGCCTCATGTTTTAATTTATAATATTGGGATTTTTTCAAGGGGTTGTACGTATTTGTTAAGACACAGATTTTTTTACTAACTAACACATAAACTTGTAACTTATGAATTTTTTATCAGTAAAGAATAGTTTTTTTTCTCCTTTTAAGTGTCGGTGTTGTAATTATGTAGGCTGAATATAACTTACTTATCATAATACTTTGTAGTTTTACTTTCTGACTACACACAAGTAAAATCACAATCCCTAATAAAGGGAGCTGGAGGCGGCAAATTAGCTAGGCTTTGCCCCCCTCATAAATCTCCTATAGTCGGGGGCAATAGAAGAGGCGTGTCAAGGTCAAGTTTTTCAAAAAGCCAGCTGATTTTTCTCATTTAATTAAATGTTGAATTTATTTATTTAACTTGACCTTCACCCGCCTGTTCTATTGCCCTCGACTATAGTTACGGTCCTGTGTATGTGATATGAAATGGCGTATTTTTGCCGTTGGAATGTGTTGTGAACTTGGTAGCCGATTTTGAAGGTATTGTAATAAATACATTATAGCACGCACAACCACGTGTAAGTTATACCTATTTTAGCGAATTTCCCTATAGGGAATACGCTATTACGGTAGTAGTCACGGTAAGACCTAAGCCCGGGACCATGATACTTTTTTGTTTTGAGGTCCCTAGAAGCCAAAAACACCGTTCGTTCAAATTGATATATATGTATATATATATATATATCTATATATATATATATATCTATGTGTCCGTGAACACGATAACTTTTGAACGGAACCTCCGATTTTGATGAAATTTGGTACAGGGGTGTAAGCCAGCATCTACTAGGTTGAGTTCGCGAACCAGAATGATCGGACCATTGGAACGGGGTTTTATGGGGTTTCAAAAGGGTTAAAAATGGGTTTTTGGCATTTTTCGACCTTAATTTTTAAAATTCAACAATTTTAACTGAAACCATTTAAAAGAGCTTAAAAAAACAAACAATTTGGTATTTTGAATTTTTATTTTAGCATAACTGGTTACGGGGAAAATAAAAATATGTGTTTTCCATGTTATTCTTATGGGAAATCAAGAAAAGCCTATATCTTGCTTATTTATTGACATAACTTAATCAAATTTGGTATGTACATTATCTAGATAAGGTTTAACTTATACTTGCTTACAAAACCCATATGGCGGCAAACCTACATACTCACCCCCATGGGGTTTATGGGGAAAATAAACAGAACACCATAACCTTATAAAATTTGGTATGTACAATCACTAGGTAGGATTTAACTTATATTTACCAACTAAACCCATATTATGGCGGCAAACCTACATATTCTCATCCCCATGGATTTTATGGGGAAATAGAAAATATACCAAAATTCCATTGGAAATTCGCTGAGTACGCAGGTCTCCTGCGACGGGGGTATTTGTAATTACTATTAATATAGAAAAGAAACAGTACTTGAAACACTAATTGAATACTTTAATAACATTCTAGAACCAAACTGTAAACATTGAATTAAAATGTAAACATTGGAAAACAATACCATATGATAGTTATAATAAAGAGTTTAATAATATGTGTTACTTAAGGCGGGTTTACATTGGTCAAGTTACTTGATTCAAGTTGACTTGAATGTTATGTAAACATTCAAGTAAAATTGGCTGTTTGATTTTTCATGTGGACTTGAATCAAGTAGGCTAATAATTTGTGTTATGATTTGCCAGTATGATCAGCTGAATATAAACAACCTCCGTGAAAAATCTATCTAACAAAGTTTAAATGCAAATGCAAAGACTTTTAAGCTGTACAGTATAAATTATGCGTACAATATTATGAATAATTATTTACTTAGCTTTTATTATTATTTGCGTGGTTAAATGTTAATTAGACCAGATATTCATTTTTTACATAAATGTTAGATTTTGGCCTTAAGCACATAAATTTTAACTGGTTACCATGCATTGTAAGTCACAGTATAAAAAACACGAGTTTGCTCACAAATTTGGTTGCCACAATGTAAAACGAATGTTCCGCAAGACAGACGTTCTGTGTACTGAAGGATTATTTTATGAAACACATATAAAATTTTTTTAAGAATGTTAACTTTGTTTTTGACGTCTTTTAAATTCAAAACGTAAGGTTATTTATGTTCCAAGTCTAGGTCGCACCGTCACTATTATGAACAACATTTAACCACGATTGTTTTTGAGTCAATGTATAAAATGATACATGATGCATTGCCTACTACCCTAGGAGTAGGCTAATATGTGTCTTTCTAAGTCATAATCCGCTTAAGTCTACCTGTAGTATGGCCAGTATGGGGTATTCAACTACACTGGTCCCCAAAATCACAAATTTTTTGCGAAAATTTTGTACAAATTTATCACAAAAAGTTAGAAATTTACCCATCAAAATAAAGTTGGTTATGTATAAAACCATGATCAAACTCATAATGCCTATATAGATGAGCTACAATTAGAAAGAACGCGGGCTCACGCGGCATTCTCCTTCGTCGTTCGGCGACTCATACATGCAACTATCAGTAGAAGGACTGATTCCAGGTCGGGACTGTCCAGATGATTCTGTCTGACCGATAGTTACATGCATGGGGTGGCCTTAATATTTTTTTTTATTCACCAGAAAAACCTATGCTTCATGCGGACTAAAATTGACTGTGTGAATAATTTAGACTACCGGTATTTGAAAAATATGGCATTGTTGGAATTAATTATGTATATCACTGTTTAAGAGACATAATTCCACTAGGTGACAAATCCCTTATCTACTAGAAACGCCCAATTTCGAACTCTTTGTCAAGATATTGTAATAAACCACCACCTTTATTATAACCTATACTACCACAGACAACAGAATTTTGTACAGTTCCGTTTTGGCTTTGATCTTCACAAAGCAGACTTAGGGACTTATGTGTATAAGTTCAAGTTTGTTTGACAGAAAACTATCTGTCTCAAATTCCTCTAAAATTTCACAGTTAAATGAAATGCTATAAAAAAGCAAGAACTATGTTGCATTTGATAAAAATGTAATTTAATACAGTGTAGGCCTATAATATACCAACAAAGAAAGACAAACCAAAAACCAATTTTATATTTATCATGATTAATTTAACTGTGCAAAATCATAACAAAGCCTAAGAAATCAGCTGTAGGCTAGTAAAATATTCTTTGGCAAACTACGGATTTTTGTAGTTGGACAAATTTACTGCAGATAGCTGCACGTGTAATAATAATAAATCTTTACTTGAATGAAGGATTCAAGTGAAATCAAACATGTTCAATTTCTGTCTACTTGAAATCAGCTGTTACTTGAATAACAAAATCTTTACTTGAATGAACGTTTACACGAGTCAAGTCGACTTGACTTGCACTTGACTGTCCATTTTTTCTGACTTGATTCAAGTAACTTGAACCGTGTAAACGACCACTTTTGGTCACAACAACAAACAGCTGTTACTTGAATAACAAAAATTTTACTTGAAAGGACGTTTACACGGGTCAAGTCATGGTCAAGTCGCCTACTTGACTCAAGTAACTTGACCCGTGTAAACCTAGCTATAGAGTTACCACAGAATGTAATAAATAAATAAATAAATAAATTCTTCCATATAACAATGAGGGCGTTCACAAGCATCCACCGCAAAAGCCAACAAAAGCGGTCTGTTTACGTTTTGCCAATCACGTGACTAAATCCAGACATTTTATTTGTGGGATTTGTCACGTGATGGGCAAAAACGTAAACAAACCGCTTTGCGGTGGATGCTTGTGAACGAACTCATTGTAACTTTGAAAGCCTAAAGGGCATTGCCCTATATAGACCAATCTGAATTATAAAAAGAATCTGCTCATCTAATGGAATAAACTACCTTTTTAAATGGTATGCTCACAAGTTGAAAAAAAAGGAGAAAAAGAACCCACATAAAAAATTAATACATAATAAATCAAAGAGATTACGTAGGCCTACCCGTCATTTTTGACGGGCTACACAGCTAGCAAATATATTTATTAGATCGGTCGGTATTCGAAACTCCGTCTTGTAAGAGCGGCATTTTCCATTGTTGAAGCGTTGAAGCGCCTGCGCTTTTGGAACAGCTGTGCGGTACATGATTGGCAGCACTGAAGGCGCTACCCCCACTGACTCCACTGCCAAGCCTTTGCCTACAAGATAACTTAGGGAGCCGCGAGGCGTTATTTTAGTAGAATAATCCTATACTATAATACGAGGAATATCTGAAGGGATGTGTGTTCCACGATCTCGAAATCTAGCTGTTAGATTTTGCTTAAAGTTTGCATTAAAGAGTGTTTTGGACCAAAAATAAGTTTAGAAACAGCCTCAACCCCAGGAAAAATCGAATTTGGTCTAAAATTAAGTTTCAAAATTGTAATTTTTAACATTAGTCTTATGGGTTGCTATTTTGGTAACGAAATAACAACGAAATGTAAACAAAAAGAAAGAAACATTAATTTATTTATTTATTTATTTATTTATTTGCATCAACGGACAAACCATTTTACAGAAATAAAGAGAAATAAAGTGATGGCCTTATTGCTAACAATATAACATAACAAAGGAACGAATCATAATATACTATAATAATCATACAATAATAATACGTGCAGTAATATCATGATCGACAAAACATAATACAATGTGAGAGCTAGCCAAGATAAACATGCAAGATTGTGAATAAATAGAAAATAACAGTTGTAATCGTGCTAGTTTACAAACAAGTGACATGTATGAAAATTGAATTATAGAATCATTGTAATGAGACATTATAAACTAAATAACAACCATATAAATAACAAGCAAAAATTTATAAATGATCTGGCAAGAAAAACACAAGAATGAACAAGTGACTAGAAAAGGATGACTAGTTCAATGAAGTTAATCACAGACGATGAGAGAGCCGCTTCACACTGCTTTTGAAGACCCTGACTGAGGGAGCGAAGAAATCCACCATAGACGACACCTCATTTCCAAGACGCTGTATACGGTCGAGTGTAGAATTGAGTTCATAGTTAGTCCTCAGGTATCTGCGCCAGAAGATATCTCCGGACCTTGTTCGGAGTGAGCATCGGAAGGATATTGCCTCAAGGAGTTCAGGAGAGTCAATGAAGTTGTTGATTAACTTGTAGAGAAATATAATATCATGGTGATCTCTCCTGGTAGATAATGAGAGGAGGTCAAGAGCATCAGCCAATTGATCCACAGGAACCTCCCTGAACCTGAAGCCATGACGTACTCCAATCATACGAAGAAAGCGGGTTTGGACTTTCTCAAGTTCCTTCTTCAAGGTGATCTGATGAGGGGACCACACAACAGAACAGTACTCAAGTATCGGGCGCACAAGGGAGCAGTAGAGCAGTTTCAATGAATACGGACATTGAAGCCCAGAGAGGGAGCGGCGAATCAGTCCGAGGATCCTATAAGCCTTAGAACAGATGACGTGCACATGCTCTTCAGGGTGTAATGAAGGAGTAAGAACAACTCCCAAGTCTTTAGCGGAGGCGGGGCGTCCCAATACCTCATTATTCAGGTTGTAGTGGAAAAGTATGGGGTTCTTGATGCGGTGAAAGGTCATTATAAAACACTTCTTGACATTCAACTCCATGCAGTTCAAAGCGCACCAAGTCTCCACACGTTGAAGGCTATCTTGCAGAAGTAAACAGTCATCATTAGTTGTAATCTTCCTGAATAGTTTAATATCATCGGCAAAAAGAAGGCACGATGATCCAATAAAGTCGACTATGTCGTTAACAAAGATGTTGAATAGCAGGGGTCCAAGGTGTGACCCTTGAGGGACACCGGAGGTAGCCAAAATTACAGTAGATGATGTCCCACCAAACTTGACAGACAGTTTCCGCCCCTCAAGATAACTTTGAAGCCACAGTATGAGTGATCCCGTGATTCCATAGCCGTTGAGCTTGGCCAATAGGTGCGAATGGCTCACCCTATCAAAGGCTTTGGAGAAGTCAAGGTATATGGTATCGAGCTGCTTCCGGTCACTGAAGGTAGCCACTATTTGGGATTGAAAAGAGACCAGATTGGTAGCTGTAGACCTGCGATAAGAGAAGCCATGTTGGCAAGTAGAAATCTTTGAAGAGAAGTAGTAAACCATCCTTGACAGAACCAGCTTCTCGAATAACTTGGCCAAAGCAGGTTGTATCACGATTGGACGGTAGTTTTTAGCTTCTTCCTTTGAGCCGGACTTGTGAATTGGGACGATGTGACCCTGTTTTAGAGCACTTGGAAATACTCCGTGAGAAAGTGACGAGTTGAAGAGAAAGAGTAAGGGATCAACAAGTATGAGTTTACAGTATTTCAAGACCTTGGGTGGAATAAGGTCAGGACCACACCCTTTCGAGTCGTCAATGTCATCGAGAGCCAACAGAAGTTCTTTTCGAGAGATCTCGACTTTAGCCAGTGATGTGTTGTCATTTGATGTGAAGCTCTCCGCAGGTGCCGACGGTTGGGTGAAAACAGAAGCAAAGAATCTAGCGAACATCTCACACATACTTTAGATACTTTAGATACTTTATTTGAAACACCGACACACTCTGTGGTGCGTATTTTAAGGTGAGTATGACTGAAGGGGTGAGTGTGATGATTGTAATGGATCGGATGAGGTGTAGCTTTGTTACTGACAAATATCAGCTGTTTCATTTGTCAGGATCATTAATTAATAGCCCAACGACCAAAGGCAGCTGGGTCCAGTATCAAACCATCAAAAAGCACTAACTTTTCTCAGGATCGAACTGGCGACCTCTAGATTTAAAGGCGAGCTCTTTAACCACTCAGCTACCATATCAGAGGGGTCACTGGTTTCGTGGTTATCGTATCGCAGGGTTGAAGGAAATGAGTCTTGACGTCTGACGTTGTTCAGGTAAGTCCAGAAGATCTTTGGGTTGGTCGGAATTGTATTTTGAACGTGAATGGTGTAGTTCGAGAAGCAAGCCCTTGATAGAACACGACATCTGTCTCTAACGTAGGAAAATTGCAAATATGTAGCTCGAGATAAGGACATCTTGTATTGTTTATGCAGTCTCTTCTTCTCGATAACCAGCTGCCTTAACTCAGAGGTGAACCAAACAGGAAAGACAGTAGATCTCGGTCTCTTCGAAGGTGTGTGGCGAAGAATAATATTTCTTAATTCTGATGTAAAAGTGTTGAAATTGCTGTCTATATCAGACGAAGATCCATGGCGAAAGTCAAAATTTATGTATTGTAATTCTTTGACGATGGAATCCAGGTTGCATTTCCTAAAGTCGTAAACCTGAGATGTAGGGCGACAGTAGCGAGGACTGTTGAGAGTGAACGTAGCATTCAAAGCTGGATGATGGGGGTCGGGAACCACCAATGGAGAAGGCTCCTCATAAACTTGAACAGTGTTCAAGGTTGAAAAGATCAGGTCAAGTAGAACTCCCCTTTATAATACGAGGAATATCTGAAGGGATGTGTGTTCCACGATCTCGAAATCTAGCTGTTAGATTTTGCTTAAAGTTTGCATTAAAGAGTGTTTTGGACCAAAAATAAGTTTAGAAACAGCCTCAACCCCAGGAAAAATCGAATTTGGTCTAAAATTAAGTTTCAAAATTGTAATTTTTAACATTAGTCTTATGGGTTGCTATTTTGGTAACGAAATAACAACGAAATGTAAACAAAAAGAAAGAAACATTAATGTTAAGCAGACTTTTTGAAACAGCTGTTAACTGTGAAGAGGTATAGTTGGTTGTTGGTGGAAATTTAATTGCTTTTTTACCTTGACACTATAACAAAAGTGAATAAAAACCAACGAGCAAGGCTCGGTTAACCTGGTACTAATATAGGAAGGAGGAACTTAGGAACGTAGGAACGGAACGGACAACTGGGACAACGAACAACGGAACAACGGAGACGACGAGGACGAGACAGACTGGAGAAGGACGGAGACAGAGACGGATGAGAGGATGGCCGAATCTATTGTTTTTATTTATGTGTCAAATTTTTGTTTTTAAGTTAATTTCTTTGATTATTTATAAGTGTACTATATCAGATTACTCGTGAAATTTGCATTCGTATTTTAAATGTTTGTTTCGTTCATTAAAGCCCTGATGTATTTTGTGAACGGCGTTTCTGACCATAAATCTGACTTCTGGGCTGTGCTGAAGGTTCACTGACATCTGAATTAATATTACTTTGGTAAGTTTTCAGCAGCTAGTTATAACAAAATTATTTTGGAAATTTTCGTTACTTTGTTTCAAAAATTTATCAATTTCACACCTATTTTTGTTTGTTATCTACCTAGCCTATGGTAACTTATATAATTTCCTATAGGAATTAAGATCCTGTCTAGTGACAGGAATTACAGTATGTACTGTACAGATATCTCAGAATATCTTGGCCTGTGATGGCTGTTTACAGCTATAACAATTTAAGTAGAGTGTGGTTAATCCAATAGTTGCAAGATACTCCAAAGTTGCAGACTGTTTTTAGTCCAAATGTTTGTTTACCAATTTGAATCCTGTAGTGGAGTATGACAGAGGCCAAGATATCCCCGGTAATCTGTACCCCTTAGTAAGTTACTGTAACTTACTGATTAGTTTATTGGCCTAACATTTTGGAAGTAATCTCTAGGTAGGCCTACATATTTTTAAGCAATAAGCCTACGGCACCATTTCACGATAAGGCTTAAGTACCACACGACTAATCTAACTATTTCTTAAGGATATTACCACAATCTAACACAAGACACAGTTTCGTGACAATCATAATTTACTTGAAAGCTCGGAAACAGCTAAGTTAGTAGTCCCTGGTGTCTATCCCTCCAAGCACCCCCAGAGTTTTATGCATTTTTGTAAGGTTTTGCAGAATTATAAAAATAACAATTAAACTTAGTAGTAAAAAATATATTTTATGATCTAGTTCTATGTAAATATTATATGAAAGTAACCTAGTAAAACTTAGAAGCCCTCTGGTGCGGCCTCGGATGGTTCGACCGCTGGATAATCCAGCCGGGCGAAACTTCGTTATCCGACTCCACCGTTATTATTGATGTGGAAATTTCAATATTGTGATAATAATTGAATTCTATAGATGATACAATTACGCGATACGATTCCAGTTTTATCACCTGATTTATTTTTGTTCTAATATAACTTCATTAAACATACCAATACCTTTTGACAATAAAACAAATTTACTGCAAACAAATAACTGAAAATAACAAAAACAACTACAAATTTTAGCTTATGTAAAACAACATAACATTATTAAAGAAGAACACAAAATAAACTAACCAAGTTTAGTATGTAGGTGTATCTTAATTGTGAGAAGAAGCAGACTTCTTTAGACCTAAAATGGTGTCACACCAAATGCTGCAAAATATGAAGGTATTTTTTTGTATTGTATTGAGGGAATATGCGTTATAAATGTTTCCAAACACCATTGATTTTGTTGTGATAAACATCGTTGTCAATAATAGTGACGGAGGTTTATGGTTACATTGTTAGGTTAGATTATTATTATGAGTATAGTATAAATAAATTACCTTATGGTTGTATTAGGCATATCTTATCAAAGGATTACAACTAGGCCTATCGGAGAATTGCAATATTGAAATTTCCACATCGATAATAACAGTGGATTCGGATAACGAAGTTTCGCCTCCAGCCGCGAACCTTCGTTTGGAAAAATTCCAAATAAACTTAAATCGGTAAACATTAGCCTAAATTTGTTCCTAAAATAATGTTTTATAACAGAAAACATGTTACCGTAATACATTTTTATTTACTTAATACAAAAAAAGTCTGTAAAATTTGAACATTTGTATCAAATTAATTTACATGAAGGTGAGTAAAAAAGTTAGAATAACTAGGTAGCCTAATAAAGTTAATCGTTTTTATGAAAAGGCCATTGCTTCTTTAAAAAGACAATTAAATATTTTAATTAGGCGTAGGCTACGTAATAGCCTACAAAGTTGGGTTTACAAAATATATTCAATTTTGTTAGAGTGAGCGATCTGATGGTCAACATCATAAAACGCTATTCAGGCTATTTACCTAAATCATCCTAATAACAAAAGAGGAACTCTAAGTGAAAGAATTGTTCAATAAAAGTAGCTATTTCACAAATACTGTTTTTGGTTTATTAACATGATTGTTAAATGAAAAACATTATTGATCTGATGGTCATGCGTTTGATGAAACATCGCTTTCCTTAAAGAATGTATGTATAGGCCTAGTATTGCAGGGAGGGGTCCTAATAGTTCTTTATTAACAGTTTATTATTGCCTGGATGGAAGCATTCGACCATATGATGTGAAGGGCGAAATTCCATCAGTAAGCCAAATTTATCTGAGGCAAGTCACGGGCTCGGGCGTACTGCTTTCCTGTTAGCAGTTTAGGTATGAGACATATTGTTGATCTGGTGCCTCAACAGTGCTTTTCGTGCGGCAACCCGCTTAGATGTAGAGCTATTTGTATTTAAATCACTCTACCACGCTTATTATGAACTGATTTCCATAATCTTTACATCAAATTAAATTTTATAAAAAAAATATAACATAAACCTTGCTGCCTTGTGTAGTTTTTATGCAATTTAAGATGAAAGATTTTAACCCATTTGTGCCCACTTTCGACATTTGTCGACGCTGTATTTTAATTTATGAAAGTCCATGGAATTTTAGGTTTTTCATGATTAAAATTGGCATTTTGGAGTGAAAATATATAATTATCTTTCGTATTTAAAGACCATAGAGGCACACACACAGTAAACAGAAGTAAAAAGTAGCAAAATCAGTGTTGACCAAGGTGCAACTCTCAAAGAATTAACCAATCCCGTCAACTTCCACGCAAGCCTGCCACCGTTTATTTTATGTGGGCCCTCCCACCAACTTTGCCACAGATCGGCTAACCCTTTAAGAGTTGCACCACCAGGTGCAACTGACGCAGACATCCTGGCCAAGGATGCCTACGCCTTAGCCATCTGAGCTATCACGACCGGCAGCCTAGACATGAGAATTTGGGTTTTGAATGGTGCGCGCCCCTAGCGGGGAAGACTGTGGGCCGTTGCTATGCGAGTTCGCTACAAGAGCGCAGCACTAAGCCACTGCACCCAATTTGAAAGAATTAATTTGGGCATAAATGGGTTTAACATCCACCATTTCAAAAATACGAATAGTAAAAATAGGCCTAGGTTATTTTTCTTCATGTAGACCAAATTGCCTCAAAAAGCTGTATACAACAAGCTGTATTAAAAATTATTCTAAAAAAAATCAAAATGGTGGCTGTATGGTTAACTATGGAGATTTGGAAATTTTGAATATGATTCATTTTGGCTTGTCTTTAGGTCAGGAATAATAGTTGAAAAGGTTCGGTAGAGAGTTCAGGGACACCCTGTATATGTGAGGCGGAAAGGAAAAAGGGACCTGTTCGCGGCAATTTTCTATATTGAGTTATTCATATTTTTTAATTCCTCATTTAATTCCTAACAATTTGGTGCAAGTCCCGCGAGTCTACGATTTTTTTTTGTTAAAGATATAGGACCTTGAAATTACGTGAGAAAAAAGAGCCATTTTCAGAAAAATCTTTTTGAAAATTCAAATTAGCATAAAACATTTATTTTTCATATTTAAGAAACAATTTTGGTACCAAAATAAAGCTGTAAATGTCCTCTTTAATGGAAACACATATTTTTGTCTTAACTCACAGTAGTTTTAAAGAAAATAATATGTTTTTATCAAAGCATGTCGTGAAAAGTGGATATTTAAGAAAAGGGACTTCTTCGCGGTCCTATGTTATTTCTCCATAACGAATTGCAAAACTGCCGAAAGCGACCTCTGGGCAGCATTTTCTGGTTTTTATTTGAATGGCTCCGCCGAAAAACGTTCTATGTGACAAAAATACAAATTTAGAGATTTTTAGTGAAAAAGGTTCTAACAGACCTCCCCAACATCGGGGGATATTTTGCGTTGGAAATATTTATGTTGGCATCCCTGATTTTAGCTGTACATTCCGGCGCCGATTTCGGGAGTTCGCGGAGTTATTGGCGAATAAGGTTCTATCAGCCGCGATATGGAACCTCCGACGGCTGTGCCGCTGTCACCCAGCGACATAAATCGTTTTAATTTTGGGGAAAAAAGGAAGTTAAATATCGGGAAATGGAAAGATAAGAATAGAACGAAAGGAGAAACGCCGGATTGACATATATATCTAAAACCAAAAAGCCTGTACCAGGAAAACTGCCACCGGGAGAGGTAAGTGGAATAACGTTCTAAGTGCTAAGGCCTGATACCTTTTGATACCTGTATAAGTTTAAAATGTAATTGTTTTTTTAGTATTGTTTTCTAATATTAAAAAATGATTTTTTTTCTCTGTCAAAAATATTTTTTGGACTTAACTGTTATTATTATTATATATGTTGAACAATAATATCATACGTTAAGAAAACATTTTAATAAGTATTAACGTTTTGTCTAAGATTTTAATGTTATATTTTTATAATATTCTAATAAAAGTGTTTTATATTCAATTTATTATTGAATTCATGTTGGTACTCCTACATTTCATGAGGATTTTTAGCGGCAGAGGCTACGTCCGGGAAAAAACGTTTCAAAGGACAGGCGATTAGAACGTTTTACCCCCCAAAAATGCATAAAAATTGTTAAAAATCTGATTTTGGTGAGTAAAAGTGTTGTATAATACTACTATACGAGGTTATATATTTAGTTTTAAAAGATAATTGGCAAAAAATAATTCCAACCTAAAAATTACGTAAAATTTTAGAAATCAATCTTCTTTCTGCCTTTTCTCAAAAGTAGGTTTTTGTCGCATACTGTAGAACGTTTTTCGGCGGAGCCATTCATTTATTGAAAGATGTTCTATATTTACAATTAACTAGTTGTAGTTCACCTTGTCGCTAATAGAATTCGTCAGAATGCAGGTTTCAAAGTGTAGCATAGCTTTTAGATTGGTTTTAAAAAGGGACCTGTTTGCGGCAATGTTATTTCTCTATAAGCGCGAAGAGGTACCTTTTCTCAAGCTAGACATCGACTACTTTAATCATTATTTTGAATGTTTTATTCGATTACAAGTGTTTTGTAATGAATTTCAACCGCTAAAGGATGAAATGGAGCATATTAAAATGCAAACAACCGAAAATCGATATTTTTGACCTCAATCGATAAAACTGTCCACACTGTAAATTTTACTTTTCCGCGAAGAGGTCCCTTTTTCCTTCCTCCCTCACATATATAGAAATAAAATATACTTATTTCTATAAGGGTTTCGTCTGTAACACCTCTTTTTCTCTCGACCTACATAACCGATTTTTAAGATTGAGGTGTCATTTAAAGCTTATGATGTAGCGCATGGGCAAATGATGATTAAAAATGTAATTTCGTTTTGGGCTTTGCCCCCCTAGCTGTTTATTTATTCCTAGTAGGGCACTTAAAAAAATTTGAATTGTAATTTAACAGTAAACAAAAATAGATCTTTGTCACTTCATAATCAACATTCGAACGCACTGTAGGCGAGTTTCTCTCACACAGAATCATAAAATGCCCCATAAAAATAGAGACCTTCAATTTAATTAATGAATAAAACTATGCACATTTGATTCTTATGGTGTCCCTGTATTGGGAATAGGCATATTATGTAAAAAAACGTTCAAAAATAGATTATTATACATTTACAATCGGTTAAAAAATATCAATCCGTCTACATATTTTCACACTGTAGTGTGTATATGGGTTGCAATAAACAAAATTCATGCTAGGGCTATAACATATAGTGGTGGTTTTCTGTCTGTGTATATCACCATACTGCATGCAAAACAGAGGTTTTCCATCCTGTTATTTGTCTGAAAGGTCGCCATTTGCAATTTGTCGTCTGAAAAGTGCATAGCCAAATTGTCTGTTCAGGACTCCTACGGGAAAAAAATATCAACCGTAGGAAAATAAACCTGTTATAAGTTATATAATACAACTTTAATACAAGGATAGTTGAATGAAATTATCCAATTTGAAAGGTACTCCAGATTACAATAGAAGTATAATAAACTAACCTAGGCCTAAAAATAAAACTAGTTTATTCTTAGTGTAGTGGTAAGACAAGTTATAATACAGAATTGTTTCCACCACTTATTTACCTTATTACCTCCTGCGACATTGATGACCAGAATTTATGGATAGACTGAGTAAAAAACAAACTGTTTTAAAGTCCTCCGCCTCAATAACAAAACTTTTCTCTGTGAACATTTTATAAAATAAGATCCCAAATGTCAGTTTGAAACTGTCACCAAGGTTGCTCTACAAGTTTACAGAGTTGCCATCCTGTACATCATGCAAGATAGGACCATAAAAAGGGTTGTATGGTTAAATAACCATAACAAATTTAACCAATGGCTATTTAATTTAATTTCAATTATTTATTGCAACATAACATTCATATACATTACAATGATTGTTTGAAAAATGAACAGATTTCTTGTCAGAAACATAAATAAAAATTATGATTCTTAAAACTAAACAAGGTTTGCTTAGTAAATAATCATAAACAATTCACTCACAAATTAATGGTTGTTTCATTAATAAAATCCAAAACATTATAATATTCTCTTTCTAATAGCAATTCATGTATAACAGCCTTAAATTTCTTCATTGCATAACCCCTTAGTCTATTTGGTAATCTATTATCAAATGTCATGCCCATGTAATACGGAGTATTCTCAAACTGTTTTAGTTTATGTATGGGGTATTGGAATTGATCTCTAAATCTTGTATTGTAGGAATGAGAATTCTGCTTAGCTAAAATATTCAATTTGCTTGTGGACAAAAACTAAACATTTAAATACGGTATATATAATGAAGGAAGTGCTAAAATCTGCAATTTTCTGAAAACTGATTTACATGACTGGCTACGATTTAAAAACATAATTGTTCGATTATAGCCTATCTCTTTTGGATTCTGAAAACAGATAATACTTCTGATGAACTCCCGCATAGCCTATACCATATTGTAGTAAAGAGGCAAAACAAGCGTGGTAGACCATCAATCTAACTTTTAAATCCACAGTTCCCCTTTTAACCAACATCTGAAAACCAAGAGAACTTAATTTTTTACTTAGCCTTTCAATTAGTGGTCACCAGGTTATATTATTTATATCTACGTTCAAACCCAAAAATCTTACCATATTACCAACATTTATACAGTTATTGTCAGCAGGAATATTTTATCAAATAAATTTGTATTTTGTTGGGTTTGAAAATTTATTGTTTCTGTTTTTGAGCGATTTAGTTTTAAACCATTTGCATCACACCAACTATTTAATTCTGACAATGAATTTGTAATAGTCAACTTAAAGATCCAGATTATATACATTTCAAAACTATAGAAGTATCCTCTGCGTACAGAATTACCTTAGCATGATTAAGGTTTACTGGCAAGTAATTTATGTAGAGAACAAATAACAAGGGACCAAGAATTGACCCTTGGGGCACTCCGTAATGTATATCTTTCCAGTTAGACGTAAAATTGTTATTTTTGTTTTTAAAGGAACTCTTTGTTTCCTAGCTGTCAAAAAAGAGCTGAACCATTTCAGAGCTGCTCCCCTGAGTTTTTAAAATTATAGGCCTAGTTTATTTATTTAAAATATATTTAATTATATTTTTTAAAATAACTCAAAATATATTTTGAAACCTCTAAAAACAAACAATGATAGGGAAGGATTTGTGGCTGATATAGTTTAATGAACAAGTAAAAATCACAGAGGAAGTTGAGGTAGCAAGTGACCTTGGATGTTGGATTGATGTCGTGTGTGTATATCGTGTTATCAGCACGTCCTGTGTTGTTGTGACCACCGCTCTATAACTGAATCGGCACAAACGTTTCACAACTGTAAACTAGCATTCCAGACCTTTGTCTTTCGTGTGAAACCAATCCCTTTGCTACACCATTAAGTAGCTCAATGTAGATTAGTCCAATTATAATTGACTGGTTTGATCGATTATACTGTGTTTTATACATTACTTAAATAGCGCAAGTTACTGTTGCCTGTCTAAGTCTTTTAGCTGTATAATTTGTAGAGTGAAACAACTAAAACAATATTAAATGAACTAATTATAATTATGGATTGATGAATAGGTTTTATAAATTAACATGCACCAATTATTTTGTGATTTAATTTCCTTCAATTGCGGGACTAAAGATTCAAAACATCTTTATTCAAAACATACATAATAGTGTACAGTACAGTACATGAATGTTTCTTAAGAGTAAACTAGTCTAGTAAAACTTAAACCAGTTTCCTCTGAGTGTACAAAATACCCCTACAAAACATGTACTGTCCCTTTACAACACTCCTTATGAATGATACCCTTTTTACAAAACCCTTACAACATTGCCTTATAGTACAGTAAAATAAGGCCAAAAACAACCTTTTGATCGGCAACTGATGTGCATCCATGAAATTTTCAGGAGACCTTCTTTAAAGCTCTAGAAAAAGAGATTTGATGAGTCCCCAAAAAATAAAGTTATTTTACACCTATAAAATCACTTTTCAAAGTGGCGGCTCTTTTGTAATGGGATAAATTTTGAAAAATTTTCCCTTTTCCATTTTTTACGTGCATCTCTTCAATATTAAGTTGTGGGACCAACGCCAATAATTGTTGAGTGCTAAATACTTTATTTTTAACGGTCTTTATTTTTTGGCCGCCATCTTGGGTCCGCCATATTGGATACAAGTTGTTTTTTTCTAAGGGAAAGATAGTGTTGTGACACATCATTTCAGAGTAGATTTTTTCGCTGATTACAATGCCGAAATCAGTTTTTGAAAATATTTTTCCGTTTCAAAGATATACGGAAATTAAAATTCCTCTCTACATTTCTTATGGACGTTTCAAATTTTGAATTTATTTATTTTTATTTTTCCTCTTATATCCTGTTCTAATTGAGATAGGTTGTTAATTTCGGTATCAGATCACTCAGTGGATCATTGGGCTTCTTTAGAGTTTTTGCTAACTAGGTTTGAAACGGTTTGTAAATTTTAAACTTTACCAAATTTTAAGAAATAAAAATATTTTTTATTGAAAAGTGTATAATATTACATCATAAACGTATCCAATTTTAACAATCAATTTATGGAATTAAAGCCAATAATGTACCGTGTAATTTAAGACCAAAACGAACGTTGAATCTTATTTACAACTTGAGTTGTACGTCTTTAACTGAATACGAATTTTAGGAACCAATAAATTTTATGTTGATTAAACAGTAATAAGCCACTTAAAATCCAACGAATTTCAATGGTAAATAACTAAAATTAAAGACATTGATGTACTAGTTGTTTTAAGACCAGAATTAACTTTGTGTCTTATTTAGAACTTGAGATATTAATCTTTCACTAAAGGCGAATTAAAAAAAATTTAGGTTTTTATTAAATAGAAGAAAATAACTCGTCTCAGTATCCTCCAAATTGAATGAAGAATAGCTAAAATTAATGCCTTAATATTACTGAGTATTTTAAGGCTACAATAAGCAGCATTCTTCAATTTTAACTAGATATAAAAGAAAAATAATGCAAAATAAATTTAAAGTTGGAAACGTCCATAAGAAATTTATAGGGAAGATTTTTTATTTGAGTGTATCTTTAAAACGAACCAAGGTTTTCAAAAACGGATTGCGGCATTGTAATCAGCGTAAAAATCTACTTTGAGATGATGTGTCACAACACTATCTTTACATTAGAAAAAAATTACTTTCATCCAATATGGCGGATCCAAGATGGCGGCCAAAAATTAACGACCGGTCAAAATGAACTACTTCCCATCCAAAAACTATCGGTGGTGGTGCCACAACATTATATTAAGAAATGCAGGTGAAAAATAAAAATAAATACATTTTTTCAAAATGCATCCCACAAACAAAAAACCCGGCATTTTGAAAAGTGGTTTTATAGGTGAAAAACAACTTTATTTTTTGGGGACTCATCGGATCTTTAATTATAGGTAGTGCTTAAAAGAAGCTCTTATCAAATTTTTGTGAGTGCACATCAGTTGCCGATCTAAAACCCTAATTTTACTGTACTATTAAGGTACTTCACTTCCTATTAAGGTAATACCTCTTTTTTTACTATTTTACAATATTACCTACCTGAAGTGCATTGGGGTATATTGTGGTTATAAAATTAATGAGTATATTTTTTAATAGTATAAAATGGAATGTTTGTAAAAAATTTGTTTAGTTTCTGTATTAACTTTTTAATGTCACTCTCACCTCTTATTAGGGAGATCATGGAGCAACATCTACAGGGTTTTTATTAAGTCCCGGGACAGCTAAATATTTTTTAAACTAGTGAAAATAGATAAACCAAACTAACTGGAAACATAGCTACTAGACATAAAAAAAAAACTATTTTTATCCGTTCTCAAGTCACTACCTCCTTAGGTTGAGACCCCCACCAGGAGTCAAATGAAATTCTTAAATAGCAGTATAGATCGAGTTTGGTATCAAAATAAAGGTCTCACTTAGCAAAGTAAAATGCTGCAAACTAGACTTCAAATGGATGATCGAGACGGAAACGGCAGGCAAACAAAGTTTCCATTAAAATCTTATGGATAAAACTTAAAAATGCAATACCTATCTTAATACTCTACCTTCTAACCTCGGGTTTTTGGCTTATTACTCCCAATGCAAAGGCGTTTAAGATGGTGTATGATTTGACAAAGGCCAAAGGATATTTCTGTAAGACTTCTAAGAGGGACATCCCTTAAAGGGTGTTTAAATTTAAACTTCTGTGGTCTCCCAATGTTATTCTAATGGGAAAATAACAAATTTCAAAGAGGGATAGCGCCTTTGTTTTCAATTCAAATAAATTTATTATGACTTTTAATTTTGTTCGTTAATAACTTATTAGGTTTTTCCCTTGTTTCAAAATTTTCAAGCAATATAATTATTTAGTTTCAGTAAATAAAGATAAAATGCAGCACATTTGGTTTTTAAATGTATTTGTCCTACTTTGGAAAACAGATTAGTATTCCTGTCTTGTGTCCAGTTTAAAAACATTAACACTTGTTGTTCGGATTGTTTCCTCTGGCCAAAGAAATGCAGATGAACTTTTTTGTGCCAGACGTTTAAAAGCCATGTGTAGCAGTAAATGTGTTTTGACTTGACGCCAGAATGGTGACGCCAGACGCCAGCGGAGGTTTTGGCTCAAAGCAGAAACACACCGCAGCCCAGTTACTGGCTCCTTTCAATGAGTTTCCCTTGTTCCATGGCTCTCACAAACACAGACACACACACACACACACTGTCCGCCACATGTTGAATACGTTAGGGTAATTAATACCAGATACAGATAGCTGGCCTTTTCCCACTCGTCCACTTGAACAGTGAGTGCCTTGTTTCTTTTCTCATTATATTTTAAAATTAATTTATATTGAAAACATCTATTCAAACAAAACATTTTTGTAATATTATCCGTTTGAGACCCGTTAGCACAGAACTCTGTCCTTTAGATACTTTTAAATGGGAAATTTTTGTGGATTTGGATATATTTGGATAACAGATATACAGGGTGTCCAGCTTCAAATCTTTACAAACTTTACCAGGTTGTTTGGTTGTTCAAAACAAGTGAATAATACAATAATATAATCTGTGTCCTATCTCTAGCCGTTTTCTGTCTGTATGAATTTTAGTCATAATCCTTGATATATTTTAATTTAATTGATGTACGGAATTCAAACTTGGCACAACTATTAAGCGTATCAAGACACAAATGCAATTGACGTGACATTTATAACTTTTACGGTTTCAAAACTCATTATCTTAAAACTGAGAAATTTTGTAAAATAATTACAAGACATAAAAAAGTTGCAAGATCTAATTACCTAACCAGAAATACTAAGTTGTGATCAAATGAGATAAACAGATTAATCTAAGTTTTCCTTTATAAAATCATAAATTTTGCATTAATCTACTAGTAAGAACCGTTTTTTTTTTTCACACATAAATTCTAATTTCTCTGTTACTCATTTTTTTAACTTGACAATCTTAGTATTTCTGGTTGCATAATTACAATTTTTCAATCATTTTGTGTCTTGTAAAAATAATATAAAATTTTCTCAGTTTTTAAAAAGTTATTTAGCTTATTAAGTTTAAAATGGCCGCCATTTTTGAAACCCTAAAAGTTGGCAATTTCAAAATTCATTTGTATTTGTGTCTTAATGCTCTTAATAGTTGTGCCAATTTTTAACTCTATAACTCAAATAACTTAAAAAATATCACAAATTCGTTAAAAATACATACAGACAGACAGACAGGAAACTGTTTGAGATAGGACACATGTTTTATAGTAATCTTTGGTTGATTTGACCTCCTGAATAACCTGGTAAGTTTGTAAAGGTTGAAGCAGAACACTCTGTATTTTAGTAAATTCTCAATCTCAGAACAGCTGACATTTAGAAGATTATAAACACAACTTACTCAATGATTAAGTGTACACCGTTAGGGAGTATGGATAAACTAATGGAATAAGGCAATAAAATAAAAAATCTTCAACCAATGGTAGTTTTCCAAGACTAAACATACCTCTCTCACCCCTATCTTTCTCCCTCCCTCCCTCAGCCCCCAATATAAGATTGCTACATGAAACTTTACTTTATACTTAATTCAATGAATTTAACTACTACGTACACATCAGCCACTACAAAAAATATATTTACATAAAATGTCGTCTTCTTACCAATTTGTTTTGTTTAAAAAAATTGTTTCAAGATACTTTTTATCTGGTGTGTAAGTTATAGCGCCCTTAAACATTTTATAGAACTTTAGACTAAAACCTTTGCCAGTAATAAAATAAAATGAATTTTCCTTGTGTAAAACTTAAATTGTTTACATTGTAAAGAGTAAATAATAAATTTTTAACTAAAATTTGTAATATTAATATTTATATATTGCCTTTTATATAACAGTGGATGTAGTCTTTCTTTTCCTCTACCATTATTATTGACTGCAACACTTGTATGTTTAATCAGAACAAGATGATGTGGGTGAGTATCATTCCCCCTTCCACTCCTCTCTCCCCTAACTTCCACCAGCTTCACCCCTCCATCCTCTATTCAATCCTGCTCTTAATCATGGGGTCACTGCACAAACCCAGCTTAGCTTTTGTGTTCTTTATTAGGAATATTTATTAACAGTTACCTTTCAATATTTTCAGTTTTTGTTAGATAATATTATCAATTTAAACTGTTAACGTAACTATTACCGAAAACAAATTTTACCCACATAGAAATTTACCAACCACTTACTTTTTACCTAATTAAAATAAGTAGAGTGAAGTTTGACTGCATTAAACACTATTAAGCGCTGCCATAAAAGTTCTATGATAATTTCAACTATGTTTAAAAATAAATGTAATTATTAATAAAACTTTTGGGTAACTGGTTGAAGTAAATTGTCTTATAAACGGTTTTTGTAAGTATATTTACCCGTTTTTATGTAATCACAGCGCAAGTCTAAATATGTTGAGTTGTATTGTTAGGTATGTTTTTCCTTTAATCCTGCATAGTACTGTAGCTTCTACAAACTTAATCCTAGTGTAGAGGCTATTCTTGTGTATTAGGAACTAGTAATTTTATATCCATTTAGGAGTGTCAAGTACCATTACGTCCTCCCACATCAGTTGTAATGATTCCAGTTACACTGAAGTGCAACCAGTTAACACAGTCATCACACATGTGTCTAGTGATGAGATTGCCGTGTTTGGTCTCTTGTGTTTATCTAAGATGACTCATGTTGAATGGGAATGTTGATGGTTAATTCTCATTGTCCACAGAGCGATTTTTCTGGTAATTATGTGCTGGTTTAAGTATTCTGTGACTCATAGTTATTTTCAAACTTCATACTGCAAACTAAGACTTTAGTTTTTTTTTCCGCCAATCCCTCAATTTCCTCTTCTTGGTGTACATGGTTTCAAGAATGTTTCTGTGTTACCATTATTTACCAACTTCATAGACTTACTCGCCATTTAAGATTACATTAGTTTCTCTCTTACCACTATCCTATAAATAAAATAGGATACACGTTTGGTAAAGTAGAATGATCAATGACTTATACTAGTTATTTTTAACTAAGGTACAATAAGTTCCATTGTATGACTAAATATATAAAGTTGTAATTGATTTTAAATATATTCTTGAATCTAAGAGTTAAATAAACGGGAAAATTGCAGAGAAGTAAATCAAAATATTACTCTTTAAATAAATCAAAAGGACTCGGTTTTTTGGTGTGGAGTCTTGATAAAAACTTTAATTTCTTCCAGTTTTTGTTCTGATCTTTTACAAAATGTATTATTAAATGTATTATTTCTTAGATCAAACAATTTGGTTTCTTTGTAATATCGTTCAACTAGCCCACAATTTCTAGAGAAGCCAATACAATTTATCCAACATACATGCACATTGTATTCACCAACTGGCTGTCAAAGAACCCATTTTACTCCCTGGACGAATTCCTGCAATGGAGGGACACGCTTCCACCTCCACACCAATGAAGAATATGAAATTGTAAACAATGGACTCTATTACAAATATTTATGCTTTGTAAATAAAGAGATTTTGATTTGATTTGATTGATTGATTGTGTTTCAGCATCAAGATGACGACCACCAAAGGGCCCGGACTGTACGATTTCCTGATAGAGGCAGAACTCCAGCATTACTTTACAGCGCTTAAAAATGATCTTAAAGTAGGTTACCATCGCTTAGTGTTTTATATTCAGTAATGTTTGTTAAGTTTGTTGTAGTCTTTGGAAGTCACAATTTTTTTTGTGGGTATGATTTATTTACTAAACAAATGACTTAGACACAGTTATTTTTTTGCCAAATAATTATTTTATAGCTGTTTTGAATTCTCATAATTTATTACTGTTGAGTTTTTTATCTTAGACTTTTCATATTTGAACTATAAAATAAAAAGTAAACACTTTAAATAAATGAAGTTTATTGTTTAATAAATCTCTTTAAATGTGTATACCTGTAATTTAAAGTTTTTTACATTACTCAAACTTCTTCATTAATGATGTTATTTGTAGGTTCAAACGGCAGCGCAGCTCAAATTTGTTTCAGAAGAGGATCTTCAGCAACTTGGAATGTCAAAACCAGAGATGAGAAGACTGAAAAAATATTTTCATAAGCATTTTCCCCAAAACTACATTTCTAAGTTAAAAAAGGTAGGCTATGTTTGTTTACATAATTTTCTTTCCACTCTTGGTTAATGAGACCCATTTTATTAAATGTTATATAATTTTTACTTTTAGTTTAATTGTTGGTGTATAAATTTAAAATATCAATAAGTTAAAGGAAACCTTGTATGGTAATTAAATTGGCAACACAGTCCAGGGTAAACAAGTGGAATTGTTAAATAATGTGTCAATATTTATAAGCCTATGTTTCTTTACTCTAACCTTCCTTAACAGAATCAGGCTACATTGCTGTATATCAAACTCTCAGTCGTCAACCCAATTATAGCTTTTAATTCAACAACAGAATTAATTTTAATTGCTGTCTTGTGGTAGTAATTGATCCTTAATTAACTCAGGATTAATCAAACAATCGTGGGAACCAGTCAAGACCTCCATGTCCAGTTTTAATTAGAGTTAAATTATAGGTCAAGAGTTGTTACCTACTTTTGGAATTTAAGAACAAAACGTTCAAATCCCCATTATTTTTCATTAAATGTATTATTGCAAACAAAGTTTTTTTTAAGTGGTAAAGGCTTTTCCACATTTTGTTTTAATTATTTTAACTTTACTTACTTCTATGTTCTTATATCAAACTAACTTCTCATAATTTTGATTCTTTATTAAATGTAGGAAAGGCAATAAAAGGTATTGGAATAAAAATGATTACTTTTTGTATGATGAATTCAAAGATTTTGGTTTGCTATGGGCTAACCATAACCAGGCACCAGAAAACCTGCTGTGTTCCTGCCTCACTCCCATTAATTTCTCTTAGTTCTGGCAAACTACCCATTGGCTGGTGGCCATTTCACGGGGGATTGTATTTTTGGCACCAAAACGGCAATATATTCTGCACATGACTTACAACTAAATAGATCTTGTTTGATCTGGAACTTGGGCCTGTTGGAATTCTACTTACACCACAAAAATAAATAAATAAATAAAATAAAAAATAAAAAAATATTTTTGTAGATTAAGTAAAACAAATCAAATCAAATCAAAAACATCTTTATTTCAAACAGATACATATAAGTAATACATACATAGATAAATAAGAAATATTATCTCACATAAGTTTGACACTTGTGCGTGAGATAGAGTCCTTATAATTATTTTATTTGCTACATAGTAGGGAGATGTTAGCATTAACAAAAAATAACTAAAAAGAATCTATACAACGATTTTGATAACTTAAACTAAAATATTACAATTGTAACTTGGTACAAATTTGTTAATAAAAAAAATTATAAAATAAAAGAAATTGGTAAATAAGCCTATAAATAAGCCTAACAAATAATTCATATAAAGTCTTAAGGTTATTATTAAGGTAAGAAATTGCTTTCTTGAACATGAGTATAGGCTTTTTACTATGTTTATTTCAATAACACAACCTCATCCACGATACTTCCTCATCTGGTGCATTTATCAAATTTTGATGAGGATGTAAGACAGTTTTAAATCCCTGCATTTTACTTACTGTACCTCACTTTTTACTACTTGATAAGTGTGAGTGTGATGTTTGTAGATGATCGTGTACAAGAAGGAAGAGAATGGCCAATCTTTGATGGCTGCCATGCTGAGTGATGAGCCGGTTGAAAAGCCGCCAGTCAAGGTGAAATTACCTGTTTAAGATTGGGGAGGGTATGTTTGAGTTCCAGTATGACTAATTGTTTATTTCTGCACAATGTAAAGGAGTGTTATTTGTATTAAATAGTTTGTAAATCTTTTATATACCTCATCATATAGCTTTGAGGAAGGTTGGCTGGTTTAAGGTAAAGAAAGTCGATTAACGTTCCATGGAACGATTAACGTCATGGAAAGACTGGGATCGTGGTAGGAAGCTAAGCGTAGCAACAAGTTTGGCTGTGGTAGAAAGATCGACCTCGTCAGGAATGTTGCCACAAAAGAAAGATTGGCTGCGACAGACAGGTCGGTTGTGGCAGAAAGATTAAAAAAATAGTTTTACTTTTCTTTATACAGTAGCATAATTTATAAAGAAATTTTGTGTTAACTTATATAATCACTTTCTAAATTGTAATAATGTACAATTATTTTAGGGATGGACGAGATTGGATTTTTAGTTCGAGACGAGACGAGAATTTTTAATTCTCAAATAATTTCGAGACGAGATCAAGACGAGATTTTCCTTCTCGTACATTACAAGAAATGTGCGTTCGGGATTTTAATCAGATTTTGTAACATTGTTAAATCCTGATTTATGTGAAGGAACAAATATTTCTTTGAAACTTGTTGATTATGTTAATAAACTGAAGTTAAAAAAGTCACTTTCTTAACAAAAGGTCTAGGCCTATAAAGGTATGTAACCAATAAAAAGATTGAGAAGATATAAGTTAGGCTCACCATGAACCCTACCGACCTACGTTTAATACATCATAAAAAGAGAATCCTCTGTTACAGTTACTTACTTAACTTTTCACTTTCATGTTTCACACTTTTCACTTTTAACTTACTTTAAAATGTTTCCAAATAAGAGCTTTTCCTCACTCACAGTTTTTGTAATAGGCATAGGCTTACTAACTTCAAATCACAAGCCTAGAGGCCGGGAGGCTAACAGGAAATCGCTTGTAATTGGTGGATTTAAATTTTCAACTCTTTCTTCTTCTTTGTCTTTGTCCATAAGAAAATCTTCAGCTCTCATTTTGTTTGCTATTCATTGTCATTTCTCCAAGCTATTCAAATCCTGTATACATAACTTTCACTGCTTTGGAATTCACGTAATTCCCTCGATTTGCCGTCTGGTAGTGTTAAGGTTTTTATTTTGCTCCTAACTTTATTGCTGTTCAGCAATTTTATTGTTAATAGGCCTATTCAGTTTTTTTAGTATCCAAACCTTGAAATAAAATCAACCATCAGCCGATTTTAAGCATTTATGGCTCAAAATAGCTGAACTCTGCAAAGAGTGTGAAAGGGAATTTAATTAATTGTGTATTACGTGGGATATTTGAGGTTAGCCATTATTAAATCTGATTGGCCATCTTGTCATTCATCTGATCGTCACTACTATTCTTACTGCTAATGTCAAAAGAGCTCTTAAATTTAAGAAAAATTATTTGAATCAGTTTTAAATAATCTTCTTGTAGCAATTAAATGTCAAATAATGATTGTGTATTGTTTATAAAGTTTTCCCAATGTTCTAAAGATTTATCAAACAAATGAATTATTTTATAAATCAGTAGCTATGTTGACTCACTACCACTAACAGTCCGTGCATAGTGCAAAAATACAGCCGTCAGGCGTCAAGCCATCTCCAGTCCAGTCCAAATCTTGGAAGTCCAACCGTAGTTTAACCGTAGATTAATTACATCCATTTTTATCGTTATTCGCGAATTATTTCTCGTCTCGAAAAATCTCGATCAAAATCAAATCTCGTCTCGGTGAATGAGATTAAAAATTTCTCGAAAATTTCTCGTAATTTGGAGACCCGTCCATCCCTAAATTATTTGTTAAGTCTAAGCTTGTATAAAGTTTTTGACTATTTTGTACGCCATTGAAGGAAGATAAAGAGTGCTCTTCTTTGATTCCTCTATACCCAATTAAACTTTTGAAGAATCTCATCATCAATCACAGACCTGTTGCAATATTATATTTTCCTGAAATTTTCTTTTAAATTATTCTTAAGCATTTATTTTCTTATATAAACAAATACATTTTTCCCAAACAACATGTTTTTATACCGATCCTTTCTGTCAGTTCAAACTTGCTCAGTTCTTTTTAACTTCATTTCCTTGGGGTTTGACTTGCGGACACAGACTGACTCAATTTAGTATGATGTAGCTAAGGTAGACCATCTGATACGATAAGAACCACTAAACTATTTTGGGCTTCCTTTAATTTTATTAAACTTTTTACATCTTATATTGTCAATTTATTTACTACTCTAGAGGGTTTAGTCTAAAGCTATTACAGTTCATTCAAGGTTCCCCCAAGGTTCAAACCTTGGTCCTTGTCTGTTTACAAATAAGGTAAATGACAACAGTAGCATATTGTCAGCCTACAACCCACTTTTTCACTTGATTCATAATTGTTCCTTCACATTAAAATTAAAGAAAAGATGACTCTATGAAACTAAATCCAAGATTTAATAATAAAAGACAAAAGTAAATTTAAGTGATTGTTTTGTTTTAGGTGCCAAACAAGCATATTATCCCTGCTGACAGTATCCTGGTAAACAAAGAGTTGGGCACGGGAGAGTTTGGTGTGGTGCAGCAAGGGGTTTGGACCAATGATGGCGAGAGGGTAAGTTCTCAACATCTTTGGGGCGGCTCTTAATTCCTTGAAACATTTCGCTCTATCAGATATTGGATAAACTAGTGAAATAAATATTCAGACTCAGATAATCAAAAACATATTGGGGTTGTAATAATTTTACCAAAAATGTTCCATAAAACAAGTTTTTAAACATTTCTAGAAGAGAGGCACTTTTTGAGAGATTGAATTTATAAAAGAAGTCATAAGCTTCCCCCCTTCACCTTCTCCTCTCTCCCTTTATCTTTTGTGCAAATTCTAGTTATTACCGGATTTTGTGTTACAACTTATTTTTTACTCGACTTTGACGGATATGGGTTTAACTCCCGCTGCAGTGTATGACTGAAAGACAAATATGGGAGGTATAGACTGCTGCTGTCTCGAAATTTGGTTCTGAAAGTTATGGTTTAGATAATTTGGGACCAAAAGATAGTCTTCATGACCTATCTTTGAAGGGATTTTGAGCTACAATAGACCTTCCACGGGGCAGGTCTAACATTATTTAGAGTTATAAAATTATCAACATTTTTTTCCCATTTCTTAATATAAATAGGTACCATGATATTATTAAAAAAAAAAGAGGGCCACAGGGTATCATTTGTTATTTTTTCAGTTTATGTTTTTGTATTTTACATCTCCAAAATGTACCTATTGAAAAAAGAACTGGAAACAAAAGTGCTGTTAAAATTATCAAAATATCTTGATTTAAAAATTACTGTGACACTCAAAGAATCAATATAATTGCTAGTAAAAATTATGGTACCTTATTTTCCTATCCTGTGAAAAAAATTTATGGAGTTAATGGAGTCAAAATAAAATTTTAACCCAATTTTAAGTTCACTCATTTTTAATTTTAACCAAACAGTTAGAAATAACTTTTTTCAATTAACGTTTCTCTATGCACTCTTGTTGTAAAAACTAAAATTATGCTGTGTTTACTGTATTAGCCACTGGAAAAATTCTTTGAAGTAAATTAAAAATACAGATTTATAACTGTTGTAAATAAATACTAGACTAGATTATGGTTGCCTAAAAAGTTGTCACTCGGTTTTATTATTTGTAGCCAAATCTATAATAATATTAGAATTTCCTAACTATCCAAAAGGTTTTTCAGACAAAGAACACCATTCAATAATGTTTATCAGTTGTAAAGCTTTGTAAGAGTAACATTCCAGATGCATAGTCTAGAGTGATGTCTGTGTGTGTCTGTGTAGATCCAAGTGGCCATCAAGTGCCTCAGCCGGGAGCGGATGCAGAGCAACCCCATAGAGTTCCTGAAGGAGGCAGCCATCATGCACGGTATAGAACACGAGCACATTGTGCGGCTCTACGGGGTCGTCCTCGACACCAACGCTCTCATGCTGGTATGTATTCAACCTCTACTGCTCCACAGTATCATGAGAAACACACTTTACACTAAAATTATTACTTGTACCTGTCCATCACTGTCATACAATTATTGTAAAACACCCAAATCAGTGACTTACTTGACAGGTACATGTTTGCAGAAGACTTGCGTAATCAGCAAATTTCTGATGGCGGTTATTGTTTAGTAAAAAAAATCTTCTGATCTAAATGGATGATGCCAGGGTTATTTATAAATCTAATTAATAACCCACACTCGCTAAAATGTAAAACGGTTTCTTTATTTATTGTGTCAGTTTGATAACATGTTTTTATCAATGCAAAAGTTTAAAAAGTTAACTCTGCATGTCATTGAAGCAAGTGCTCTACTGTACATTAAAGGCAATGAACGCCTCCTGCCGCAGCAATGCACAAAATTATTTTTCTTATTTTTAACAGGTTTCAACTTTAATTGATTTATTTCAATTGTTTTCCATTTTAACAGTAATTAGGTAAAATTTATTGGGCCACACAACATTTTATTATTTTACATTACAATCATCATGGGGCCTATGAAAACTATCAGGCTTGCATAATTTTTTTTCTCATGAACTCATGCCGCCAGATTTCAGCTTTCACATGACTTCTTCAGCTTTCATGACTTTTTCAGCTGCTCTTGGTCACATGACTTTGGTGGTCTGTCTGACTATAAACTAATTAGGCCTTTAACAAGGCAATAAATAATAACTTAATGCAAACATAGTAAAATATGTGATAAAGATTAACAACAACAAATTCTGTATCACGTTAACAAAGAAAAGAAACTATCAATTCATTTTACATGTTTGTATGCAATTTTAGCGAATTTCCCAATAGGGAGTATGCTAATAAGTAGTAGCCATAGCCATGGTAGGGCCTAAGCCCGGGACCATGTTATTTTGTCATTTTGAGGTCCCCAGAAGCCAAAAACATCAATCGTTGAAATTTGTTTTGAAGATGTAGGACCAGGTCTATTCATGGGTTCGCGAAGGAGCGTAATTGGGCTATGGGAACGGGGTTTATGGGGTTTCAAAGGGGTCAATATTGGGTTTTTGACATTTTTGGACGTAAATTTTCCAAATTTAACAATTTTAACTAAAACCATTTAAAAGAGCTTTTAAAAAATAAACAATTTTGTCTTTGAATTTTTAACTTGGCTAATCAGATTATGGAGAAAAGCCAAAAATAGGTTTCCCATGTTAATTTTATGAGAAATCGACAAAACTCTAAATCTCGCTTATATTGACATAACTTGGTAGAATTTTGGTAGAAATTAAAAAAAGAAATCTCAAAAAAGGGCCAAATATTGATACAATTTTAGTGCACAAACACAAAAAGAGCGACGCGACACGATGCATTGTGATTGAATCAAATACATGTAATCTTTCGCTGATAGTGTGTTTGGTTCAACCTGATTACATGCATTTGATTCAAAAAGACCTTCCCTGCAATTTGGCTTCCCGGTTCTCACACTAACACCACTAGCAACACAGTTAATGTTGTAGGTAACAGAGTTGGCGCTGCTATGTTTGCTACTAGAGTGCCTTAAAGAACCTTCTCTGAGATTCAGCTTCCCAGTTCTCACAGTATGTTATTTTGTAATATTATTGTTGTTGGTATCAGAGTTGGCGCCATTACCTTCGCTACTAGAGTGCCTTAAAGAACCTTCCCTGAGATTCAGCTTCCCAGTTCTCACACAATGTGATTTAGTAATATGATTGTTGTAGGTAACAGAGTTGGCGACGCTACATTCACTATTAGAGTGACTTAAAGAACTTGCCTTCTTTTTAGCCTCCCGGCTCTCACACTATGTTAATGTTGTAGGTAACAGAGTTGGCGCCGCTACGTTAGAGTGCCTTAAAGAACCTTCCCTGCGATTTAGCCTCCCGGTTCTCACACTATGTTAATGTTGTAGGTAACAGAGTTGGCGCCGCTACGTTCGCTACTAGAGTGCCTTAAAGAACCTTCCCTGCGATTTAGCTTCCCGGTTCTCACACTATGTGATTTTGCAATTCAAATCTGTGATGGCATGCAGTACTTGGAAAACAAAAGACTTATACACAGGTTAGTCGACTCATATCTTTCCAACTTGCAAAAACCCTTTTTGGGGCTACTTTTTGTCTATGTTCAGCTGATTGTGGTAAAAATTGGTGGTGATGGAGAGAGGAGAAAAAACTTTCGTAATAATAATGTTTAATATTTATTTAACATTCACTTTACAGTAGGTTTGTAAAAGACTTCCACAAAAAAACCTAGTGCATTTGAAATATTGGCCTTTGTTATTATGTAAAGTTTTTGGTGCTGTTATTATGTAGTGATTTTGTAAACTCGTTTCAGTTTCACCATTGGCATGCTGCTTTCTCCTAACTCCAAAAATGTCTTGAAGTGTCTTGTATTTTGCAGGAAACCTAAAACTTATTGAAATAAAGGACTTTCCTAAAATGTGTAAAACTATTTTAAATAGTGTCAACAAGTTTGACAAAATATTAATTTTTTTCAGCTTTTAATATATTATAAAAGGATATTGAGTCAAAGTTATTTTTACTTCCTTATGCTTTTCAATTCGTTGAATAACCAAGAACAAAATTATAAACATTTGATTAAACTTATTTTTTAGCTGTTTTATTGTGTTAATTATGCTTCATAAAGTTTAGGTGACATTTTCATATGCAACCATGTGAATTTTACTGCATTTTGCATTGTTATTCTTCCAGGGCCGGGCCTAGAACCACTCGAGCAGCTTCTTGTAGCCGTTATTAGAAAGAAAACAACTTTTTTAATGAAAAATATTGTCATTACCAATTAATTATCAAACAAAGAGTATTAAAAAAAAAACATTTAGGATTTATTGTCAACAAAGTTTACACAATTATTTATCAGCTGCGAAGATCATTTCAGACGTAAAAAATCAATGTCAAGTTGGGGCGCTCTTCATCTTTGATTGTTGACGCTCTTTAATGCCGATCTCGGGTGCTATTTGCCGCCGATCTCGGGCTCTCTTTACCCCTGAACATAGGTGATAATTACACTTATTGGGGGTGCTCTTAACCGTCGTATGAGGGGTGCTTTTTATTGCTGGTCCGGGGCAGTTTTTACCACTGACCACAGGTGATAGTTACACTTATTGGAAGTGATCTTACCTGTCGGATTTGGTGCAATTTTTACTGGCGGTCTGAGTCCAATTTTATCGCCGGTTGGTGGTGCTTTTGAGCGCTGATCACAGGCACTATTTACATTTATTGGGGGTGAACTTAACCGTTGGATCAGGGGCGTTTTTACTGCAGTTACGGGCATAATTCATCTATGATCAGGGGCCTATTAGGGGTGTTGGTTAACGCCTGTAGGGGGTGATATTTAAGGCGTTCATTTGCCAAACCGACTAGCTCCAAAAAAACTTTCTGTATAAACAGTCAAAATTATTCATCTACAGAAAATTCAATAATGTTTTTTGAACATTTTTAAATAACCCCTTAGTTTAATAATAATCAAGAGTAACCTTTTTGCACTGCAGGGATTGTTGGAAAAATCCAATTTTCCTGCAAATGGGTAAAAAGTTACATCGAGTGGAGTTAGTCATATTACCTACTGAAAATATTCATATTAGTTGCTACAGTATCTATGTGTCCGTTTAGACGATAACTTTTGAAAGAAACCTTAGATTTTGATGAAATTTGGTATGAAGGAGTAGAGTAGCGTTCTTCAGGTTGTGTTCGAAAACCAGATTGATCGGACTATGGGAACGGGCTTTATGGGGTTCCAAAAGGTCTACTGCCAATCGCGACGCTCTTTACCGCTGAGCAAGGATGCTGGTTATCGCCTGACGGTATGCTCTTTACCGCTGCTCAAGGACACACTTTACGGCAGATCAGGGGTACTCGTCTCTGCAGCGATGATGCCCCTCGAGCCTCAGTGCCCCAGGCGGTTCTTCGAGCCCTGTGTTCTTCGCTTGGCAACAGCCTGGCATTTTCGCTTTAATATCCTCTTAATTTAACATTGGTTAACTTAAGCAATCGTGAACTTTATAAATAATTATAGCCCCAGAGCTAAAATATTATTAAATATAGGTTGGACTATCATTTTCAACAACAATTTACACTAAATCTGCAGGAATGCAGTGTGAAATTTCAATTGTGAACTGTGGACTGAAAAGGTAATCTAACCCATATTTTTAACTTGACCAAACCAATTATTATCCGTGATTGATTGTTGCAATCTCAATGTAGGTAAACCAGAAAATAAGCCTATGATTGAAATTTTTTAATATTTGGACATATAAATAATTTGAAAATCTCAAAAGATGTAAAATTCTGCTCTAGAATTGCCTAAAAAAGTGGTAGCATAAATATGAGCAACATCTAAAAAAAGTATTTAAAACTATTTCAGTCCTATTCTTATACATTTAATTTAGCACTATTTGTTCTCAAACTATATATACATAGATTATATAACTTTTGACATATGTGTAAATATGTAATTATTAATCGTTGTTGTTTCAGAGATTTAGCTGCCAGAAACATTTTAGTATTTTCAAAAAATAAAGTCAAGATTTCAGATTTTGGTCTTTCAAGAGCTCTTGGAGTGGGAAAAGACTATTATCAGACAAACTTCAATGTAAATCTCAAACTTCCGATTGCCTGGTAAGCTATATATATACATACATGGCTCTTTATCCAAAGGATTTTACGAAAATTACAGAGGGTTGTATTAATTTAATTAGAAATGATTACAGCTTTCTTTCTTTAAAGGAGTGGGCCAATGGAGACAAACATCACAACCAAAGTTTGTCAACTCACTCAGAAATAATCAACAATTAGGGGCCTATATGATATTATCAATTATATGAATTATCAAACCATCCTTTTGGGTTCAAACACCTTCCATATTACACAGCTATTATTATATATTTGCATAATTAAATTTATACAACAAATTTACTGTTGCTTTTGCCATGTTTTCATTAGCAGTCAGTTTACAACCTAGGATGTATATAGTTAGTCTTAAGTAGAACGTAGATTGCAGGTTAAGAAACTCCAGCATCTTGATCTGGTAACTACCACAATGATGCAGTTCTGATTGACCAAGTATACCGCAGAATGGCAGATGCGTTCCAGTGTACGCTACATTGACATTGTGTGCAGGTGTGCGCCAGAATGCATCAGCTACCTGAGATTCACGTCCGCATCAGATGTGTGGGCGTACGGAGTCACATTGTGGGAAATGTTCAGCTACGGGTTCCAGCCTTGGGCCGCTCTCACTGGACACCAGATACTCGAGGCCATCGATGAACCCAACTTCCAGGTCTAAACTTTTTTAGAATTTGTTCTTTTTTTGTGACTGATACTGAAATTTCGTTTGACAAACAATGAAATTACACTTTGTCCTACTTTATTACATACAGCAGAACATCTCATATCAGATTGTGATAAGACCACGCAATGGTCAGAACAGCAAAAAGGTGGGATATCAGGAGAAGCAATAAAAAAATGGGAAAATCAAAACAGTTTTGGTTTTAAAAAACATAAAACAGTGCTAGTTTATTGTCAGAATATATTCCACATCAATAAACATGACTATACTGCCACTTTGGAACACAGCAAAGCATAGAAAAGTACATCAGACACTCTTTCAAGTCTGAACAGGCTTGCCATCGGACCGACAGATGGTTGAACAGACGGTCAGACACTAGGTCGGATATCTGGAGGAGTCAGTTGTGGGGAGGTAAGATGTGAGAGGTTCTACTGTACTGCTAGTAACCTCTTGTATTTTTTTCAAATGTTAATTACTTTTCTAATTATTAAATTAACTAAAACATTAATAGACCTTCTATGCACTAAAACAAATATTTAAACAGTTGATGTGTCAAAGAAGAAAAATAATATCACAATTATTTTAGAACTATTCAGCTTCTAGGATAGATTATGTTTGATCAAGTTTACTGTTGTTTTCTGGTATGCTCATCTTGCGGTGGCACTGTTGTAGAGGCTGGAACAGCCGGACTGCTGCCCCAAGGAGTATTACACGCTGATGCTCAAATGCTGGCAGCACGACCCCAACAAGCGGCCTCGGTTTGCCGATCTCATCACACTGCTTCCGGATGTAAGTTACTCAAATAAAAACTAATCATTAGCAGAAAACCGGTTGAGTGAGTATTTTGTAAAGTGCATAATGAAATATTTATTTAGTAATTTATGTAACGTAAATAGTGCAGTCAAGAGGAAGCTGAAACTCTGTGTGAAAGAACCGATGTTCATTATTTGTCACTCTTCTGTAACCAACAAGTTTTATGCTGCTAGAAAACACCTGAATTTAGCTAGACTTAGAATAATCAATGCAACTAAACCCTGCTCAAAATTAATGTGCGGTCAAAAACAGAAATTTTTCCCCCATGGAAAAGATCAATGTCAAAGTACGTGAATCAGTTTACAATAAAGCAAAACAAAGAAATAAAGTTACTTGAGGCATTAAACAGCTGTAAAAATGGTTAGTGATTCTGATTTGTTCAATTCTTGGTAAGGAAAGGAAAAATTGGGGAAATTTAAATTTGCAATTTGACTGATCAACCTTACATTAATTTTATATGAAATATAACTGACATTTATTCAATAAACTTTATGAACTTAATATAGTTCCATCAACTATAAAATTAATTTTAAAATAATTAGAATTTGTATGTAAATTTATTATTAATTTTTAACTAGGCACGAGACTTAGTGTGCAGCTCAGCTGTGCTAGGAACTAAGAACTTTTTCAACTAAATATTATTGCATGACCTGTCAGAGACGATACCTCACTGTTCAGAGCTTGCTCGGCGAGTCTTTTTGTACTGTCAAATATAACAAATTAAAAATCTCAATCAGAAAACTTCTTGTAACGGCTTTAAAATTCTCTTTAACTGAGAAAAAGAGCCCAGAGTTCTCTCTAGTTGGGGCTTTTAAGAGCAATATTTTTAAATATTATAACTTTTTTCTTTAATCTTTAGTTTTTCTTATTTGGTGATCTTTTCTTCTCATTCACTTTTCCTCATTTACAAATAGTTTTTTATCTCATCCAGCAATCTTTTTTCATTTAACAACAGTTTTTATCTTTAATTTTTTAAGGTTCTATTTGGATTAACAAAATCAAATATTAGCCATAGTCCAGTCACTGATTATCGCCAATTAGGGGAGTCCACTATACAAACAAATTAATTTTACAAGCGGTTGAAATTAAAATAAAAATCTTTATTTTCTGCTAACCAATTACATGCAAGTGACATTGTCAAAATCTTAAGACTAGTAAATTGTCAAAATGCTTAAGTAATTAAAGCAAAGGGTAATTTTATTTGGCTGGTTGATCTTCTCTGTAATATAAGTAAAGTTTAAAGCTAATTCACTTGAGTGTTTTAAGAATGAATCATGTTTTCATTTTCTTTGATTGCAGTACAAACCAGAGCAAGTGCAGGCAGTACAAGAGCTTGGGCCAGATGAAAGAGTTAAAAGAGAACAGTTGGTCTATCGGGTGGGAGAAGTGATCACTGTACTCGACAAACAGTATGTACCTTGAGCTTACTAAGTAACCTAGCAAAATTATTCACTCACTATTTTTTAACCTCACATACAGGGAGGACAAAAAGTCCCTACCCACCGCTTCAAGTTTGTTCCAGTGCATCACAAGGTTTGTGAGAGTGGTTGGGAGTAATATTGATGGATTAGGATTAGGATTTATTTAGGGAAATTATTGGGGTTAGGGGTTGTAAGCATTGTCAAAGATGAAAAAAATATGTGAATGCCAAACAATTGCTTTATCATTTCCCCCAGCTGTGGGTAGGGACTTTTCGCCCTCCCTGTACTGATCAAATACACAAACATTCTATTAATTTTTAACTAATACTAATTCTTGTAGATTTTTTGTTATCATTTTTAAAAATCCCGGACATAATTTAGGTAATTTTAGCTTTGTTGTTTCAACATAACATCTTCAAAATATTTCCTCCTCAAAGTAGGGGCGTGCGAGTCCTCGAAACGCTCGAGTATTAAACTCAAGTATTAACCCTCCAGCGGTATTTAGAGGTAGCTTAAAATTTCAAACGCCGTTTCTCGCTCAAGGAGGTTTCCTCCGGGTTTTAAATAAATGCACAAAATGTATTTTAAATACTTTTGTTTGAAATAAAAACAGAAAATGATTATAAAATGGATTTCATGCTAAGCAGGAAAATTTTCAAGCGGGATAAGGGTAGGTCAAATGCGGGTTGAGAGGAGGGTGGGCCGACAGCTGCACAAAAGTACAGTGCTGTCAACCCCAAGATAAATATCTCCCTCAAAAAAAATGTTGACCCGGAGGATTCACCCACTAAGCGTTTCTCGAGGGTTAATTACCCGAGATCTACTCGATGTTTTAAAAATTACTTGAAGTTCGAGTAGTTTGCCTTGATATTACAAATTTTCATAAACATGTGCATATGAAAATGTTAAATGTTATTTGAGTTGTGTTTTATTTAAACCTCAATCCAATTTATTAAGTCAAATAATTTATTCAGCCTGCTTCTAACTTTTGTCATTGTGACGGTGCGGTGTAAAGTTTAAAAAATTACACCAAAGAATAAAGCGTATTAAGTCTTATCATAAACTAAACAAGAAATAGTCATGACACCCAGCCACCTAGGTTACGTATTTACCATTCATCTGAGCAGTTGTCAAAGCGTCAATTCTAAAACTTCTCGCTTAGAGTCCTAGCAGTAAAAGATACAAGTTTTTCAAGGCTTGGCCAATAACGGCAACTCTAGAAGCACTAGTTTTTATTCCACCCGCTTGGATCGCTAGTTTCGTGGTAATTGTTTCCTTAACAATTAATTGACTTGAAGCGCTACTAGTTCATCATGTACTATTTCATAAAGTTGTGTGACAGTTCATCATTCTGTTGCAACTCTCTTTAATCGTAACCTAATAAGTTAGTTCAAAATAATGATGACATGTTCATACAGGCCCAATTAGGCTAATATGAATGTTGAACATGACAAATTATAAATTTGCTTTGTTTTGAAGTTTAAAAATAGCCTAATTGAATTGTTAGTAAATTAATAAATTTTTATATTCCTAATTAATCAATTATCAAAATAATCAAGGAGAGTATATTATATATAATATATATTAAATATTTAATATATATTAAATTATTTAATATACTATTACTTAATATATATTAAATATTTAATATATATTAAATTATTTAATATATAATATATAATTAATATTTTATTAATTAATGATATATATTAAGTATTTAATATACTATTACTTAATAGTATATTAAATATTTAAAATATATTAAATTATTTAATATACTATTACTTAATATATATTAAATATTTAATATACATTAAATTATTTAATATACTATTACTTAATATATATTAAATATTTAATATATATTAATTATTTAATATACTATTACTTAATATATATTAAATATTTAATATACATTAAATTATTTAATACAGGTACATTAACTACGATATAGGTTAACTATCTATTTTACTACTAATTCTTATTGTTTAAGAGATAATTAGTATGTTATGTATAGTATTTTATTAATTAATTCTACTAGGTTAAGGTATTTAATGCGTTATTGCTTAATATATATTAAATATTTAATATACATTAAATTATTTAATATACTATTGCTTAATATATATTAAATATTTAATATACATTAAATTATTTAATACAGGTACATTAACTACGATATAGGTTAACTATCTATTTTACTACTAATTCTTATTGTTTAAGAGATAATTAGTATGTTATGTATAGTATTTTATTAATTAATTCCACTAGGTTAAGGTATTTAATGCGTTATTGCTTAATATATATTAAATATTTAATATACATTAAATTATTTAATACAGGTACATTAACTACGATATAGGTTAACTATCTATTTTACTACTAATTCTTATTGTTTAAGAGATAATTAGTATGTTATGTATAGTATTTTATTAATTAATTCCACTAGGTTAAGGTATTTAATGCGTTATTGCTTAATATATATTAAATATTTAATATACATTAAATTATTTAATACAGGTACATTAACTACGATATAGGTTAACTATCTATTTTACTACTAATTCTTATTGTTTAAGAGATAATTAGTATGTTATGTATAGTATTTTATTAATTAATTCTACTAGGTTAAGGTATTTAATGCGTTATTGCTTAATATATATTAAATATTTAATATACATTAAATTATTTAATACAGATACATTAACTACGATATAGGTTAACTATCTATTTTACTACTAATTCTTATTGTTTAAGAGATAATTAGTATGTTATGTATAGTATTTTATTAATTAATTCTACTAGGTTAAGGTATTTAATGCGTTATTGCTTAATATATATTAAATATTTAATATACATTAAATTATTTAATATACTATTGCTTAATATATATTAAATATTTAATATACATTAAATTATTTAATACAGGTACATTAACTACGATATAGGTTAACTATCTATTTTACTACTAATTCTTATTGTTTAAGAGATAATTAGTATGTTATGTATAGTATTTTATTAATTAATTCCACTAGGTTAAGGTATTTAATGCGTTATTGCTTAATATATATTAAATATTTAATATACATTAAATTATTTAATACAGGTACATTAACTACGATATAGGTTAACTATCTATTTTACTACTAATTCTTATTGTTTAAGAGATAATTAGTATGTTATGTATAGTATTTTATTAATTAATTCTACTAGGTTAAGGTATTTAATGCGTTATTGCTTAATATATATTAAATATTTAATATACATTAAATTATTTAATATACTATTGCTTAATATATATTAAATATTTAATATACATTAAATTATTTAATACAGGTACATTAACTACGATATAGGTTAACTATCTATTTTACTACTAATTCTTATTGTTTAAGAGATAATTAGTATGTTATGTATAGTATTTTATTAATTAATTCCACTAGGTTAAGGTATTTAATGCGTTATTGCTTAATATATATTAAATATTTAATATACATTAAATTATTTAATACAGGTACATTAACTACGATATAGGTTAACTATCTATTTTACTACTAATTCTTATTGTTTAAGAGATAATTAGTATGTTATGTATAGTATTTTATTAATTAATTCTACTAGGTTAAGGTATTTAATGCGTTATTGCTTAATATATATTAAATATTTAATATACATTAAATTATTTAATATACTATTGCTTAATATATATTAAATATTTAATATACATTAAATTATTTAATATACTATTGCTTAATATATATTAAATATTTAATATACATTAAATTATTTAATACAGGTACATTAACTAACTTAAAAATATGGCCTTAATTTGCCTACTACTTGCTTGTCTTTCTGTTGACAGCACAAAAATCTGAATCCAAAAATTATCTGATTCGATCCTTTTACCATCCAATCGAACCAAATATGATTTGAAAAAAAAATTACTATTTGCAAACCTCAAAAATTTATTATTAACTTCGTTATAAATTTATGTAGTAGAATGAGTAAAACAAGTCAAAGTTAGTATGTAGTATACTGTATAAGTATCATTACCTGTAATTAGTTATTTTACATTGATTTATTTCACTTCTTTGTTGCTTGTTAGACCTGATTAGGTTTCTGAATTACTTATAAAAAATACTTGCTCAAAAATCTCGATACTCGAGAAAATAGCTAACTACTACTCAACTTGAATGAAAAAATCACTACTCGCACACCCCTACCCCAAAGTATGATGTGTGCCCAATTCGAATGTGAACCTTCTATTGGTATATATTGTAATGTGTTAATATGGAATCAGATTGAAATAATCATGTTTACTATATTCAGTATCTGGGAAGGAGCATGTTCAGATGTTAAAGTGTATAGCACAGGAACATTTTTAATAGATCAAATTATATGATCGCTGGGTCATCTGAAACCCCAGATAATCAGCTGATCATATCAAAAACAACAACTACAAAAATTCTCCTCTTCAAATTTTACTAATTTAAGTAATTAATCTATATATTAATACGCAAGCATGTTTCTTTTCCTCCTTTTTTCTCAGCTCGTGTGCATCGTAGGATAAATATGCGAACACCGTTAGAAAGGTATAGTCCTGTAGATGAGCAGAATCACATTCTAATTCACATCGGACTCCAGGACTACGCCCCACAGGCATTCAAAGTTCCAATGTTAATGTTATGGAGAAAGGAGAATTGAATGAATCATTAGACAGCTGTTGTAAAAACAACTGCTAGAAAATTAAGAAGAACAGATGTTTTAGTTCTAAAATGTTTTTAAGCTTCTTGGGTCCAGATCAACTGAAATTTGATCGAATTTCGATCAGGAGGCGATCTCTAGTTCATTTTATTTTACTCAAATGATTAATTAGCTTCAAAAATATCATATTTCAAAATTGTGGGTACACTGAAGGAGCCTCTTCGAAGATCGCTAGAACACGCACTACACTCTACGATCGGGCGTACCCTGGGCAACGTTGAACCAACACTTCAGCGGCTAATCCTTCTACCACCGGAAACACCACAAAATCTTAAATGGGTGACTCGAGAAAACGGCCCTTTTTAAGGCCATTTGTGACAGCTTCTATTAATATTGAAGGTCTATCGAGAGATAAAGAGATCTTACTCTCTGAAATGTGTAGAAAGTACAAGTATGACATCATCGCAATCCAAGAAACGCACCGAGGAATCAATAGCCACAGACCCAGGATAGAGGGAATGAAGCTTGTTGTAGAGCGCCCCCACGACCAATACGGCAGTGCAGTCTTTGTCAGGAATGATTTGGTAGTGACATCAAGTCATGTGACAGATACCAACGATGTTGAGATTCTAACAGTTGAGTTAACATCCTGCTCAGTTACATCAGTGTACAAACCTCCAAACGTAGATTTCATTTTTGAGCCCCCTCATAACTTTGGAGCTAAGAACAATAAGATAGTCCTTGGTGACTTTAATTGCCATAGTATCTTATGGGGATATTGTGAAACTGATCGTAATGGGGAGCTCCTGGAAACCTGGGCTGAGAACGAGGTCTTGTGCTGATTCACGATCCAAAACTTAAACATTCTTTTTACAGTGGGCGCTGGCGTAGGGGGTACAACCCGGATAACATCTTTTGTCAGTGAAAATATTGCTCGACAAACAATTAAAGCAATAGGAGACCCAATTCCGAAAACTCAGCATAGGCCAGTTGTCTGTACCATCTCACATGTTATTGCCGCAGAAACAGTTCCCTTTAAAAGATGTTTTAACTTCAAAAAAGCAAGATGGGAAATGTTTGCCGACGAATTAGACAGGAGGGTTAGTAAACTTGAGGCTAGCCCAAAAGAGTACGATAAGTTTTTTAAACTCGTAAAGGAAGTGTCCAGAAAGTACATACCCCGAGGATGTCGAGAACAATATGTGCCTGGCCTAGATTCTGATTCAAAAGAGCTTTTTGAAGCATATCAAATGAACTTTGACGAGGATCCTTTTTCAAATGAGACTATGATACTAGGCGAAGATCTCATGCAAAAAATAGAATCAGGAAGAAGAGAAAAGTGGGTCAGTCTCTTGGATAGTCTCGATATGAAGCGGAATAGCAGAAAAGCTTGGAAGTTGGTGAAAAATTTATGCAACGATCCCAAAAGTCCTCCTGTGGGACCAACACCTATTTCTTCCAATCAAGTAGCACACAATTTGCTCCTCAACGGAAAGCCTACGGGCAAAGTGCAACATGTAAAAATAGAACGATCATTGGAGGTAGAGACTGATTTTCTGAATCCTCCTTTCAATGCTGACGAGTTAGACAACGCCATCAAGAATCTCAAGCTAAACAAGGCAGCTGGTCTTGATGACATAAGAAATGAGCAAATTAAGAACTTCGGACCAGTCACGGTTGGTTGGGTATTAAAGTTGATTAATAAATGTGCTGAATCAGGAGAGATACCAAAGCTGTGGAGAAAATCTCAGGTAGTTAGCCTTATTAAAGCCTGGAAAAGAACCAACCGAGCCAAAGAACTTTCGGCCTGTATCCTTACTTTGCCACCTGTATAAGGTTTATGAGCGGATGATATTGGATCGAATCGGACCTAATATTGACGATAAGCTTATCCCTGAACAAGCTGGATTTAGATCAGGTAAGTCATGTGGCAGTCAAGTCTTAAACCTGACTCAACACATTGAAGATGGTTATGAGAAAGGGCTTATAACAGGAGCAGCATTCATTGACCTGACAGCTGCGTATGACACAGTGAACCACAGAAGGCTCCTGTATAAGCTCTACAACCTTACAAAAGACCACAACCTAACGAGAATTTTAAGAGGTCTGCTCCAAAACAGGAGATTTTTCGTTTCCCTTAATGGAAAAAAAAGTCGTTGGAGAAACCAGAAAAATGGACTTCCCCAGGGGAGTGTGCTAGCCCCTCTCCTGTACAATGTATACACGAATGACCAACCAATTCCTGATTATACACGAAGTTTTATATACGCCGATGATACTGCGGTTTTGGCCCAAGAAAAGAGTTTTGAACAAGTTGAAAGCAAACTTACAGCGGCTCTAGGTGAACTATCTGAATTTTACAAAGAGAACCACCTAAAACCTAACCCAGAGAAAACTCAAGTGTGCTGTTTTCACCTTCGTAATCGGGAAGCAAGAAGGAACCTTAGGGTAGTCTGGCAAAATGTGCATCTTGAGCATTGTGAGAGTCCAAAGTATCTAGGTGTAAAGTTGGACCGAACTTTGACATTTAAAAAACATTGCCAGGAGCTAAAAGGGAAAGTAAATGCTAGGAACTGTATTGTTCGTAAGCTTACTGGAACAGCATGGGGAGCACACCCAGAAGTCCTTCGCTCAACAGCTTTGGCACTTTGCTTTGCAGCTGGAGAATACGCAGCTCCAGTCTGGGAAAGGTCAGTTCATGCCAAGGAAGTCGACATAGCCTTAAATGATACGGTCCGCATTGTCACTGGTTGTTTGAAGCCAACTCCTGTCCATCAAATGTACCCTTTGGCTGGCATTGCCCCACCCAACATCAGGAGAAAAGTAATTGCAGAAAAAGAAAGAGCAAACCAGGCAAACAATGAAAGGCATCCTCTTTTCAATCATGCCCCTGCAGCATCACGACTCACATCGAGGAAGCCATTCCTCCAAAAAACGAGACCTCTGTCCACCAGAGAGGAAACCCGCAGGCTCTCTCTATGGAGAGATTCACTCCCAGAGCGGACAGTTTTTGAGCCTCATGAAGGACTTGCTAACGGGGGTGATATGCCGTACTGTTCTTGGAAAGCCCTAAATCGCCTGAGAACCGTATCAAGGTGCAGATATAACCTGAGGAATTGGGGCTACTCTGAAGTCGACATATGTGACTGTGGTGAACAGCAAACCCACGAACATCTGCTGAGGTGCTCGATGATGGGAATCACCTGTACTGTACAAGACTTAGTTTTAGCGAACGACAAGGCTAGATATGTTGCTAATTACTGGTTAAAAAATATTTAATGTGGTGACCTCCGGACACGGATATATATTATATATATCTGAAACCCGACTAGAAGTTTTGGAAAAAACTCAGTTTGAGTCAAGTTTTCTAGGTGACTTATGTAGTGAAAATTCTAAACAGATCTGTATGTAAACTAAATCCAATTTAAAATTCTTTTCTATCTCATTAGTTGTAAAAAATCAATTTTTTAAAATAATTATAATCAAACTGTTAGACGCACGCTGTAAGAAATGGAAGAGGTTACCTATGTGTCATTGTGTACATTGGCTACCTATTCGATCTGAGCAGATTGAAAATCACTTCAGATTTTGTTTCCCAAACAAATGCCAGTCTTTTCGTCATCGCTGCAACGTTTTTGTGAGAGATGGTCGTGTACTTTAAAATGAGCACTATAAAACATATTCAATAATTAATTATTTCTCACATAAAAACCATTTATTTTTAATGTTGACTAGGTTTAGGGATTATTAAAATTTAAGGTGTATTATAGTGAAGGAATTTTTCGATTACCTATAATTTATATATACTGTAACTATTTTGGCATTGATTATGAATTCTGCACTCATGATAAATAAACATTGTATTGATGTGTTTTGTACCAGGTCGTTGATCAAAGTAACAGTTGAAAAAGTAATAAATGAAGAGCGGTGAGAAGACAATTTAACTCAGTTTTCTTAATTTAGTCCACACTATTTGATACATTTGCCATTATTTAGAAAAAGCAGCAATAAATATGTACTTAAATACAAAATATTCTCATTATCTTTCATTAGGGATACTTTATTACAACTAGGTATCTTTATTGTATTCATTAAAAATGATTTTTTGGCTGACCAATAAATTGGAATATGTTTGAAACTTGCGAGTTTGTTTTAAAAACTCTGCTTGACTTGACTCAACCTCAAAAATCAGTACTCGCACAGCCCACATACATATTTGTGGTAGACCTGTGACTGGGGTCAGCAACTGCTGGAAGGGCGTGGTCAACAGTGGCAAGACTGGGCTGTTCAACCCGGCTCACACCGTGGCCTACCTCGGCAACAACCTGCCTTCCAACAAGCCCGGCCAGTTCTCCCGTGGAGGTATGTCAAACTTATGTGGCTAACCATACGATGATCAAAATTATTTGATAATTTTTTTACATAAGGATGGTCTTAGGTTTCTGGTACTTGAGTCGGTGTTCTTTTGTATCCAACCCTATAGTCAAATGTTCGTGGTTTATGCACTTCTAAAAGTTTTTGTAGCTGTTAACCTTATAAGTAAAATTCACATAATATGGATTCAAAATGTGGTATAACAAATTTTACAGCATATTGCAGCACCCATAGGCCTACATTAAAAAATTCTGAAAGGGGAGTGAGCGAAAGGAAGCAAACAAGTTCGTTTTAAACTTGCCTTTTTACGCTTGCCATTTTAGTGCACAGTCTATGACTGCTATTATTATTGTGAAGAATCGTGTAAGTTTACAAAGCAAATGCTCGGCCCCCAGGTACTTATAGCTTTAAATAAAACGTTATTACAAGTCTATCAAACATGTACTTGAATAATCATATTCTTATAATATTTCAACTAGAGGTCTGTGGGTAGTGATTTTTCAAGTCGGGTCGGTTTTGGGTCGGGTAGTAGATTAACATCAATTTTCGGGTCGGGTCGGTTTTGAACATTATAAGTTAAAGAAAAATTCGGGTCAGGTTCGGGTTCGGGTGTGTGAATTAAAAAAATCTCGGGTCGGGTTCGGGTAGCCTATTTATGTTAAAAAAAAACTCGGGTCGGGCTCGGGTATTGTAAGTTGAATAAAACTTCAGGTCGGCTTCGCTATTATTTGTAAAAAAAATGTCTAGGCCTAGGCCTAAGTTATTTCATTTTAAAATAATTGTTAATGTGCCTACTAAGCTTAAGTATAGTATTAACACGTTCGCTGCGGACAGCTGCTATAGCAGTTGCCGCCCACTGGCGCTGCGTGCGGGCAACTGCTATAGCAGCGGCGCGCTCCCCTCCCAGTTATTGGTTCAGTGTGAGCCCAGCACTTGGCCGGGAAGGTTTATATCGTCCCCGCGTTTTGTGCCGGTTTCGCTCGTTACTATTGCGCAATCCGTTTCCGGTTTGGTAATTCCGTTCGTAAGTGGTGTTCGTGAGTTGTGGACAGTGTCCTGTATTGCAATGGAGGAGGACAATGATATTGAAGACATTGAAAATGTGTATTCGGGTGATAAAGCCGAATCAGATGGCAGTTCAGAGAGCTCGGACGAGGATGGTGAGGACATTGGCCCCCCACGTGGTCGCAGACCCCCGGTGCAATGGCGCGCCTTCGTGACCTCCCTTTCAAAGGGGTTTATAAATATTTTTATACTATACATTTTATGCACAAGTATTTTATAAATGATATTAGACGTAAAAAAACTACTTAGCGCTTGTCTGTGGGGAAGTGCGACCAAAAATATGGAAGGGGGCGGAACACGAACCGGCACCAGTGGCGGACAACTGCTATAGCCGTCCCGGAAATGACGTTACCAATTCGTGCTCTGATAGATGCCTGGACATCTGGAAACTTCATTTTGAACACCAGGACGTCATTTTTGGTTGAGTTAACCAATTACTTTATTTCCGCATTTTAAGGGGTATAATGCATTTCATTTTCCGCAGCGAACGTGTTAATAAATACAAGGCAAAAACCTTCCACCTACTAAGTTAGGCCTAGGCCTAACAAAAGTTAAAAAACTATAATGTATTTTATTCTAGTATAAAAAGTTAAAAAATTCTCCCGAGCCAATAACCTATCAAGCTAAGGGTTCCTTTAGTCCTAAGTTACATTACCCAATGTTAACTTATTCAACTAACATGACAAATATAAAAATTATATTGTACACTGTTGAAACTAAACAAAAACCACTTTTATAAATGTCAAAATACCCTAGATGCGAATTATCATACCGTAGCCTATTTTTCTGTAGGCCTAATAATACACAAAGTTATTTTATTATGAAAAGATTATGTGATTATACTCAAACTTGGCCTTTCAATCAATATTGCCATATCCTATTTTCAAAACAGACTTAAAATAATTGCATTTCATTTCTGTTGGATTACTTTCGGCAAATTTGTTTCTTTGCTTCAGTGATTCCAAATAGCAGATGAATGCCCATCCACGACATTTTACACTTCCCAAATCTTTGGTTTCAATAGTAGGACTGTTAGTGGATACACTGACATTAGAATTCTCTCAATTCCGTGGCTTTTTAATATTTATTTTTCATATCAGAAAAAATTCAACATCACTCAAGTAACACAAATGTGAATTGAATAAACAAGAACGAGAGGAAAACCATCTATCAAATCATCAATGCAGACGACAGATCGCGCTATACCATACAACAAACATGGAGTACCGTTACTATAAAACTACATAGAGAATGAAGAAATTTGTCTATGAAGTATCCAACCATTGACTATGGATATCCAACTGTTACATTATCCTGGAAATTGTTTTCATTGGTTATCAAGAAATCTTAAATGTTTTGACAATTTGCAAGATGGAATGAGAAATAATTCGGCAATAAAACCAATTATACCGAATAGTCATATATTGATTATATTTCGTAAAAATATATACACTGATGAATTTTGTATTGTAAAAATAATGTAAATACTAATCTGTAGAGATTATTTACTTTTGATTTTGCTCTTGCTATTTACCGGTTATCGTGTAAATAGTACCATTGATTTTATAAACAAAGACTTTGTATGTAAAGTCAATGATAGTACCAATGCCACTGCTACCTTGATTTCGGTTTGTACAGTTGGTGACGGTATTGGCTACGCTACAGTCTATCTTTCTGGCCTAAGAGTGTGAGTCAGTCACGACACTGAGCAGTTCATTTAGGTTAGAGTGAGAAAAGTATGCTAGCGCTACTGGTGTCTAGGCTTGCAACAAATGATTTAATGCTGTTTAAACTATTTTTTTTGGGCATAAAATAGTACTGTACTAAAGGAATACAAATGTTCCTACGTCAAATACGATCTTTCATGATCAAAATGTTATTTGTTTTAATTGAACATGAAATATGGCGCACCAAATTATCAACAAAACAAAATTGCTTACGTTTCTAGGCACCAGAGACCGCTAGCTTCTTTCAGAAGCCACATTTTCATGTGCAAGTGTCGCGAATAGTAAGCTAAGGTATTTCCAGTTCATCCACATCCACCTCAGTAATAATGACTGGCAGTCATGACCACTAGTATAAAATAGTGTGTGGAACGATGCCCATTTATTCCGTGAACGTTGTAATTCACAAATTTTGGCTGTAAAATAGTTTTAAAAACCCGGGTTTGCTTTTAATGTCCTGTCGGGTACCTACAACCCGATTTAATTCGGGCATTAGGTACCCGCCCGACCCGGCTTCAAATAAAAGCCCGCCCGAATAAAGACCGTGACGTGTCAAACCCGCCCGACCACTCGGGTTCACGCTAATACCCGGAGTTACCCGAATTTTCGGGTACCCGCAGACCTCTAATTTCAACTCAAAATTATAAAAAGAAAATAATGAAGCTTACCATTTACAAAAGATAACTTTCCAAATAGAAACATAATAGCATGATAAAAAATACTAGAATAGTATCATACGCCAATCATGCTAGTTACAAATTCTTTTTAGTGTCACATCGCTATAACAATGTTTATAAATTATATTTGTATAACGATCATTGAATTATAGTTTCTAATTTCAACTTTTCATATTTCGTTGTTTTTCTCAATTTTTACTCTGAACCCGTACAAAAGTTACAGAAGTGTCTGTCAGCCGGGACACCTAGAGAAGAGCGAAATACTGGGACTGTCCTGGACACAGGGCAAGCCTACTGTAAAAGAGTTTTATTTTAAACAAATCTGTTTCGTAAATTGTTGCGGACATTTCCCATCACTGATAAGTCATAACTAATCAGTGATGGAAAATGTCCGCAACAATTTACTAAACAACAAGATTAACTTACCATCAAAAACAATGAACTTTAAACAAAGAAATCTGTTTCACTAATCGTCTGTGTTGCAGATGGCAAGAATGCGTACTCGTCTCGTCGCAGCCGGCTGCGGCCCGACATGATCTCCTGTCCCCAGGGTGATGTCAAGCACACTGGACACGTGGGCCTGGACGGAGCCTACTTTGGCGACATATCCTTCCTGGGCGGCACCAAGGTTCGTAATCATTCCCAGTAAAATATCTTACAGATACAGACTAACCATCATAAATCAATCATAAACAAAACAAAATGCATCCCGACCAAGCACAGAATCCCAAACATAATAAATTAGAATAATAAAATAACTTTAAAGATTGTATGGACTGCATTAAATTTGATACATAACTGCAGGGTTCTAAACAACCGTCTTTACAGTGTCAAAAGAGCAATAGAAAACCATTTTAAGCCCTGTGCTTGGTTTAAATTAGGGATGGACGAGATTGGATTTTTAGTTCGAGACGAGATGAGACGAGAATTTTTAATTCTCATAAAATTTCGAGACGAGATTGAGACGAGATTTTCCTTCTCGTACATTACAAGACATGTGCGTTCAGGATTTTAATCAGATTTTTTAACATTGTTAAATCCTGATTTATATGAAGGAAAAAAATATTACTTTGTATATTGCTGATTATGTTAATAAACTGAAGTTAAAAAAGTCGCTTTCTTAACAAATGGTCTAGGCCTATAAAGGAATGTACCGAATAATAAGATTGAGAAGATATAACCATAAACCCTATCGATCTACGTTTAATAAAACATATAAAGAGAATCATTCCTCTGTTACAGTTACTTTGTTCACTTTTCACTTTCATGTTTCACACTTTTCACTATTAACTTACTTTAAAATGTTTCCAAATAAGACATTTTCCTCACTCACAGTTTTTGTAATAGGCATAGGCTCACTAACTTTGAGTCACAAGACTAGGCCATAAGGCTAACAAGAAATCCCTTGTAATTGGTGGATTTAAATTTTAATTTTCAACTCTCTCTTCTTCTTTGTCCTTGTCCATATGAAAATCTTCAGCTCTCATTTTGTTTGCTATTCATTGTTATTTCTCCAAACTATTCAAGTCCTGTATACATAACTTTAAACTTTCACTGTTTTTGAATTCACGTAATTCCCTCGATTTTTCGTCTGCTAGTGGTAAGGTTTAGTATGTAAAGTCAATGATAAAGGCAAGCATTAGTATAGCCATGAAGCCTGTATATAGTTCTTTTGAGACCATTGATTTTCTACATATTCAATACAACGTATTTATCGCTATTCAACAATTATTGTTAATAGGCCTATTCAGTTTTTTTTAGTATCCAAACCTTGAAATAACATCAACCATCAGCCGATTTTAAGCATTTTAGCTTAAAATAGCTGAACTTTGCAAAGAGTGTCAAAGGAAATTAAATTGTGTTGCGTGGGATATTTGAGGTTAGCCATTATTAAATCTGATTGGCCACCTTGCCATTCATCTGATTGTCACTACTATTACTGTTAATATCAAAACAGCTCTTAAATTTGCCAAAAATTATTTGAATTAGTTTGATATAATCATCTTGAAGCAATTAAATGTCAAATTATGATTGTTCCCAGACAGCACAGACATGTCTATTAGCTGTTTAATAAACATACGAAATGTAAATCTAAGATCTCTATTAGACGTCATTTATTTTTACTTTAACATCAAATAAACATCCCTACAATGTTTATATGTCACAGTTTTTTACCTTATATCAACGTCCAACGTAGACGTTGAATAGATGTGTAATGGACATCTACTAAACATTCTTTCTCAAACCATCAAACAACGTCTAATAAACGTATAAGAAATAATATGATATAGACGTTATCGTCGCATCTACTTGACGTTGCATGGAACTTATTCCATACATCAAAGTCTAATAGACATTTAAACAACGTTTATATGTCGATGATTTTTACCTCATTCCAACCTGAACTACACCTGGCACCAGCAGCAGGTTTTGGTAGGTAGGTGATGGCAGTATTGATGGGGGGGGGGGGGTTAATGGCTGGGGACAGTAAAGTACGGGTCAATAGGGTGGTGGCAGTATGTGATAGGGGGTTTGATGGCTGGGGACAGGAGAGTATGGAGTCAATTGGGTATATACGGGTGGGATAATAGTGGTGAGATAACTCTGGGTAGTAAAACATAACCGTATGTGTGGAAAGGGGTTGGTAGGAAAGGAACTTCTTAGCTACCAAGTTAGCTGAAGGGAGTAGAGGGTATCAGGAGAGGAAACATTACCTGGAGGCAGTAGACAGTATGTAGCAAAGCGTAGGATGGAGTACAGTAGCTTAAGAGTTTTTTAATAGCTGCAGGGCAGTCATTATATATTTTGAATTTTTTTAGAGATATTCCAACCTCATGATTATTTCTTATAATAAATCTTTTTATAAAACTGTTATATCTAGTTACTTTATGAATTATTGAAATTAATTGAAGCTTTTATTATCAGTAGAAAACATTTCTGAAATACACAAAATATAAATGTTAATTGATAGTTGTGTATTAATAATGATAAAGAAAGCTATCAACATAAAAAAAATAAATATCACTTTTTTTTACAGTAAATGTACTTTCCAATCAGTTTAAATGGTAAATATTTATACAAAATTGCCTCAAAATGAAATTGAAAAATAAAATGGAAATATATTTAAAGCTATATTTTATGAAAAATTTCATAAACAAAGTTTATAAGAAATAACCTTCTAACGGAAGAAGCTATTATAAGGTTTATGTGATTTTAAGTTGGAATAAAAACATTTTTTGTCTTAGTTACAGGAAAGGTTATAGTAAAAAAAACCAACAACTATTAAAACAAAATTTTATTTTAAAAGTAATACTTAAAACAAACAAAAAAGTGTGAAACAACCAAACAAACTTTTAACACCTACTTAAACAAACAAAAATGAAAAGTGTATTGAAAAAAAAATTATATTCAACACACAATCAGGGCCGGATTTAGGCAAGGACCATATGGACCCTGGCCCAGGGCAGCAAATTTATTGAAGAAAATAACGACTCAACAAAATTAATTAATTTAAGACAAACTGGACACTATCCTTCAATAAGTATTGTTGTTTTCTAACTACTGTACACGGATCAATGTACAACATAGCTGTATTCCCTGTCTGAACAAGAAAACTGAAATGAAAAAATACAATCAAAAATAAAAAAGCTGAATCTTCTGAAAATAACCTTAAGAACATATCATGTTAGTTTTTTAATAAACATGTTTTAACCTATGAATATATCTTCATCATGATGGTGTACTATTTCTTCACCACTGATCTTCATCCAGTGCATCTTTGTTGCCTCCACTACCAGCCCTGAAACCAAAAGTTTCCAAATAGTAAACAAGCCAATAATTTATAAAGTAGGAAGAACACCAACCCAGCGACACCGCGATCCGCCGACAGTCTGTCATTTCGCCTCCATCAGTAAACGCAAAAAACACACTTTACTACGTTCCCTGTGAGTTTGTCTAGACCAGTGTTTCTCAACCTGTTTGTCCTCAACCTGGTTGAGAACCACTGGTCTAGACTGTATTGGAAAATGTAGGGCCAAGATATTTCCCATATTTCATAGAAACAGTTGTCAAGAGGTCCACTCAGAGCTTTAAACTCTATACTAACTACTTGAATTATACTAACTACTTGAATGTTGTGTCAAAGTTTAGAAAAAAAGTTCATAAATATCCTTCAAATTACAAAACAAGTGCACACTTAACCGAAACCAGTAGCCTGACATACTTAGCGAACAAGCGCTTCAATATTTATAATTTTGTTTTTCAGAAGGTCTACATGTATTTGTATTGTAGTTGTATGTGTAAATTGTTTGTGCAATATGTTTAAATTGGTTAACTAACCATTTTAATAGGCGTTTTATTTGTTAAATTAACAGAGAAATACAATTTGAATTTTTAAACTGTACTGCAAGAACACTTCACACAAATCGACAAAATCGGAGGGATATATTGTGCCGATACATTGTTGGATTACAGTATATCAGACCATCCTATTTGAGGACCTATCAAGAGTCCACTAAGGCCTACTGAGATCTTTTTTAAATCGTGGGTGTAATCCAGGCTGTGAGTTTTGGAAAAATCAACCTGCTTGTGAATTTTTCAAGGCATTTAGACGCATATTCCTATAATGTATGTAATTTGAAGGAGCAGGGGAGAGGAAAGCGATTTATCAGAGACAAGGCGAGATCGGCAAGGACACGGCAAGAACAGAAGAGCGCTCCCGAACCTTCCAGCAGTGGCAACACAGCTGGGAGCACGACACCCGAGGACGATGGAATGCGCGACTTATCAAGCAGGTCCAACCATGGGTGGAACGGCGGCATGGGGAGGTGGACTACTACCTGACCCAATTTTTGACAGGTCACGGCTATTTTCGGTCGTACCTGAACCGGATGGGAAAGACCGGTTCACCGGACTGCATTTATTGCCCGGGTGTTCCCGACGATGCGGAACACACATTCTTCAGCTGTCCCCGTTGGGAAGGGCCCCGCCTGGAGGCCACACAAATCTTTGGTGCATTTTCGGTGGACTCGGTCTGCCAAAAGATTTTGGAGGATGAGGGCAACTGGGATTGTTTGTCACAGTTCGTCCGGGGCATCCTCCTGGAAAAGAAAACCGATCTGGACCGCGAAGTGGCCCAGATCCCTTGATCGAGCGGCTGGATAAGGAGCGAGCCCCACGGGCGTAAGCCAAATTTAGGCCTAGCCTGACGTAATGTGATAAACAATTCCAGGTTAGATTCTAAAGAGTAGAGGAGGTTTTTTAGTGGGTAAACCCGTTTTTTAGGGGAGCCCCACACTACAGGCTGGCCACCTGTGTGCGTAATGCATTTTTCCGCCTCTCCCTAAAAAAAAAAAAAAATGTAATTTGAAGGAAACTAGGGTGAGGTACTTTTTGTAGCAGCCGAATGTTAGCCACTTACCTAGGGATTTAATAAACAGAAATTTATTAAACAAACTATAAAATGTACGGTTTTATTGAAACCGTTCCTGGAATGAATTATTATTTTTTATTAATAAAACATATTGTTATTTCTTTTAACTAATCGGCATAAGAAAAATTCATGCAAATAAACATCATAAGTTTTAGTGCAGCCTGTAGAACTGTTGAAAACTATTACCTCTACAGTAGACTATTGCTCATCAAAACCCACTATTTTAAAAACCGAACTCATGTAATTCGCCTGATTTGAACACATTGTGGTCCACTAAAGTTGTAGAACAATATTCTATGATTTTCTATTGGATTAAAATTTACCAAACCCAAATTAAATATTACCTACCTTCTTGAAAAAGTCTCAGAAGAGAATCGGTGCAAATCAGACTCTGAGGTCCTCTGACGTGGTTGCTGATGGGATGATGTCAAATCGGGAAACCCTCGAACACAACCTTGAAAGAATAAGTTAACATGAAAAATGCTTTAATATAAAATTGATTTTAGGTTGCCTAGGAATATTTGTTCTATTTTCAATATATTCCCCGATAAACACCGTGTAGGCCCAGGTTTACAACCTTGGAGGTGTTGGTTAATCCATACCTAGGCTAGTCAAAACAAGTGGTAATTTATACATATAATATTTTTTGTTAGTTTTTTTTTTATAACTTAGGCTGGGCTGCATTCTAAGTTAATGTGTAGTAAAACGGTGAAATAATATTTCTTCATAATGACAAGCCCTAAGCACAAAATCATATGATTTTATTTTTTAAGGTCAATAGAAATAAAGTAAAAACAATTCTATAGTCATACCGGGTGTCTCACGAAAGGTGCCTCAAAACAATTCAACAGTTTGTCCTACAATCTTGAAATAAAGTCATTTCCGACTAAATTGATGCCAAGGAACAATTTAAAAATATTTTTAACATTATATAAATACAGAGTGTCCCAAAAACTGAGGGTCACAGGTTTGAATCTCGGAAATTTCAAACAAATATATGTCATATTACTACTACTGTAATTTTCCCTATAGGAAAAATCGCTAAAATTAAAAAAAAATAAATATGAAAACTTCCACTGAAATTTTATTTCAAAGATTGTTATTTTAAGTGTTAGTTATTTTTTTAAGCCTACATTTATTTGATGGAAGGTATTTTTTCCTAAAGAAAGCCATTTTTAAGTATCAATAGCCCTAAGTAATATTCTTTTCTTTGCAGCCTACAGTTTAAACTCTTTCTTAACCAAGCCACACCGACCGGCCTTGAGGCCTTTTGAATTTTTCCTCCCTTTCAGCACAACAGGAGGGTTTGAGTAGGTAGCGTACCATAAAAAATGTCACATGCTGTAAAATTGAATGTACCATATCAGGCCCAGGCCTGATCAATCGGGCCCTTACGAAAAACTGCTGATAGTCTACGGTAGGATTGGTTTTTTTTTCTTACGGAAAAAATTACAAAAACTGCTGATGGTCTACGGTAGGATTGGTTTTTTTCTTACGGTAAAAAACTGAAGATGAGTAGGCTACATTTTAAAAGAATGTTGTGGGTTGACAAACTTGGTCATATCGAGTACGTAAGTTAAAGGGTTCAGTGTAATAATCACTTATGATTAGGCCTACATTAGGCTTAAGTTTAATTATTTTTAGGCTAAGTTGACGAAGGCAATTGCATGTGACTTAGGCCTAAATGCTTTCAAAGCAAAAACAGATTATCACTCTCAAACCTACACTTTTAACTTAAGTTAAGAGTCTACAGTACCTCCGCCATCTTGGAATTTTAGTCCCATAATAACAATGTAAAATTAAGAAACATTAAGAAACATTAGTTGATTATAGTTGTCTTTAAATCACTTTATCTCAATAATCTTGCATCTGATCCACATGAAACTTGAATATGTTCACGTTCACCATTACGGTAGGCCTATGGCGGTTTATATGACGTTGATAAATTTTGAATAGACCTACTAAAACTGTTTAACATGGTTTAAAAATTGTGTTAATGTATATTTAGCCTATATTTGAAATTATTCGTTTTTCGAGTGGATAATTTTTTTAATTAATTTTCTACGACCTCAAATCAAAGATAAGTTAGGCCTACCATGGGAACATTTCAAATGACCAAGTTTGAAACTTTCTCATGAAAAACAAACTTAACAGTAATGTGCTTGACCAAGTTCGTTTGACCTTTCATCTTGGCCACTGACATTGCCAATGATAGGCCTACCCAATTAGACTACCTGGCCGAGGTTACCTGTGTTGTTTGCGCTAGGCAAGCAAAATATGTTAAAATAATTAGACAAAGCCCTCATATATTAAATGAAAAACAATAAGTTTTACGGTACGGTACATGCGAAACTTCGTGATCCTCCCCCACCGTTATTATCAATGTTAAAAATTTTGATTTTGCGATCTAAATTGTCCGATGAAAACAACCGAATCATCCGCGATATTGCGGTAAAAAATGTATTATAATAATAATCCAACCGTAAACCTCCGACACTTTTAGGGACAGTGATGTTTATAACGACAAATCAATTTTTAAAACGCATAGCCCATAGGCCCAACCCTCAATACAATAAGGTAAAAATACCTTACAGATTCGTATTTGGCAGCATTTGTGTGACACCATTATAGGTCAAATGGAGTCTGCATCTTCTCACAATTCAGATACACCTAACGGCTAGCCTAGCGGTTAGCTTCTTGGACTTCGGTTCAAGAGGTGACAGGTTCGATTCCAGAGGTGGCCAACAAAATTCATGATAGGTTTAGACTGCTTTCCCAAAAAGCGTTTATGTGTAGCCTACTTAGGCCTAGTACAAATCTCCATAACAAAATGCCTCTGGCGTGGATATAATAAAAAAAGTAATAAAATAAAAAATAAATAAAAACAAAGGTACCGGTACGTAGGCCTACAGTGTAGTTTATTTTGTGTTGTTCTTTGATAATGTTAAAGGCTATACTAGGCCTACAAACTTAAAAATTAAAACAAACTTAAAATTTGTTCTTATTTTTTTGCTATTTTCAGTTAGGCCTACTTATTGATAGTAATGTTTTACTGTTAAAAGGTATTTTTAATTATCTTAGAGCAAAAATAGAGTAACTTAAGTTTAAATTAGGCAATAAAGTAGTAATCGTATCTTGTAATAGTACAATCGATAAAATAGGCTACTCACAAAATCAAAATTTGTTACATTGATAATAATGGTGGAGGAGGATAGCGAAGTTTCGCTGTACACTACATGAAGTAGTACAAGTTTAGGCATCTCATTAACTTAGAAGGCCTTAGCTAACGTGTGGACAATGGTTCAAGGTGTCATGGGTTCGATTTCATTTCATTAAATGTTTTAAATGGCAACCACCATTTCACAAAAGTTGTGATTTAACTTACATAAGCTTAGGTTACTAATTTGATTCCTCGGGTGTCCAGAAGTTTATGAGTTTAGACAGCTTTCCCCAAAAGTATTTAGGCCTACTCCTCTCTAACACAATGCCTATGCATAAATAGGCCTACGCAAAAAGAGTGGTTCAGGCTATGAACATTTAACAACCTACTTATAGGCTTACTTAGACTCAGTTTTTTTCAGCGAAAATCAATTAGGTAATATTTTTAATAAACCGTATTATTCAGCCCAATAAAATTGCAAGACTTGTTTGTGTCCAAGTAGGACAAAAGGTTAAAAAAACAACTTACAGTAAACTGTCAATTCCTTACGTAGAAGGGCCATAGAAAACGAATTATTTTTCTAAAACTTCAACTAAGTTAACATTACTTCTCAAAACGTTGAGTTTAAAAAACCACTTGATCAAGATTGTAAAAATGTGTTTGAAACTTACCGGTAGGCCTAATGAGAAGTGGTTGTTGAGGTTGAAGAGGGAACATGATGCTTGTAGGGTTGAAGAGTTTTCTTCTACAAAAATCATTAACTAGTTAATATAATTACAACCAAACAGTTATGTTATGAACATGAAGGAAAACGAGAAGTCCACACAAACCAACAAAACCAAAAATAACCTAAATGCAGAAAACTAAACTACACAACTAATTTTTAACGATGGCTGCCGTGCCGTCTGCCGTCCCTCTTTTTCCTTGAGCAGGCTTCAGCGTATGAACCATGCAGCCTCTAAGTTCACTAATACCTGCCGTCGCCGTTTCGGTTTACAATTTTTTTTTAAATAGACAAGAGGTTTCGACGGCGCATGCACATTGACATTCCATTGTGGGTAGAGTTCATGGATAGATAGTCATAAATAATAGAATTACATAACATGTAACAATTTATTACAGTAACATCTAATAGTTAGATACATTTCTTAGTTACATAGATTTTTTGACGAATTAATGAAAGTCCATTTCTGATGGGGTTCGACCCATAAGGAGTCAGTAGATACAGGTAATTTTAAATTGAAGCACAAGTTGATATTCACATAAAATAAAATCAAGAGTACAATATGCCGCATATTCGACATGAGGAAACAAGCCGTAAATGACAGAAAAGTATTTATTCTATATTTTATAGAAGGTAATTTTAGACTCCCGTTAGAAAAAAGAATATTATATTTTAATAATAATAATAACCAAGAATTTTGGATGCAAATAATTGTATTTTGCGCGATATTGCTTTTACCATTGGCTTAAATGTAAAGTCAATGCTTTTACTGATGAAAAATATACTCATTTGTACCAATAATTTACTACTGGTTCATTATTTTCGGTGATGTCCATACATCGTCTATTTGACGTTATTACGTTGACGTAATATACATGTATGACAACGTCTAATTGATGTCATATAGACCTCTGCGTTAGACGTCTATTTGACGTTGTATCGCAGATGTCTAATAGACGTACAAATATTGATCAAGACGTCAATTGAACATGCAAGCCCTTATATAGACGTTGTATAGACGTTATGTGCTGTCTGGGTTATAAAGTTTTCCCAATGTTCTAAAGATTTATCAAACAAATGAATTATTTTATAAATCTGTAGCTATGTTGACTAACTACCATACCACTAACAGTCCGTGCAGATGCAGCCGACTCCAGTCCAGTCCAAGTCTTGGAAGTCTAACCGTAGTTTAACCGTTTATGATGGCAAATTAAGTTTGTAGTTGTGAGGATGATAGGAAAAATAAAACACATTGCTTCAAAATAATATATTTTTCAATATTAAATTGATAGTAAAACAGGCCTAGCAATTCGTAGATTATTTATACCCGTTTTTATCGTTATTCACGAATTATTTCTCGTCTCGAAAAATCTCATTATTTCTCGTCTAGAAAAATCTCGATCAAAATAAAATCTCGTCTCGGTGAACGAGATTAAAAATTTCTCGAAAATTTCTCGTAATTTCGAGACCCGTCCATCCCTAGTTTAAATACTTATGGTTTGTTTATGATTATAACAGTTTTAACCTATGTTTATGTTGTTCATGTGTATTGTTCTTTTGTGGCAGTATGATGGCATCCCCCACCAAGTAGTGACACCGTACAAGCCCCACGAGGACACCAGCGTGGACCTTGAGACACGCAGCTGCTCCGACCGAGCCCCTCTGCTGCACTCTGCCAGCAGTAATGGTAATCATCGCATAAATGTATGCAAAAAATATCCTTGTTGTGAAGTGGTTTTTCTCAACACAATTGATCCCATATTTATGGACCAATTAACACTTGAAGTGTCAAAAACTAAAAACTTGGTCTCATTTCATAGTTTTGCTATAAGGTTTTGGATTTTAAATATCTCTATTCTGAAGGGCAACCTTAGGGTTTGTTTTTTCTCTTAATATTATCATAGGAAATAATTTTCCTTGAATTAAATATTAAAACTGCTGATAATTGTAAAATAAAAATATAAAATAATAACACATGTTTAAAGCGGAATTGAAGTAATGAAACTACTGAAATGTTGACCCAATCAGATTAGGCCTAATGCTGAGCATTGCACTGCATAGGCACCCCTATATCCATTTCAAAATTAATCTGTGGTAAAAAGAAAGATTTTTTTGCTGCAACAGAAAAAATGGGTTTATCCATTTTGCCCCACGGTTTCAGGGCCATTTCAAAACAGGTCATTTGCCCCAAACAGTTGATAGGTAGAAAAAATGGTCAATAATAACAGGTCACTTATCCCAGCAGAAGAGAGGGAGCTACAGCCCCTCCCCCAACGGCGTGCTCTCTCCTCTCTCGCCTGTCTCTTTTCCACCCTCACTTAGCTTGGAACCGAATCATCCTTGTTCTAATTAAACTGAACTGTTAACACCATAATTTACTCAAGGCCGTTGGGGTAGGGGCTGTAGCTCCCTTTCTTCTACCAGAGCAAGTGACCTGTGCTTAGTGCCCATTTTTTCTACCCACTATTTATTAATCCTCCTGGGCAAGTGACCTGTTTTGAGATAGCCCCAAAACCACTGGTCCAGTGGAATACACACACAAAAATCCCTTCCTAAGGTCCTGAATCAATTTATTTTTTATTATCAACTGTTTAGTTATTTTAATTTTGTACTTAAAGTTCAGGGTAGATAGTTGCTGATGATAATGATGATGACCATTTTAATCCTCCTAATGGCAATTGGTAGCACTTATATTTACATCTCAAACATCAGAGTGACAATGAATCACCTCATCTGCAAAATATATCATGAGTCATTAAACATCGGCTATAATGGACCTGATTGGTTGGATTGTTGGTCAGAACGGGAAAATTTAAGGGAATTGAAATCCTTAGTTTTACTGTACATTAATTTTGAACAGACTATAGTAAACTTCAATTAAGTATTGCCACATTTGACTATTTCACCTTTTATAGAAAATGCCTACATGGATAGTAAGTTTTGAGGTGATACAGTTCAGTTTCATTATTGTCACAAATTATATTAAATACAAACAAAGAAAAATAAAAAAAATATGTGATGTTTATAATGTACTTCTACAGCCTACTTTCACCACCTATATACACAATTTTTGGAATTTTATCCTTACTCTTTGTAACTTAATGAATAAATTTGTTTATACCCAGTCCAATTCAAATTAACAACTTTAATTCAACTAGCGATTTTGCAATAATTAATTCTTATTTCTATCATAAATGTAGTGGAAATCAGAGAATAATAACTTAAAGATGTTCTATACTAGTTTTTTATTACAATATTTTTGTTCTGTTTAACTCAGGGCTTAATAGTGATTGGGGTGAAAATAAGTTGACAACCAAACTGCTGACGACGGACCACGAGTACCACGAGATCAGTGACGAGGAGACTACCCCTGACAGCCCCAGGTTTGATGTGAGTCAAAGCCTCACCCTCGCACACCCTCCACCCTCCCCATGAGTCTTAAACATTGTCTTTGACTTATTAATATAAGTCTTTTATGTTTTTTTGCTCCTTTCCTACATAATATTTTAATATGTTATTATTTAGACAAGAACTCATATAACCTAAAGTAATTGCTATAAGAAAAATATATTAACTGTTTTAATTTTACTCCAGATACAATTAATTACATTCTACTGGAAAAATGGATTCAAATAGTAATCACTAAAACATGGTTGAGCTTTGCTGTCTTCAGCAGAGCTCTTACAATACTTTGCTCGGAGTGAAATAATAAAACACCTTACTACACTAAAATTAATTCTAATAGGTTGTGCTGGAATCGGAGATTACTTGTTCATTTTATAACTTGTCCCCAATATTTGTTTCCCAAACTTCCTTTAGCCAGTATAATTTAAGCATGGATGTCATATTTCCCCCGAAATTTACTGTACCAATAATATTTAAGCAAAGATGCCATCTTTGTAATGCTCTCAATCTCAGATTGGGCCTGATGACCGGTGTGACTGATGGAAATCGATCGCCTTTATAACATCTTATATATATTTACAGTCTTGCATGTGATTTCAATATAAGTGTAAATATATCAAGGAGTGTTGAAAGACTTTTTATTATCGACACATATCATGTTAATCAAGTAGTTATTCACAACACTTTACCAAAATGTGAATCCCATCAATATGCTCCTGAAAACGTCCCTAATTTAAAAATCATAAAATTTTCCCCAAAACACCTTATTTGCATAATTATTTAGACAAGAGTATATTTATAACACTAATGATATTGATACTTCCTTTAGAACACATAGTAAAATCCCCAATGGTTGTGTTGTCAGACTCCCTTCGACCTGGGACCAAGCTTGTTGGACGAGATGGACGCAGTACTGAGGTGCCTGGGAGGGCCGCCGCCTCCTCCCCCGGCCCCCTCCAGTCGTCCTCCTGCCTCCCCGCCCCCACCACCCTCACCCCTTGATGACACTGTCAACAAGCGTAACGAACTGCGCGAGATGCAGAACACTCTCAGCAAGGCAAAGAAGAAACAGGCTACTGTAAGACTTATTACTTATATTTTTGTTTTTACCCATTAGTTTTTACTTTGTTTTTTATTTTTGTCGTTGATTGAACGTAGGATAATTTTTCATGAATTAAAAATTCTATAAATGCTCGGCAGGTTGCTCCAGAATGTACCAAAACCAAAACCAAATTCTTTTCTAATTTGGATGTAAGGGGAATAATAGTAAGAATTCAGACATTATAACTCAAGTTCTTTACACATGTTAGTTAAAAAAAATGTTCAATATTGGTTCACACATTTGCCGGTTAACTATTAGTGTACAGTACACTATAAGATATTGCAAGGCGTTTGTGCTATAAACATACTTTTTAAATTTGTATTGTAGATAAAATTTTTTTAACCCTTATATTTTTCTGAACACTCTAACCAATAAGTTAGATAGTTGTTAAATTAATTGTGTAGCGCTGATAGTATCAAACTCTTGGATACTAACTAACCCTGTGGATACAACTAACCCAACGCTTTAGTCATATCACTTGTTTAAAAATAATGCAGGTCAAGCCGATCTCCGCAGCGGATGAGAAAACGTTGGATTCTGCCATTGCCATGGCCAACGAGCTGGCGGCAAGGTCGATGAACGACTTGGGGTGGTGGCGACCGACCTCCATCGGCCCCCATCAGCCCCGCCAGCCCCACCAAGCGCAAATTCTCCTTCCGCTTCCCCTCGGCCCCTGGCACCCACACGGCCGCCAAGCAGCACACTCGCACCGAGGGCAAAACCTTCACCGACGAGGCAGCGTCCATCCCTGACATACAGGTAGGCCAATTCAAAAATACATTTTCTTATAATTACTGTAACAAAATCACACGGTGGGAGAAACAATTGAATTGGTTGTAAAATAAGTAGAAGCCTATAAAGCCATACAAATGCAAACCAAAACCATCTGGTCATCTTGGGATCAAACCTAGGCCCTAAAATTATTTGAATTAATAAACTATACTATTCAATTCAAATAATCTTTATTCATAAAATTTGTATAGTTTCATACTCAAAACTGTACAAATGCTGAATGGTATCGTAATAAAATATATTATAGGTGTTGCAAAATAATAATAATAAGTGTGTAAATTAAGTTTTCCAAATAAATATAACAATTTTTCCATTTTATTAAATATTACAAAGTACTTTTTTTTATTACATATTGCTTTCTCTTGTAAGCAAATTGATAGGAATTTGGTTCAAAAATCTTATACTTGCAAGGCTCGGTTTAGAAAAAATATAATTCCATTAAATTATTCTGAATAGACAGCAGATTTTTATCAGGAAAATTGTATTCAAACTTAGTTAACGTCAGGAAACTAATATAATACATTCAAAATTAGATTAAAATGTGATATTTACTTAATAATCATATGTGATAGATAGGTTTTACGTAAAGGTTTGTAGGTTTTTCAAGTGGTTAAAAGCCTTACACTCTATTGGTATATAAAAATTCAATTACAATTCCTTCAAAAATTGTTTCTACAGCCAGTCATTGTTTTTACTTTTCCACATATTCAGATTAAGACATATCTTGCTCACATATTCACTGCACATTAAATGAAAATGGCTATTGTGCCTCATCATAAAATTTAGTGTAAACTGTGAGGCTTTGAAAGGCATACAATTTGGCACAACAAATATTTAAATTACCATGCACTACAAGTTGAAAAAATTTGAATTTATTATAAACCCTTTCAATTTTAGAGCTTCTTGAAAGTTTCTTTTCATTAGAAATGTCACCCTCAGTTTTACATAAAATACACTATCAGTTTCAGTAAAGAAATTTTACAAAATTCTGAATTTTTGCCCATCTTCAGACAAGGTGCGATCAGCAAGATTCAAGATTTTTTATTTGTCATTAGGCATACAAAATTGATGCATTGGACATGGTCAAATTGTAAAACTAAATTAGTGCAATCTAAATTACAATCATACAATCACCTCACTATCAATCAAATTAAAATAAGAAATTTGGCCTTATTAAGTATTTCGAAGTAAAAATTTCTTAATGTTCCATTTAAAGTTTTCCATGATAAAATATATTTAATTTGGGGTTGACATCTAGCAAGAATATTTACTTTACTCGTGGTTTCAACTATTATGCTTATATTTTTAAACAATAATTTTGCTGTTGGCATAAGGAAATATTTATTCCCTACACATTAAACAATTATTCAGAAAAATGCATGACAAAAAATAACACTTTTAGGGTTTTTTACTAACACACTTGTCTACTTTTCCCCACCTCCTTCTCATCCTTTCCATATAAACCAAATTTTTTACATTTTTTAATTGATATGCATGATTTTTTTCGGATGACTTGTGCCTCGATTTTGATGGTTTTTCTCTGTTGGTAATTCATGGGAATGCCTATCACACTGTAATGGTTGTGTACTGGAGCAGTCACTGTGCAGTAGTTTGAGATCGTTATCCTCATGCACCAGTCTGGAGTCTCTGAGAGGAGGAGCTCCGTTCCGCTTGCCGCTGTGGGATCGTGCGAGTGCCGAATTTTGTTTTGCAAGATCACGCGACCTCCTCACACGCTGTCCTCCACGTTTAGACTCGTCTGTAGAAGTTTTAGAGAGCTCTGAAGCTGATGACACAGTCTCTGCCCCTTTTGATTTGAAACAGAAAATGAGTGAATCGTTACAAAGATGTGGTGATAAAAATGATCCAGAGTACTGGAAAATGAGAAGGTTTATGTTGGAGAAAAAATATAAGAAACATGACATAATGACTAGTTCTCTACTTTCAAATGAAGGAACGATAACCAAATCACAGTCAACAGATTCTGCCTCAACACTTAATGCTTGCCCCTCTATATCTGATCTCAATGAAAGTTCTACTCTTAAAGACTGTAATGGTTATGAGCCAACTACGTCAATGAAAGGATTGTCCTTATCCTCTCTTAATGAGTGTAGCGAAATGAGCAGTTACACAGTTACTGATCTCAATAAAAGTAGTTATGAAAATGTGTACAATTCAGCAAAGACCTATGATAATATGAAAACGAGCAAGTTAAGTGGGTTAGGGTCTTATGAAATCAGCAATTATAAAACTAATGGATTTGCAGAATTAGAGAGATTAGAGGCGGAATTTAGGAATGAGGATAAAGTGCCCCAACGTAAATTGTTGAATAGTGCAGAATGCTCTACAGAATTGAAACCACTCTCAAGATTTCTCGATAAATTTCCAGAGTTGGATGATTCTCCCAGCCAAAATTTCAAGCCCTTAGATAAATCAAACTTAAACTTCACCCCTCCACGTGCAGGGTCAAACTACCCAAGTTTGAGGGACATAACTCGCTCTCCTGAGAGATTATCCAAATATACAGAAAAATATCCCAGAGAGAGTGAATCCATGATCTCGAGCAGACTGAGTTTCAAGCAACTGGAAAACCATCTGGACTCGCTAGATTTGAACAAAAGGAGCACAGAAAACATAACTAAATTTGATGACGTATCTCCAATCGGTCGAAAGGACGACTTAAGAAGAGCTGAGTTGCATACCAACAGATCCAAACCTTTTGTTCCCCAAACACCCATCTTCAGAAGAAAACTCTCTCAATCCAAAATGGGAGAGTCGTCAAGGAGAAGTACCAAGTCGTCCCCGAACTCGCCAAGTATTACTTCCCCAAAAGTTTACTTTCGGCCGAGGACTAATTCCTTGTCAGAGGAGAAGGTGCGGCCGCCCGCCACCAGGCGCCAGTCTTACAACTACTCGGCCCACTACGACTCAAGCTCCTCAGACTCTGAGTTTGACCGCCCGTCCTCTCTCTGCCAAGGTCAGAACCCCTCCAGGGGGAAACCTCTCCGTCGCAATTGGCCCTCCTCTTCCTCTTCCTCTTCATCCTGTGATGCTTATCCCGAATTTTCTGAGGACTTCCATAGCCTGTCTTCTTCACATCAAGTTAGAACAAAATTCTAGCAGTTAATATTGAACAAAGTTTATCATAATCGTGTTCAAATTTGCATTTTGCTTTGTTTACTAATTGCATTTATCATCTACCTTGTAGAATTTAGAAATAAAAAGTCACTGGTTTGAATTGATCTGGATTTATATGATTTTACTTCCAATCGTTAAACAAAAGGAGTGCCTTTAAAAAATTGAGACTGACAAAGTGGCTTTTGATAATATTTCACTACTAAGTGGGTGATTTGTTGTTAACAGTACTTTTTAAAAGAATAATTTTCTGTTAAAAGCAGTAATAGTGTCCTTTTGAACATATTTTTGTACTTTCAATATTTTTAGTGTTCAAAGTAGCCTATCGTAAGATTGATTAACAATGGCCTTTATTTAAACATACTAGTTCAAACAAGATACGTAACAACATAACAGAAAAAAAATATTTGTATTTTTTAAATAAAAAACCCTGCCTATTATTTTTTATTCTTAACTTTTAAAAAAATATAATATTTAATATTCATTAATAATATGTTTTAGGCCTTGTTACTTTTTAATAAAATTGCAAGTATACATTTTCCTGAAATGATTTTATTTAATTTTTTAAATGATGCAATTATTACGTTTGTATTAATTCTAGACCAGTTACATTTATTTTAGTATATGCCCTTACTTTTAACAACTGTGCTTGCCCACTATCACTGTTAAGTAGTGATATTAACAGCTTGTGAAGGCAACTGACAATAAGTTCTTGTTTGTCTGTTCCTCCCGCACAGTCCCCTTAACCAGTCTCCGGCAAACCCGATGTTAATTGCTTTTTCTGCTTTTGTTCTCACCCATTTTTATTTTGCTCTATTTTCAAGCAAAACCATTGTTTTCAGAGACTCTTGACACTAAAAGTTTTAAAGCATTTTCAAGTATTTATACTCATGTATAGCTTGTACAATATAAATTTTATGCATAAGCAAAAGTGTGATGTTTTTGATGTTACTATGTTTTTATAGCTATTCAAAATCAAAGCGAAGACCAATATCGAGCATAACGTTCTAGTCATAGTTTTACCAAAGTTAGTCGTAGGTTTGATACATTTTTATGATATCGATGTGTAATTTTATTGGTAGAGTTTTGTACAACACTTTATACAAGCATGTTCTAGTTTATTGCATGTGTACAGTATTTTTCCAACAGATCTCTGCATGAACTCACTGTGTTTAGTTGAACACCGGTCGGTTTTGTTTTTGTTGCTAGTGTTTGGTTGTAGTGATGTTCTGTTGAGTTGTCCCCTCCCCTCCCCTCCCCCACAGGAGTGTGTCACGCCTGAGGCCCAAGCCGCTTACAACGTGCTGGTGGAGCAGCCAGCTCACGACACCAACCCTCTGCGCATCCTGCGCTCGGTGCCTTTCGTCCGACCGAGAGTGCGCGGGAACAAGAACTTTTCCACGCTGACGCTACCTGCCTCATCGCAGAAACATATGTCTGATCTAAGTTCAAGGTATGCTTTTTGTAGTGTTATTTACACCAAAATTATTTTATGCAAAGATTTTATTTTTGCACGACAGTTTTTATTTTTTATTTTTAAAAAGTTAAGTTTACTTTTCAAATTTAAATTTACTTCTGTATTATCAATTTATATCACAGCAATAGTCAGTTTCTTTTAATTTTATTAATAATCTTTTCTAAAACAATTCATGAAGCTAAAGAGTAGGGATGGACGGGAATGGATTTTTAGTTCAGGACGGGAAGTTTTATTTCCTATCCAATTTCGGGACGGGATCGGGACGGGATTGCTGTTCTCGACGCTATCGGGAAATATTCGTTTTGACTTTTATCTGATTGTCATTTAAAGACAAATTAATGTTAAATATCAACCAGTTCTCTTTCCAAATTGTTCCACTTGTTTTTGTATAAGGTACAATGATCCTCCTTTTGTTGAAAAGATTTAAAATATCTAATTTTTATATTTGCAGTGTACAATGAGATAAGGATAAAGTATAAATTTTCTTGTAACCAATAATATTTAAATCAAATCACTAAACAATATACATGTAAAAAAGTCCATTAAAAATTTTATATAAGTTTTGTTGAATGAAATATTAAACGTTTTCTCTAAAGAATGAAATGAAAAATTATGTACATAAACATATAGATTAAAACAATTGGAAATTTTTTAAAGAAAACAAAACTGTATTACATAAATAGGCCTAAAGCCTGCTCAGTGAAAAAAAAAAAAACAAAAAAACAACAAATTGAAATTATAATAAATATTCACACTAAAGAATGAAGTGATTCAACAAACCAAAGCCATTTATAACCCCAAGAAATGTTTATTTTTCATTTTTTATACTTATTGATTTAACTGGGACAGGTTCTTACTTAGAGATTATCATAAAAATTGAACTTAAAAAATATACACTATTAGACCTAATTATTTTTATTTTTATTTCTATGTATTCATTTAGCTATTTTTTTTCCTATTTAAAAAAAGTAGTGTATGATAAAAAAATCAATAAAAAACAATGAAAGTCTAAAGTTATGAACCTCAAAACTTAAAAATATATTTGTAATGTTAAATTTAAAAAATATATTTAATGGGATTCGAAGTATTCTATTAAAAAATTATATTAAATTATAATAAGATACTTTTAACATTATAAAACAGTAATTCAATTAAAGATTGATTTATTTAACAATACCTTGCCATTTTTCCTTTGATTGGAAAGTCACACAACTTTGGTTGACATTTTGTTTAATTTGTAAGAATTAGACGAATCAAAGGAGCCCTTAGTTTTCTACGACAATTGGTTCAGAAAGTAGCATTTGGTACTAGGAGCAAAAAACACCCCTCTTGAATAAATTACTGCCTGAGGTCGAACAATAGATAAGCTGAACAATAGATCGTCTTTGGCGTCCGTGGAATGTGGCCGCGTGTATTTGTGCCGTTCCTTGTTAGCGAGACCGCCGGCCGCGATCGCTAGCCGAGATCGCCGGCCGAGATCGCCGGCAGAGATCGCCGGCCGCGATTGCGGCCGCCGCGCCGTTTGGCAGTTCCCGTCCCGATAAATTCCCGAGTAAAAAAAAATCCCGCCCGAAGATCGGGACAAATTTCTCCCGAAAATTTTCCCGAAATTTCGGGTCCCGTCCATCCCTACTAAAGAGACAAATAACACTAATGTTTTCCTTGAAAAGGACTTCAAGAAAACCCTAGCCCAGGAAAAATTTATAATATATGATACTGCTTTCTTTCTACCTTAAGTACGGTTTAAGAAAGTTAACTTTGTTTTAGATAAATTAAATACGGCACTCAATCAAGTCAGAGATTGTGAAATGAGAGTCTCCTGTAATCATAGCAAAAAATCATGTAATTGCAGTTACACAGTTAATAGAATAGTATAGCCTTTTTAAATTATACGGATTCGGATAGCTCTTAAATTTTTAGTTTGTTTAACACCAAAGCAATATGAATAAAATGTGTCTCGTTTAAGTAAGAAACGTCCATGTGAGTGATAAGAAAATAGCCACTAAGCCAATTATTGTCTTAGTTCAATAAAATACCCCCGTCGCAGCAGACCTGCGTACTCAGCGAATTTCTAATGGAATTTCAGATTACAGTAGACTTCCTCTTAACCGGCCACCTCGGGACCAGGAATCGTCCGGATAACAATTTAGCCGGTTAAACCGATGTACCTTTAAAAACACCAACCTAAAATTCATAAAGCCAAAATGCAATTATGACTTGAAAAAACCACTCTTTTGTTACTCTATATAATTTATAGCTAACATCTGACACCCATGAAATCCACGACTAAACAAAACTAATATTGATTTGTTACCTTATTTTGTGTACTTGATAGCAGGTCCAAACGCTTTCACTTCCGGTTTCTTGCACTTTCGTCCAGCACAGTTAATTTTAATTTGTTTGAGAAGGTCAATACAGTATGATATCTGCTACCATTGAATTGAATGAAACAGTAGATATGAAAACAACGTTTCTGGCGAAAAAACAGCCGGTTAAAGCAATGTTGAGATAACAAATGGCCGGTTAAAAAGATGGTGTTTTTGTGCCCAGGTAGGCCGGTTAAAGCGGAGACCGGTTAAAAGGAGGCCGGTTAAGAGGGAGTCTACTGTATTTACTTTCCCCATAAAAACACCATAGGATCGAGTATGTAGGTTTGCCGCCATATGGGTTTTGTAATCAATTATAAGTTAAGCCCTATCTAGATAATGTACATACCAAATTTGATTAAGTTATGTCAATAAATAAGCAAGATATAGGATTTTCTTGATTTCCCATAAGAATAACATGAAAAATACATTTTTGGATTTTCCCCGTAACCAGTTATGCTAAGATAAAAATTCAAAATACCAAATTGTTTGTTTTTTTAAGCTATTTTAAATGGTTTGAGTTAAAATTGATGAATTTTGAAAATTGAGGTCAAAAAATGCCAAAAACCCATTTTTGACCCCTTTGAAACCCCATAAAACCCCGTTCCCATAACCCGACAATGCTGGTTCGCGAACTCATGAAAATAGACCTGGTCGAACACCTTCATACCAAATTTCATCAAAATCGGAGGTTCCCTTCAAAAGTTATCGGTACCACGGACACATATATATATATATATAGATAGATAGATAGATATATATATATATATATATATATATATATATATACATACATATATATGAGAATGAACGAATGGTGTTTTTGGCTTCTGGGGACATCAAAATGAAAAAGTAAAGTGGTCCCGGGCTTAGGTCTTACCATGGCTACTACCGTAATAGCGTATTCCCTATAGGGAAATTCGCTAAAAAGGAAAAACTAAATTTCATTGTTTTACTGCCAACTATACAGATGTAACACGCTGCCTCAATCACCAACAGAAGGAAGCAAATTGGATACTGACACAGATGACGACTGCTCCCCTGGCAAGAAAGATGGTGAGTTGATTTAGTTATGAATACAACAAGGTGTGCGGACACATTGTTTCACTATTCACTATTTCACTATCCGCACTTCTGCGGATAGTGAAATTTTTTACGGATCGGATTCGGTTCGGATAGTCATAGTTCGGATCGGTCTGGTCCTATCAGATTGGATAGTTTTCAAATTCGGATTTTTGCGCAGTAAACAGAAAGACAAGCAGGTAGGCAAATTAAGGCCATATTATTAAGTTAGGCCTGGGAATTAATTAAATTATTAATATCAAAATCAATTAATTTACCAACAATTTAACGAGGCTATTTTTATCTTTAGAACAAATTAAATTTAATCTTTGTCATGATCAACATAAATATAAGCCTAACCTAATTGGGCCTAAATATGAATATTTCAACGACCTGAATTTATGGAAATAAATAATATCTTTGTATTGGATTCGGATATCCGATCCAAAACCGAATAGACTTTTCGGATATCCACACACCTCTGATAAACACAATAAAAATTAACTCATAGCCTATGCCTGAAAAGTTCATAAACTGACTAGCTTCTAACAAAGCTTAGTTAAAACATTAGTTTAAAAATAGGGATGTGTCGATTCTCGATACCACCGATTCTTAGGCATTCGTATCGAGAAGTGTTATGTCTCTGCACAAATGTAATGATGTGTTCTTGATAATAAAGCATTATTATTATTAGAATCAATCGCCTAACGTCAATACCGATACCAGTCAGTAGAAGAACATTAAATTTTGTTTTGTGTTTTAAGGCCACTAGTGTACACGTTGCTCAAAATCGAGCAATTTAGTTTGGTTACTAATAATAAAATTAAGCTTCATATACCTATAATTTTACTTTTTAACGTAATAAATTTTACAAAAAAATAATCACATTGTGTATATTAGATTACCAACATTTTTTACATCAGGTTCCTATAACAGCTATTGGTAAACAAGTTTGTATACACTTTTTCACCTTTACCAAGATTACCTTGATTTCCAAAAAAGAGTGAGTTAGTAACTGATAACCAACTTTAACAACCTAAAACATAGAGGGCATCACAAAAAATACAAGAAACACTTTACGTAATGAAACAACTTTTATAATATTTTGGTAGAAATATTATGACTTTATCTTGTTAATGTAGTTAATTAATTAGAACTAATTTGTATTATTATTATTGTATAACTAATTGTATATACAGACAAAATTTCTGTATGGCTACAAAAAAACTATATCAATTTCATGATCATTCTCACTGAGTTTTTCTCACAATTTTGAGATGGCATTCAGAAGACAAAAACTATAATAGTCCCTCAACTCTAACTGTCAATCATAGTTGATTAACGGCAGTAATTAAAACTTCATGTAACAGGTAACCCAGTGCCGTTGCCTCCAAGAGACAGGAACCGACCGATCGCCACAAACAAGCCGCGACATCAGCGCAAACATCCCCTGATCATCCCCTCCACGACAACTCTGGCGCGGCTGCACCATCCCTCAGGTGAAAAGCTACACTTATTTAATATGCTAATGTTTTTTGTTATGGGAAATTCTCCTACAAATTTCAACCGATTGACATTTTGTTGTTGTTGGATAGAGCTTGGTCTGTAGTTGTTTCCAAGGCCACTTGCGACTTACAGGTTTTTAAAGTTTCAATGTCAGAATATGAAAAAACTTCAGGACACTTAGTAATGGAAGAAAAATATATTCAAAAATATCCTGATGTTGAAAAAATTTATTTCAAAAGGGTTTAAAATGAGTTAGGCCTCGTTGTAAATGGTAATTATTTAATTACTGTAAGCTTGGTAGGCTACATTAAAAAAATAAATGAAGATAATTTAAACAATTCACAGTTAAGGAACTAACAGTTAAAGGATCCTTTAACAATTTCACGTTGATAAACTACCCTTTGTTATTGACTCAATATAACAATAAACATATCTAAAATTGAATTACTACTGTTTATTCTTTTCAATTATAACAATATAAATTTGTCAAAATTTTCGTAGTTTTGCGTCAAGCAAGGTTTAAACTTTTATAAAGTCCTCAGGCCATCCTCTTTAATGAATTTTTGGAGTACCTCTGTACAATAAAGTTCTTTTTCAAACTTGCAAAAACCCCTTGATCAATGGGTTGAATGAGCCCAGTGATATTATTGGGTAAATATTTTACCAAAATGCTTCTTTCATTTGACTTCAAAACCATTTCTGATAAGGTGTGGCAGCGCATTGTCAAGCACAAGAATGGGTTGTCCTCCCTGTCAAACCCTGTCAAATAAAAAATTCCCAGACTTAAAGAACAAACTTTTCAAAATTCATAGTGTTAGCCCCGGAACTGCGATTTGACATATTATGAGATTAATAATTTACCTCCGTCTGCAGTTCCAACTTGTAGTTTTTGCAGCGGATCAACCAGGGTCGGAGTAAAAAAGGGCAAGAAAATTTAAATTTAACAATACCAAATTTATAATTTTCCTTCAATCATTACAATTATTTGATAATTAATTAATGTTATAATGTAAAATATTTTTAACATAGTTTGTTGGGGCACAAACGAAGCGAAGATGCAATGAGCCCAAACATCGGTCAGTGACCTTTGATTTACACAGTAAAGTGTTTTAAATTTGTTAATTAATGTTTGATTTGTTGTAACATCCTTTTTTTCAAAGGTCTGAGATGAAAATAAAACGTGTAGTTTTGTCGATTCAGCAGAAAAAGAAAGTTATTGAAAATTTTAAAAGGATAAAAGTCTTAAATCACTATCGGTTGAGTTCAATGTTGGAGAACAAACCATTTGGGGCCTAATGACAAAATAAGGAAGAATTCTTAATTTATAGTGTTCTGTGTTAAAAAAATAAAACTATAAAAAATCAACATATGATGACTTGGACGAAGCGTTGTTAGAATTATTTACAAAAGAACGTGTTTTGGAAATTCTTATAAACAACATTTTTATATAGTATATATTTACTATATTTTTATTTACTTATATTTTATTTACTTATTTTTATATAGTAAATATAGTTATATAGTAAGTAGATGTACTAAAGGCATAATCCTTTTTTGAATCTTGGGGAACCGAGAGGGAATTAGAGGAATCATCTAGTTGGCTTTATCGTTTCAAGCAGAGACATGGCATCCGTGAACTGAAGGTACAAGGCAAAAAGCATTAAGTAGCAAAAATGAGGGCGCTAAAGAGTGTTTGGAAGAATTTAATTATTTTGTTTAAAAAAATTTATACCTTTAACAAACCTGGTCTTTACTGGAAATATTTGCCGACCAAACCTCTGGCCTTTGAACCAGAAAAAATGCTCATGTACACAAATCTAGTAAGGAACGTGTAATGATTATGAGACTTCAACGCAACGGGGACTCATATATTGAAACCGGTAGTTATCAGAAAAGCAACAAAACCAAGATCCTTTAAAGGAACTGAAGCACAAAGTTAGCCAGTTCATTATTATAACCAAAGACGAGGCTGGATGAACCAAATCCTTTTTAAAGAATGTTTTGACAAAAAGTTTGTCATAGTATGAGATTAATCATTTACCTCCGTCTGCAGTTCCAACTTGTAGTTTTTGTAGCCAACCGAGGTAAATTTCAAAATTATCACTATCAGTGTAAAATATTGTTTATAAAGATGTTGAATATTTTTTACAATTTTTTTTTTTTTTTTTTTTTTTTTTTTTTTTTTTTTTTTTTGAGGGAGAGGCGGAAAAATGCATTACGCACACAGGTGGCCAGCCTGTAGTGTGGGGCTCCCCAAAAAACGGGTTTACCCACTAAAAAACCTCCTCTACTCTTTAGGAATCTAACCTGGAATTGTTTGTCACATTACGTCAGGCTAGGCCTAAATTTGGCTTACGCCCGTGGGGCTCGCTCCTTATCCAGCCGCTCGATCAAGGGATCTGGGCCACTTCGCGGTCCAGATCGGTTTTCTTTTCCAGGAGGATGCCCCGGACGAACTGTGACAAACAATCCCAGTTGCCCTCATCCTCCAAAATCTTTTGGCAGACCGAGTCCACCGAAAATACACCAACGATTTGTGTGGCCTCCAGGCGGGGCCCTTCCCAACGGGGACAGCGGAAGAATGTGTGTTCCGCATCGTCGGGAACACCCGGGCAATAAATGCAGTCCGGTGAACCGGTCTTTCCCATCCGGTTCAGGTACGACCGAAAATAGCCGTGACCTGTGAAAAATTGGGTCAGGTAGTAGTCCACCTCCCCATGCCGCCGTTCCACCCATGGTTGGACCTGCTTGATAAGTCGCGCAGTCCATCGTCCTCGGGTGTCGTGCTCCCAGCTGTGTTGCCACTGCTGGAAGGTTCGGGAGCGCTCTTCTGTTCTTGCCGTGTCCTTGCCGATCTCGCCTTGTCTCTGATAAATCGCTTTCCTCTCCCCTGCCAAGAGCTTGACAGGGATGACTCCGGCGACCACCAGGACGGCAGGCTCGGACACTGTCCGGTAGGCGGAACACACTCGGAGCGCAGCTTGACGCTGAACCCGGGCGAGTCGCAACCTGTAGCACTCCTTATCTAGAGCGCCTGCCCACACCTCTGCCCCGTAAAGAAGCACGGACTGGACCGCGGACATCAACAGACGTCTTCTGCTGGATCGGGGACCCCCGACATTGGCCATCAGCCTACTAAGGTAAGTCACTACCTTAGCGGCCTTGTCCGCCGTACGGAAGATCTGATCCCTCCAGCTTAACTTGGTGTCCACCATAACCCCGAGGTATTTGGCGGCACGAGTTGATGTGACCACCTCCCTTCCCACTCGAAACGGGACGACGGTGTCGATCCTCTTCTTCGTGAGAATCACGATCTCCGTCTTACTGAGAGCAAGTGAGAGACCGTGATCGGACATCCAGTTGTTGACCACCCGCATAACTCGGTTCAACTTCAGTTGGGCCAGCTCAACGTTGCGTGCAGCAATGAGAGCTGCGACGTCATCGGCGTACCCAACCAAAGTGGTTTCCTCAGGCATCTCGGACCTCAGGAGGCTGTCATAGGCAACGTTCCAGAGATCCGGGCCGAGTATTGAACCTTGTGCGGCACCAGAAGTGACTTCCATCGTCCGCGTTCCGTCCCTCGTGTCATAAATCAGGCTTCGAGAGCGTAGATAATCCTCGATGAGCCGCAACAGATATGCAGGAATACGAAAGGTGTTGCGAAGCGCATCCAGCATATCGACCCACCTCGCAGAGTTGAAGGCATTCTTGACATCAAGCGTAACAAGAAGCACTACTCGGCGGGAGAAATGGTTGTGGCTCTCGGCTCTCTCCACAGCTCTCTGAACTTCGGTGACAGCGTCGATCGTTGACCGTCCCTTTCTGAAGCCGTACTGACGGGGGCATAAGTCCCCGGCAGCTTCCACGGCAGAAGTCAGGCGGGAACGGATCAGCTTCTCGAACAGCTTTCCAGCCGTGTCCAACATGCAGAGAGGCCTGTGGGACGACGGCAGCTCGGGATCACCTTTGCCCTTGCTGATCAGTACAAGCCTGGCTGTTTTCCAGGGAGCCGGAAACACCCCTTCTACCAAACAGGCATTGTACATTCTCATCAACAAGTCAGCGTTGATTAAAAATGCTTTCTTTAAAGCCTCACTGGGAATCCCGTCCGGGCCAGGAGCCTTGTTGCTCTTCAGGGAGAGAACGGAGGTTTCTAGCTCCTCGAAAGTGAAGAGTGGAACGTCCTCTACCCGTCCGAAGTCAACCGGCGGTCGCTGTGGATGTTCAGGAAACAACGCAGCGACGATCCTCCCCATGGTGGCGCCCTCCATGATGGAAGGTGGAGAGCGGGCGCCGAGTTTCTGTGTTACAAGTTTGTAACCCAGGCCCCAGGGGTCGGAATCAACGTCGTCACGAAGTCTCCTCCAGCTATTCGCCTTGCTCCTGTTGATCGCCTGGCGGAGAGATTTTCTCGCAGCTTTATAGGCCTCCGACTTACGAACTCTGTCTGCGGGGATTCTCGCTCTTGTGGCGGCTCGTCTAGTTCTTAAACATGTTCTTCTGAGTTCCGCAATCTCTTCAGTCCACCAGTAAACGGGTTGTTTGTCGCGTCGGGGTTTCCTTCGCGGCATAGACTGGTCGCAGGCCGAGACGATCAGTTCCATCGTGGATGTTACTAGTGCCTCGGCCCCAGCCTCACCAGGATTCCCCTGCGCTCCCCGAGAGATGACTTCGGTGAACTTGACCACGTCCAGTTTGTTGGTGTTCCACCGGCGTGGCCCTTCCCGAGATGCGGAAACTCGACGATTTGCCTGATCATGCAGGTCAAACACGACGTATTGGTGGTCGCTACCCGTGTAGTCCTCCACAACCCTCCAGCCAGAGATCCTCGGAAGGAGCGACTCAGACGCAAAGGTGACATCGGGGATCGTGCCTCTCTGCCCGGGGCGCCGAAAAGTAGGTGTGTCGCCCTGGTTGAGGACGACAAGACCGGCCCTGGCGATGAAATCCAGGATGTATTTCCCCCGGGAGTTGGTAGAGGGCATTCCCCAATCGACGGCCCTGGCATTGAAATCGCCACCAACGACGACATGCCCGGTGGTGCCGAGAACGCACTCCTCTAGGTTATCTATCTTGTCGCGGAAGTCCTGGACGGCCTCGTTGGGTGTGAGGTAGCAACTGAAGATAGTCACGTCCCCACACCGAACCCAGACGAATCCTCGGCCGCGCCCGTGACTCCGCACCAAGACATCTCGTGTATTACGTGCCCAAAATGCAGCAGTACCGAGGCTGTCCGAGATCCAAATGTTTGGGTCTCTGTCTCGATACTGTTCGCTGATAAGGAGCGCGTCAGCACCAAGTTCTAGGGCGAGCTGATCTAGAAGGTTATCAGCTCCCCAGGATCTATGAAGGTTGGCCTGGAGGATGCGAATTACCGGCCGCTGCCTTTTGCCTGTTCAAGTGCGGCTCTGAAGGCACCGCACTGACCAGACCCGGGTAAGTGACCGAGGGCACTGGAGCCTGAATCCTTGCAGAGGAAGCAGGAGGGGCTCAAGGAACATTCCTTGCGTTTGTGGCCCTGGCTTCCACACTGGAAGCAGTTGGCACTCCTGTCGGGCCCTTTACAGTTTCGGTAGGAGTGGCCGAAACCGAGACAGCGGAAGCATCTCGAAACTACCACCCTCCGTTTGAGCCTGCAACTGACCCAACCGACTCTGAGGTGCTGAAGGCTAAGCAGCTTATTGGCGTGCTTTTCGCCCATTTCAGCAACAGCCATCCGGAGTTGACTTCGGTTGGGCTTTGTTAGCCATACCCTCACTCCATCAGCTGGTATCTCCGGGAGTGCCACCTGGATCGCACGGGTCACCTCCTCTTCGGTGGAGAGGGCATCAAGGTCCCGAATCTCGACCGAACACTTCGGTTCTAGGGCCTTGATTGAGCCTTTGTCCCCAAGTGCAGTCTTGAGGGAAGCGGCAAAACCGATCTTGTCACTCGACTTCCCCAGTTCGAGGAGGACATCCCCGTTCTGGGTTCGCCGAATAGACTTGATAACGGTGTCGGTCTCCTCCGGTTTGGCCTGCGATCTAATCTGACCCAGAACATCGGCAAAAGATCGCCCCCCTAAAGGCTTGATCAAGATTGCCTCTGTCCTGGGCTTCTTAGGCCTGGGTTGTTTAGGCTTTCTGACAGACTTGCCAGAGGCCTCCCCAACCGGTTTCGAGACTTGCGTCCGCTCCACCCTCGACGCACTTTTCGAAGCCGCCTCCGCTTGCTTCTGCCTCCTCCTTTCTTTCTTAGACAGGCGCGTCTTCCAGCCCCCCAAAGGTGTTGAGGCAGAGTTTGCTGCCAAGGCAGGATTAGCCGCCGGAGCAGGAAACTCTGCAGGAGTAGCCGCTGGAATCACGGCAGCGCCCGGGGCGGATTCAGTAGCCTGGACAGGAGATGTCTGCGATGCCGCAGTGACAAAAACCGGTCTCGGCACCGAGTCCACCTCGACAAGCTCAGGGCTTCCAGGCGAAGAACCGCTCTGCCTCTTCTTTCGCTTTCTGGCTTGAGTCTGGGACTCAGCCAGGTGAGCTTGAGGCGAAGCAGAGATGACTCGGTTCGTGACATCGCGCTCCTGCTTCACTGCCTTTAGCCTGATTTTCCGGCATTCCTCGATTTCTTCTAGAGCATCTTCGAGTTTCGGGATCCCCTCTTTTATCGCCTTGTTCACGTTCTTTTGAATTAAGAGGGCCTTGGCCATCTCCTTCAAAAGAGCTTTCATCTTCTTCAGAAGTGAGTCTTCCTCCTCGTGGGCGTCGTCCTGCTGCTGACGAAGCATTTGCAGCTCGAATGCCGCACGAAGAGGGCTCTTCCTGGGAGGAATCCCTTGGATATTGGCTAATGGTGTTGCCGGCTCGGCCACCTCCATCGCCATACCGATCTCCTCCTTCTTCTGTCCGGTTTTGGACGACGATCCGACACCACCAAGAGCCTTGAATGGCATCGGCGGGGGGGTGGTTTTAATACCCTTCGTCGGCGTTCCAGTGTTCAAGGTCGGAGACCTCTGCAGTCTTGAGCTGCGCTTAAAGGCGGCCTGCTCTATCTCATCATCGTTCGTGTTTTGCATTTTAAAATCCATACTTTTGTTTCACCAGCGCATCGTGCGGCAAGAGGCGGCCCTTCATCGGTCGAGAGCGGGTACACCCTCGGAGGTCTACCCCCCGTAGGAGATAAGACACCCCTACCCCGGGACTCCGGGGCCCGAACCTCCGTTTGCCCAGCACCGATACACAAAATGTGCCGGACGTGCTGGGGGTCGCACCGTGGCAATGCAGAGTCCGATCCCTGCATCCATGCCGCACTCCCTGACTAAGGTCCGAAGCGGCTGGCTTCTGACGACACACTGGAGGAGACCATCGGCAGTGCGAGGCACACATCAGTCCCTGCAACACAACAGGGACACTCCCAGGACCCCCCAGCATGCGCCGGTCGAAAGAAGGTGGAAAGACACCCTTGATTCGGGGTCGAAAACAAGAAGGTGAGCAAGGTTAGCTCAGGAAAGAATAAAGACGGTGAGCTAAGACCTGAAAGATGAGAAGAAAGGCCCTAGCTCGGGAAGAACTGTGAGGAGGGTCTCACAGCTTGGCTCAGGTACCCCGGGGTTGCCAAGAAACACCCGTACAGTGGAAAGCCCACTGCCCCTGAGGGAAATATTTTTTTTTTTTTTTTTTTTTTTTTTAAAAAAAAAAAAAAAAAAAAAAAAAAATATTTTTTACAATAAGAGTGTTGACATTTAATTAATGATGATACTGATAAATGCAGCCCAATTTTACTTGCAGTCAAAGAGGCTTTAGAGTGTGTTCTTGCCAGTATGTTCCTCCCTCTCTCAGTCTACACGGGGAGCCGGACTGGGCCAATCAGCTGTGTTTTTCCTTATCAGTGCCCAGTTTAAGTCTTTGAGATGAGCGGGAAACGCAAAAGAGTTGTAATATCTTTGGGAATGAGATAAAGCAAGAGTCAACTCCCATTAAAAGATTGGAAAGGAGGGGAAAGTATTAAAAAAGGTTATGTTTCTAAACAAGTTGGAGGTGAGGAAACGAGGAATGAAAATATGAAGCAGATGACTGTTGAAGACTGGAAAATAATTGTCAAGATTTTAAAATAATTGTCAGTGATAGTTATATGAAAATGAAGCATATAACTATCAATACTACTTGTCAATTGTTTAACAATTAATTACGTTTACTGTATAATACTTTTTATTTATATAGATAGTTTCAATATGTTTTATGTTTGATTTCACATCTTTCTTTATTCTTTGTTTCATCTCAGTTTTTGTTTGCTCTCCAAGGTAGTCCCGGTCCCATTTAGCTCAGATTACCAGACGTCTACCGGTTTTGAAGGAATATCTACTCTGGTCCCTACATAACCTTATTACTTTTACCTTGTTTTAACTCAAAACAATTCATACCATTTTCAGTACCATGATCAGCATTTGTAAGTCCTTAAATATGTTACAGAACCCACCTACCTCGGACTAGAGGATGAGCCAACCGCTGGAGAGGAGGGTGACAGTGAGGGAGAGAGGAGACTCAGTCCTGTCCTCAACCATGCCCCTCGTACTCCACAAGAAACGTAAGGCACTAAGAAACTGCTGTTCAAATTTTGTGAGTGCATTAGTTCTGAAACTTTGCTAGCAATGGCTCTTTCCATTTTTAAAATAAGTGTTGCAGTTATTTTTTAAATAATTTTATATCGTATAGTTGACCGCTGATTGATGCAATCTTTTGCTTTACCAATGTGGTTTCATTGGTTCAAACAAGATATTACATTTAATGTGAATAACTCTTAAAATTTGCTATTCAATGTTCTTAAGGAAAAAATTTCTTAAGAATGATTTTTTTTTAATTTCAAGGAGTACTTATGAGTTCTCTAACTGTGGTGAAATTTAGTTAGCAAATAATCTGAACCGTATTTTAGAGTCAAACAAGTAGTTTTGTGTATTATTTTTTTTGTCTTTCTATTTAAAAAATTTAATTTATAAAATACTTCTCTAATTCTTTTTATAGAAATGTGACTTTTTTAATTAGTCCTAATTTACCAAAAGGAGTTTTCCTATAGAACGCTCAAGAGTGTGGTCGTGGTGTTGCAGGAGTGGTTTTGAGGAGAGGATCGCTTGTGAGCTAGATGCTCTGGACCACATGGAGGGCGAGGGGGTGGGGGAGGGGGAAGGGGTGCTGCGGGAGCACGTCAGCTGCGAGGACCTGCTGGAGTTTGCGTGTGACGGGCCCAACACGCGGCGCACGCGGGGCAAGACCAGCGGCGTCAACAGCGACGAGGTGCGCATCATGGGAAAAGTTCTCGGCAACAAGGTGAGCTATTTCAGTTTTGCAGGGTTCTTACGGTCCTTGAAATTTAACCCCTGGTCTTTAAGGCCTTGAAAAGTACTGAAATTTCATAATTTTGTGTATGGTCCTTGAAAAGTCCTTGAATTTTGTAAAAATGTTGGTATTGTCTACTAGAGTTCTAGGAAATTCTTTATATTGCCTTAAATTTTTAAGATTCTTGTACACTTATTTTAAAGCTAACTGAAGCATATATGTAGGTACTGCAGCTGCATACTAGACAGCTGTAATTTATGCTGTGAAATCGAAAATAAAATTTAGAACCAAATTAGTATTACTTTCTTAAAATTGTGTATATTTGGTATTTGTTTGTTATACATAAGCCACAATTTTTGAGATTAAAAAAACACATCTCTTAAAAGAAGACTATTTACTAAACATTGTGTAAAAATTACAAGTTTCTATGTTTTACGGTTAAATAATTCATTAGTTGGTGTATAAAAAATCTATCTGGTTCATACGTAGGCCTGAGCAATGACAATCCTAATTTTGTCACCTCTTTATGAACTGTGAGCCAGTTAACATTGATAATGTTATTAACCACTCATACATTTTCATTTACTCTCAATTTAATTAAGCTATTTAAATTGTCGAGCATTCAAAATTTAAACTTGTGTAAGGTCCAATAATGCACAGTGTTATCCATTCTGGATAAACCTACTATTCCTTTTTTAAACAACAAAACTATACCACACCAATCATTGCAAATATAGTGACTTCTCACGGTCCTTAAAAAACCATGGAAGGTCCTTAAAAAGTCCTTGAATTTTGTCAAGATATGGTTGTAAGAACCCTGGTTTTGAGGCCAACATTGATAGCATTCCCTAGCCATGGAATTCTTTTTGAGAATATTAAGCCATCAAATTTTTAAATACAAATGTCAGTATTTTAAAATATTTTATTACTTTTTAGACAGATTTTGGCAAACATAATATTATTTGGCCATTACAAAATTCATAGTTATAAAATTAAGCTGAAAATTTTTCTCTTTTATCATGTGTTTCACATTGTACAATTAGCAGTTTTTTCCTGTTGTGAAGGTTAAGGATTAGGCTTAACTTAACTAACTATTATACCATTCTGCCAATAAACCGTAATAATTGTGTCTTTGGGAAAACGTTCACGGATAGGATTCTCTACTCAAGGAGAATCTAATCAAAGACAATAACAAGATATTGAACTCCCTTTCAAATTTTATTAGTACGCTCAGTAGTTAGGTACAGTTATTGTTATAATGTTTGTTATTTGCATCTTCCCTTGCTATTGTCGCATACCGTGTAAGGTGTGAATGGTTGTGCAGGTATCGGAGGAAGCTCGGCTTTCGGCCCTCAATGCGACTGATTGGGACGTCCACCGAGCCATCAAGCTGTGTCGGCTCGACACACTGCTGCCAACCGAGCTATGTGTCGACAGTGTCGCCAAACTCACCGCGCTTTATGACTCCGGGTGGGAGGTGGCGCGCGCTGCGGGCTTGCTGTTGGCAACACTTCAACCGCAAGACGACGTCGCGCAAGTCTGACCGCCAGTACTTACCTCTATAATCTCTTTATCATAGATTATTCACGATATATGTGTTGGGTGATGTTGGGTTTTACGATGTTCCAGGTGTATCTAATAGTTTTTTACACAGCAAGCTTTACATGATAACCGTAACTTAGATATTCTTTGTCTTTTAATAAGGAATGTCACTCCTCAGTCATCAAATAAGTCATATAAATTTAAATATGTCTTTGAATATTGAATGTGTTCCATGACCTCTTGAGTTTTGGGGAATATAATGACTACACCATTTAACCCGGGATTACTCGCACTATTAGATTGATTCTAACATTTTTAGTTCCTCTGAAGAAAATTTTTTAAAAATGATTTCTTGCGACTGAGCTTTTAAGAATGCTTTCCTCAGTATTCTGTCCACCCGCTACAGCAGTTTGGGGTGGGTAGTGTGGTGGGGAGGGTAGTTTTGGAGTGGAGAAGGCTCGCACCTCCACAATTGTTAACGCCCGCCTAACTGCGCGAGCGTTCGCGTGACTCTCCTTGTTAGTATAGTTCTAACGGCGCGAGTGATCGCGGAACTGCCTGAGTCTTACTTTTTGAGTAAAAAAAGTTGTAAATTACAATAAATATGTTATTATTTCATTTTAAATGTGTAACGATTTATTTATTTCATCTACCAAACAAATATATGATAGGCTATTTACTTTGAAGTGAAAGATGCTGTCAAATGTTAGGAGCGCTCTAACGGCGCGAGTGACTGCGGGACTTTCGATAGCGCGAGTTGTCCCGGGTTAAATATATTAAGTACTGTTCAGTAATAATTTCAAAAATAAATTAAATAATAAATGTTTTGTATAACATTTTCTTTGAATGTTGATTTTCCATTATGCAAATTTGTGGCTCATTTAATCAGGACAAGTTGCTTGTTCAAACACTCTTGATTTCAGTTTGCTGCTTTTGTAGCTTTTTAATAAATTTAAATCAGGGTTTACATGAAATATGAGTCTTCTGTACAATGCAATCAAGCATAAATACTATCACAGTATTTATTATAGGTAAATAATATGAATTTGGTTTTTAGTATTTTGTTTTACTACAACATTTCCATAAAAATGGCCACTTACGAAGTAAATCAATACCGAATGTATTTTGTGTTATAAGATATAGCAATATCAAATTTTCAATGGAGGTAAGAGCTTTAACTAACTGAGGTTAACATGTAAAATCTTGAGAAAGTCCAGTTACTTAAAAATTTGTGAATAATTGAAAATGTAAGTGAATTTTGCTTAAAAATTCACCATAGTGGCATAAAACAAATATCTCTACAAATTATTAAAACTACTAAGGATGTTAAATTCACTCTCTTCTATTTTGCATGCTTTATTTCCTTATACCTTCCTTGAAAATTTAGGATTATTACTAGTATGTCGGTTGTGGTAATTGAAGATCTGGCTTATTCTAAGAATAGTTGATAGAATGTTTTGAAGCCTAATAGCTCTCTAGAACCAAATTTACCACCACTTTATTAGCTTTATTTAGTTAACCATTAAGTGAATAGTTTTATTTTTTATATGACATCTTGTTGTTAGTTACTGGGCTGATTGTACTTATTTTTTTACTAGTAGGCTTTTAGGAACTGGTTTATTCAATAATTTTGTATTGCATTTCTTCTCTCTAGAATGTATATAATGGTTATAAAATAATATTATTTGTATATTATACTAATGCATGCGATATATATTTAACTCATTATTTATGCAATGGTATTTTAACATAATAAAATAATGCAACCAAAAATAACTAAGAAAGTCATCTTTAGTTTTGTTTAAATCTACTGCGAGCAACAACAGTTTTTATTTGTGATAATCAATAGTGTCAAGTATAATCACTACTAATGTTTAATATTTCTATAAGAAATTCAGTCAATTCTTCCATCTTTTAAAATTTTGTTGCGAAAAAAACCTTTTTGGAGGTACTTTATTGTTGTTGAAGCAAGTTTACAAGGTCTTCAGTTCGTTAGTGGCAAATCTAGTACCACGTTGTTTAAGGTTCAGGGGATGTTTAAAATGTAACTCATTCACTGATATGGTAAAATGTAATGAAATTTTTGTTACTTACGACATACAATCCTTAGTTGTGAATTGACGTACACGTGTTTCGACTCTAAGCCATCTTCAAGAGTGGAAACATGTTTACGTTAATTCACATTTAAGGATGGTTAGTAACAAAAATCTCATTATAATTGAACCATGGAGGCTACTCTATACATCAATATGGTGAAATGTGCCTGTTTATATACATTGTGTGCATTTAATATTGCTGTCTAACTTAATGTGTAATCTTAGCATATTTTTTTATTAAATTTTACAAATGTTTGCAATTTTAAGAAATTACTTTGTGGGACAAGATAAGTGGTTAACTAGAGTCATAAAAAATGGCTTTTATATTATTACTAGATTGTGCCAATTATTTATTAGTTAGCACATTTCATCGTCAAAAGAATTTAGTATAGCTTTATAAGTTTATAGTTCACTCAGTATAAGTACTGCTACATGGCTCAAATTGTACACATTTTTGTAAAAATACAGTTTATAAATTACTTATGTCATTATTACAAGTAGAGGTAATTAGACTATAAGTTGCCAACAAAGATCTGACGATGATCTGGGGTTGGGTGGATCTCTGTGAAAGTTTATGAAATTACAGCAGAACCCTGCTAATCGGATATGGTCCATGGTACTGGCGGAAAAACCATCAGATTATCTAAAGAGTTTATTTATTATCAGAAAAATTCAACAATCATTTATCAGTTTAAACTTAACTTATGAATGACGTCGTATTGTCCCTACTGGTGTGAAATGAAAGAAAATTTCCATTGATTTTCCTTAATAAGTAATGCAAATTTAGGTTATTTTAGTAAAAAAATCACAGCAACTCCGTTATTGTTTGTCCGACCCTTAAAAATTATTAACTAATAGGCAGAAAATTAAGTGATGTGAAACAGAAAACCCATGAAGATATGCACTTTTTAGTGTAACACCTTTAAAGACTCATTATAGACGGTTATAACTTCCTTGGCTAGGGCTCTCATAATTTTGTACTTTACACTGCAACACACTTGATCAGTTATGAACTACTTATAAACTAAATAAAAGATAAAATTATCTTTACACTACATGTACAGTTTTGCAGTTATATATGTTGTGAGGTAGTGATGGGAAGGGAAAGAAGTGGAACAGTGGGCGTTTCAACCTAAACAACCACAAATAATCATAGTTTATTGTACTTAAGCAAACACAATATTGCAATAGACATTGTCAGTCGGTGTAATAAAAGCACTTAATATACATTCATAAAACAAGCTTAAACAAGTAATAACCAAGCTTAAAACATTCATGAGTCTAGTAGAACTAAACATATATTCCATGGAAACAGCAAATGTTTCATGTTTATTTACATTTTTCAATAATAAATTTTACATAATTGTTTACCTAATTATGGCATATCTTTTTCACTGCCATGTTAAGATAGTGTTTTAGTTTTTAAAAATGTAAGCCGCTTTTGCAATTTGTGAGTATCAGATGATCCGGTCTGGCTAGTGGGATTCTGTTGTAATACTTATATTTTATTATTAATATAATGAATATTTGTATTCAGGATTTCCTGATATTTTAATCCAGTTAAAATGCACACTATGAAATCATAATACATAATTTTTTATTGTAAATTGGTTTTAAAATCCTTTATGTTTGATGCCATACAACTTTAAATATATTATCTTGGCTTCTAAATTACAAATGACTTATTATTTAGTTTGAACATTAATTATTGGCAGATTAATTACTTAGAGCATTCATGGTGCTTCTTGTTTAAACTGTTTTTTTCTTTTGAGAAGAGTTGAGCAGAATCAAAGTTTAACTATTAAGTTATTCAGAATTACAGCTGTTCCCTTTGAACATGTTTATTACTCTAAAGGTGTGCTATTGAATAGACAAAATATCTTTACCACAATGAGCAATAGAATTAACGTGTGCCCAAATCCTGAATTGGTGCCAGACATCCTTGCTGAATTAATAGTTTTACACCTAAGTTCCATACCAAGATTAGTGTAATTAAGATATTTTACTGGGTTATATAATGTAGTAGGATGAAACATTGTAAAACTCTTAAGGAATGGCATTTTTATAACTGCACTGTTTAATTAAAAGTACGTGTTCTTTACATTTTTTACAAATTTATTGTTAATTGATTGTAAAGAATAAACTGTAGCCCTTAACTGCAAATTCTGTTTTATACAAATTTAATTGTTGCCTTTTACAAAGCCAACCAATGAAAAAATTTTATCAGAATTAAAAGTAGCATTTCATTTCGTAATAAAAATAATAGAATTTTAGACAACTTTTGGATTGATTTTTTTGTTATATTGAGTCAATAACAAAGAGTAGTTTATAGTACCTAACATGAAATGTTAGGAGGAGCCTCTAACCATTAGTTAATAATCTTAATAATCTGCATTTATTGTTATTTTAATGTACCTACCTAACAATGCAATTAATAGAAATTTACAACAAACTCAATTTAAACCTATTTAAAATAATTTTTTAAACATATTAATTTAACATGTTTTTTATTTCATAACCAACTTAGTGTCCTAAGGTTTCTTTTGTATTCCATCATGCTATGTCAGCACTTATATAAAAACTAGCTTTGAAAAATTTTTATAATATTTTTATATTATTTATTGAAATTATATTTTACTACTTTGGATGTGATGTTAAAATGTGTTCCTATTTGTCTTTTGTGTTCAGTGAATGTGGTTTATTAAAGATGTAAATAAATATGGTGTTTTAATTTATTTCAACCCTATGAGAGATCGCTCCCTGGTTGAAATTCAAGCAAAGTTTCAGTTGTTGTGGACAATTTGGATCCAAGGCAAATAGAATCCTACCAGGTAGCTGACATCTGCAGACGACATGTCCAAGCCACGCCAGTGTCTTCATCTTTGTTTACATTTTGCAATTTTGTTTACATTTCGCGCAGCACTTTAACCTCAACGAAACGAAGAGGCTTTGTTGAGAATATCAACGATATTAACTTAATGATTATTAACCAAACTAATATTTTCAACAGGATGTTTTTATGAAACTCTGTTTTAATAAATTAAACATACTGCATAGACTAATACCAAGTTTTGAATGTAGAAAATTCTATCATTCAGTCCAGTTAAGTGCTTGGTGAAATTTAACATTCTTATATGAATTTCACTGCAAATTTCCTCGAAAGTTATTTTGATCTAACTCACAAATGGATAGCATAAAACTTAGGTATATATACTAATTTTTTGTTATGTCAAATCATCATTAGGCCTACTGAAAAATATCGCTAATCTTATGTCTGGAAAATAGTGAGTCTACAGAAATAACCTCCAAGCTTTTCCAGAAAGGCAGAATTTACCTACGAGAAATTTCTTCCAATTGCAAAATATTTAAGTTGAAAAAAAAAAATACTTTCCAGGGGCGGACTTACCACTAGGCCGACTAGGCCCTGGCCTAGGGCCGCGGGCTGCAGGGGGGCCGCACGGAGTCCCAAATATACAGAGTATACATTTTTAAGGATGTACTTGCATGGTAAAGATGAACTTTAGCAGACTAATTTAGTTGAAAACCCGTAAATTCACAACACAACAGAGAGACTTTGGTGAAGTCATTGTGGCGTTTGCCGTATTCCATGCCAATTTCGGGTGATCATCAGCTACCTGTAGGTTAAGTCACATTCATATTGGTGGCAACTCTGGTCGACGACGCCGCGGCCCCTTTGGGTTTTTATTATAACTAACTGAAGTTACCTCTCTGTGTTTAAAAAGTTCACCACTTTCCAATTGATATTTTTTGGGTGCCAGTTTGCTATTGGTGAGACGCTGTCAAAATGCAAAATCTGGGTGACATTAAAACTAATGTTAGTTTAATTTAAAGATTTTCTAGAACCATTACCATTTTGTGTATCAAAATTGTATATAAAGATTTTGTGTACCATAAGTATCAAAATTCAGAAAGCAACACATTTATACCAATATAGTAATATTAACAAAGTAATTCAGATCAATAAGGACCCCATTGCACAACTACAGTTTGGTAAAATTGAGTACGGATAGCCATCTTGACTATTTGATAGCCTCCCACCAACAGCAATTTGACCAACATAACGGACATAACATCCCTAAAATACAGCGGCACGTTTTTCACAAACGTATGAACAGAGAGTAGTGACTCCAGTTATAGCATAGATCCATTGACTATTGACAGTCAATGATAAAGCATAATGGACCCCATGCCCCACCCCCATTTAACAGCTGGATAAATCCATTATCTTTTCAAGACGAGCTCGTTCTCAGAGATCAGAGTGTACACAAACAATTACACAAACTGGTACCAGAGCATAGGATAAAAAAATTAAAGACGATTTTAGCTTAATTTGATGACTTTAGATACACTCATACTTCAGTCGGTGAAGAGGAGGGGGGGGGGGAGGGCCCAACAAAAAAGTTGGCCTAGGGCCCCAACCTTCGTAAATCCGTCACTGATACTTTCTCGTCCAAATGAATTGAATATTATTTGATGGGTGGGGAATGGCTATAGGTCTACTTGGATCAATAGCCTATGATATTGTTTCGGATTAGGCTTAGGCTGTTTCATTTAGCAAGGCTCAAGATTTAGCATAGGACTTATGAAATTGGACTCAATCAAACACTAATTAATTTCTATCATTAAACCTATTCAAACCACCCCAATGACCACCAATTCAATGATGTTTCAAGTAGGCCTAAGCCACAGAATTTGCTTCATTAAATTGTGAAGCCGAATAAGGCTAGATCTATAGCCTTCATACCTGATATATCAGTAAAAACAAATTAAATGGTAACTTACGGTATTAAGTTAGTAGAAAAAAACTTAAAAGTAAGGAAAATTGAGTTAGTTTGCCTTGTCACAGGGAGTAATATTTTCACATTTTCAATTTTCAATAAAGAAAATTGTTAAATAACGGCGTCCTAAATAGGAAAATAAAATGCCATGTTTTACCCAAAAGCTGTAGGAAAGTGGCTAACATAACCAACTGCGCTACTAGTCCAAAGGTGAAGATGACGTTTAGGGTTTAGGCCACTTGAAATTTTAGTCATTCGGTAAACCTCGAAAACTGATTAATCGAATTTTTTGAAAGGAAACCCTCATCATTGTGTTAGACAGAAAAAACATTGCCTAATTCCCTTAAAAGTTTTGCTCAGGACAGGCTTGTATTAAACTTAGTTTCAGTATGATATTTTGTTTCTGTAATTTATAACACAAAACTTAGTTTGGGGCGTGATTAATCATTAGGCGTAAGGCCTACAGGAACAATGCACATTATACTTGACTTGTACTATATTGATATGATGCCTCCAATATGGCCAATATTAGTTAGGACTTCACCAATTAGTCTAAGTTCACCTGTCCATAAATCTTTGTTAAAAATAAATCTTTAAGCCCTAGGTCTATTTATTATTTAAAATGCATAGTGATTATGTAGAAGAAAATCTATATTTGCAGTGACAGAAACCATTGTATTGGCATAGTTAGAGAGTTTTTGCACATTCAAAAATCAATACGATAAACGCTATTTAATTATGTGTGATTTAGCTATTTTGACTGCTTGAAGTTACAAACACTGGTCGAGAAGTGATCAGTTTCAAGTACTTTATTACACATTGTTTATTCAGTTTAACCATGCTTCTTAATGTATTATTCTAAAATTTACAAATTTAAAAAATAGTAAGTATTTACTATAAGATTTATCGTATGTTGCAAAAACTCTCTATTAAGGTGCATTTACACCAGAGGTTGACAACCAAAAGTTGTCGACTTTAGCCATATCTATGTAACAGTAGAAGTCGTCAAATTTTGGTTGTTAACCTCCGGTGTATAAGCACCTTTAGGGTATGTTTATTAATGCTTTAGACTATTATAGTGGTTGTAATAGTTAACAAAATTTTCAAGGACTACAGATGGCTCGGTGTATCTGTGCTCATGGTTTTCGAGAAAAGATAATGGTCTAGGGATGGGGTGTGTTGTGTATGTTGCATGTTACATTTTAAAAGAAAAACATATGTTTTAATTTTGTTGTCATTATTATTATTCATTGTTTGTTTACATTTGTAAGAGACACTGTTTTTAAAAATGAATTATTATGAGTTACTTAAATAAATTGTTTTAAATGTTATTTTGTGAGTTTTATATATTACTGAAACACATAATGGCGCAGTCTAGAATTAAAATGAACCTACAAAGACGTAAAAGATTTTAATAACTGTTATAAAAAAAAGAAGAAATATGGAATTCAACAAGCCAGATGTTTTGAATTTGAATGGAAATATTTCAGATAATTTCAAGACATTCAAGGAAGAAGTTCTGATTTATTTCTCGGCAACGGAGACTGACAAGAAAACAAGACAGGTACAAGTTGCAAGATTAAAAAACCTACTGGGAACTGAAGGATTGAAATTATACAAGACGTGGTCAACTGAAGATGAAAGCACTGAAACAGTACTATCAATACTCAACGTTTTGGAAGAACATTGTCTTCCTCAAAAGAATGAAATTATGGACATTTTCAATTTCTTCTCAAGAAAACAACTACTTGATGAGCCTTTTGATAAATTTTATGCTGATTTAAAAAGACTGATAAAACTATGTGATTTTAAGGACCAAGAGAAAAAACTGTTAAGGGCTCGGATAGTTTTAGGAATTAGGTCTAAAAATACAAAAGAACGCCTTTTAAGAGAAGATATATCCCTAGAGAAGACTATATCCTTTTGTAAGTCGGTGGAAGCCGCGGAAACAAACATTCATCGGCTAGAGGAGGGACAGAAGGTTGATTTAAATGAATTGAACTACCCTAAAGGTAAGCCTTGGAAAGAAAAAGAACAAGAGCAAACTGAAGACTCCAATGTTGACACTGTAAGTAAAAGCACTTATCCATATACATACAAAGCAGATTTCAAACAAAATCAAAGTAGGCCTAAGATAAAATATGATTCACCTAAGATGGGTTGTTTAAGATGTTCAAAGTGTGGTTATAATCATGATACACAAAGAGTATGTCCCGCTTATGGTAAGACATGCAATAAATGTAATAAATTAAATCACTTTGCTTCAATGTGTAAAACCAAAACAGCAACTTTCAATAAAGAACTAAAACAATGTCAAAACCTAGCCTTTAGCTCTGAACAAAAAAGTAACTATTACACTGTTAACTCGTTAAACACAGTAGATAATGTTACGTCCTGGAATGAAATGCTTAAGGTTGAGGGAGTAGATGTTCTATTCAAACTCGATTCTGGTGCAGAGGTAAATATTCTTCCCTTTTCATTTGTGAAAAACAACCATTTGTTTCAAAAGTTAGAAAAGTGCAATATAAAGTTACAGGCCTTCGGAGGTTTCACCATAGAACCTGTTGGTAAAATCAACTGTTTGGTTGAGGGTAAGACTAAACTTTCTGATGTTGAATTTGTAATAGTTAAAAATTGCAATAATCCAATAATAGGATTAGGGACATGCATTAAGCTAGATTTAATTAAAAAAGTAGAATCACTGAAAGACAAGAGCAAGTCTGACATTGATCTGAAACATAAGGAGGTTTTTGATGGGTTAGGTTGCTTTCCTGACTTGTGTACAATAAAACTTAGTCCAAATGCAGAGCCAAAAATTTGTTCTGCTAGGAGAATCCCCTTAAAAATCAGAGATAAATTTAAAGAAACACTGGATGATCTAGTGAGTAAAGGGATCATAGTTCCTGTAAGTGAACCAGTCGAATGGGTAAGTAACATTGTTATTGTGGAGAAACCAAATGGATCTCTTAGACTCTGTATAGATCCGAAAGAATTAAACAAGTACATAATAAATGAAAAGTATACAATTCCCACATTAGAAGAACTGGCCCCAGCACTGTCAAATAAAAAATTGTTTACAGTTCTTGATATAAAAGACGGGTTTTATCATGTAAAATTGGATAGCCAGTCTAGTAAACTCTGTTCTTTCAGCACTGTGTATGGTACATATCGATTTCTTAGGGCTCCATTTTGACTATCATGTATGCCTGAGATATTTCAGAGGTTAGTATACAAATATTTTGGAGATATACCTGGAGTTTCAATATATTTTGATGACTTATGCATAGCTGGAGATACAAAAGAAGAAGTCAACAGTATCTTAGAAAAAGTATTTGAAAGAGCTAAGAAATACAACATAAAGTTTAATATCAGTAAGTTACAGTACTGTGTTGATGAAGTAAAGTACCTTGGAGTAATCTTTAACAAAAATGGAATGTCTCCTGATCCAGAAAAAATTACTGCAATTAAAAGCCTTCAAAATCCAAAAAACAAAAATGAGTTGCAACAGCTGATGGGTTTCGTTAATTACCTACGAAATTTCATTCCAAATTTAGCAGAATTGACAGCTCCATTTAGGGAGTTGCTGAAAAAGAATGTTAAATGGCAATGGACCGAAAATCATACAAAATCCTTAGACATTCTGAAACAAATAATTTGTAGTGGTCAAGTGTTGGCTGCTTTTGATGAGACTTTACCAATTGATGTTCAATGTGATGCTTCCAGAGATGCAATCGGCTGTTGTATTTTGCAAAATGGTAAACCCGTTTCATTTGCTTCTCGTTGTTTAAGTAATGCTGAAATTGAATACGCACAAATTGAAAAGGAACTTCTGGCTATCACGTTTGCATGCAACAGATTTCATTATTACATTTATGGACAACAAAATGTGACAATATATACAGATCACATGCCACTATTATCGATTGTGAATAAAAGTATGAGTGCTATAAAAAACAACAGGCTGAGACGGTTAAAACTTAAGCTGTTGGATTACAATTTTACGCTGAGGTATTTGTCTGGTAAAAAGATGTATGTTGCTGATCTGTTGTCAAGGAATGTTTTGAGGAAACCTCAGAGAGATGATGAATCTATGAAAGATTATATCCATACTCTTTGTGTTTGTGAATTGTCAGTGTCAGATGAAAAGATTAAACAATTTCAACAAGCAACGGCCGAAGATGATGCTCTACAACTTTTGCTTAAATGGTATAAAGATGGCTGGCCCAACAAATGCACAAAACACGGAGAGATCAAACATTACTTCAAGCTGAAAAATGACATAACCCAAGAAAACGGCTTGCTATACTATCAAAACAGATTGATTGTGCCATCAAAATTAAGGACTTATATTATTAAGTTACTCCATGAAACTCACTCTGGAATTGTGAAAACCAAAATGAATACTAAAAATTATTTCTACTGGCCAGGATTGATGTCCGACATTGAATCGTACATTGGAGGTTGCTCTTTATGTTTGAAATACCACAGATCAAATACACAAGACACACTAACTAGCCATAATATTCCAGATGTACCTTTTAATAAGGTCGGGTTGGATGTAGCTGAGCATGCAGGTAAAACTTATTTAGTGCTAATGGATTATTTTTCAAGATGGCTGGAAATCGTTCAATTGAATTCAAAAACTAGTTCAGAGATTATTGTAAAGTTGAAGGAAATCTTTTCTCACTATGGGATACCAGTTATAGTTGTTGCGGACAACATGCCATTTAACAGTTACGAATTTAAAAGATTTGCTGAAGAATGGAATTTTAAAATTTGCACTTCAAGTCCTCATCATCCTAAAAGCAACGGGTTAGCGGAAAAAGGAGTTGGCCTTGCTAAAATGATGTTAAGAAAAGCTTGGGAAGAAAGGAAGGAAATCCAGTTATTCTTATTGAATTATAGAAACACTCCATTGGCTGGCTTGAATGTTTCACCAGCGCAGCTATTAATGAATAGGAATCTAAGAACCAAACTTCCAGTACAGAATGAGTTATTACAATTTTCAAATATACGTAACAGCAATGCACATGAGAAAATGATCAGCAATCAGCATAAACAAAAGGTTTATTACGACCAACGTGCAAGGAAAAATGAAGCAACATATGAAAAAGGAGAAAAGGTCTTGATACAAAACATAAACAATTCTGTATGGGAGAAAGGAGTAGTCTTAAACAAACTCAACCAACCAAGATCTTATTTGGTCAAGCTAGATAAGGATGACAAAGTAATGCGAAGAAACAGCATTCATCTCAAGAAGCTTAAACCAACAAATGAACACGAAAATGGTTCTCCGCAATGCTATCCTAGGCCCACTCCCCGTCAGACGATAATTGAAGAACGAAGATTGTCTAGCAGAAATAGGCATCCGCCTAAACGACTTGATCTTTAAAAAAAAGGGGCGTGTTGTGTATGTTGCATGTTACATTTTAAAAGAAAAACATATGTTTTAATTTTGTTGTCATTATTATTATTCATTGTTTGTTTACATTTGTAAGAGACACTGTTTTTAAAAATGAATTATTATGAATTACTTACATAAATTGTTTTAAATGTTATTTTGTGAGTTTTATATATTACTGAAACACATCAGGGTGGGGTTACTTTTCTAAAAGCAACCTTCTGTTTGTAACTAGGTCGACATAAAGATCCAAAAATTTTCATTCGATCTGAGACAAAACGCGAATAAAATCAATTTTAGAATATACTCATCGAAAGCCATGAGTACAGATACACTGAGCCATCTATAGCTGATGGGTGGCAAACAAAAATGTATTAGTTCGGTTTTCAAAAATAGGCTACATAGCCTACCAGCATCTGCATTTGAAAGTGTATTTAAGTTAAATAAGTTAATGGCATTCTTTGAGGAGTAAAAAAATTGATTCTAAAGTAAGGGATTGAGATGTGGGTATACAGTTTACTATCCTACATTTTAATCTTCTTATCATTAAGATGAAATCAAATTAGCCAAAGACTAACTCAATAAGAATGTATTGTTTACAATAGGCTACGTTATCTATATGAAATTAGGTAAAGTCACAATTAAAAGGAGGTATTTATTTATTTTTCCTACGACTGTCGACTGTCCGTGAAAACAGTTCTTTACGCACTCAATACTCGTCGCAAAACAGGCGATTGCCGTATTCATTTTACTTTGCACACGCTAGATTTACTTTGCGCACGCTAGATTTACTTTGCGCACTCCAGTGTTTAACCCTCCAACTGGTCATTATAACCTCCTTTACTGGTAAGGTTTTTTTGGCCGCTGCGCAAACATTTAGTACAAACAACATAAAACATATAAATTGGTATATAAAACATACAAATTATATATCAATTTTTTCAGAATGAAATAGGCTATTCAAAACAATATTGTTTTTAGTGTACTTACAAAAATTTATTTTGTTAATCCTCCTATTTTGTAACAATAAAGATTTTTTTTTCTTATTATTTTCCTTTTAGAGTATTATCATGGTAAGGTATGTTGTCCATACAACAAAACTAAGATAGCCAAAATAACCACAATTTTATTGGCTTTTCACTGATGTATAACACTTGATTGTTTATATTATAAATAAAATATTACAAAGCAAATATGTGAGGTAAGCACAAACCACATTTTCGCCGCCATATTTTTGAAATTTTTTATTTTATTAATTTTTTATGATAAAATTTTTACTAGAACTATTTATAAATATTAAATATAACTATTGTTATGTATATAAATAATTATATTTATTTATAATAAATTAATAAAGTTAGGCCTAGGCCTATTCACTCACCTAGGCCTAGGCCTAACTCACAACTTTCATGTTCACTGACAACTTCACTTTGTACTCTGAATCTTCATTTAGAAGGCCCAAATAGCACTATAATTACTCAATTCACTCATTATTACATTGCAAACTAACTATAATTCACTAAAATTTGCATTTCAAGTAATAACATAACCACAAACAGCGCCGCCCCTACGATACGCGTAAACAAAAACAAACACCAGAAATTCAGTCTCACCAACATACTGATATTTCAACAAATACAGCTGAACATATGATGACTAGATTGTTCATCTTTTCCTCTTTCATACTATATAAAAAACATCGACATTGACTATAAAATAACGAAGTAAAATGCATTTTACATAGACCTTGCAAATGGATCGCGATCGCGATCCTACCAGTTTAGAACGGCCTAAATGGGTCGCGATCGCGACGTTCACCAGTTGGAGGGTTAAACATCAGAACACAAAACAATTTGCATTAGCCAGCAGGGAAACGTTGATTAGTCAGGAATTAAGTTGGCAACACTGGATATAAACATCTGATCTATTGTTGTCCATGTGGTCGTTTTCTATTGAATCAACATAAACATAACCTACAAACCAGCTACGGGTGAGCTACCGGTACGTAAGTTAGGTGCGCAATGATCAACTATGACAGTGACTTTAGTGATTTAAGTGACTTATTCCCTGACGATCTTGCTAAGACTGCTAAAACAGTGGCGTTAAATCTTCTGCATGAAAAATCCAATGAATTTTTAACTAAATGTAGGAAGTGAGTGCATAATACAGGCTATCATAAATATATATCACTATCTTGAGATAGGGACCTCACATAGTAGGCCTATAGGTATTTTAACATGAATATTAAACTTTTATACTTATTTAAGAAATATTTGGCAGCCGTAGGAAAAATTTAATATGCAACTCGTGCGAAAAGTGCCTTCATTGCACTCGAGAGAAATTATTCCGCACTCGCCTGCGGCTCGTGCATAAACATTTCTCTCGAGTGCAGCAAATCAGCACTTTCCGCACTTGTTGCATAAATAACTATTTCATTTATGTAAAATTAAAGTTGTTTTAGTTCTGTCAATTGTAGTTTGAAAATAACGACAAAACACAGTGTTCCTTCGTGAACAATCTTCCCTCTTCTAATCTTACTTTTTACACATGAAAAAACGTTGCAATTTTGAACTATTTAGAATAATGGACCTTTTGTTGCATTTCTCCAATTAAACTACACACACAACAAAACATTTTTCCAATTTGAAACAGCTAGTCTACTTTATTTGCCTGAATTGTAAAATTAACATCACGACGACACTGACAACAAAAATACTTTAACCTAATTAAGTTATTGTTTAGTTTGAGGTTTTGACAAATGAAGTACGAGTAGTTTGTTGTGGTTGAAAACAGCTGGCCACGCCAGTGACGTCACAAGGGTTTGTTGGTGTCCGCTACCTGGTAGGGTTCTAATTGCCTTGTTTGGATCCAATTAATCTATCTTCTTATTTCTTTAAGGGTTTCGTCTGTTACGTCCCTTTTTCTCTTGACCTACTGAACCGATTTTTAAGATAGAGGTGTCATTTTAAAGCTTAGGATATACCGCAGTGACGAATCGCAATTAAAAAGGTCATATTGTTTCGGGCTTCGCCCCCCTCGCCTTTGATTTATTTCTAGAGGGCGCTTTAAAATGTTGACCAACTTTTATTGCAATTTCTTTAATGTGAATTGTAATTTAACAGCTGATTACCTTCAGATGAATTTTAAAAGCCAGATAATAAACAAAAATAGATCTCTATCAATTCATAATCAACATTCACGTACTGTAGGTGACTTTCACTAATACAGAATCATAAAATGCGCAATTTGCGCACGGGCCACCTCGTTGAAAAAATATTTCATAACTGAAACATCTGTTCTTATAATGACTTGCGTCATACAATCCTTAGTTTTTTATGGCGTACACGTGTTTTGGCTCTAAGCCATCTTCAGCGCCTTCTAATATCCACACAGGTTACCATTAGATTGTTAAAATGTCTTGGAAAATTTACACATAAATTACTCACAACATGTAAGCAAAAAGCTAAAAATGTAATGCATTGCAACACTTTGCCCACGTGGGTCTCGCTAAGATTACAGGGTCTCCACGCAACAAGATTCCGGGAGAAGCAGAAATTATACATAAATTTTTATCGGCATGAAAAATGCGGCAAATCAGAATTGATAGCAGGCGCTAAAAGCTGCAGTACGAAGACGGATGAATGCGCTGTTCCGAGGTCCTCGTTTCTGCCCAGTGGAGATGCTCGTTGAACTATTAATGGGCATTTAAAGTTTGAGACAAAATTTTTACTAGAGGATTCAAATTCAAATTCAAACAAACTTTATTCCTTACAACAGTTTACAATAATTACAGTGTGCATATACATAGGAAATAAATAATTCCCAAGTAGACTCCAGGTCTGTGGCTGGGAATGAGTCCGTCACCGGTCACACACTTCACTTTGTTGATAATGTACAGAGGAACATAAATATACACAATTCATTAAAATTTATAAAATTAAATAAAAAATACATATATTAATAAAAAAGTTGATGATAGTGACACTAATAAATACATAAATTAATATATGGTATAATAAATCCCTGATAAAAATTATTTATAACAATGTAGGCTACCTAACCTGACATTATATAAACATTCTTAAACAATATATATTATTAAACAAAAAAAAAAGAACTATTACTGATCAAGTACTAATTTACTTTAAGCCTAGTTGAATTTAAGTATAAAGAGAACGAAGCAGAGCTTCAGCTTGGTCCCACCCCATATTTGAAAGCCAATTGGTAATACGACGCTTATACACTGCAACACTATCACTCTCAGCCAATCTGATCTCTGCTGGTATGTTTCTATAAAGAATATGGCATTGATAAAATGGTATGTGTTTTAAATAAGAATGAGTGAGCCTAGGAAATACAAATCCGGTATTAATATTACTGCGAGTTGTATAGTGATGTTGCGCTGGCACAAAAATATTTTCTTTATTTATTTTAATGTACATAAGTAAAGTTTTAATGAAAAGTTGTCTTATACTAAGAACTGAAAAATCATTAAAAAGTTGAAAGGTGGGATATCTGGAATCTTTCTTTAGAATAGTTTTTATGATAGATCTTTGAGTAATTGCTAATGGCTCCAATATTGTCGGCAGTGCACCTCCCCACGCCATGATTCCATACAGTAACACTGACTGCACGTAGGCAAAGTATGCATTTCTCAGCTGTTGCAGTGAGAGGATTGCACGAAGCTGAGTGAATGCATAAATAAAACTACGCAATCTGTTTTTCAGGTATTGAACATGTGGAGCCCAGTTTAATTTACAATCAAATATAACTCCCAAATATTTATATTGTTCCACACGCTCAACTGCTTCACAAATGCAATCACTCGCCAATGCATCTCCACAGCAATGCATTTTCAGTGTTCTCTCACCCGGACTAAAATCATTTCTAAGATAAATAGGTAGACATTTTGTTTTTTGAACATTAACAGTAAGCGTATTGTAATCAAACCAAGACTTAATATTGAGTAGATCCAAAGATGCTAATTTATACACCTCATCCCACGTACAGCCAGTAGTCACAACAGCAGTGTCATCAGCAAACAACATTAATTTACTATTTAATTGAATTTGTGATATATTATTAATATATATAAGAAACAAAATAGGCCCGAGCGTGCTTCCTTGCACAACCCCGTAATCTACATTAACTGAGTCACTTACTACACCATTTATAGAAACTACTTGTTTTCGGGAGTCAAAATAAGTTTGAAACCATGTAAGACTTTGATTTCTTACACCAATAGCCTCTAACTTTTCAATCAACTTATTCCTGTCAACCGAGTCAAAAGCTTTAGACAGATCTAAAAATGTAATTAAAATCTTAGAATTATTTCCAAAAGACTCAAAAATCAATTTGGTTAGATCAAAAAATGCATCCGAAGTACTTTTGTTACTTCTAAAACCATACTGAAAATTACTGATTATATTTTCTTGATTCAGGTAATTTAAAAGTTGAATTTTTACGCATTTTTCAATTATCTTAGAAAATACAGTCAAAAGAGATATTGGTCTGTAATTTGATTTAATAGATTTAGTTCCAGATTTAAATAGAGGGATTACTTTTGCAATTTTTAATGCGTTCGGAAAATCACCCGTTCTTAAACTCCGATTTATTATGTAATACAGAGGTTCAATCAACGAGTTGATACAATCTTTTACGAATTTGGCCGGAATGTTATCGATTCCTGGTGCAGAACCTCCTCTTAGACTATGCACCACTTTGATTATGTCGTCTCTGCTAACATGCTGGAAATTGAAAACAGTATCATGTACATGGCCGGCTTCCACCAAGGCAGGTGGCGGCCCCCCAGGTCTCAATGCCGCTGCAAGTTCTGATCCAACAGACGCAAAATAATTATTGAACGAGTTAGAAATAAATTTAGTTTGATCAAGAGTGACAGTGTCGCCGGCAGTCGCGAATTCATTAATGGGGAAAATTTCTTTTTTTGACGGACGGCCTGCTGCCTCATTGACTAGCTGCCAAAATCTCTTAGGATCTCCTTTTGAATCATCTATTTTATTTTTGTAATAATCAAACTTAGTACGTTTTATTAATGAATGAATCATGTTTCTATAAAATATAAATCGCATTCGTAATCTGTAATTATTGGGCTGCTTTATAGACTTCCGATGCAATTTGTCTCGCTCCCGTATTGAATTAATTAGTCCAGCTGTAATCCAGGGCTTAATTTTCCTATTTTTGGAGTTCAAATTCTGTATAGTTGTGTTTTTTATAATAATTTTACTTACAGTATCAATCATATGTGCTGTACAAGTATCAAGATTTATTGTGTCATCTATGACGTTCTGCCAACCTACTTTAGACAAGTCATCACGAGCTTGGATCCAATCAGTTTTGTTTCTTACTGTTAAGTTTTCTGAATTAATTAAATTGCGTTCAGAATGCACAAATAAATAAGTCAATCTATGATCTGTTATTGAGGACTGTAGAACAGCAGAATGAACACTCATTGAGGTCAACAATTTGACAAAAAAATGATCGACACATGTCTGGCTACTAGGTCGAGTTATTTTATCTATGCATGATATAAACCCTGCATCGTATAGAATGTCTAAATAATTGTCTTCTATTGAATTTTGAGCAACGTTCAATATATTGATATTTAAATCCCCAGATATAATTCTCAAGGCACGATTCGGTTGATTATTTACGTAATCTTGTAAGCCGCAAATAAAATTGCGAATGTCTGAATTGGGGCTGCGATAAATACATAAAAGTTCGAATGCCTCACCAGCCCACCGGAAGTTAAGAGATAAGCAGCTCGCCACGCCCCCTAATCGCAGCTGTCGGCAGGTTACAGGGATCGCGCTGTCAAAGTAGGCAACAACGCCGTCATTTTGATTTATTGGGTTGTCTGTTTTAAATACATTATAACCATTAATTTGTTCTATATGTGGATCTCCGAGTAACCAAGCTTCGCTCAAAATAACACAATGAATTTTTATAGGCAAATTATTTACAACTACTAGCATTTGATCAATGTTCTTTGAGTAACTTCGAATGTTTTGATGTATGACATTGAAGCCAAAATTATTCCCAATGTTCAAAATATCACTATAATCCTTAACCAACTTACAATCTATTAAAATGTCACCATCATCCCTAGCAATTAAATCTACCATTATGTACAACTTCCTGGTGTTCGGCAAAATACTTTCATCGAAACAAAAAATAAATTTGTTACTATTTAGTTAAAAACTGTATACGTATTAGGGGATAATGGAGGTTAATCATAAAAAAGAAATATAAAATGATGGGTAAAAAATAAATAGATAAAATGAAATGAGGTGAAGGGAGTAAGTTAAAACAATTTTTCTGCTTACGTTTATCATCGCTGATGATGTTAAAAGGAAAGATAAAATTTTATAATCTCCAAATTGTTTACATACAAATTGAAAAGTGGCCTATATTGAATTTTTGAGGACTAATATTTTCATTATCTACAGTTGTTATGTAAAAATCAGTGAATAGTCATTTTATCTCATATAGAAATGCCAATCTTACAAGGAATCCAGACGGCGAAATATGTACAGTATGTTTGCTATTGTCAATTGGATGGCTAAGAATATCCGATCCCTTTATTCTGATCTTGCATTTTATGCTTCCAAATATTTTAAAAACTACTTTTAGGTACGAAGAGCAACTAAAGCAAATGCTTAAATAAAATTTAATATCCTATTTTTAATTTTAAACATGTCTTAAAATGAAATGTCTATGAGAAGGCTTACATAATTAAGTGTATCTGTAATATATATGAAATACACTTATGTAAATAATTAATTCCCTAAATTATGAGATAAACCAATTTTAAAGATAATTTATCCTCGGTACATTACAAAAGACAAAAAAACAAATAAACTTTAACCAATAATAGAATAGCCTATTATGATACGTAATCATTGTACAGTACTAATTAATTTGATTACTTTCGAGGTAAATGCACACAAATAAATCAAACAGAAATTGTACTTATAGTGTACCAATAGTTAAAATGTAAGGCTCAAAAGTATACAAAATAAATTACACGATGTCACCTTAAACAATTGTGCTTTAATGACTAAAAATATTCCAAATAACTCAAAAGAACATGACCGCAAGAAAAAATGTTTACACTACGCAAACGGAGTCTATTGAATTGAATGCCTGTACTCATATTTTCCTTACTTTTTTTTGTTAGCAATTAATTTGTTTACAATTAATTCCTACACGAACTGTACAATTAATTAACCAAAAGTTACAATTGCTCTTTTCACCAGCATACTTTTTAAATACATAATTTTTTAGTTTTTAACTTATTAAGTTAAAAATTACGTTAATTACGTAATTACATAGGTTATTCACAAAGAATTACTGGCGTAGTTTTACTAAAAACAAATAGCTTAATACTCAACAGACACTTAAATTATATTTGCCAAAGTAGGCCTAGTACTACAATTATATTAATTTAATTTGGCATTACATTGAAAAGGAGAAATTTTTATTCATCTATCAAACAATAATGGATTAGTTTTACTATAAAGGTTTTAAAATAATTTTCTGTTCAAAGCAAGTAACAATAAATTTAATTTATGGGAATTCCTAATAATAAAACAAAAATAATCTACTTTATGTGTCCCATTATGTTGTCAATATACAATAGAGACAGTTAATTAATCAATATCAATTCAAATGAGCAAATGGGTTACTTTTCTAAAAAGTGGAGTTAAAAAAAAAAATAATTTAAAATAATTGATTAGATATGAATCATTAAGCACTTACTTCGAAAATAACTTATACAGGATTCTAGGCTACATTCTGGAGTTGTTCGTTTCCGGATTCTTTATTTTCTGTAGTATGGGACTGAGTTGTAGGCTGGACCTGCTGTGGAGCTTGAGGGGGTGCGGACTGCCACTGTTTCCGAAGTTCTGAGAGATTTCGCACCCGCACAATTCTGCCAGTCGCTGTCGGCTTGACGATTACACGGCCATCCGTCACCCACGCTGCTGCTAGGTTGTGCTGCTTCACCATCTCACGGGCTTTGTTGAAAATATCACGGGTAGTTGGTGTCAGATGGTCATTGAGGTAGACCTGCTGTTTAGGGAAGCTAGCATGGATATCCTGGGCATACAACAATCCTTTCCTCTTCCTGGCGTTCATCCAATCCCATTTAATGGTGCGAGAGAGAAATTTTACAACAATAGGCGGCGGTCTGTTGTCACCTCTACGAGGAGCTAGCCTGTGCGCAACATCGATCTCTGATATGTAATAATTTACGCCGATTGCTGTAGCTACACATTGCAACACATCGTACACATTTTCAGATTTGTTGAAAGGCACACCAGTGATTATTAAATTATTGATACGCGAATATTGTTGAAGTTCATTGTTCTCATCTGACAGTTTTTCAATATCAAGTTTGCATCGTTCATTTTCCTTTTTTAACATTTCCACATCTTCCCTTATAGACTCATTTTCTTTTTTTATTTCCGAAACCTGATATTTAATATTGTTTACATCGGTTAGGATATTCGAAAGATCAGTTTCGACTTTATCAAAACGTGAAAATGTCGCTGTCCACTTGTTTTCATTGTCCTCCCTGAATGAGTGAATTGCTTTTAAAATCTCACCTTGGGATTCAGTTTCCTGCGGTTTCTTGGATTTAATGCTCGAATCCGTTGCTTTAATTTCACACACATCACATTTCCAACAAATCCTCTGAGCACTAGGCATCTTCTTTAAGTCCTCCACTGAACCTATTGCTGTACACGATGGATGAAACTCATTGTCACAGTCAGAACAAGTAATTGTTTCCTCCCCACTTTTTATGTCTAATTTGCACTTAAAACACTTAACCGCCATTTTCCTCACAAAAACATTTAACTAATAATACATAAAATTTGAATCAGTTTTGACTACATGAGTAACATAACCGAACACGGCCGGACGCTGCACTACCGGTGCTGGACACTGGACGCGAGCGGAGCGGTGAGGTCCGTCTCCATCGGCTGCCCGGCAACGACTCAAAATAAATTTTAAACAAGTGAAAAAATTACTTTTTCGTTCATAACAAACAAAACATAACCTCAACTTCAACTAACCTAGCGAGATGTACTGCTTGAGTTTCTGGTTGCTAGGCAACCACTTCACATCAGCTAAGGCCACCAAAACTAATAGGCCTACTCTAACGGTAAGTGACTGCAGCTGATTCCAAGGGAAAAGCACTATTTTCCCATCTACGTCATACATATTTAACAGTTGCTATCAGCTGAACTACTAACTACGTCACTGATTTGTTATTTGTTGTTGTTGTTGTTGTTGTTGTTGTTGTTGTTGTTAAATATCTTCTAATATTCTAGATTTCTCTGCTACCGTTTCCATTACCGCCCTAGGCCGGAAAATTTTGCCAAAATAGGTGTTTCGTTGTTAGAAGTGAGGATCGAAAACAGGTAATATCGATGTAGTGTGATGAAAAAATCAAACTTGGTTAGTTTTTAATGGCTACATTTTGTCCTGATTGAGCTTTTAAAATGTTGCAGATGGTATTTTTCACTATTATACGCATTATCTAACGAATGCCATTAATCTTTAAATGGGAAGAGTAAATTCGAAGCTTACCAATGAAAATGGCAAAGGCCATAAGATTAACAACCGACAGGTTACCAGTAAATCTCCTGCAGGCTGCGGCAGATTTATTGGACGGCTAGGTTACAACTTGGAAATAATCAAGTTGATCTACAGTGTGATTATAATACTAATAAGGTACCAATCAATTGAATAACTGATTCTATTGAACATCAAATATAGACCACGGTCTTTTATTTTGACTACGGAGTGTAAGTACTTGTAAAAAGATTGATGTTTTACAAAATAATCGAGGCAAAATGTTATTTTGCATAATGAGATTCGTTCCAATCTCTGAAAAGATGAGGGGAACACAACATAGACGGGACGCGAGCGGGACAGAGGTGGGCCGAGCGGTTGTGGTGAAGCTGAGTGGTAAATGTTGAGTGTGGTTCGTAGTATGTTATGAATACAAACAGGTGGTGGTAAACAGGCAGGTGTAAATCGGGCAGTGTTTCATCAATTACTCGACCAAAAATTATAGGAACTATTTCCCGTAAAGTTGGACACAGCAACCAAACTGTTAATTTCAAAACAATCTGATTATGCCATAAACAATAAATTTTTGCAGTAAAAATGTTCTACAAGATTTTTTTATGTATATTGTTTGAAAATAGCTTAAATAAAAATCATCACTAGTGGTAATACAAAGTTTCAGCAAAAAGGCTCTTAACATTGGTTGCTGGTTTGTAGTACACATTTATACTAGTACAGTAGTAACTTTTATATTTAAAAAAAGCGTGTAACCTTTGTTACTTAAAAGAATGTTTATACGAAAATAATTAACAAAGTTATTTGTCTCATTAAAAACATAACGCTATATTTTAACAAATAAGTTACGATAAGAGGAATATATTGGTACCTTAAAAACTCAAACACATCACTAAAGTAATGAAAAATTGTAGTTTATACCGAACTACAAAAAATAGTTAGCACAGTCCAGCAATTATCCTTTTTAGATCTTTTGGTTGGTGAGATGTTAAATAATTTGCAAATTATATTTTATTTACGTCCAACATTTACGTCCAACATTTACGTCCAAATGTTTTTTGTAAAACAATAAAAGAACCTTACTTTACACTTGAGGGTTGAGGGAGAGGGGGGACAAATGACCTATCGCCACGGGATTAAACTGTTCCTTCGTCTACGGCGGGCTATGCTGTTGGACCCATCCAAAAAGAGCTAATCCTTCAGGTCATTTTCGGGGCGTTGTAAAATCTCCCCCTTCCATCTGGTAAGAAGAGCTAGCTCCAGCCAGCCGTGTTAATTGTGTAATCAGGCAGACATAATAGGATTATACCAGTGCACCTGAGCAGGATTCGTTGTCGCCAGCACAGGCCACCAAGTTAGGCCTACATGGATATACAGTACCAGCAAATGCGTAAGACTTAAAAGAGTGCATTTTCACTGTTACAAATTAAATACTTGGTGGCCGAGAAACTGCTCAACCCAAACAATTCTTTGTAGTCATAGTAATGTCGGTCAAAGACTGTGCGCTAAAATGATAAGCCCGAAAGGCTCTTTTCTTTAAGAAGAGCTCATTCGCTCCACTCACTCGCCTCCTCGACAAGCTCGTATATTATTTTGTTCAGCGACAGTTAATGGATGTTGTGGAAACTTTAACCATTCATTAGTCTAATCTGCACAACTTTAAAATATGACAAAATAAACGGTATCAGATAACTGACCCATACTTTCAGCTTTGTCTATAGGCCTATACACTAAGGTGAATTCTCATAGTATAGGCGAGTTTTAAACCTATTGCCGGTGGTGCGATCTTCTGCGGCGTACATGAAGTACAAGTGGCATATAATAGATAAATCAGTATTACCATTATATACAGAACCGTATAAGTAGGGAAGTGAGAACGCCGCCCCCTAAACACAGATAGCACCACCAAGACGTAATTTTTATTCAAGGATCATGCTGATTGGTTGAATGGAAACAGATGGCTAGAATAATTTTGCAGACGTTTGTTATTGTTTTGATTTTTTGTAAACAAATACCTCATTTTGACATTTAAGATGTAGAAAGAGCGCTTCCTGTGACAATAAGAAGAAGTAATCTTAGCATCAGTGCTTTATTTTACTCTGGTTTTCGAGTTCAAAACTATTTTTTTAAACATGGGATGTCCCTACTTATTCGGTTCTGTATACATTGGTATTACCACTCTTCTCAACCAAGGATGAAACATTTTATAACTGAGGGTTACGTTTACGTTGTGGTAAAGTGTTTTTGCAGCACTGTAAATACAGCTAAATAATAACAATATCGATTGCAGCGAATCTGGCGCTGCGTACACGAACTTTCCAAATTTTGGTATCAAACAGAGGATGAGAAGTCTATTCACGTTAGTGTACATAGTCAATGTTTTTAGCCTACATACTGAGGACAATACAAAAAAGATGTTTTAAGCCTCAAAGTAACTACCGGTATGCATTGATGGTTCTATATGGTTCATTTGGTATTATTAGATGGTTGCCAGCTGAGCCAGAGCCACATGAGTAGATATTTATTCACTAAACATAAAACATAAAAAAATAGACACAAAACTGGCTTGGTAGCTGATTGGTTATATTGTGCTCGCCTTTGAATCCAAAGGTTGCCGATCCGATCCTGAAAAAAGCAAGTATAGCTTTAGAGCTTGAAGATTGTATTAAAAAATATTTATTATGGTCTAATTTATTGTTTCTGAAATACAATTGACTATTTATTCAAATTTAATTTATTAATACGAAATTTAACTTGAGTTCCGATATAAAAATGATCAATTTGAATTTAAAACTTTGTTTTCTGAATTACAATTCTAAAATATAAATTGTGTTTTCTGGAACCGTTATGATTGTTTCTGAAATAATATCAGAAAAGTTAGACCTAACATGAAACGTGCAAAAATAGAAATTTGTAATCAATTTGGTATCTGCAATAAATGAGTTCACAATAAATGTATTTAATTTATTAAATTTTTTGTTACGTTCCAAATATAGTCCATAATGGGGAAAACGTTCTCTTTCGTGTGGATGTTATTATCAGCCTCTAAAAAGTTTCACTTGGCTGATATTTGCAGGCTATGGCAGCAAGGCGCTCTCGCCGCCCTTTGTTATGCAATGCGGTGCAACCCGTCACCCTAAAATACCGTAAGATGTCGCTGACCTGGTAAACCCGTGGTTTTTAATTCAAATTTTTAAAATCCTGGATATTTCAAATTCTTGTCTATTCGGAATATTTTGTTCTATCTTGAACTCAATATTCCGTATTGTTAAAATATAGTTCTCAATATTATTATTAATAGTGCAACATTAGATTCGTTGTATTAGTGACCATAACATTCAATATAAAATCAAACACAGTAAATGTGGAATAGGCTAGTAAACTTCTGCTTCAGTGATTTCAAGGGTTGAATAGCTAGCTCTTTTTGGATGTGGTCCGGGGGGCCAGCCTTAAGCCTCTAGCTCATTTTGGATGTGTTTGGAATGCGGCGCAGGTGGATTAGCTCATTTTGCCAGAGCCCATGCTGTTACCTATAAATGGCTATCGAGCCCCTAACCTCGAGTAGTAACCGTTGACTTGTATGGAACATTCAGGGTTATGGCTAATACACACACAACACCTTAGATATTGAAGGGTAAGGTTAGAAATTGGGTAGTTTAATCTTAACATCATCGTCGATTTAAACTAAATGCTTTCCACTTCGGCTTATCAACTAACCTTCAAAAGAACAGACGCAAAATATAGTGCAGTTTTATTACAAAAAGTACCAGGAGGCCAATCAATATATATATTTTACATTTTATATCTTACATTATACTTTTTATGGGGAGCATCCTTTATTTTCAAGAAAAATGTCAAAAAACTATAGGCCTAAGCCTGACATGTAGGCCTAGTTGGAAAGTATTAATTCAGTGTCTTGAAATCTTCCGTTATAAGGTTTATTGTATACTAAATAATTAAATGTCTTAAAGTGACGTTTAAAAAAATAACTATCCACGAATATTTTTTATTTTACTGATTGGTTTCGAAGATACAGCCAATAAAAGTTTATCCCATTTTATTGTTATTAATCTAAAAATCGACTTCAATCCCCCTTAGCTCCCTAACTGTTAGGTTTTGCGAAAAATGTCAAAGAATAAAAATGTCTTATGATTATGAATAAAATCCAAAAATTACATTGAGTAGGGGGTACTATTTTAAGTTTTAAGCTAGCCGGAACATTGGAAAAAAGTCGGGGAATAAAAAAATAAGTTAATACTTTCCTGAAAGCATCATAATAAAATGAATGGGGTCCCCCATAGGAAGTTTACTGTCAAATATTGAATAAAAAAAAGTTGGCTATTGAATCACTTTAGGACACTCATCCTGTATGTTTTATATTTAAATCCTGTATTTATAAAAATACTACACTTATTAATTCAATAAATTAATAAACGGTATCAGATAACTGACACATACTTTCTCCCAACAATATAAAAAATGGTTAAAAGCTTCAAACATTAATGTCTTGTTGGCTCAGTCGGATAGCTACCAGCTGAGCAGCGCGAGTTTGACCCTACGCATATCTGTGACTTATAACAACGTACTGCGATTACCGCTAAACGAAAAATTAAATTTTCTCCGCAACCACTTGACGTAGAGCAATAATTTAAAATACTGGATTATTTAGTTCTTTGAGCTTGATTTAATGGTAATCAGTAAAATTTATTTCAGGATAACAGCTATTTTGAAAATCCAAAAAATTGATTTCTTAAACACTTTTTATTGTATAAGTTTTGAACGCGCATTTTCTCGGAGATGCGGTTGGTGTCATTTAATTCAGCATTTTAATCTTAATAAACCACAAAATTTTAATCAAAATCGTTAGAGCCGTTTTTGACAAATTTTGATTTTTCATGTTTTTTGAGGGTTTTTGGGGGTAAACTACCCCTAAAAATAAAAAATTCAAAAAAATGAAAAAAAACGCCTGGAATTATCGTGGGTTTGGACCTACATACCAAATTTCATACAAATCGGACCATTGGGGCATTCTCTGGCTCTGTTTACATCCAGACACACACACATCCACACAGACACACACACACACACACACACACACACACACACACACACACACACACACACACACACACACACACACACACACACACACACACACACACACACACACACACACACACACACACACACACACACACACACACACACACACACACACACACACACACACACACACACACACACACACACACACACACACACACACACACACACACACACACACACACACACACACACACACACACACACACACACAGACATCACTCTGAAAACCACTTTTTTGGACTCAGGGGGCACCAAAATGGATAAATCCACAAACAACTCAAATTCGAAAATTTTGATGAAAACAATACTTTCTCCATATACTATGGTATAGGGGGAGAAATTAAAAATTTATTTCATTAAGTTACTTAGGAGTCTACAATAATGTGCGGCTCACATCAAGAACTTCGAGATAATTCCTAATTTTAATTACTGTCACGCTCTTCACATATATACCATATTTGATGAGTACTGTATATAAAAACCGTCAAAATCAACTAAGCCAAAAAGTTAGCAACAAAGTTAGGCGGTTAGTCGCTGAACAATCTAAGCAACTTTTAATGGTTGCAGTGGCAGGAATTACAAGTTTTTGTTCCAATGTTGTTTTTACGCTTACTTTCCATCACTCTCAGTATTATTTCATTGATAAATTAAAAAGATTAAATTTCACTTGTACCACGTGATTCAAAAGATTGTTACAGCGGCAATGTACAGTGTTTTTATTGATGAAGGGCAAGGGATGTACATAGTTGAACTGAGGTAAGTCCAAGCATTTGCCTAAAACGAAGAAGTCTTTGAAACATTATCGTGGTACTTAAAAATACCAAATATAAATTACACCGGCCCATCAGCAAATTTTTTTGTGAAAGAAATATCGTTTCGGGAATCATTGCAAAAACGTAAGTAAAATTTCAGAGTGAAAAAATAAAAAGACCGTTTACCGTTTTATAAAAACCAGCTCCAAAGTTAATTTAATATTTAATAGATATTTTAAAAAATATACCTCGAGACAAAACAGTTTTTCTAGGATAATTTTAACGATGGGATGTAGTTTTTGAAACTAAAATATATTTCTTTAATATACGATATAAACAATTTCTCACAAATAAGTTAACACACGTAGTTGTAAACTAGGATGTAAGTTCAATTCAAGAATCAACACTGTAAGACAAAAGTATAATACTAAATATAATTATCCAACAGATCTAACAATATAATCATTTACAAAGTTATATATGAGGTTAATAGTAACAAACAAACATATTATAATGAATACGAAAATGTAGCAATTACAGAACAAAGCTCTTAAATCAAACATTTGACGAAATATCATTGGAGAGTGTAACGGGCAAATGAGGGGGAATATTCAAAACGTGCCTCGCTTTTGATTTGTGGAGTTTTAAGTTTATTACAAAGGGCCGTGATAGAGCACTAATTACAAAGCTTCAACTTCATTACCATTTAATTATAATGATTAGGCCTCGTCTTGTTTCATAACTTTAGAAGTAAGCAAACAAAAGGATGCTTTTTGTATTTTTTCTACTACCAACAATATTTTTACGTAAATAAAAATTGCAACAATTGGTAATATAATAATATAAGAATATAAATAGTAATTTTTAAAGACTGCAATGAAATTTCATACCAACTAAAATCTGTGCTCTACTTCGTTAGCTTGAAAGCACCAAAATAATATTTTATTATAAATATTGGTTTTATTTTTGACTTTTTAGAATATTCAAATTTAATGAACGAACCTAAATTATTTTTTTAAATTAACACACAGGCGTGCTTATAAAGCATGCTATAGATAGATGGCACTTGAAATTGAAATAATATGTTTTTGTTTTGAAAATACACCTTTTGTGAACTTTTGTCAATGGTCTTAGAGTTGGTGATAATAAGTGGTTTATGAATGTTAAGGTGACATCTAAACAAAAACGTATTAATTGGAACGACATTTTATTCTATTGTTCTGGGGTCATATATTGTTTAAGTGTCACGACCTCACTCCACTTACTTGTTTGATTGACCTGTAGTCAAAGGTACACCGGACATACGACGTCATGTGGAATAAACGGTCTGCAGAGTCAGCCGGCCAAGTTGGTCTGCCAGATTGGTCAAAGGATGTCTTAAAGTACCAAATATAGCCCTACTTATGGAGCGCTTCAAATACTATGCTTAAAACGTGTCCTGTAGCTGTTAAACAACAGTCGTAATAATAATTACTAGAAATCGCCCACTGGTCGAAATTCGACCAAAAATTCAATTGATCTTGAAACAATTAGTTTTAAAACTTTTTATAAATGAAACTTCCTGATTTGCAAGCATTTGTTATTACAACAGCTGTGTTATAATTCATCCATCATCCTTCTCTCATAAGATTAACATTGAAACTTTGAAAGCCTGTTGGGCGTAGCCCTGGGGTCCTATACGAATTATAATGCGATTCTGCTCATCTACAGGACTATACCTTTCTAACGGTATGCTTGGATTTCTCCTACGATGCACACGAGCTGAGAAAAAAGGAGGAAACGAAACCTGCTTGCCTATTAATATATAGATTATTAATAACAAATGATATGATACAATGATAAAAAATAATAATAAAAGATACAGTTCAATAACGAATAATAAGCTTGTTTATTTACTTCCGGAACTTTTGAAGAAAGCGTTTTTTAAACAATACCAACCTACTAGAAAACTGTCCTATAACCTACAATGTAGGCCAATAAAATTTTTTTAACTTATGAAGTAACAGTTTAAGAGAAATAAAGGCCTGCTGCAAAAGGAAGCCACTTCAATAGGAACCACAAAAGTATGCGACTAAATTAGTATTATTATCACAGTAATTAATTGTTATTAGGAGGAATATTAGAATAAAAAATACCTTATCCAAACACGCATCAGCAAGGATAGGCATTACCCTTTCAACATTATCAATATTTTAGTGAGCAAAAACATTTATGTTACAGACACAATTTTTAATTTGTAAAGTGTATCTTGTGAAACACAAAAACCTTAGGGACATTCCCAACGCAAAACAGTATCGGTTTATAAATATAATTCAGTTAGCAATTAATTATTATTAGTAAATAAACGCTGCAAAAATAAAAGGTACTTTTCAACGTGCATGTTTACATTTTGCAGTACACTTCTATCCCCATTACATAAAAATGTGGACGAAAAAAGAGGAAATCGTTTAAGAGAACGATTCCGAGAATGATTCAGTGTAAATGGTCCTAGCAAATATATTTAGAAAATTAGAATCGTCAACTTGATTTTTAACCGCAAGTCTGCTGCAGGCGTCCACGCATATAACAACAATATGTCAGACTTGTTTGTCGCTCCGCGTCGCTGCATTTTATGTTACATCCTTCATCTCCATAACTTAAACAAATGTTGCGATGTGTTTGCTTGGTCGTTTCTTTGTGTTTATTTCCATCACGTTAAAAACACACAGACTCTAAAGTCAAGAAAAATATGCGACCTTGCTTCAGAACTTATTTTTAAAATGTATTATATTAACGACCAATAGTTTCAGACAAGTAAATGTAATTGCCTTTATAGGCCTTATTTTTGTTTCTTTATTACTAAAACCATCACGATTCCGAGAATAATTCAGTGTAAATGATCCTAGCAAATATATTTAGAAAATTAGAATCGTCAAGTTGATTTTTAACCGCAAGTCTGCTGCAGGCGTCCGCACATATGACAACAATATGCCAGACTTGGATCTATCAAGCAAAAAGGTCTTATTGAACAAGTGAGTCTTATTGGTAAAAGTTTATATGAGAATGGCGATAGGATGTTGCCGTCAACGACTTTATCAGGGAACATAAAGAGTTCACCATCAACCGAGTGTAAGTTTAGAGGGAGCCACGGCCGTTATATAAGAAGTGCACGCTAAAATCCAAAGAGTGAAAAATTCACTCATTTGTGGGAGTGAACAACTTTTCACTCCGAAAGAGTGAATATTCACTCTAGAAAAGTGAAAATAAATCACTCTTTGTTAGGAGTGACAACGTCACTCCTTAAAAAGTGATATTTTCACTCTTTCAATAGACGACTTTTAAAAATCACCCAACAAAGAGTGATGATGTTGTAATCACTTTTTAACTGAGTGGTTTTGAAGTTTCCGTTAACACTTGTGGCCCTGCGATGTAGGCGGTCTCGGTGTAGAGTGTAGAACCTTTTGTGAAAATATCTTTGCAGTTTACTACAACAACTATTGAAGCAGGGAATTATAATTAATTTTAGGGCGAGTAATTTTGGCTGAACCTTATGGTTACACTGAAACTGTAACGCTAGAGTGTCGGCTTGCGAAGGAGTGCAGTGCACTATAAGGTTGAGGTTGAGGTTGTATTTGGCACTTAGTATACGAGTATATTGGAAAATATACATTTTAGATTTCTTATAGTAATACTTTGCACTGGCGCTGTGTTATTTTGGTGGCCGTTGCCGGCTCCAACCGGGACGCCGAGCGCCGAGCCGTTCGCTCGCCGTTTAATTAAAATTAAAATTAAAATCATTTTTAATCAAACATAGTTTTTATAATATTGATGAATATTGGGAGGTATGTAAATCCCACTACTAGCTCTCCAATGGTTGGAGAGTGGTTCAACGTGGATTCCTACGTGAACGTGACAGATCCTACGCCCATTGGGACACAGGACGCCGAATATAAGTCAAGTAAGTAAGTCAGTAAGTCTAGTTTGTAGGTTGAGTAATTTCGTATAGGCCTAAGCCTGACATGTAGGCCTAGTTGGAAAGTATTAATTCAGTGTCTTGAAATCTTCCGTTATAAGGTTTATTGTATACTAACCATGTATTTGCATAAAAAGTAGCATTTATCTAGTAATGGTTTAACTTCAGTTACAGTGCAGGTCCTAGCCCTTCAACAGTACCATACCAAAGCCCATGCCAATGTTTCAAGTTTAGGCCTATATGAAGTAGTAGTGTGTAGGTGTAGGCTTACATGAAGTGGATATTAGGTTGTCAAGCCAATTTAATTCAATTCCTAAAATGCTAATGCTGAAATTTACCTTCACTGTCATAGCCTATCGTAGAGAAACTTCCCATTAACTTAGGCTTACGCCTTTTCATTAGGAGTTGAGTGAGTCAGGCAACTCGGGCTGCCCTTTAGTAAACGGTCTATATTTTATCAAATTAAAATATCAAACTTGCAACATATTGAAAGTATATAATGCAATACGAAACTATATTTACGATCATTGAAATATTGTAGTTGATTCAATATCTATTTCGGTATTTTACTATCTAGATTTTAGGTGTTTGTGTTTGGCTAAGTTTATTAAATCTACACTATTACTTACTTTAAAATACTAAGTAAGTTAAGTTTAGAATAAACCAAACTTAACATGTCATGACTAATAAGAGGACACAAAGTGTTGATTTTTAAAGTCATTGATCATAGCCTATGTAAAAGTTTTTGAAATGGTTTTTTCGATTTCACTGCGTAGTGTACAGTTTTAAGATGGTCGCTTAAATTTAACTGAAACTGAACATGATTATTACTGAATTTTAAATTCTGTATTGTATAGGCCTAGTTGTGTTGGTAGACTTTCGGAATTCGTCTCCGACGTAATATATTGATTGGTTTATTTTGATGTATCTATCGAATAATCGAATAGGTAAGGTTAGGTTATGTTTGGTTAGGTTATCGATATATCGATATTAAAATAACGATATATTTTGGCGGAGACGAATAACTTACCGAAATTTCGCCATTGTGTTGATAGTAAAGTAACTTAAACTCTAATATTATCAGCAAGGGCAAAGGTGATCCCGAGCTGCCGTCGTCCCACAGGCCTCTCTGCATGTTGGACACGGCTGGGAAGCTGTTCGAGAAGCTGATCCGTTCCCGCCTGACTTCTGCCGTGGAAGCTGCCGGGGACTTATGCCCCCGTCAGTACGGCTTCAGAAAGGGACGGTCAACGATCGACGCTGTCACCGAAGTTCAGAGAGCTGTGGAGAGAGCCGAGAGCCACAACCATTTCTCCCGCCGAGTAGTGCTTCTTGTTACGCTTGATGTCAAGAATGCCTTCAACTCGGCAAGGTGGGTCGATATGTTGGATGCGCTTCGCAACACCTTTCGTATTCCTGCATATCTGTTGCGGCTCATCGAGGATTATCTACGCTCTCGAAGCCTGATTTATGACACGAGGGACGGAACGCGGACGATGGAAGTCACTTCTGGTGCCGCACAAGGTTCAATACTCGGCCCGGATCTCTGGAACGTTGCCTATGACAGCCTCCTGAGGTCCGAGATGCCTGAGGAAACCACTTTGGTTGGGTACGCCGATGACGTTGCAGCTCTCATTGCTGCACGCAACGTTGAGCTGGCCCAACTGAAGTTGAACCGAGTTATGCGGGTGGTCAACAACTGGATGTCCGATCACGGTCTCTCGCTTGCTCTCAGTAAGACGGAGATTGTGATCCTCACGAAGAAGAGGATCGACACCGTCGTCCCACTCCGAGTGGGAAGGGAGGTGGTCACATCAACTCGTGCCGCCAAATACCTCGGGGTTATGGTGGACACCAAGTTAAGCTGGAGGGATCAGATCTTTCGTACGGCGGACAAGGCCGCTAAGGTAGTCACTTACCTTAGTAGGCTGATGGCCAATGTCGGGGGTCCCCGATCCAGCAGAAGACGTCTGTTGATGTCCGCGGTCCAGTCCGTGCTCCTTTACGGGGCAGAGGTGTGGGCAGGCGCTCTAGATAAGGAGTGCTACAGGTTGCGACTCGCCCGGGTTCAGCGTCAAGCTGCGCTCCGGGTGTGTTCCGCCTACCGGACAGTGTCCGAGCCTGCCGTCCTGGTGGTCGCCGGAGTCATCCCGGTCAAGCTCTTGGCAGGGGAGAGGAAAGCGATTTACCAGAGACAAGGCGAGATCGGCAAGGACACGGCAAGAACCGAAGAGCGCTCCCGAACCTTCCAGCAGTGGCAACACAGCTGGGAGCACGACACCCGAGGACGATGGACTGCGCGACTCATCGAGCAGGTCCAACCATGGGTGGAAAGGCGGCATGGCGAGGTGGACTACTACCTCACGCAGTTCCTGACAGGTCACGGCTACTTCAAGTCGTACCTGAACCGGATGGGCAAGACCGGTTCACCGGATTGCATCTACTGCCCGGGCGTTCCCGATGACGCGGAACACACCTTCTTCCGCTGTTCGCGTTGGGAAAGGCCCCGCCTGGAGGCCACAAGAAAACTCGGTGTTTTTTCGGTGGACACGGTCTGCCAAAAGATTATGGAGGATGAGGGCAACTGGGATTGTTTGTCACAGTTCGTCCGGGGTATCCTCCTGGAAAAGAAAACCGATTTGGACCACGAAGTGGCCCAGATCCCTTGACCGAACAGCTGGATAAGGAGCGAGCCCCATGGGCGTAAGCCAAATTTAGGCCTAGCCTGACGTAATGTGATAAACAATTCCAGGTTAGAATCCTAAAGAGTAGAGGAGGTTTTTTAGTGGGTAAACCCGTTTTTTAGGGGAGTCCCACACTACAGGCTGGCCACCTGTGTGCGTAATGCATTTTCCCTGCCTCTCCCTCAAAAAAAAAAAAAAAAAAAAAAAACAACTCTAATATTAAAATTAATTTATATATCGAATAACTAAAGCTCGATATTTTCATTCGGTAATGAATTCATTGAATTTGAATTCATGAATTTTGAATTTGAGTTAAAAATCGGGACATTATGCGTCCTGACTAGTGACCAGTCGGGACACGGGACAAAAGGGTCCGAAGTCGGGACAGTCCCGACGGAATCGGGACAGGTGGCAACCCTGAGTGTTAGGCAAGGCTAGCCGATGTTATAGGAGCCTGCCCATTTATATGTAAAATGTTAATTGCGAGTTAAGCTGGCAGAGGGTTAATGGCGTTTTAATAATGGGGTGAAATTGCGTTTTAATTCTGGTTTATCATTAAACTCTACTAAGTTAATAAGGATTGAATCATCAACTGATTATGATGAATTTTCGTTGTCGAAAAATGTAACAGAGTCATATATTTTTTCTTAACTTATTAAGTATAACTTATTTAATAGGCCTATGTGAAGATGTTTTTAGTGAACATTAACTCTTTCCTTAATTCTGAACCAATTTTACTGAAATTACTTTTAACTTAAGTTACTGGAATTTTATTATCATACTGGAACCTAACTTATTATTATACCTACAGTAACTTACACCTCGTATTATCCGGATTTAGGCCCTATGTGGTGGAACAGCAATCCAGATAAACTTAGGCCTAACTAAAAATCGGGATAATCCAAGGTTGTTACAATATCGCTTAAAAAGCGATGGCGAACCTAGCCCCTGCTATACTGTAGGTATAGTACAGCTAATCCTGCGACTTCAATTGTTGTAATATAAACTGTGTACAGTGAGTATTGCAGTAGCATCTTATACTGTTATAGGGCGCATTTCATACGTAAAACTCAGGTACATTCACGTTTAACCGTGATTTTAATTATTTCCTGGATAGGCCGGGTTTGGATAATCCAGGATCCGGATAATCGGAGGTGAACTGTATAAGATTACATAAATTTTGTTAACAAAACTGCTTTTATGCACAAATAAATTTTGGGCTTACATTAAGTTATGCGACTGACATGTTTTGGGACTAAAATAAGCCTATAGGCCCAACCAAAGCCAACATAACCTCACAAAATTTATATACTAGCCTAATTTATAAAAGGGGGTTTGCTTGAAAAATGCTTTATCTTAGGGTGCAGTTCAGCAGATGTACCTATATTGAATTAAATTTCGATATAGGCCTATCGAAATATTTGTAGAACTTTCGTAAGTTATGTTAATCAATTGTAATTGTCTATGTTTACGATTGTTCTTCATGTTAAAATATCGAGTGAATTGGTATAAACAACCACACTTCGTACAGTTAAATAATTTCTTGG
>CM061532.1:166409211-166564190 GCA_030545055.2 Neoaliturus tenellus | reverse complement strand
AAAGAAATGGGGCTCCAAAATTGCATCTCCAAAAAAGTACCCCAATGAGGAAAGCTACTTATTTTTATTCATTGGGTATGGGGATATTTTCAACACTTGTCCCTTGTCTATAGTGATATTAGGTGACCTCCAGGAACCTTGTCGTTGCTTTCAACTAGATCAATAATTAAGTAGTGAATTCCCCCTTAAAAAATAAGAGCATTAAGGCTCCGGTCTACCTGAGCCCAAACGACGTTACCGAAAGCCACCTCGCGGCCATAGCGCAATGCGAGTTTGATGGCTGCTGATGTTTACGAGAATCATGTTTTAAAATTAATAAATTTTGATAGAGATTGACTCTTAACTTTTTCTAAAGTAGAAAGACGGATCTCCTCTTCTCTTGTTTTAGAATTTTTAAATGAAATTTATAATTTTAGTATAAACGTCTAAAATAAACTATTTTTCTCTAGTGGAAAGTTTTATAGATGCAGAGGGTTACGAGAATTGTGTTTCCAAACTAACCAACTCGCCTACGGCTCGATGGGGGCTCCGCCCCCATGCCCCCTTAAAGGTTGCCCTAAATTTGTAGAATAATTAAAAGTCCAAGTATGTAATAGGTTACTTCTACTGAAGAGCTAGACATTAAAGTCAGCAACAAAACGGTTTAATACACAAAATTCACAATCAATAGTGAAAAGCTTTGAAAATCTCCTATGAATGAATCCCTTTGTAATACCCCTTCGTAAAAATTGAAATGGAAATTTTGAAATTACGCCCCTTTTTAAGGATGAAGGGGATGAGATGCTACAAAATCTCAAAGGGCCGAGCTTGTAGAGCATCTAAAAATAATATAATCCTGACAAAACATATATCGGTATGGCAGTACTTTTACCGATTCAAACAAAATCACAAAAAAAACCTATAAATAAAAAAATGTATATAATTTCACAGTTTTTTCTTTTTTAACAACTACTATACTGAAATTGTTCAATGGCTGCACCTATAGTAAGACCTAGATATGGTCATACTATAATCTAAATGTATGGCTTCTATGTGCCATAACAGTAAATGACAAATGTTGAAATAGAGCAATAGTTGTGGAAGATTTTTGATATCGTGAAAGTACGCTCCTTTTCAAGGGTGAAGGGGGTGAGATAATGCCAAATCGCAAAGGACCGAACTTGTAGAGCGTCTAAAATAGAACATATTACTGGCGAAATATAAATCAATATGGCAGTAAATTTTTCAGTATAAAGTAATTATTTACAAACACTTTACATGACAAAATGTCAATCATTTAGTGTTTTTCTCAATTGTTTTGGTCTTCACTTTGATTGAAATAGATCAATGGCTGCTGAAATAGTAAGAACTAGTTGGATCTATAATACAGGGTGTCTAGTAATCTTCAAAATCTGGAAAGTCTTGAATTAGTATTGAATTTAACAATGCTCTTGGAAAGTCTGGAATTAGTCTTGAATTTGCCTTCTAGTCTTGAAATTTATAAAAAAATTAATTATGGAGACGCTCGCAATCACCGATCAAGATGCTGTGATCAAGATTGCCAACCAGAGATTCTTGCGACTGTAGACCCTAAATGCTCACGACCGCCGATCAAGACGCTCATATTGACACTTCATTCATTCATTTGGTACTCATTGGCAGTGATGATATTGCACTTTATAATGACTATAAGATGATGTAATAAAAACTTCTTGTTTTGTAATCCTTTACGAAGAGTGTATTTGCCCTTGATCTCAAAATCAAGTGGGTAGGTTTTGCTTGAACTTTGCATTTAAGAGTGTTTTGGCTTGAAAATAAGTTTATAGACAACCTCAACCACAAAAAAGGGTTTTTGGTCAAAATTAAATTTAAAAATTGTAATTTTTAACAGAGGTCTAATAGGTTGCCATGCTGTTGGAAATGCTGTTGCAGAATTAATATTGCTTCTTCTTAAAAAAAGTAAGATGAATTTTATAGTGTCATTTTAATAGTCTTGTTTTTGACAAAAAATATTAAGATTAATTGTATGTATTAGTTTTTGAACTGCTACTGAAGACTAAAATAGTATACACATCCCTTCTGTCGAGCAGCTCAAATATTATCACTTCATGTTTTGCCGTACATGTTTTTGTCACATGATACTAGAGCTTACTATCCATCGAAGGATTGGTCAAGGTTTAAAATAGACAAAACCAGCACAAACACAGTTCAGTTTGTCTATTTTGATTCTTGTCCAATCCTTCGATGGATAGTATGTTCTTGTATCTTTTGACTATGCCGTATTTACGGCGAAATTATATCAAATTCGAGCAGCAGTGATTATATCCAACAACAAAATTTGAGCTGCTCGACGGAAGGTATGCATATACTATTTTGAAACAAATGTTTTAGTGACAACTATATAAATAATTTTGCAAAATGTAAAGTAGAAATTAATGTGTTGAGTAATGCAATAGTCTTAAAAAACTAAAAAATGTCTTGAAAAAGTCTGGAATTAGTCTTGAATTTTAAAAGAGAAATAAACTAGACACCCTGTAACATTTAATAAGTTTGAGGCATCTGTGCGCCATAATAGTAAATACAAAATTTAAAAATAGCGAATTGTTTGTGGATGAATGTATAAGGTTTGAAATTACACCCCATTTTAAGGGTGAAGGGGGTGAGATACGCCAAACTGTCATAAAACCAAACTTGTAGAGCGTCTATAATAGAATATAGTAATGACAAAACATATATCAATATAGCAGTATATTTACCAAGTTAAAGTGAATTACCAACACTTATCATGAAAAAAATTTTAAGAATTTAGTGTTTTGACAATTTTTTTTTTTTTTTATTCGATTGAAATTGGCAAAAAGCTACTACCATAGAAAGAACCTGTCATAATATAAATAAAAATTCATGCACATATATTACATAGTAATAAATAAAAATATCAAAATAGCGCAATTTTTGAGAAAATTTTTAGAAATTCTGAAAGTACACCACTTTTAATGAGTGAAGGGGGTGAGATACGGCAAAATTGCATAGGACCGAACTTGTAGAACGTCTAAAACAAAATATGATACTGGCAAAACTATATAAAAATTTTGCAGTACCTACGTTTGCCAGAATAAAGTATTTACGAACACTTGACACGAAAAAATGTTAAGAATTTAGTGTTTTTTCAATTTTTTTTGGACTTAATTTTGATTAAAGTTGACCAATGGCTGCCACTATGGTAATACCTAGTCAAGGCTAAAATATGTTCAAAATTTCAGGCATCTGAGTGTCATATTAGTAAATGAACAGGCTAGTTGAGGCCTCCACTCCAACTCTATACTTATCTTCTCTGACTTTTTTTATTAGTTCAGGAAATCTTAAGCATTTAAGATATTCTCTTGATATTTAAAGTTTAAATTTATACTTTGGTTGTATATTTTATATAAAATGCTCAGGGTATGTTTGTGGAGCTAAATTTCAGTCATCCAAGTGTCATAACAGTAAATAAAAAATATTAAAATAACTCCAATTTTTTGAAACTGTTCACGTCCCGTTTTGGGGTGAAGAGAGTGAAATGCTACAAAATCTTAAGGGCCGAGCTTTACCGGGTTTAACAAAATCACCAAAAACTGTACATAAAAAAGGTTAATAATTTAGTATTTTCACAGTTTTTTTACTAATCTTGGATTGAAATATATTCATAGTTTATACCAAATTTGAGGCATGTATGTGTCATAAAAGTAAACGACAAATGTTGAAATAGAGCAATTTTGGTGAAAGAATTTCGATATTGTGAGAGTACGCCAATCTTTACGGGTGAAGGGGGTGAGATACGGCAAAACTGCATTGGACTGGACTTGTAGAACGTTTACAATAGAATGTAATACTAGCAAAACAAATATCAATATGGCAGTATATTTGGCAGAATAAAGTAATTTACAAACACTTTACACAAAAAAATGTTAGGAATTTTGTGTTTTTTCAAGTTTTTTAGTAAAATATAAATTGGTTAATGGCTTCCACAAAGGTAAGATTTAGTTGATACCATAATATGTACTAAAGTTCAGGCATCCCTGTGCCATATTACTAAATAAAAAATTTTAAAATAGCGAGATTTTTGTGAAAAAATTTGGAAATTTTGAAATCAAGCCCCTTTTTAAGGGTAAAGGGAGTGAGATACGGCAAAATTTCACAGGACTAAACTTGTAGAGCGTCTAATTCCTGACCATGAATATTCCCTCAGATTCAAGATAGGACCTCTCGTTCAAAAGTTACAGCGTATTTAGAAAAGCCTTAAATAGTGTAGATTTTACCATAAAAAAAACATGTTTTTGAGGGGGTTAAAATTTGAAAATTCTATGTTTGGGGATTTTCCCTATGTACTGACCATACAAACTACGTGTGTACCAAATTTAAAGTTTCTAGCTCATCCGGACTAAAATTACGATTTCTCTATTTTACCAGAACCCACTATTTACATCTACTTATGTTCCCAAAATTGGGAAAAAGTGAAAAATGTATTTTGAAAGGAAACGGGAAGAGATACGGCAAAATGTGTAAGGATCAAAATTGTAGATATTTAAATCTATCAAAATTGTCTCTCAAATTTTTTGTAGGACCACCCGTTTAGTCACTAGAGCCCGAAAACCGATAACGGGGGCGTTTTTCATTAAAAACGCTCTGGAGGCTTAACGGTGCGAGATATGATAAAAAGTCACAGGACCAAAATTGTAGATAATTAAAATCCCTATCGTTGTATTGTTCTCAGATTTTAGATAGGACGAAGCGTTTGGCCGCTAGAGCCAAAATACTAAAATTACATTTTCAGAAATCCGCCATTTTGAATTTTTTTAGTAGGTTAAAAATACAACTTTGCAAGTTTAAGATTTTATCCTTGGCATTGACCATTCAGGCTAGACGTATGCCAAATTTCAAGTCTCTAGGTTAAATCGTTACGTCAGAAATTCGTATCCCATGTAAGTGAGTCAGTCAGTCAGTTACACATAGGGCTGTATAGTTAATTAGATTAAGATAGAGATTGGCTCTTAACTTTCTCTAAAAGTAAAAAATACGGATCTTGTCTTCTGTGTTTTTAGAATTTTTAAATAAAATTCCTAATTTAAGCTATAACTGTCTAAAATCATCTATTTTTCTCGATTTTTAACTAAAGTTTTCCATTAGTTTTGATGAAACTACCAAAGTGAGATTACCAAGGAAATTTATTTAACACAATTCCCCTAAACCTCTGCATATATAAAACTTGCCACTAGAGAGAAACAGATTATTTTAGACGGTTATAACTAAAATTATAAATTTTATTTAAAAATTCTAAAACCAGAGAAGACGAGACCCTTATTTCTACTTTTATAAAAAGTTAAGAGTCAATCTATCTTAATGAGTTAATTTAAAAACATGATTTCTGTAAACCTCTGCATCCGTAAAGCTTGCCTAGCGCTATGGCCGCGGCCTAGGGGCGGCATTCGGGCTAAGGTAGTCCCGAACCCTTAATACATGGCACGCTAAAGCCCCAGACGTTACCAGTGTTTTCCTTGGTTTTTAAAGCTTCGTAGCATAACTGTATTCATTATAATTTTTATGTCGAGATACAGGCTTTTTGCATTTAGAAATTATATGGAGCTCTTAAGATCTATAAAAATATGAAATCCCAACAGAAAATACTGTATTTATTTACTTGAGGTGATTGCATTACTATGCCTATTATAAAAATACCCCTCTAATATAGGACTACCGTACTGCATAGTTTCATCATGCTTGGTATTCTATTTGTTTGTAGGATACATATTGTTTAAATTAGGCTACGTATTTTTAATTCTAATTTTGATTGTAGTTTTAACATATTAGAAACTGAATTAGCGTGCAGTTGGTGGTTGTAATTAAAAAAGTTTTTAACAAAAAATCATATTAAAAAATATTAGAGCCTTCCATTAAAAGGCTTCTTTGTTAACTAGGTATGTACAGGGTGGAATGGAGTTAGTGTTAAATATTTTAAGGGGACAAAATGGATACAATAAATACTTTACCTGCTGTTATATACCTGCCATCTTGTTTCACTGGTTAAAGTTTCTGTAAAATGGTGTAATTCCGTATATAAATCAAATAAATAAATACTCCCGCGTACTCAGCGAATTTTCAATTGTATTTTTGCTATTTCCCCATAATAACCATTTGGTTGAGTATGTATGTTTGCCGCAATATGGGTTTTGTAAGTAAATGTAAGCAAAACCCTAACTAGTAAAAGTACTTACCAAATTTTATAAAGTTATGGTTTTCTTTTAATTTCCCCCTAAACTGCAAGGGGATAAGTACGTAGGTTTGGGGTACATAGGCTGCCATTTGGGTTTTGTTAGCAAATAAAATTTAAACCCTTCCTAATGGATGTATATGCCAAATTTTATCTAGATAAAGCAAGATAGACGTTTTTGTTGATTTCCCATAAGAATAACAGGGGGAAACATTTTTGGATTTTCTCCGTAACACATTTAAGCTAACATAAAAATTCAAAATACTAAATGGCATCACATTTTGTGTCTATTTTGTTCCTTTAAAATATTAAACCCTAACTTCATTCCACTCTGTATAAAATTGCACAAACTTAAAAAATCTTGTAAAAATTATCCGTTCAAACAAGGAAACTAAAGTTGGTAGCCTACGATTGGGCGACAACAATATTGTCACTAGAAGTCAGTTAACCTATTGCAAATTTGTGTATGAATCTTTGTAATCTAAAATTACTTTTAAATAAGATTTTGGAAACACAACATGACACCTCAACTTTGTCGAACTTTGTCAAAAATAATAAAATTGTGGTGTACGAATAAATAGATTAATCAATTAATTAAAAAAATAAAACAAATTTTTAACCCATCTTGTGGTCAAAACTATCCTATTAGCTTTGCTTATATCTTCACGTTTTTTACCCACCCTACAAGTCAATCGGCAGCAACGCGATCACCATTGGCTTTGTTTGAGTTTTCACAAGTTGTACATGGCCCCAAGACCATGGTACGTTTCCATCTTGAATAATCGGTTATGTAAAGCGCGAGCGAGCGATCAGCTGGTGGGGAGAAAGTCGCTGCAACATGACGTGTCCACCGCTCGCCGCCGCGCCGCCCTGACCTCCGCTTACGTCAAATCCCATTGCCTTAGCAGGGCTTCGCCACCCTGGTCTTCCATATTCAGTAATCCACCTTAGATTGTGCGTCGTCAAATCGCTGCGCCGGCGCCAAGAAAGTATCCAAGAAATTCACTAATTAGTGGCCTGTGTGACATTAACCTTACAAATCAAACGTTTTTTAGCTTGACGCTCATGGAAACAAGTTTTTTTCGTAATGAATGGAACATTAATGTCGATGGTTTACATTTTTTAAATACTCGCAGTAAGTGGGTGGCATCTTGTGTCGGGTGGCAACTATTTCTAGTTTTCTTTTTCAACTAAGCCGCGTCCGCACTGACCAAACGACAAACAAAATTTCGGAAATGTTCGACGAATGCGGACGCCGCGCCGCTTTACACAATCAATATGGGTTTCAGGATTTGTCCGACTCGCCGCCACAATATGTTGCAGTCTTGTGAAATGGTATTACAGTCGATTTTTACAAATGTTGAATATTGGATCACCTTGTCATTCAACGATCGTCAGCCTTGACACCAAACTCGGTCCGTCTGCAGGTTGTTGGTATGTGTTAACCTGTGGAGCCACCGAACATAGAATAGAGGCTATTGTGTTCAGCTGAGCGGGGCCTACGAAACTAAAGACATCCATAGTCGTCCATATTCCCATATTTACATCAAGTATGAAAAGAACAGCTGATATTTTTGTTTCAGAGCAAATAGGCTATTCTAGGCGATTCGTTTACAAATTTGATGTTTATATATTAATTGTGCCGTATCTAGGTTATGAGTGAAAATAGTAAATTTGTGTTTGGATAAATGCAAATGTGTTTTCGTTCTTTGATACATCATTAGAAGTGTTTTTATTATGTACTCGTATTTTGTGACAACGTTGTCATTTTTGTTTAGTTTCTGGACTAATTTGTTCCATGGATTTCTCAGTTGTTCAACAAATTTGTTTCGCAGATGGATTGGTAATACCATTATTTTTATCAAGTTTTTCAGTAGGCCTAGTAGAATAAGTGTTTAGTTAACAACTAACTAACCAATCTAAGTTACGTTAGTGCAATTTCTATCCGCCTTTTATTTCATACCACGTTTATTTACCAAATTCTTCCTCAGTTTTTATTAATACACCGCAATTTACGGGTAGGCCTTCTATTTATATAGGTACCGTATACCCAGTAAAATTTGTCAGGAATTTCATAATAAAAACCAATAATGCAGCGGACACGTGATTAACATTATGCAAAGTTGTAACATCTTGTGGAATAAGGGTCTACGTTGGTGTTGATTTTTTCCCTAAATTCAGTCGGAGTGCGCACTTTAGGTTTTGGATCTTACCTATTATTTTATAACCAGTTGATTGTATTTTGGAGCCAGACGATTCAGACGACCGACGTTTACATAAGCCGATGCACGGCGACTGTGTACGGTAACGGCACGACCATTTGTCGCCGCGCCGGTGGTGGTTGGCAGACGTGGGCTCGTGGCCAGGTGTGTGGCGGAATTCGCGGTACCCGTGTCTCTCTACCCTTGACACACAAACCACTTGGATCAGCTTTCACTCAGTATCTAGGTCTAGCTCGCACCCGCCGCCCCTGCTTTTTGTGCCCTTCCCTTTACATCTGCGTACAGTCTTCCCCTTGGCTTGGGGTGGCGTTTTTAGAGACCCCCCATCCGCCACCATTCTCCGTCTCTGTCCTTTATTCTTATCATCAAATTCTTTTTTGAGCGGTTCATTATATTACTATTTTGAGACAGGGACCTCACATAGTGGGTATTTTAACCTGAATATGAATGAGAGATGCAAAGAGTTTTGGGGTTCACCAATTATGTGTATTCAATGATTGTCACTTCATTTTACACCTAAAAACAGAAGTACAGTATCTCTTTCCGACAGTAAAAGTCGTACCTATTCTTAGTAGGCCTATATATTATTTTTGTTACGTTTACTGCTCTATTTCGTCAGGAATATCGACGGTTAAATTGAAAGCTCGTACAGTTCTAGCGATGTAGGTAATATTTTTGTATGCCTTAAATAACACAGTAAACTCAATTGCGTTGGCATTCATACGTAGGTAGATAGTGTTGTGCTAGTTGGTCAAAATTACGTTTCATGTTCCATTGGACCATGAGTGTATGTATCATGGTCTTTGTTACCATACTTCTCGTTCGTATATTTTTAAAGTAGCGTAATCAGGCTACTGTTACCTGTACAGCAAAACGGAATTCCACCTTGAAACATTTGACCGACCAGTATTCCTTACATTCAATTTTCCCTGATTTTGATTCCAAAGGTCCATGCTTTATTCTGTCTCGGTATATTCAAGTTGTTGCTGTACAATGAATTCTATAGGCGAAATGCACAGTACTGTATATATAATATATAATTACACGATTAAGTGACCGTCTCTCAGTGGCTTCGGCAGAGCGTCTCTTGAGGCCGTTTGGATATTTTGCACTCTGGGCGTGGGCGTGCAAGGACGTGTCTAACAGGGCATTTTCAATTTACTAGAACATGTTTAGGCAACGAGTTTCAGGAGGATGTTTAACCTTATCCAGTTAAATGGACACGAATGTTACACAAGTTACACAGCATTCTCGCTCGATCCATTTTAATACAACCGTTGGAACACGCGTGTGATTAAGGGTAAAGATTGAACTGTTTATCGTAGGTCACGTCAAAGGCCAGACCTCTGATGAGTAATTTAAATTTAAAGTCGTAACAAATTATTGGTAGGGAAGAATAATTAAATAACTGCCACAAATGATGACCTCACGCGATATTGTTTGTCAAGTCGGGCAATTATCGAGTGGTTGGCAATGGTGCATCTGTGCAGAGGAGAGCGTCACCTCACGCGCGTCACTGTTACGTTGACGTCACGCCGCCGCCGCCGCCTACTGCACTGTACCTGAACAGCTGTCGCCGCCCCGCCGCAGTACACCATGGAGCCCGTAGCGGTGCCCGTGCCGCGACCCGACAACAACCCCTTGTACATCATCGCCCTTCTGTTCGATAGGCTCAAACTTCTCCTACTATGGGTCCTCGGGTTCCACGTCATCAGTGAGTATTTCTTCGTTTGCGCGATGTATAGACCATTCGGTTTTCAAGCAGCGTCCGGCTAGACCTGTCGTGTGGGGAACAAAGTAATTTCATTAGTAAGCTTGAAGCCGATATTGGTGTCCAAGGGTTGATAAGATTCGAAGATAAGATTTGAACGATGGTCAAAATTATAGCCAACATACTTTAGCTGTAGTGGGTTTCAATTGAAATAGTTCGAAATTGTTTATAACTACCTATATGCACTTTTTGTATTTTATCTATTTTGCGGAAATTTGTTTCGTTAATCTATAAAAATCTCATGTTTTTTAAACTCGTAATTAGCTATGTGTATAATGAACTATGAAATCAGATTAATAAAAGATTTACCTCTGTAATTCCTTTATTTAAATGCAAGTTACAGATCATAAACACACCTAAGATAAATAAAACCGGTCTAAAAGTAAAATCTAGTTTAAACTCGAACGCAATGAGTAGTGAATTTGTTGAAGGAGTAGAGTCGCGAGTAGCAGAGCCTTGCCACGTCACAAGGGAGTGCAATCTGTTCCATATGGACCTGAACTGGCCAAGATCTATTCGCTATCCATTCAAAATTTTCGTTAATTTTTAATGAAAATTTATTCTTTTACTACTTTTATAATTGTCATGGATTTCTAAAACGTTTTATGATATTTTTGGCGACCAATTAACAAAAGACCTTTCGTGTATATTATGAATTGAACTAATGGAAAATAACTTGATCCAATTAATTCATGACTTGATGATTTTTGGAGTTTCCATTGTTCTTCTTTGATGATAAACAATTCTTATTATGTGTTAGTTTTCTAATCCGAGAAAATACCCTAGTCTGAAATGATAATACGTCAGCCACATAATAAGGCATCGCCCATCTTATCTTGTTACATCAACGGAATGTTCCTGTTTTTGTTTGTTGCGAGAAGCGACACGTCCGCTGTCCACCCCCTCCCCGTGACGTGGGCCGTTCATTATCTTGCGGTGCGGCGCGGCAGGGCTGATAGCTGATCGGCGGCGCGGCGGCGGCGATGGCTCTATTATTTCTCAAATTAATTGACAAGGCGAGCTGTTGTTCCTAACGATTGGGAACCGTTATCATTAGTGGATCTTCACCGGTGTAATTGGCGGATTGGCGCACAGGTCGACCGTGTCGTCTTGTCTGGTCTGGTGGCTGCCCGCTCCGCTCCATGCGACCGCGTCATGGAGGTGTCGGTTTATCCCTTAGCAGGGTTTGTTTGGTCATATTGAGAATAGGTTGGCAGGGTTTGAGCCTGATAGCAATAGGTCTACTGACTGGTTTGGACCATATGACTCGATTTTGACCGATATCCGATACATCTTAGTACGACCGATTTGAAGGTGCAGTAGGGCTTCTTATCCGGCGGCCATTTTCGATTTATTTACGAAATTAATAACAAATAATGATTAGGCTAATCTATCTTTCAGAGGCGCAACCCGAGTTAACATTCCCCCCCTCTGATTGTTAAAGTTATGGTTCAACACACCGTCTACATATAAAGCTTACAATGCGTTGCCGCTGCTGCACCAACAACTCAAAATGCGTCGCAAGACGCAATGTAGGTAACGCGCGATGCCACGGAAATAGAATCAGCTGTTGCCACCTGACACTTCCGTTCTGGCCACGGCCGAGTGCTGATGGGTTCACAATCACGGAGAGTTAAAACAGCAACATACCAACTGAGATAAACTAAGGTCTTCCACTTTTTTCCATAATCAATCGGTCATGTACTTCAATTTAATGCAAATCCACAACGAGCAGTACTTTGCCTATCCACTGCATCAGGAAAAAGCAAAGCAACTTATTTCTTACTCATTCATAAAATGGTTAGATTTTTAGTGGAACAGTTGAATTTGTATCGCTAATTAAAACTGATCTTAACTTTCTGTATATTCAAAGTTAACGTGTTTCTACGTGTTTCAGCGTTAAAAACAAAAGGCAAAGATAAAATATTAATTCCGTTAGTTAACACAAATCTGTTACAAATCTACACCAATATATTTAGCAAAGCCAATATTCAAAATCCCATCTTGTTTATTTTCTAGTTTAGTATTCCTGTATTCAGTCGACGTTTGCCTAGATTTGTTGAACCCTGGACGAACTGAGAATTTCCTTGAAAACGTCCAGCGCCACTGTTTCATGAAAGTTTTTCAGTAATGATAACGTTTCTTATACGATATTCTATACTTTCGATCCACACGTGAGAGAGATAATTAAAAGTAATACATGGAAGGTACGTTTGACATGTCGCGGTCGGTTGGTTACAATGTCCAGTTGATATGGGTTGCCTCGATCAAATTAATTGAGAAACTGTGGTTATGAACTGTTTGGAGGATCAGGAAATATACTTACACAATGGGAAAAGTTGTGTCGGGTCTCAAAACATTATTACATAGATGGTACATGATAGCTCATCCGTTGGTAAACAGACGAGAGGGGATAGGCAGACAGTGGAACTGCCGCCGCGCCGCCAGCTGAGCCGATATGACGTCACCACCGGCAGTGCAGCCACTACAGAGGTGGAAAAATCCCCTTACGACCCTAAACAAAGTAATGGATAAGAGAATATTTCTTCGCCATCTTTCATTTTCAACGATCAACGACGACTCCTTGACGGTAGATGTACACTATGACATTTTCTGTTTACAAAGTTTGAACGATTGAATTCTGACAAAGAAAATTATAACGTAGGTTACCTCACTGATTATTAAACAATAAAAAAATTCAAGTTGCTTTTTTACCCTATTATAAAAATAATTATTTTACACCTTTTTATGATTAAATTTTATGCATTACCGTCTTATCTTTTTATTGACCACCATTTACCAGTTCCATACTGTTTCCTATCGTACTTATCACTCTCCTCACCTTGATATTTTCCGCGAACACAATATGTGTTTGACCCTGTTTATTTGTTGTTGCCGACCAATTATGATGACGGGGCGAACCGAAATAGCAGTTCTTAGTTGGAGAAATCCACGCATGGGGCGTTGCTATCCCCCCACCCTCCTCCCAACACCATGCTGCCGCTGCGTCCAAATTAGTCGCGAACCATTTCAACACAGTGCGCTCCTTATCATACATTGATCTCAATTTTTGTACTTTTTATATTTTACATATGTTGGTTCTGGTAGTCTGATTAGCACTATTAGTAGTGTGCGGCGTTCGTGTGATGGCGTCTACGGTGGACTGATAGGCCTAGTATCCAATTATGATGTCAATTTTGATTGTTCGTGCTGTAATCGATGTCAAATAAATTTTTCTTCGGCCAATAATTAATAATATAATATATTTCTTATTAGGTGTAATTTTAAATTAAAAGGTTTTGAATGGGGAGAAATAGTTTTTATTTATAAATTACAATCGACCCATTTGTGAATGTCTTGATTGTCAATAATATTGAATTAGAATACGTTTTGCCCTATCAATTTAGTGAGAGGTTATTTTACTGCTGTTAATGCATTTTATTGTATGATCATAAATAATAAAAACTTATTGGTGGTTAATGATTTGTACTTTTTGAGATTTTCTGTAACCAATTTGCATCGACTTTGCCGTGATAGCCAATCTAAACTGACAATAAAAACAAATGTGTTTAGTCTGTTGTATTCTTTTGCAGAAGGTAAATGTGGTTTGAATAATAAAATATAGCCTACATGTGAGTTACTATTAAATGTTTGGTAAAAAATATGCTTAAAAACTCTAGTCAGTTAACAAATCTGTGATAAGGCACAATGTGAATCGTCTTTGGACATAAGTGGGAATGTAATAGTGGCTTGGAGCAACATATAGATCAAATCAATTATCTTAAGTGACCGACAAAATAATGGAAAGACAGTCACAGTCACGCAGCAGTAGAAACCGACGAAGTCGCAGCAATCGTAACAGCCGCAACAACAGTCGGAATAGTAGTCGGAACAGCAGTCTCAGTCGTCCACAGCCGACAGTAAATGGTCGAAAATACTCAATGGACAATGGTGTTGATCCAGAATTCATAAACAACGTGCCCATAGATCTTCCCAGCTCCAGTGAGTAAAGGCTGGGGGCCAACTCTCCTCACTTGTGCATGGACTAACAAACTGACTTGGTCATGAAAATGGACTAACAGAGTTATCATCAGGAGCATGAGGTTTTGGTAACCACAGCTTTTGATAACGATGATAACTGCCAAGGCTTTGGATTTGAAGAGAACACTGACTAGCATAAAAAAAAAAACAATCTTTAGTTGTTTTGAATCAAGATTTAATCTTAATGAGTCTTGAATCTAATGAGTAGTTCATAAACACAGCTGGAATACCACTTAAACCCATCATACCCTATGTTAAACCAGTAGTAAATATAGTTTAAATATAAATAATTTTATATTTTTTGTATCAAGAGCATATATTAAATCAAGATGACAACATTTTTTAGGCTCACAACCAATCTGGCCTATTTAGGTTTTTATTATTTCACTTGCAAGAAAGTTAAAATTTTCAAATACATGATCATACAATAATTATAACTTTAGGCTGAAGCATGTTCTTTAAAATGACATTTTAGAGGAGAACATTTCTCACGAACATACAATTATTATAACTTTAGGTTCAAATATGTTCTTTAAAATGACATTATAGTGGAGAACATTTCTCATGATCATACAATTATAACTTTTGGTTGAAGCATGTTCTTTAAAATGACATTATAGTGGAGAACATTTCTCATGAGCATACAATTATAACTTTAGGTTGAAGCATGTTCTTTAACATGACATTTTAGTGGCGAACATTTCTGTGTCTGTACCCATGATATTAAAATGGTTAATACTAATATAGATGTTTTATGTGCTTGAACAATTTAGCAGATAATATTTATTTTAGTTATAGACTCCAATCATTCTTTGAATTAGTACTTGGATTTGTGGAGTGACTGTATAGTGGGTGTTTAAAAAAAACGTTCCAATAACTAAGGGGGTTATTCTACACATTAAAATAAGCAAAAAAGTGCCTGTATGTCCTAAAACGCTTTGTTAAGCAGCTAGGCGCCATTTAGTTTTTTACACTTAATAATTTTTATTCCCGCAAGGAATATTTGTATTAAGTTCATATTTGGCATAAACCCTTATCACACCAATATCCATTTTCAGAAAAATAATAATTTGTTACGATGTGTATTTTTAAAATGGCGGCCATTTAAAATTTTTACATTAAAATTTCTCAAAAACAAAATATTTTATCAAAATTTTACAAGAGACAAAAAAGTTGACAAATTAAATTATCTAAACATTGATACCAAGTTTGTAAAGATCCATCAACAAGTAATGGTGTTATTAAACATTTTCTGCAGAAAAACGTTGATTTTGCATTACAATTAATGCAAATTTAGGTTATTTTCATAAAAAAATCTCAATAACTCTGTTATTTGTTGTCGAATCTTTGCAAACCTTTCATCAATGTTTAGATAATGTAATTTGTCACCTTTTTTGTGTCTTGTTAAAATTTGATAAAATTTCTGGTTTTGAGAAATTTAAGTTAACAAATTTTAAATGGCCGCCATTTTGAAATTAGACATAGCGACATAAAAAAATTATTATTTTTCTGAAAATGGACACTCGTGTGATAGAGGTTCATGCCAAATCTGAACTTAATACAACCATCCATTACAGAAGTGTAAAAAAATGGCGGCCAGCGGCTTAGTAAGCGTTCTAGGACATATGTTTACAGGATTTTTTTGCTTATTTTAATGTGTAGAATAACCTGAATTATTGGAACTTTTTTACGAACACCTTGAATAGGCCTAAGGTTTTTAGACATTAGGTGTTTCTTCCAAATCAAATTATTGTTTCAATTATCATCTTTTGAACCAAGTAGAGGTCATTATGTGAATTTATACAATAAAAATAAAGCATGTCAAATTGTTATAGTTTTAATATAAAAATTCGTATAATTTTTATATACAGTAGACTCCCTCTTAACCGGCCACCTCGGGACCAGGATGCAGCCGGATAATGAATTGGCCGGTTAAACCAATGTTCATTTAAGAACGCCATCCCACAATTTTATATGACCTAAATATAATTATTACTTGAAAAACAACCTTAAATACATTGCTGTATATGATTTATAGCTAATATCCACCACCCATGAAATCCACAACAAACCTACACTAATAATAATTCGTTTCTTTATTGTGGTCTACTGGATAGTAGGCCCAAACGCATTTATTTCCGGTGGCAGTCACTTCCGCTCAGGACATTATAGTTCAATTGGTTTGGGAACGTCAAAATGAAATAAAGTTGAATTGAATGATACATTAGATAAGAAAACTTAGTTTCCGGCGAAACGCGCCCGGTTAAAGCGATGTTGAGATAAAAAATGGCCGGTTAAAAAGATGTTATTTTGTGTCAGAGTAGGCCGGTTAGAGCGGAGACCGGTTAAAAGGTGGCCGGTTAAGAGAGAGTCTACTGTATTATACAATAATAAATATGTTAATATAGTTGTCAGCTGCGCTGTGTGTTGATTATCTGACCAGTCAATTATCTGAACCCCTGAGGAACTAATTCAACCCCTGAGGCTTACTAATTCAATGTACAAAATCAAAGAAGCTTATGCAAAATGTTCGACTCTCTAATGTATTGTAATTAGTTATTGGACAGTAAGATTTATCTTTGCCTTTAGAAAAAATTATTATTTAACTCAAACCAAACATTATTTTTTATGTTAAAGCAAGGATTTTCAATGAATTATCTTAGATCTATTTTTTAAGGTAGTAAAACATTTTACAGTTTATGCTTTGTTATTAAATAGTAGTTTTCATCACTAGGAGCAAAAGTGGGTCTTTTTGGTGCGTAATCGTGCGCCGAGTTTTTAAAAACGATTAAGCATCAAAAAGACACTTTTGCTCCGAGTTATGAACAACGTTTTTTATCATAATGCGAAATTAGACTTTTGATCATTAAAAATATGAACTATAAAGATGTATTTTCGAGGTTATATTTACAAAGTTAGTAATATGCAGTGTTTACATTTATGTTATTTACAAACAATGCTCTTTATAAAGTTTGAATTTCAAAATTCTGCTCAACATTAATAAATGAATAATAATTTACATAGCAAACAGCTGACTTTTCATTACTAGGACCTAAAAAATTCTCCAGATGATTTTTCAGTCCTAGGACAATAAAGAATCGGTTTTGGTACAGTTTAGAGAACAAAAAACAGGCTGATTTCGTGCAGAATGATAAAAAAGTATGACCATTAAACTTAAACCTATTCATATACCCGTACAGTTTTCTAGATTATATTCTGTAAGTAAAGGGGAAGTTTTTTTTTTAAATAAACAAAGATTAAAGTTGAGTGTGGATGGTTGAGGAAGCGTTGCTGCAGATTGTCTCGTTCTACTGTGTCCGTGTATATTTAGAAGGCGACTCAGGTTTGAACAGGTCTGCTATTTTTGAAACTGGGTTCTAAATGGTGCTTGGCTAGCAAACCATTGTAAACATTATGTATACCTCATTGACATTTCTGCGTTACTCTTTCTTGATTCATCAAATAAAAACCACTTTTTTTATCACATAGGTGTGGGTATTTTTGGAATACTTTATTATACAGTCTATTTTCATCCTTAAATACTTTTGTAATATTTACAAAAAAATATGTACACCGTTTCCCTATTCAGTAGGACTTTCACAAGACCTTGTAGGTTAACACTTTGGATGGTCTCACAGCGCCCCTCCCCCCGGGAAAATGATTTATTTTGCAATTGGCAACACAATTTACCAGAATTATATATCTATTTGAATATCTTTTGTATACTTCTCACGTTCGTCAAAAGTATGAAATTTTTAGCTGTTGGTGAGACAGAGGGTTTAAGTATCAATTACATTGATATTATTTGCTCCGGGAATTCAATATTGTTATTGTTGATACCCTGAAATTGGCCACCTTGGGACTTGGCCTCCGGCCGGATTTTGAAATGGCCAGATTAACCGGTTTTTAGTAAAAGTATTAAACAAAATTCATGGGACTGTGCATTTATTAGGTACCCTAAATATAATATAGCATAATTCAAAATGTTTAAAAGTTATCACAACCTTGGGAGGAAACATTTACTTGAAAAAGATCGAATGATTAGCATCAATATATTTTATGATCAGTTATACCATCGTGCTCACTCATCGAGACATCTGTACTACTCAGATATTACAAATACATGAAAAATTTAACCTGGTAAGACCCAGAAATCACCGAGGGTAGTAACATGACATTTCCTTCAAACATGCAATAACCATTTAGCTTCTTATGCTGTAAAGGGTAGTTTCATTTTAACAACTGATGAACACGTTCTTGGTGGGAGGATATTTAAACCTAACCGCCATCCATTAGTTACTGAAACTGCATGCCTAGTTACTGAAACTGTCAGGCCTACTATAGCAGCAGCACTGCTCAGGGGAAATTCTCGGGCCACTGAATACAATATACTGTTGAGCAGTGCTTAGCATGTTTCCGATCTCTAGTTCAGATCCTGGTTTAAAAAATAAGTCTAAGTAAACGCACTGTAGCTTGGGAGCGATCACAAACGCCAGGATGGCATTAGGGTTCCGTATTTGAAATATCACTCCAATGCTGCCGTGAACGTGTTTAAATGGATGTTAATACAAAATCAACTGTATTGCTACTTAAAATTTTACATTAACATATTTTACTTTTTTTTCTTGTTTAAAAATATATTCTGACAGTATATTATTACTATTGCTTCAAATTAATTTTCTCCATAATCAATTCTCAGTTTATTTGAATTTGTCTTGTGGATCCCAAAAAGAAAATCACTTCTTAAGCTTTTTCAGACATTGTAAGGAAGGCGAAGATTTATAGTGTATGATTGAATACTCGGAAATGTGTTACTTTGAGTTTTTTAGCAGACTCATATGAATATTTTTTGTTCATCTTTTCCAGGCAGTAAAACAGCCCGGCAAAAGACAAAAAGCAACAAGAAAATGCGAGATCAGCTGAATCGCAAGGGAGTGGACAAGGAGGGCTCAGACATGGATGCCTTCACAGACACGAGCATCGTGAGCGAAGAGAAGGAGCGACCGTCCACCCCTGCGTCCCCTCCTGTCACCACTCCCCCACCTGTTGTCCCCACCACCCTAGAAGCCTTGCCGTCACACGAGGACAAGATCAAGGTGAAAGTCCAATCCCGGAAATTTTCTAGGTTTTTAAATACCTTAGTTTTCTGTGTAGACAGTTTAATTGTTTCAATTAATAAAAATAGACAAAAAATTTTTTTTAACAATGTTTAAAAAATGTTAAAAAAGGGTTTTTATTTGGAAAAAGTTACTCGGTGCATTTAATTCCTCTAGATAAATTCGTAGCAAAGCTTAAAAAAGGACCAATGGCAGCAGTTTAGTTTGCTCTGGTGTACCTTTGCCCAAGGTCAAGTCACTCACCCGATTAGATTTACAGTTCGTGACCTCTTGAAATCAGCATCTTAAAACCAATTCATCATGAACTGTATTGGGATTAACACCAACAGTGGGTTGAATCAAATTAACAAAAATGGTCATGCCGACGAATTGGGATTTAAAGTGAGTAGTATCAGATCAGTAGGACTTTTCAATTGAATTGTAACATTATTATTGTAAAACCTTCAAATTTTTTGTTATAAAGTATTATTATGCTCAGGGTTACCTTATGAGAAACTTCTACAGTAGAGAAAAAGTAAACAAATTAAATAAATAAATTAAGTACTCGAGTTATGATTTCACTGTTAGTCTGAACATGATATTTGTAGTTGGTTAGTGCCATATGGAACCCTGGAAATTCAATTTTTTATCTACATTTTTAATAATTACAATTTATAGGCTTATTTTTATGTTTAAATAACTTTCAAAAATGTACATGAGGATGTAAAATTCATTTTTCCAACCCAAGTGGTGATCCCCGATAGGCATCACCTGTCAGAGCCCCACTGGTAGTATACAGCCCCATATAGCGAAGGTTTAATATAGTCATATTATCTTTATAAAATACTCTCGCTCATTTTATGAAGTCATTTTATAAAATATTTTCAAGAGATCACTGTCATAACTGCAATACCTGTTTTTCTACCATCAAAATGCAAGTTTTTACTAAATCAAACATTTTCAGATCAGGCAATTGCCTTGAATATTTTATGACAAGCAATATTAAAAAAAGTGGATTAATTTATGTTTTCATAACAGGAGCTATCCGAAACAACAGGGTCCTCAAACAAATAAATTTGTAGCATGGTTTCTTTCTATTTCATTATTTTTCTTAACACATTGCAGGTTACGTAACCATACGAAGAGGCAATCATTGTGTAAAGTAAGAAAAATTCTTGAGAAATGGTTACTGCCAAATTCCAAACAGTAAATTGTAGGTTTCCATAAACTTTATTAAAAAATGCTCTTTCTTTTAAAGACAAAATGTTGCTAACATTTGATAATTTTTGTCACTGTTCTGAAGTTTACCAAAGTTATGGTAACTACCTTTCAATAATTTTTATCAGATGTTACTGCTCAGCTATGTTCAGTTTCTTTAAATTAACATCTCTTAAAGCTGTCAGATTTATTTAGTGGTATAACATGTACAGGTGGACCTGGAGGAGAAGGAAGACAAGCAGGAGAAGCTTGTCGCTGCGAAGAACGAGGAGAACGCTAAAGTATCTGCGTTGAGTCATGAGGAGAAGGCTGAGACTCCTGTCATCGAGAAGGTGGAGGAGAGGAAACCACCCCAGTTGACGCTCAGGCATAGCTATGGGAAAGGTTAGTCGTGTCGCATTAACATCGGTATCGCAGCTAGTCGTAGACGATGTCAGCATTTGAGAATTTGGACACATACTTTCTCCCAACAATATAAAATATGTGTTAAAAGCTTCAAACATTAATGTCTTGATGGCTCAGTCGGATAGCTAACAGCTGAGCAGCACGAGTTTGACCCTACGCGCGTATGTGACTTTTAACAACGTACTGCGTTTACCGCTTAACGAAAAATTGAATTTTCTCCGCAAGCACTTAATGTAGAGCAATAATCTAAAATACTGGATTACTGTATTTAGTTTTTAGAGCTTTATTTAATTATGATAAGCGAAATTTATTTCAAGATAACAGCTATTAAAAAAAAAACAAAAAAAAACACTTTAGCACACTGAATAATAAGTTAATAAAATAATACTTTAGCGCAGATACTTTAGCTAATCCAAAAAAATTGATTTTTTAAACACTTTTTTTGTATAACTTTTGAACACGTGTCATTTTATTTACCATTTTAAGCTTAGTATACCAAAAAATTTTAATCAAAATCGTTAGTCGTTTTTGAGAAATGTTGATTTTTCATGATTTTTAAGGGTTTTTGGGGGTGAGGGTTTTTGGGGGTAAAATAGCCTTAAAAATAAAAAATTCAAAAAAATGAAAAAACATCTGGAAATTTTTTTAACCATCAAATAACACGGTATTTTTAATCTGCGCCCCTCCATGCCGGTACCCCATGCGGCCGCATGGATCGCATAACCCTGGGACTGGGCCTACTCTTACTACCAGAGCTGTGTTCTTCAACCCTTGTCAATTTTTCGTCGGGCTGAAATGTTACTTCATTAGCTGATTTATTCAACTGTAAAAGCGAGTGGCATGAATCGTTACTTTTTTCTAAGAAATTTGAGTTTGGCTGAAATGCACTGGTACGAAGTGTTACTGAACCTAATGTACAGCCACTGGAAAATGTTATTACCCTTACAATTAGAATCTCAAAAACATTTTTAGAATATTGATATCTAGCTCCTCCTGCGAGAGGCGGCCATTTTATTACTATAAGATATAGTAAAATACTTGTAAATGTTAAAATATAAGGTCTGCAGTAAGTCTCTTTAACTTAAAAAAAATTTGAAAATCAAAACTTTTTTATTTTTTTAAAGATTGGTGTGTATTTCTGGTGGGCAAGGTATAATTTCCAATTTTTGTATGTATGATGTAGGTACCTATTTGGTAGCAACATAAAAAAATGTCTTTGTTAAAAACAAAAATTTCTTTGTTGGCATTAACTTGATTCAGCATCAAATTATGAATATTTGTTATATACATGTAATTTGAACTTTCACACTAAGTTTTTATCACAAGATTTAAAGAAAATACGATCATCAAATACCAACATTGAACATTTTGCTACCATATAGGTACATTCATTACACAAGTAAAAATTGGATTTTTTACCTTGCCCCATCAGAGATACATTTACACTTCACACAGTTTCATTTCAAACTTTGAAAAAGTAGATCAATTTTGATTTTCAAACTTTTTTAGAGGTATTACACTCCAAACTTTGGAAAAATAGAAATACCCCCGTCGCAGCAGACCTGCGTACTCAGCGAATTTAGAAATTAGTAATATTAATTATGACCAGATAAACCTGTAAACAAAAAATCATCACAAGCTCATAAATAGGGAAATGAATGTTTATCTCCTTATGATAAATGTAGGGAAAGAGTATGCAGGTATGCTGCCATGGGGAACACTAAAAGTAGGTTTTTAGCATAAAAAAAAATATATTTTGACCATATGAAGCCATACACTAAATTTCATCAATATCTGTCCATTGCTAAAGGAGTTTGCCTATTCTCCATATGATTAACATGGGAAAAGAGTATGCAGGTTTGCTGCCATGATAAGCACAAAAACCAAGATTTGTTACTATAAATGGATGAATCTCAACCAAATGAAGCTGAATACCAAGTTTCATCCAAAAACATTGGTTAATAAGTGAAATATTAACACATCCTTATTCTCCATAAGATTAACATTGGAGACTCAAAATACAACGTTCTGTCTTTAGACTCTGTAATATCTCGGTAACCAATGGAGATAGAGAAAAGCTTCAAAATGATAAACTGTCTGTTTTTTTGAGCTAAATCCAATGGTCAAAATAAAAATTAGAAATTTTTAAAAATTACATATGAAAAATGCAAAAAACCCATTTTTGGGGTACAAAACCCCCAAAAACTACCCCTTCCGATAGGTCGATATGTCTGGTTTACGAACTCATCCGAATAAACATATGATTACACATCTCTACCAAATGTGGTGTCGATCGGACCATTTTTACGAGAGTTATCGTGTCTAGGGACACATACATATATATATATACATATATATTAATTGTATTAATTTTCATTTTGAAATTAACTAAGTACCCTTTTTAGTTTTTCAAACATTTTTTTATTTGACAACTAGTTTTGTTCCATTAGGTCATAATCATGTCTAACTATATTTTAACCTCACATTCCAACAAAAATATGTTAAATAAATAAAGTCATATGTTACAGCATATCATTGGTATAGTACAAAAAAGATCTTGGGATTTTTTTTTTTTTCATAATCTGTAGAAATATACATATATATATATATATATATATATATATATATATATATATATATATATATATATATATATATAAATTATATAAAATTAATTTAAAATTGTATATAAATTGTAAAAGTTAAATTAAAATCAATAAATAAAAATAAAAAATAAATAAAGGTATCTTATAATAAAAATGAATGTCCATTTATGAACTTCCTATTTGGTTTTTGATCTGAGTTCATATATTTTGTCAAATATTGGGTTATTTTGATTTATATGTCTTGCATTAAGTATGTTATTAGGATCTTTCTTTTCATTTACATAGATGTGGAAATCTTCTTTTACATTTAAGCGGTCTTTCTTTTTCTCTAATTCTAGAATTGTCATATTTTCTTTTATATCTTTGTAACTGTGTCCTGTTTCTATCAAATGTTCGGCAAAATTTGATTTCATTGTGGTTCTGTTACCGGACTTTAGGGCTTGAATATGCTCCTTAAATCTTGTTCTGAAGTTTCTTGTTGTTTGCCCTATGTAATATCCTTCGCAGTCGCTGCATTTAATTTTATATACACCTGCTTTGTTTAGGTCATCTTCTGTATCATGTATTTTGTTACGTATTTTATTATTCATTATGTCATATGCATTGTTTTTAGTCCTGTAACTTACTTTTATGTTAGACTGTTGAAACGTTTTTCTTGTAGCTTTGTTTAGTTTTGTATTGAAAGGAACACAAATATATTCATTTATTTCATCTTCATTTTTATCTTTTTGTTCATTTTTCTTCTTTATTTTCTTCTTTATCATTTTTTCAATTATTCTAGTCTTGTATCCATTTTTTAAAGCTAGGTGTTTAATAGTGTTTTTCTCCTTCATATAATTCTCTTTGGACATGGGAATATTTATTAATCGATGGATCATCGAGTGAAACGTTGCTAATTTATGTTGCCACGGGTGGTGGGAATCAGATGGAATTATTGTTTCCGTAGTTGTGGCTTTTCTATAAATTTCAAAAGCATGTTTATTGTTTACTTTTGAAATTGTCACGTCTAGGAAATTGATTCTATTTTCTTGAATTTCTTTGGAAAATTGTATCTTATTGGAGAGAGAATTTAAATACTGATGGAAATTGTTGGCTTCTTCTGCAGTTCCATGGAAAAGACACAATATATCATCAACGTAGCGATGCCAGTATTTTATTTGCCGTTTGAAAGGATTAATATCATTTATTACTTTATTAATTTCTAAATCTTTCATATAAATATCAGCTAATAGACCTGAAAGGGGTGATCCCATAGGTAAACCTTCCTGTTGTAGATAGAATGAATCATTGTATTTGAAATAATTTTGGTTCAATGTAACTTTTGTCAGTTTAATTATATCATTCACCTGGGTTTTGGTAATTCCGACTTGATTTTCAAGTTTACGTTTTAATATGGCTAGAGTTTCTACTATAGGAATATTAAAGTACATGTCATGTACATCAAATGAAACAAAGATGGAACCGTCAGGAATTTCTACATCTTTAATTAGCTCTACTAAATCGTATGTGTTTGAGATATTGGTATAATTTTCCCAATTTATGATATTTTTGATTTTATTATGTAAATACTTGCATAAATTATAGGATGGAGCTTGTCGAAAGTTTACCACAGGTCTTATTGGAATTCCGTCTTTGTGTGTTTTGGAAATATTACAGTAGCCCTAATCACAATCGTCTTTGGAGTAATATACATATATATATATATATATATATATATATATATATATATATATATATATATAAATTTTAATGACTATTATTTTTGGTCTCTGGGCACCTAAAAACGAAAAATTAACATGGTCCTGGGCTTAGGTCTTACCATGAGACCTACGGTAATAGCTTATTCCCTATGGGAAATTCGCTAAAATTTGATTTTTAACCTTTTAAAAAAAATTAAGACAAATGGACCAAATTAGCAACAATTTTACAGAAATATACCTTGAAATACCATAGACTTACTTTTGTTCTTAATAGGTACTTCCCTAGCATTGGACGTAAACATACTGTATGTTTAGTCATATTGACTGTTGCAAACTTTATAATTATATAACAAACACATATAACAAATTTCTTCACCAGACTTTTTAACATCAGTTTTTATATGCATTTTCTCTTTATTTGATTAGCAGTTCTTATTTATGATGTATGTGGCGACCATTCACCTTTAGTGAATTGTTTTCTGTCATATGTTTTTATCAACACATGTTAATTTGAAAATGTTTGTTTACTTTTAGTGTTCTGGCTTGGTATTATAAAATACTAATTAAAACATCCTTTCTCTGACTTCTGGTGATTTATTTCTTCCACATTGGTGACCCCGACGTGATATGAACACGCAACCTTCTGATGATTTTTTTAGGTATGGTAAACTTCTATCGTCGTTTCCTGCCTAATGCCGCTGTGCACCAGGCTCCTCTCCATGCCGCCATTGCTAATCTCCGTGGGAATCAACCAATTACTTGGACACCAGAACTAAAGCAAGCTTTCCACAACTGTAAAGAGAGCCTGGCGCATGAAACTCTCCTAGCCCATCCTGACTCCACAGCACCACTTGGGTTGTTCACTGACGCTTCTAACAATTCAGTTGCCGCTTGTCTCCAGCAACTGGTTAACGGCAGCTGGCAACCTCTTGCTTTCTTTTCACGTAAGCTAACTGTGCGACAAGTCGAATGGCCTGCTTACTACCGTGAGCTGCACGCCATCTACACCGCTATTCAACATTTTCGACACATGCTGGAGGCCCAAAACTTCACTGTTTACACTGACCACAAACCTATCACCTACGCCTTCCAACAACGTCGTGATAGGCTTCCGCCAATTCAACTTAATCAGCTCTCATTCATCAGTCAATTCACGACTGATGTCCGCCATGTCGATGGAGCTTCCAACGTAGTTGCTGATGCCCTGTCTCGAGTCGGTGCAGTCAAAGTTCCGCACGCTGTCGACCTTCGGGACCTTGCACACGCCCAGACTGGTGACACTGAACTTCAAACTATATTGGATGGTAATACGTCACTAAAACTCGAGCGGATTAAAGTTCCCGGCATTGATATGGAACTCTATGCTGACACGGCTACTCCAAAACCTCGTCCTTACGTTCCAGCACCATTTCGTCGTCAAGTGTTTGACACCCTACACAATCTGAGTCACCCCGGCACGCGGGCTACGACACGCCTAGTCTCCGAACGCTTCGTTTGGCCTCATATCCAGAAGGATTGTCGCGCATGGGCCCGAGCTTGTCTCTCATGCCAACGTTCCAAAATCACACGCCACGTTCACTCACCACTCGGCAACTTCCAGCTTCCATCTGCGCGATTTTCGCATGTGCATGTGGATATAATCGGCCCTCTGCCACCTGCCGGTCCTTACCGCTACTGTCTTACTGCTGTCGACCGGTACACACGTTGGCCTGAGGTTTGGCCTCTTGAACGCATTACGGCAGAAGAAACAGCTAATGCCCTTCTTCAATGTTGGATTTCTCGATTTGGCTCTATTTCCTGTATAACAACCGACCAGGGACGACAATTCGAGTCTGAGCTCTTCAAATCTCTTGGCAATGCTCTTGGGACCATGCGTACTCGCACCTGTAGCTGGCACCCCTGCTCTAATGGAATGGTCGAGCGCTTTCATCGACAGCTTAAGGCAGCTATTATGTGTCATCAGGGAATGTCATGGTTGCAATCTTTGCCCATCGTCCTGCTTGGGATTCGCTCTTCAATCAAGGAAGACTTAAATGCATCTCCAGCTGAACTTCTCTACGGTGAACCACTCCGTCTGCCCGGTGAACTCCTTGTCACACCTTCTCCAGGACACATCCCTGACGCGACGGATTACGTCTCACAACTCCGACAGCTTATGTCACGTCTCCGTCCAACACCAGCCTCACGCCACGCTCGACCAGGAACGTTCGTTTATAAGGACCTCGCTTCATGTTCCCACGTCTTCCTCCGAGATGACACTGTCCGAGGCGCCTTGCAACCTCCATACTCGGGACCTCACCCCGTGATCAGCAGAGACGACAAGACCATCACGCTCCTGCTTCGTGGTCAGAACGTGCGTGTCACGATCGACCGTGTCAAACCAGCGTTCATCCTTTCAGATGACACCCCTTCCACCACCGCCTTGCCATCGGTCCCTAACGCTCCGGCATTGCCCCCATCTTCTAAGACAAATCCAACTCCAGCTTACACTACACGTTACGGCCGAAAAGTCAGATTTCGACTACCGGACTCTGTTTCTCCGCGGGGGGCTGATGTGGCGACCATTCACCTTTAGTGAATTGTTTTCTGTCATATGTTTTTATCAACACATGTTAATTTGAAAATGTTTGTTTACTTTTAGTGTTCTGGCTTGGTATTATAAAATACTAATTAAAACATCCTTTCTCTGACTTCTGGTGATTTATTTCTTCCACATGTAGATATTTTTATTTGATTACCTATTGCAGATCAATGGAGTCCGTTAAACCCCGAAGGTAAAAAGAAGTATGACCGAGACTTCCTGATAGATCTGAAAAAGGAACCTCAGTCAAATGTCAAGCCTGACAACTTGCCAGATGTTGTTGCTGTGATCCGAGATAGCTCTAATATGGTCAGTATTTAAATATATTGCTCTAGGGTTAGCTTCTTACTTATATTACCTAAAAAATATTTTTCTACAATTTTAACATTAGAAAAATTTGAAGAAAGTTAAAGAAGACATAATTTGTTATTGTTTTTCTTATAACTTTAGAGATTTATCAACAATTTAGTTAATGTTAACGATATTTTTAAGAATAACTGTTGTACAATTAAGTTGCTAATTATTAATTTTTGTGTTTTACCTTCATTAACTGTAGATTTAATAAAACGAATTAAATTAGTGTTCAATACAAAACGGTCACTATTTACAATCAGTTGATGTATTTATTGAAATATTGTTCTAGCTAAGAAACAATCCAAATATGAACTTCATGAACAACCGTGGGGACAGTCGGGGACTTCTGCCAGAGTTCATACAAAGGAATTCCCAGAGCCAAAGAGGGGTGAGTTAAGTTAAATTATAATTAGACAAGAAGAAGAATTAATAGGTTACCATATTTGGTCAGTACCATAAGGTCTAACGATGTATGTTCTTCAATACAATTACTGTTTCATAATGTTAAAAACCTTTTGTTATAATTTAATATAATTTTTAAATTAAACACTTCAAACTCCATTGAATATATTTTTTATGAAACAAAAAATACATTTATTAGATTTTGAGGTTCATAACTTTAAATTTGCATTGCTTTTAATGATTTTTTCATCATACATTTCTTATTTTTTTCTGATATACAAAAAAATTAATACATAGAAATAACAATAAAAATATTTAGGTACAGTACAACTTCGATAGTTCGACTCTCGATAGTTCGACACTCCTGATAGTTCGACATGGTCCATGACAACTTAACATGTTAATAATGACCGATAGTATCCATGTTGTAGCCTAACAAAGGTGAAAATGTAAACAAATTGGCGAATGATTTGAATGTTGATTATGTTACAGTTCAATTAGGTTATGCTTCAATAAAATTTAGTGTTTCCTAAATTCAAATTATGATTTTTATACTCCCAGTCTGAAAATTTCCCATATACTCCCTATAGTTCGACATTTCGATAGTTCGACACTCTATAAGTCCACAAAGTGTCGAACTATCGATGTTCTACTGTATAATAGTTTATAAGAGTAATATTTTTGTTATAAGTTAGAACCTGTCTCATGCAAAACATTTTTGGGTTTATAAATGACATTGGTTTGTTGAACAACTTGATTTCTGAATGTTAATATTTATTCTAATTTAAATTTGTTGGTTTTTGTCCTTTATTATTTGAGCAGGCCTTAGGCTTTTTTATTTAATACAGTTTGGTTTTCTCTACAACTTTTCCAATAGTTTTTGTCTATATTTTTTATGTACAAAATTTTTATTTTTATTATTCGTATTAAACTTTTAATGCAACAAAACTTATATCAAATATGACATGGACAACATGTTTTCTTTATATGGTTATTGTTTAGTGATTTGATTTAAAGTTCTTTGGTGACAAGAAAAATTATACTTTTCCCTGATCTCATTGTATTTTGCAAATACAAAATTAGATATTTTAAATCTTTTCAACAAAAGGGCGTTTATTGTAACTTATACAAAACAAGTGGAACCATTTGGGAACAGAACCAGTTGATATCTATACTTATTTAATATGCTAAGGGTTTTTTGTGTAGAGAACTCCTCCTACAACTTTCAAATTTTTGGTGTTGTTGTATAGGGCTTGGTCTGTAGTTGTTTCCGCGAAAAACTGATGAGAATCAGACTGAAAATAAGGCCCTATCCATCATTGAAATCTCAAAATTTCCCACTAAAATAATAATGAGATTGAATAAAGCTAAGCTATTAAACATCTGTCAATAATTAGCTGTAAATAAGTGTAGTTTTTTGGTGATAACAGATATTCACAATATTGGATTGGTCAAATGTCATTGATTTAGAGCTAAAAGTAACCTTTTTACTGTATTAAAGTAAATTGCTCAATTTTGATCAACACATATACTAGTTTAACATTAATTTGTCTTTATACAACACTCAGATAAAAGTCTAAACCAATATTTCCCGATAGCTGTGAGACAAGCAAGCTAGTCCAGATCCCGCCCCGAATATGAGTGGAAAATAAAAACTCCCGTCCCAAACCAAAAAAGCATTCCCGTCTATCCCTAATTTTTGTACAATATTTTTTTTTTTTTTTTTTTTTTTTTTTTTTTTTTTTTTTTTTTTTTTTTTGAGGGAGAGGCGGAAAAATGCATTACGCACACAGGTGGCCAGTCTGTAGTGTGGGGCTCCCCTAAAAAACGGGTTTACCCACTAAAAAACCTCCTCTACTCTTTAGGAATCTAACCTGGAATTGTTTATCACATTACGTCAGGCTAGGCCTAAATTTGGCTTACGCCCGTCGGGCTCGCTCCTTATCCAGCCGCTCTATCAAGGGATCTGGGCCACTTCGCGGTCCAGATCGGTTTTCTTTTCCAGGAGGATGCCCCGGACGAACTGTGACAAACAATCCAAGTTGCCCTCATCCTCCAAAATCTTTTGGCAGACCGAGTCCACCGAAAATGCACCAAATATTTGTGTGGCCTCCAGGCGGGGCCCTTCCCAACGGGGACATCGGAAGAATGTGTGTTCCGCATCGTCGGGAACACCCGGGCAATAAATGCAGTCCGGTGAACCGGTCTTTCCCATCCGGTTCAGGTACGACCGAAAATAGCCGTGACCTGTCAAAAATTGGGTCAGGTAGTAGTCCACCTCCCCATGCCGCCGTTCCACCCATGGTTGGACCTGCTTGATAAGTCGCGCAGTCCATCGTCCTCGGGTGTCGTGCTCCCAGCTGTGTTGCCACTGCTGGAAGGTTCGGGAGCGCTCTTCTGTTCTTGCCGTGTCCTTGCCGATCTCGCCTTGTCTCTGATAAATCGCTTTCCTCTCCCCTGCCAAGAGCTTGACAGGGATGACTCCGGCGACCACCAGGACGGCAGGCTCGGACACTGTCCGGTAGGCGGAACACACCCTGAGCGCGGCTTGACGCTGAACCCGGGCGAGTCGCAGCCTGTAGCACTCCTTATCTAGAGCGCCTGCCCACACCTCTGCCCCGTAAAGGAGCACGGACTGGACCGCGGACATCAACAGACGTCTTCTGCTGGATCGGGGACCCCCGACATTGGCCATCAGCCTACTAAGGTGAGTAACTACCTTAGCGGCCTTGACCGCCGTACGGAAGATCTGATCCCTCCAGCTTAACTTGGTGTCCACCATAACCCCAAGGTATTTGGCGGCACGAGTTGATGTGACCACCTCCCTTCCCACTCTAAACGGGACGACGGTGTCGATCCTCTTCTTCGTGAGAATCACGATCTCCGTCTTACTAAGAGCAAGCGAGAGACCGTGATCGGACATCCAGTTGTTGACAACCCGCATAACTCGGTTCAACTTTAGTTGGGCCAGCTCAACGTTGCGTGCAGCAATGAGAGCTGCGACGTCATCGGCGTACCCAACCAAAGTGGTTTCCTCAGGCATCTCGGACCTCAGGAGGCTGTCATAGGCAACGTTCCAGAGATCCGGGCCGAGTATTGAACCTTGTGCGGCACCAGAAGTGACTTCCATCGTCCGCGTTCCGTCCCTTGTGTCATAGATCAGGCTTCGAGAGCGTAGATAATCCTCGATGAGCCGCAACAGATATGCAGGAATACGAAAGGTGTTGCGAAGCGCATCCAACATATCGACCCACCTCGCCGAGTTGAAGGCATTCTTGACATCAAGCGTAACAAGAAGCACTACTCGGCGGGAGAAATGGTTGTGGCTCTCGGCTCTCTCCACAGCTCTCTGAACTTCGGTGACAGCGTCGATCGTTGACCGTCCCTTTCTGAAGCCGTACTGACGGGGGCATAAGTCCCCGGCAGCTTCCACGGCAGAAGTCAGGCGGGAACGGATCAGCTTCTCGAACAGCTTCCCAGCCGTGTCCAACATGCAGAGAGGCCTGTGGGACGACGGCAGTTCGGGATCACCTTTGCCCTTGCTGATCAGTACAAGCCTGGCTGTTTTCCAGGGAGCCGGAAACACCCCTTCTACCAAACAGGCATTGTACATTCTCAACAACAAGTCAGCGTTAATTGAAAATACTTTCTTTAAAGCCTCACTGGGAATCCCGTCCGGGCCAGGAGCCTTGTTGCTCTTCAGGGAGAGAACGGAGGTTTCCAGCTCCTCGAAAGTGAAGAGTGGAACGTCCTCTACCCGTCCGAAGTCAACCAGCGGTCGCTGTGGATGTTCAGGAAACAACGCAGCGACGATCCTCCCCATGGTGGCGCCCTCCATGATGGAAGGTGGAGAGCGGGCGCCGAGTTTCTGTGTTACAAGTTTGTAACCCAGGCCCCACGGGTCGGAGTCAACGTCGTCACGAAGTCTCCTCCAGCTATTCGCCTTGCTCCTGTTTATCGCCTGGCGGAGAGATTTTCTCGCAGCTTTATAGGCCTCCGACTTACGAACTCTGTCTGCGGGAATTCTCGCTCTTGTGGCGGCTCGTCTAGTTCTTAAACATGTTCTTCTGAGTTCCGCAATCTCTTCAGTCCACCAGTAAACGGGTTGTTTGTCGCGTCGGGGTTTCCTTCGCGGCATAGACTGGTCGCAGGCCGAGACGATCAGTTCCATCGTGGATGTTACTAGTGCCTCGGCCCCAGCCTCACCAGGATTCCCCTGTGCTCCCCGAGAGATGACTTCGGTGAACTTGACCACGTCCAGTTTGTTGGTGTTCCACCGGCGTGGCCCTTCCCGAAATGCGGAAACTCGACGATTTGCCTGATCATGCAGGTCAAAAACGATGTATTGGTGGTCGCTACCCGTGTAGTCCTCCACAACCCTCCAGCCTGAGATCCTCGGAAGGAGCGACTCAGACGCAAAGGTGACGTCGGGGATCGTGCCTCTCTGCCCGGGGCGCCGAAAAGTAGGTGTGTCGCCCTGGTTGAGGACGACAAGACCGGCCCTGGCGATGAAATCCAGGATGTATTTCCCCCGGGAGCTGGTAGAGGGCATTCCCCACTCGACGGCCCTGGCGTTGAAATCGCCACCAACGACGACATGCCCGGTGGTGCCAAGAACGCACTCCTCTAGGCTATCTATCTTGTCGCGGAAGTCCTGGACGGCCTCGTTGGGTGTGAGGTAGCAACTGAAGATAGTCACGTCCCTACACCGAACCCAGACGAATCCTCGGCCGCGCCCGTGACTCCGCACCAAAACATCTCGTGTATTACGTGCCCAAAATGCAGCAGTACCGAGGCTGTCCGAGATCCAAATGTTTGGGTCTCTGTCCCGATACTGTTCACTGATAAGGAGCGCGTCAGCACCAAGTTCTCGGGCGAGCTGATCTAGAAGGTTATCAGCTCCCCAGGATCTATGAAGGTTGGCCTGGAGGATGCGAATTACCGGCCGCTGCCTTTTGCCTGTTCAAGTGCGGCTCTGAAGGCACCGCACTGACCAGACCCGGGTAAGTGACCGAGGGCACTGGAGCCTGAATCCTTGCAGAGGAAGCAGGAGGGGCTCGAGGAACATTCCTTACGTTTGTGGCCTTGGCTTCCACACTGGAAGCAGTTGGCACTCCTGTCGGGCCCTTTACAGTTTCGGGAGGAGTGGCCGAAACCGAGACAGCGGAAGCATCTCGAAACTACCACCCTCCGTTTGAGCCTGCAACTAACCCAACCAACTCTGAGGTGCTGAAGGCTAAGCAGCTTATTGGCGTGCTTTTCGCTCATCTCAGCAACAGCCATCCGGAGTTGACTTCGGTTAGGCTTTGTCAGCCATACCCTCACTCCATCGGCCGGTATCTCCGGGAGTGCCACCTGGATCGCACGGGTCACCTCATCTTCGGTGGAGAGGACATCAAGGTCCCGAATCTCGACCGAACACTTCGGTTCTAGGGCCTTGATGGAGCCTTTGTCCCCAAGTGCAGTCTTGAGGGAAGCAGCAAAACCGATCTTGTCACTCGACTTCCCCAGTTCGAGGAGGACATCCCCGTTCTGGGTTCGCCGAATAGACTTGATTTTTTTGTACAATATGAAATAGTCCTACTTTTCCATATTGTACACTGGGATGTTTGCCTTGTGAGTTGTTTTGGTCTATGGCAACTCTCTTTAGTTAGTGCTTAGGTTAGTTCAAAATAATGTTGACATGTTCATTTAGGCCTAGGGCCAATTAATATTTACGTTGATGATAACAAATTATAAATTTACTTTGTTTAAAGTTCAAAAATAGTTTAATTGTTGTTAAATTAATTGATTTTGAAATTGCTTATCTGTTTTTAATCAAGGCCTAGGCCTATCTTGAAAATGTGGCCTCAAATTGTTTACCTGCTTGTCTTTCTGATGAATGCGCAAAAATCTGAATTCGAAAACTACCCGATCCGATCCTGTTACTATCCAATCCAAATCTTAACTAACCGAACCGAATCCGATCCGAAAAAAATTTCACTTTCCGCACAGCTCTAAAAATAATATTTCATAAATTTTATTTTCTTGTCCGTCATATTGGAAAATAAGTTTATTAGTGTGTAATAGATAATTATTTCGAGCCAAATATTTTTCAAACGTAATTTTAAGAATTTTTTGTTCTGTAGTACAATTTACCAAATGGTTTCTCAGATTCAAGCAAGTAAAGTTTTCCTCTTGTCAATCTTACGAGACTAAAAATGAACTTCAATTGCCCCTAGCTCTATAACTGTAGTTTTAGAAAAAAAGCCAAAAAATCAAAATGTCTTAAAATCATGCATACAATTCAAAATTAACGTAACTGGGTACGGGGTTCATAACACCTTTAAAATTTCAAGTTGGCCGCCTTTATGAAAAAAACAGTGGATAAAATAACAATTTATAACAAGCTAATAACAGTTAAATAACGCTAAATATTCTAATATAATTGGAAATAATTGTTTTTACTATAGGAATTTTTTAACACGTAGGCACTGTTTGGTTTTCATAAAAATAGAAATATATATCTTACAGCCAATAGTTAACACCATTGACTATACAGCATGGAAAAAAGTCTGGAAACGATGTAATATCTTTTAAAGTATTTAAGTTATAAAACAAAAACTTTGCTAATTGATTTTGAGTGACAAAGTCTGCTTAATAAAGTATAGGTCAATATGTACATCAAATTAAAGGTCACTAAGAATAGAGAACAATGCCGTAAACCCGACCTTAAAAGGATGACAGTGTCAAAAATGGCATGCAATTTTGTCTAAATTATGTTTTTTACATTTGTATAAAAAACTAAAATGTTTATACATGCAGGATTATTTCTCAAAAATAAACATCTATTGACTAAAATATTAAAGCAATACTAAAGCTTTAAGAAGAAAACTAAAAAAATAAAATAATTTTAATAAATATAATAATTGTAATAAGTCACCTTATGCATTTTATTGATCGTTAAAGTTTATAAAATCAAAATAAGTTTGTTTAATGATTTAATTTTAATTTTAATTCATTTACAGAATTAAATTAAAAGGTTCTTATATTTTTAATATTCAGTTATTAATGAAAAAGTATTTATGTTTTTCTGTTAATTCTCATTTTAATGTTTGTTTCTTCTAGCCCCTGCCTAAGGGACGAGGAAGCCAACAGGGCAAGAAAAATCAAAACCCTAAAGTCATCCACATGAGTCTTTCACTGCATGAAGATGTTAAACTCAAGACTGCGGAGAATGCATGGAAACCCCATAGGCTTGAGACTGACGCCGGCAAAAATGAGGAGCAGAAGGAGACTGAGGTATTTGAACTTCATCCAGTTTTCTCAATCATAACAGTGACTAAATTATATTAGTAAATGGAACCCTCAAGATGTATCTACTGACAAATAAATAATGATGACAACTAATCCACCAGACACAAATGATGAAATCAAATGGAATTCCTCGTTACTGAATTTGTTTGTCAGTATTTTTCATAAGTTTATCATCACACATCAATTATTACTATTCAGACTTGTTGTTTTATTAGTGACCAGATTTTTAAGTTGAACACCCTCTGTCTGTTCAAATATTTTATTGCAAATTTTTCTCTCATTTCGCTTACAATGATTAGGAAATTATGTCTGGAATACATCAAAAACATGTATGCCTCTGCAAGTACATGTATAGACAAAACTAGTAAATGTATGTCATATTAAAGAATTACATAGACAAACATTTTAACAATGTGGTTTAGTTGGAAGTAACACGTTACCTCAAAAAAGATACACATCAATAATATATATTTTATATCTTTTTTAAACTATTAGATCTAGGTTTTTAAACTCTAAAATTAGTATTAATAGTTTATGGAGTAGGACTATTCCGGAGGAGGAAATATTTTCTACTTTGATACGTTCAAGGCTGTTGTTTTTCCAAAATTCTTAACCTTAAGTGGGGTAGGGCTTAACTTGATCTTCATTAGTTATGTAAGAAAGATTAGATGGACTGATCTGAATTCACTGATTAGTCCAATATCAGTACCAATATCAGTCTGGGAAATTATGGTAAAAATTCGGCGATTCTCTATTATATTTATTTCATCTTAATATAGTCAGTTTAATAGAGAAATCTCAACTTCATTGAAAAATTAGAATCTTTATTTCTAATGCGGTTTCATTTTTTAAAGCTGTAAAGTTCACAAGTCAAAGCCTAAAACTGTTTTACAATATATTTATAAAAGACAATGAGCTCTGTAATTTTATTTGCAGAAACTATACAAAGAAGTACGAGGAATCCTTAACAAGCTAACTCCACAGAAGTTTGAAACGCTTATGAAGAAGTTTATGCAACTTCCTATCAACTCTGAGGAGAGGCTTATAGGAGTTATTAATTTAATTTTTGATAAGGTAAGTCATAATTTTTTTTTTAAATTTGATTTATTGTGTAATAATTCATGATTATTAAGAAACCATTCAACTCAGTATTTATGTTTGAAATATTTTACAGCAAACAAAACTAAAAAGTTTCATTTTATATATATATATATATATATATATATATATATATATATATATATATATATATATATATATATATATATACACACACACACACTTGACTAATAGGGGCAAAAGTCCATAACCATAAAATTAAAATTATTTGTACTTCACTTCAAAACTTCCCAGTAGATTTGATTTTGACTGATAATACTTTCTGTTTGAATATTTTAACAGTGTATTTGTTTGCATACACCACTATAAAACACTCTTCACCACCATTAAAAACTCACATTATAAATGCTTAATTTTTGTATTGATTAAAATTCACTTGTAAGGACTACTGTATCTATTACGATAAATGTTAAAATGAAACATTAGTACCCTTTGAATTTCATTTTTATTACACTAAAAATGAAAATTTTATTGCATTAGTAAATGCTGTTTTATTTTAACATTTATCGTAATGCTTAATTTTGTATGTATTGTTAAATTTCAATGAGGAAAAACGTGGTGGATTGCAGCCCCCCTTTCTTGGCTATAGTCCGGTTCAACAGCGGTGGCGGCTGAGGGATTAGGACGGCCGGGGAGGCCTCCCTTCTTCTCACCAACCCTCGGTCGGCTGCTTCGGGTCTAGGCCATGAGTCATCCACTGGGCAAGAGGTGCGATTAGTACAACCTTCATTACTACACAATATATTGTCATCTAAATGTCATTTTTGAAACCTTCATACAATTACAAGAAAATCAAGCCCAAGATCGATGTTAATACGGCGGTTGTACCTATTTTATCTCTTAATTTAATTTTGAACCTGGAATACTCAATGTTATCGTACTAACATCATTCTTGGGCTTGATTTTCTTGTAATTTTATAAAGGTTTCAAAATATGGCATTTAGATGACAATATATTGCGAAGTAACAAAAGTTGTACTAATCGCACCTCTTGCCCAGTGGGTGACTCATGGCCTAGAGCCCGGAGCGGCCGACCGAGGGTTGGTGAGAAGAAGGAAGGCCTCCCCGGCCGTCCTAATCCCTCAGCCGCCACCGCTGTTGAACCGGACTATAATACACTTTAAATAGTGTTTATCATACCCATCATGTTGTCTTGTTTGTATTTGAATATTCTAAAAAACTCATAATTATTCTATTGCTCATGTCAGATATTTTTTTACTCAGCACCTCAGATCTTCACACATTTTTCAGCTCTCCTAATCAAAACTATGTGTTTACAGTGAATAAAGTAGCCTTTTTATCTTCACTCAGTGTGATAATTTCACCCGTTAAGAAAATTATAAAAAAAGCTTTAATACTAGCAAAGTAGGCGTTTCTCAAACCAAATTGCGCCTCTATCACGATCCTAATGCTGTTATGATTTGCATATATACTCAGTTAGCAAACCAGTCAATTTTATATATTTTTTCTTTTTAAATGACAAAGTAAAAATCTGAGGTCAATTATAATATTTAATAAGGTTAGTAATGCTCCAAGTGGATTTTTACTCGTTCAACGCAACAAATCTTGTTATCATACTATATCACCATAAGGTGATTATCATTAGATTATCTCCACTCATTCTGATCATCTGGCTCTTGTTTTAAATTCAAAACACATGTTCTAATGTACACAAAGCAGACTTTATTTCAATATCCATGTTATTCTTATGAAAGACGAGATGCATATCGAGTATTCAAATTTCCTAGTACAGTACACTCTCGTTCATCGGACTCGGCGACATCAGAACTCCGCTTCATCGGAACTGAAAATCTGGATATTATTAATTTTTTTTTCTTACGAAATAAATAATTTTTCCGTTTTAGCACCTTCAGTTTCCATTCATTCTATCCGCACAACAGTGAAGTATCGAATTTTGCATCAAAAGTCATCAGGCGTTTTCCATAATATGTACCCATCGATGTGATTTACGAGGCCGTGGAGTATTCGCACAAAAATAGAAAGAGGAAGGGGGCAGGAAGTGAACATCCGCGTCGACCGCTTCCCATTCCCAAACTGTTATTCAGTCCGTCGCTACTGCACCTGTGTTACGTGGAAGTCAGTTGACTGCTGGAATATGAATATGGAATATGAGAATAAAGATTTTGGATCTTTATTTCCTGCGTTGTTTTTATTCCTATAGGTTCATTGTTACCATGTTCAAAGTTTGAGTGCCTTATTTTCATAAAATCTCTTGTGTTATCTGAAAAACAAGAGTGAATACAATCACGATAGGTCAACGTACAGGCGGAAATGATGACTCACGACGGATTCCGCTTCATCGGAATTTTTTGACATCCGAACAGGCCGTCCGCCACATTAGTTCCGATGAACAAGAGTGTACTGTATTCAAATTTCATGATATGGTAAAATTTAGTCAGTTGTTACATTTTGAAATGTTTCATAGTAAAAATAAGTATCGGAGGAACCGAATATTTCTCTGTAAACTTCTTCAACGTATTAGACGAGCTCGTTCGCTTTGCTCGCTTGCCTGCCCAGATGGTTCTGTTCTTTGGTTTAAATTGAATGAACCACTTGTTGAACATGTTATCTTATATCAACAGTTATCAGCTGATTTTGGTTAATTTAGTAGCTACCTTGAAATGTCTATAACGATAAGACGGAAACTTAGAAACCCCTGTAGTACTTTGGTTGTAGGGCTGAAACTGTATTTTTCCAAGTCATTTGACCAGCTCCAATCGATCCTGTTGTTCAAAAACCACATATGAAATCCAAATATTATAAAACTCCTTGGACTGAAACAAGAGTTTCCCTGTACAAACAGTGCTTGTTTTAGAGTTAAAGATTTACTTTATGCGTTATCTTATAATAAATTATCAAATTGTTACAGGCTGTGGATGAACCAAACTTTTCTAAAGCATATGCCAACATGTGCAAAATCTGCTCTAAAATGGAAGTTTCCAAAATTGAAAACGGCCAAGAGCAGAAAGTAAACTTCCGTAAAATCCTTATTACAAGGTGCCAGACTGAGTTCGAGAGCAACAAATCATCAGAACTTGATGCTGCTAAGTGGTTAGAAGAAATTAAGAACACTACAGATCCTGTAAGTAACTTGTATATTCTTATAGTTTTTTTCATATAAAGCCTTTGAATTTTGTGCTTTTAACCTCAGCAAATTTACTGCTAATAAAACAATATTGCGGCACAAAATTGAACTAGGATTTTGTAATTATTAAGTATTTTAAATAATTATAATAAACTACTTGAAATGCAATGGTAGCCAATTGATCACCTGAGGTGACGTTTAGATTTATTTACATTTCAACACCTTAGCCAATATTTTCGCAACAAAAGAGTTTCACAAATGAATAATTTCTTAAAAATTAATTAAACAATTTGGTTAACAATATTTTAGTGCATCAATAATCTCATAAAAGTTCAAAGGTAATAACAAACACATAAATATTAATAACAGTTATAACAAAAAGACAATAATAGTAATAATAAATAGAGAAAACAATAATAACAACAATGAGGTTACATTGAAAAGTTCACAATAATAAGTTACGATGATGTTAGATGAGACCTTAATCCCACCTAGGATAAATGTAAGTAAGGAAAACCGTCGTATTCCATTGCATTACATGGGATGTGGTTTTCTTGAATCACTATTTTCAAATTGGTTTTGATCTAACATATAATTGTTTTCTATAAAAAATACTGTTGTATCTAAATACTTGTCTCAAAATTAGTACTGAAGTTTAATGGAAAATGTTATAAACTTAAAATAATATAATTAAACTAGTATGAAATCAGAATAGTCTATTTTTCTTTTTTCTTATATTTCGTTCAATGTGAATTATTAAACTCATTTTGTTTAACAGGAACATAAAAAGGAACTGCAGTTGCAATATGAAGAAAAAGAAAGGACGTTACGAAGAAAGTCTGTAGGAAACATTAGGTAACTTCTTTATAGACTGTTTTGGGTCAAGTGGCTTTTTATCAATCATAAAATATGCACTTTCTTGCTGGGGTTTCTTTTATAACAGAATAAAGATTCCCTATAACTCAAAGTGCAACAGAAAGTTGAAGAGCAAACGCCTTAGTTGGTTTGTTTTTAAACCAATACCTTTGATTGCTCTTGACAGATCTTTAAAATAGAACAAGCCTTCTTAAATATCCTTTATGGGACCAGACCCAGTGCGGAATAAACAAAAAATTGGTTCAAACTAATAATATCAGAGATAATTACTAAAAACAAATGTACAATTTAAAAAGGCGTTCATCTCGTTTTGAGTGAGATGGTGAAGTTAGTTTAAGCCTTATACTGTGTTAAGGTAATCCAGCACTCCCTATCTCCGCCATGTTAAATAAGGTGTCTTTAGGTACACATAACTTACACAAATACTGTGATATCAATCTGAAATTTTTTCTATTTGTTTTAGTGACCTTTCACAACAATAATAAGAAGTGGTTTTATTGTATATAAAAAAATTTAATTTTTATACAGTTTTTAAAGTTATATATATTTTTTATGAAATTTTATACATAATAGAAGCTGTAAAATTAAAACCATAAGAGATCATTCGATTCTGATTCGTACTATTGCTTAGCAACCTGCCATGGTCATTTGTACCAATTTTTGTGAAGATCTATTAAAAAATAAAGGGAATAATCGTACCGAAGTATCAAAAATTAAGTTTTTCGGAAAACGGCAAAACAACTAAAACCTATAAATTAGCCTTTTTAAGGCCAAGGACGAAAGATTCATCGTCCTGAGATAGCTTTTAAGCATTCAGCATTAACCCGACAATTAAGGCCGAAGATTGCTTTCATCGTTTCTGAGATAGCATTTGTAGCGCGGCATCGTAGTTCCAGTTTCTCTCCTGCAGCGCTAGCGGCTCAACAAGACAATTGGAGCGCCTCGACCACCAGCCTCGGTGGATCAGTTGGTTAAGGCGTTACCTTTCTGGCCAGAAGGTAGCGCCTGGGGCGGGTTCGAATCCCGCCCGGTTCACCGAGGGGGGAGTTGGTGTCAGTGCACAAATGCATATGATATCGGCGTCCTCGGGATAGGCTCCTGGCACAAGCTGCCAGGAACCCTGAAAGCTCCGGTGAGGCAAGCCTATGCTTTTAAAATATAGGGAGGACCTGATATTGTATGTATTTGTGCACTGACACCAACACCCGTTTTGCTATTTTAGAACGTCAATTTAAAGCCTAGCCTTACGGCGTTTTTAGTGTTAATATTTTTACTCAGTTTATTTTCCTTGAAATGATGGTGCATATATTTAGTAAAATGAGTCTAAGTAATATAAAAAATAATTTTACATAACAGTGTTTAGTATGTATGAATTCAGCATAAAATGGAGAATACAAAAACATAAAAAAACAAAAAAAGTTTTTTTTTTAATTTTTGGGTGCTGTCTTACCTTAAGTTGGTTTCCAAAGTATCATATTTCACTACAATTGGTGAAAACATATACTTCTGGGTATTGTTATAGCTTGATTAACCCAAGAAGGATGGTCGAGAGGGCTTCTACTGATATGTTTAATCACTTGAGTGATTACAAGAAATAAACTACTGTCTGTAATTTTGTCCCATTGACTAATTATAAATATCGTCGCTTAAGAAACAACACTGCTTATGAGACAAGATTTCAATTTTTAGGAAAGCCAAAAAACTCGCGAGGGATATAGGCGGTATTGTACTACATGAAGAGTATGATTTAACTCTGCCTATCTCCAACTAACACTTTAAGCTATTAATTTGACTCTTAAAATGTTTGTCTTATAACCAAGACAATGATCTTTAACAAATCAATGGAAATCAATCAAAACGGTATAGGTACTTGTTTATTAAGAGCATAGTACGTCACTGCTACTCGAGAATTGTAGATGACATTTCTAACATTTCGAGAGCGGCAATGACTATTTGCGCTCGTAATACACACAAGTTTTTTTTTTTTTTTTCTATTAATATAATTGCAACAGATTAAATGTTTTATTGCAGTATACAAAATGTTATTTAGATTATTTTTGATTAGTTTCTGTTGGAACACACTCTTAACTATCAAACATAACCTCAAACTAAGAAAGAATCAATTCCTAAACGAGAACAATGACAACAGCTGTCACATGGTTTGCAATAACAGCTGACTTTAAATTGCTGTTTGATTTAGCGTGCGGTAAAGAACATTGCCGAACAAAAACGGAAAAGAAATGGAAACTGGAAATGAACTGTTTTGAGTAGGGTTTACAGGTGATGCAATGCTTATTTCCATGCAGTGGTAGGAAAAATATAAGTTTCATCTTGTGCAGAATGACATCAGTCTCTTGTTGAATACCATGCTAGAACTGGTGGACATTGTTGTGTTTTTAAGTTATATTTTCTTAAGTGGTGGTGTTTTTTAAGTGACGATATGTAAAAAGTACAGTTGTAAATGTAGTAATTTTTTGTTTTAACTTCTAGTTTTGCAGGGTAAAATCACTTAAGATATAAACTTGGTTAAAATTTTAAATATTAGATTATATGAAGAAAAGAAGTATAATTTTTGTTATGATCAAGGAGTATAGTTGAGGTACATTGTGGGAGTGACTGACTCCTTTGGTGGTACTGCTAAGGAGTTGTACCTGTGATAAAATCAGTTAAATTTAATGATATTAAAAAAAAAATCTACTAAGGGTGGGTGAATACAGTAGAACCTCGATTATGTGGGGTAATCATGGGGAGGAAGTCTCGGATAACTGAAAACCAAGGCAAGCAGCTGAACGCCAACTAAGACCCACTCCCCGTTCCCCATCCATCTCCCCCCTGGCAAGGACAGGAAATTAATAAAAAGGCCACTAAATTTTATTTACGTATATGTGGAAAAGTTAAAACCAGTTGAAAAATAATAAAAAACTTAACTGTATTGGGTATAGTAAGAATCTACAGGGTTGCCACAGACATTAAAAGTCAGGAAAAGTCAGGAATAGTCAGGATTTTTGGGTTTTGGTCAGGAAAAGTCAGGAAAATGTTTGAAAAAATGCCAAAAGTCAGGAAAAAATAGGGAAATAGTGCCAAAAGTCAGGAAAATTTGCAGTGGCACAATCCGACCGTCTCAATTTTTGATCGCTCCCATAAATCAAAATTACTAATTAGTGGGTAAAATGTATTAATTTTATACATTAATTACCTATTAATAATGTAATTAAAATATATTTCTATTGTGTTTTCATTGTTATAATGTTAGTTTTTACATTATTATTGGAACACTTTATTTTATTTTTAGCCAATTTCTCTACAGGGAATATTAGCGAATTTACCTGTAGGGAATACGCTATTACGATAATACTCATGGTAAGACGTAAGGCCGTGACCATATTACTTTTTTGTTTTGAGGTCCATAAAAGCCAAAAACACCGTTTGTTCAAATTCATATATTTAAAAATATATCTATATATGTGTCTGTTTACACAATAAATTTTGAAAGAGACCTTTTATTTAGATGAAATTTGGTAATGTGTAAGATAGCGTTCTTCAGGCTAAGTTCAAAAACCAGGTTGATCGGATAGTCGGAACAGGGTTTTATGGGTTTTCAAAAAGGTCAAACTAGGGGGTTTTGGTATTTTTCACCCTAAAAATTTTAATTCATTAATTTTCAAAGAGACCATTCAAAAGAACTTAAAAAAAAATAAAAAATAATTTAGTATTTTGAATAATTTACTTAGCTTCACTGGTAACGGAGAAAATTGAAAAAAAAGTTTTCCATTTTATTTTTCATGGGAAATCTATAAAACCTGGTATGTTGCTTATTTTTTAACATTTCCCAATAAAAATCTCAATAGGCTTAATTAATGCTATTTGTAAATAAAAGTTTTTATTTTTAATTAATTAATTAACTAAACCATTGGAATTTCGCTGCGATGGGGGTATTTCGATAAAAATTAGAGCGATGGGCAACTATTAGGGATGTAGGAGATTGCATTAAAAAAATATTCCAAAGGAAATTTGCTAAAAACAAAAAAATGAGTCTTTATTTGTAAAACCCCGCGGTTCCTAAAAGTCAGGAAAAATCTCTCAGATTGGTCAGTAAAAGTCAGGAAAAGTCAGGAAAAAAGGCCTAAAAAATTCTGTGGCAACCCTGAATCTAACAAATCAATTAATTACTAATTAAAAGAATTTCAAACCATTTACTGCCCAAATCTGTTACTGAATAATAACAAAGCCAGAGTGATGCCGCTACGGTGACATATTAGCATTGCAATCAATCAATCAATCAAAATATCTTTATTGAGATTTACACAAATGTATAATACAACTCTTTATGCAAGGAGATAAAGTATATCTTAACATCTACAAAATACTATTTATTTCAGAACTATTTTAATTTAGCTACTATTCATCAATAGAATAGCACGCTTTCCCTACCAGATATTTTTCAATAATGTTTTGAATTTTGATATATTTTCTACATTTTTTATATCTTTAGGAATCATTCTTAAACATTTCATGCCAGCATAACAAGTTCTTTTGTAGTATAATTCTAGATTATGTTTGGAAATGGTAAATTCTTTTTTATTTCTTGTGTTATAGGGGTGCTCCCTCTCTTTCTTTATAAAATTTTCATTATTTTTTTTAAATATACATTATACATTAAAAAATCATGAACTGTTAAAGTATTGTTGATAAAGTTTTGTTTTACAGACTCATCATTTTTTCTCATGCAAGATTAATGCATGAAAATTGCAAAATTATTAGTCTTTGTTGACATTCTGTTAACTCATTGCGCACACATCGCATTTTGCCTAGTGGCCGATTATTCCCAATAACAACTGGGGCGACATCGACCGGAGGAGAGAGTGTTGTTGTCTTTTCCATCGCCCATTCTTCCTTCCTATTGTACTACCCCCCCCCCCCCCTCCCCCGGCCTACACTTTGCGTGCGAGTTTCTTCCTCTCGTTGTCCTCTGTTGTACTCCCCGCCCACCAAAGTTAGAGTGCAGTGGATGTGCAGTGTAGAGTGTGAATGGCTCTTTATCATGATTACGTGGTGTCCACTGTCCACGCGTGCTTACGTCATTGCATATCTTCGTTGCTTTAGAAAGCCGCGCAAGGAAAAATGCTTGGGCAACAGTTTCATTGACTGTTATTTTTACTCGTTGCATCTTCACTTTGTTCGTTGCCTTCCCCATCAAACTACAAATGCTCCATTATTGGTGATCAAATAATGAATTTTTGAAAAAAATAATCTAACTTATAGGCTACGGTACTTAAAAAATTTGTTGAGTTTTTAAATTTTCTTGTCCTTGGATTTGACCTATGTACTGGATTTGACTACTGTACTTGGTTTTCAATTGTCTTAAGAGTATTTTCTGATAATTGAAGCACGAGCGAGTTGCCTTTGTGCTGAAGGACTAATTTTTCAATGAACTGGTAAAATGTTTTTAAATGCTCACTGTGGTACTATTTTTATGTTCATGATATTATTTAATATCCTGTAATTTTGCATTCAATCCTTGAATTATGTAAGGGATCTTATATCATGAATTATATAAATATTTTAAGATTATTTATTTTGTTAGGTTTAATTTCTAGTTTTTGTTATGAGATATCATTAAAAATTAATATTGTTGTACTGTGCGACTACTTGACTCTGACACAATTTGAATGAAGTAAACCCTACCCTTGTATAATCTTATCAGGGAGTAGGAATACAAATGAGTTGTATTTTGTATACAATTTTTTCATCAGACAATTTGCACTGACAGCGGGTTTTTTCATTGTTTGAAAAAATTCTTCCTAATGTGCTATATTAACCTTGAAGCATTACCTTGAATTTTTATTGTTAGTAGATTCTCTTGGCCTGCTTCAAACATTATGCATGACTAAATACAATTTTAAAAATCAAACATATTTTGCATGTTATAGTTATATTTTTTAGTTATTTCTCTTATCTATTATATGTACTTAGTGGTTTTTAAGATATCAATAAGCATATTTTATGGAAAACGTTTAATTTGCTTTGGTTTTATGTGATTGCTTGTTACTGTAGAGTCCCGCAAATCCGGACTATTGTGGACCGAACGGTGTCCGGGTTACGAAAATTCCGGGTTAGTGGGAAACGAGTAAAAATAAGAAAGAGTACATATAGTTTACTTTTTTCGTGTGAAAACATTTATTTCTTGCATAGTACACCTCATCCACTAAAACAACCATTTTAAGAAAATTGAAAACTGTTTTATAAGCTTTGGCCGATGCCATGGCACATAGTGCACTCTGTACTGTTCTATCATTCTTTCTGAGTTATCCAGAATTCCAGTTTATCCAAGTCCGGGTTTGTGGGACTCTAATGTATTGCTCTCATACATGAGCTAAGGCCATAATGTTTTAAGCAATTTCAAGCACTCAAATGTTTCTTTCTAGTGAATGTTTATACAATTCTCTTATTATAATGTTCTTTTGCAGGTTTATAGGTGAATTATTTAAGCTGGGAATGTTGACACCAGCAATCATGTACAGATGTATAGAACATTTACTAAGTACTCCCGAAGAGGAGTCTCTAGAGTGCCTATGTAAATTATTAACTACCATTGGTAAGGATCTAGAAATGGGAACAGTACAGCAAAAACAACCACCTCCCGGTGTAAGTTGCAATACAAGTCATTTTCTGTATTGAATATTGATCCAATGTCTCATTTTCCAGCTTGAAGTATCTTAAAGCAGCAGTCATTGTTTACTTTTAGAGGTCTGCGGGTACCCGAAAATTCGGGTAACTCCAGGTATTAGCGTGAACCCGAGTGGTCGGGCGGGTTTGACACGTCTCGGTCTTTATTCGGACGGGCTTTTATTTTAAGCCGGGTCGGGCGGGTACCTAATGCCCGAATTAAATCGGGTTGTAAGTACCCGACAGGACATTAAAAGCCAACCCGGGTTTTTAAAACTATTTTACAGCCAAAATTTGTGAATTACAACGTTCACGGAATAAATGGGCATCGTTCCACACACTATTTTAGACTAGTGGTCATAACTGCCAGTCATTATTACTGAGGTGGATTTGGATGAACTAGAAATACCTTAGCTTACTATTCGAGACACTCGCACATGAAAATGTGGCTTCTGAAAGAAGCTAGCGGTCTCTGGTGCCTAGAAACGTAAGCAATTTTGTTTTGTTGATAATTTGGTACGCCATACTTCATGTTCAATTTAAAACAAATAACATTTTGATCATGAAAGATCGTATTTGACGTAGGAACATTTGTATTCCTTTAGTACAGTACTATTTTATGCCCAAAAAATAGTTTAAACAGCATTAAATCATTTGTTGCAAGCCTAGACACCAGTAGCGCTAGCATACTTTTCTCACTCTAACCTAAAGGAACTGCTCAGTGTCGTCGTCGTGACTGACTCACACTCTTAGACTGTGGCGTAGCCAATACCGTCACCAACTGTGCAAACCGAAATCAAGGTAGCAGTGGCATTGGTACTATCATTGACTTTACATACAAAGTCTTTGTTTGTAAAGTCAATGGTACTATTTACACGATAACCGGTAAATAGCAAGAGCAAAATCAAAAGTAAATAATCTCTACAGATTAGTGTTTACATTATTTTTACAATACAAAATTCATCAGTGTATATGTATTTACGAAATATAATCAATATAGTACTATTCGGTATAATTGGTTTTATTGCCGAATTATTTCTCATTCCATCTTGCAAATTGTCAAAACATTTAAGATTTCTTGAGAACCAATGAAAACAATTTCTTGGATAATGTAACAGTTGGATATCCATAGTCAATGGTTGGATACTTCATAGACAGATTTCTTCATTCTCTATGTAGTTTTATAGTAACGGTACTCCATGTTTGTTGTATGGTATGGCGCGATCCGTCGTCTGTATTGATGATTTGATAGATGGTTTTCCTCTCGTTCTTGTTTATTCAATTCACATTTGTGTTACTTGAGTGATGTTGAATTTTTTTCTGATATGAAAAATAAATATTAAAAAGCCACGGAATTGAGAGAATTCTAATGTCCGTGTATCCATTAACAGTCCTACTAGTGAAACCAAAGATTTGGGAAGTGTAAAATGTCGTGGATGGGCATTCATCTGCTATTTGGAATCACTCAAGCAAAGAAACAAATTTGCGGAAAGTAATCTAACAGAAATGAAATGCAATTACTTTAAGTCTGTTTTGAAAATAGGATATGGCAATATTGATTGAAAGGCCAAGTTTGAGTATAATCACATAATCTTTTCATAATAAAATAACTTTGTGTATTATTAGGCCTACAGAAAAATAGGCTAGCCTACAGTATGATAATTCGCATCTAGGGTATTTTGACAGTTATAAAAGTGGTTTTTGTTTAGTTTCAACAGTGTACAATATCATTTGTATATTTGTCATGTTTGTTGAAAAAGTTAACATTGGGTAAAGTAACTTAGGACTAAAGGAACCCTTAGCTTGATAGGTTATTGGCTCCGGGAGAATTTTTTAACTTTTTATACTAAAATAAAATACATTATAGTTTTTTAACTTTTGTTAGGCCTAGGCCAAACTTAGTAGGTGGAAGGTTTTTGCCTTGTATTTATTAATACTATACTTAAGCTTAGTAGGCACATCAACAATTATTTTAAAATGAAATAACTTAGGCCTAGACATTTATTTTACAAATAATAGCGAAGCCGACCCGAAGTTTTATTCAACTTACAATACCCGAGCCCGACCCGAGTTTTTTTTAACATACATAGGCTACCCGAACCCGACCCGAGATTTTTTTAACTCACACACCTGAACCCGAAACCGACCCGAATTTTTCTTTAACTTATAATGTTCAAACCCGACCCGACCCGAAAATTGATGTTAATCTACTACCCGACCCGAAACCGACCCGACTTGAAAAATCACTACCCGCAGACCTCTATTTACTTTCCTTAATTTTTATACATCTAATCTTTTATAATCAACTATTTCCAATTTAGACATCTTAATTTATCAGTGAAACTTTGGTCAAGCCAGAACGATGTAAATTAGTGTGATGTACAAAATTTTAAGATATTTCTCTCATTTTATCAATGATGACAGCAATCTCACATGAACAAACTATGTTTCAGTTTTTCTTTCAGCCAGAATGAAAAACTAAAGTAAGGTGGCAATCTATCAATCAACATCATCATTAAAATTTATTTCTGTGTTTAACACGTTGGCTACTGACGGTCGGAAATTCGGGTCGCCGGGAGTTCCCAGCAGACCGATCCTAGTACTCGATACTCTCACCACAGACCGAGTCATTGTGACAAACACTAACCCAGAGACCAAAAATTTTGTTTCGCTATTTTTATATTATTTGATGTGTAACATATATATTTGCTCATAAAAGTTGGGGAAAAAATATATTTCAGTACTCTTTTAGCATTTTTATTGCGTCACATATGTGTGACGTTGGTCTATAGTAATATTTTGTATTATGTTTGTTTGCTATAGACCGACTGTCTCATATATGTGTCATGAGTTGGATGACTGGGAAATAAATAAAAAATGGTTTTACTGTACTACACTAAAAAATACTAAAATATACAGGACAATGTGTCACGCAATAAAAGACGCCATCTGGAATGTGTAGTAAACAAACACTAATGACAAAATGTGAGCAGACAAGATGGTCAACTTTGAAAATTGTGAAAAAAAAAAATTGAGGTCGTACCCATAGACCAAGCGACACACATTTGTGTCACACATTCCTATAGACCGATAAACAGGTTTTAGATCGATTCAGTGGACCAAATGGGCGTGGCAAGTCATTTAACTGAACCGTGACTGCGTCCCATATGTGTGTCGTCGGTACACTGGATTTGACCTGAGCGTCCCATATATATGTCGTCGGTACACTGGAAACACCTTGAGCGTCACATATATGTGACGCTGGTCTATATTTAAGGTTCTCTTTTAACATTACGTCACATATGTGTGACGTTCGGTAGCCAACGTGTTAATTCATTTTTCAAATTAAACATAACTTACACTGAAACTGATAAAATATGATTGTTTTCTGATAATCACTATTTTCTGGGATACTAGGATATTATTTAGCTCAAAACACTTGAGGATAATTGAGGGTAAATTTGTGAAAAGTTTTCATTATCTAATACTGTTAAAGTTTCTCATAACTTTTTCTATCGCCAGCTCATATATTAAATTTGTTTGCAGATATTAAATCCATACTTCCAAAAGATGTCAGATTTAGCACAAAAGAGGGAGGGGTCGAAGGTGTCGTCAAGAGTGAGGTTCATGCTACAGGATGTGATAGAGCTGCGGCAGAACAAGTGGGTGCCGAGGAGGGAGGATAACAACCCCAAGACCATCGAACAAATCACCAAGGAAGCGGAACGCGAGTCCATGGAGATGACGATGGCTCTGCAACAGCAGCCTCCGCCGAGGATGAACCGGCAGAACGACCAGAGGGACGACAGGAAGCGAAACAACCGTGAGTGAAATCAATGATGCAACTTAATGCCACCAGAAGATGGCGTTAATTTTTCTGGTATCAGATTGTTGCATGTCTTTATCGTTTTTTTCTCAGTACAATTGTTAAATTTAAATCACTTTAAACCTCTAAAACAAATTAAAATCATGTTTTATTTCAAATTTATAAATTATTTATAAAAGTGAATTATTTCTGTAAAAAACTTATTTATTTTCATGTTGTGTTTAAGTCTTTGGAACTCAACCTTAGAATTAACAATTAATTCTTTAGTGTTGAATTTTCGCTATATGGCAAAATATTAAAATGCAAAACAATTCCTAGATCTTGTGAGTTAGCTAACGCTTGTGAGTTAGCGTTGTTAACTCACATAGTTGAATTAATTTGTCGTTAAACACTAAAAAGAAAAAAAACCTATGTATTCTTAAGTTTTGACTGCTATCAACCAGAACAAAAAATTCATGGCAGAAAGGAACATGACCCCAAAAATTAGAATTGGCTTATTCAGCTCCAAAAATCTGTTTTTGGAGTAAAGTATTCCTTCTCTTGTAAAAGTAAAATTTGTTTTTTTCACCTTTTTTTATTGGTTCATAGGTTACTTTAAAGCATATATACACGCTATATTTTTCTATTTTTGTAACAGCAGACCTTTTTTTATAAAAAATGTTAAATTAATAATTCCTCAGATATCAATTTTTTTTAAAGGAACAAACCAAATATTAATTTTTTTTAGAATGGCTGTTGCTAAAATAATTTACATTGTGCAGGTGGTGGCAACAACCAAAGTGACAATGACGGCTGGGTGAATGTCACCCCCTCCTCCAGGTACCATTCCAAAGCTCCTGCGTTTGAGGCATCCAAAATGCAGAACATGGTAGTCAAGGTATGTATAGAATGTAGTACAGTAATGTTTAATATACTTTTTTTTATTTACAGTAAGTATTGAAATTGAATTATTTAGAGAATAATCTACATTTATAATAAGTAAGTCTTATCTTAACTTTCCTACTATTATTTATTCTTACAAATGTAAATGGACTTGTTTGTTTGCCAGAATGAGATGGACCTGAACTCACTGAGCTTGGGTGGTAGGTCACAGTTCATGTTCCATACAACTTCAAAAAGTATGGAAAACAAGTCAGGGCCTGTGTTTACTTCTGCTAATGTCTACTCTGCTTTGCAACAAGAAAAGAAACCCCCTCCACAGCCAAGCATGAAGTGAGTAAAACTTCATAAGTTCACTCTATTTTTCCCTTTTGTTTACATATTTAATTTACTGATTTGTGTAGAGTTGTAAATGTGTTTGTTTGACTAACTTTCTTCCATACTAATAGGCATTATAATGAATCGATTCACCGTCAATGTTTTATTTCAGTGTTTTTCATGATGTGTTCGTGTTATTTTCTTGGTATACCATATACATATGTATCTGTGTGTTGCTCTCGACGATAACTTTTCGTTCGCAAATGTTTTAACCTCAGGATAGTACTGAAGATGCCCCTATGAAAAAAGGTGTCCACAAGGATCAATTTTTTGGATTGCATTGATGGTGAGTGATTCATTATATTTGCAATTCCATTTTGCATAAAAATTATCATAAAAGACATTATTTATAACTTTAAAGGAAGAGGAATTTGAGGAAGGTAGCATTAATTGGGATTAAAAATTGTGAGACTAGTAAATTGCACCAAAATTGTCCGATGGATATTGTAACAACTGTGTCCTTTCTTAACCTCCTTGCCTTGGGATGTTGTGATTTGTGGTTATGTTTACCTTGTGTAATACAGTATACTACAAATAGCTACAGCTATGGCAACAGTGCACCATGTAGACCATGTAGGAAAAGGGTGTGTTCATATGAATGTTTCTAGTATCCCTGCCGGCAATTGGGACATTACCTTGGAACTACAGCTGACAATTAACGCTTAGGCTGCGGCCACACGAGCATTTTTTACTCACAAACGCAGTGTGAAAACACGCCAGAAATATGAGTAGCATTAAATTTAATGGGGTATGCCACACAACGTGTGTTTTCCCGCCGTCGCTCGTATAATTATAATTTAACTATAAATTCAAGCAGCGTTAAAATAAGCTAGATTTTACGGCGTGAAAAAATGCTTGTGTGGCTTTGCATTTACTCTTATGGAATTAATGGGTACTTTTTTGCATTAACTCAATTTCTTTTAAATAAAACAATTTTAATATAAGCAAAACATACATTGTTAACAACCATAAAAAATGCTGATTAAAACCATTTGAGTTTCATAGACCTTAAAAAATACTTTATTTTGCCTCAATGAAATAACTATTCCTTGCTTAGAAACCCGCTTATGCGAACTGTCTCCTTTTAAAACAATATACCTAATTTACAGTAAATGGATTGTGCATTAAATCAAAAAGTGCATTTAGTTAAAATTGTAAATTCAATGAATGAATTAATGTTTAAAGAGTTTTGAGCACTTTGAAAACTCTTTTCTTTTCTTGATCAACTCTTTTAGTAACAGCGTATTGTACAATATGCACTGACAGTATGACACAAACAGTATCACTTTAATTAATTGATATTAAGTTCACGTTCCAACTAATACAAATCTTAAAGTCATGTTATAACTAAATAGTGTCCTACGTACATGAAGTTAACTAGACAAAAAAAAATTGTTTATGAGGAAGAAAGTTTCTTGAATGAAAGAGAAGTCTTTGAGCTAAACCTATAATGGATTTGTGTTTTTTTAGTCAAGGAAGGATAGTAGGTTTGGAGGCAACACAAAAATATGTTTCATTGTCTCCTTTAGCCTACTCTCATTAAGCCCGCTTTTGATCCTTTCCATCCTTAAAAATTGCAACAATGACATAATGTGATGAAATTTTTATAGAAAACTAAATTTCCTACAAAAGCACATCGAGTACTTGTAGAAAAATGCTCTTTGTATTTTATAAATGACAATTTTGCATGATTTGTTTCAGCAGCAGGAGATTAACACCTACACCTTCAATAGAGAAAGACAAGGAGCGCCAGAGGATGATCCAGGGAGCTCTTGAGAGTAAGTCAGCCCCACTCCAATCTTTTGATTTGTTGTACAGTTTGTTTCTTTTGAAACGCAACCCACAACATAATACCAATCTATGGTACATTTCATTGTTGTTAACATTTATTATTACTATTAAAAGGGTTTCCTTGTTATTTAGTTTGGTATCTAAATGGATGGTGAAAATAATAGTAATAAGTGGAATAACTTGAGTCACTTTGCAACAGGACGTTGCATAAATGTTAATGATGGGATGCTTAAATAATAAAATAAAACTCAATGAAATATCATTCAAAACCTTCAAATGGTGCATAAATTTTAATTACAATAAAATCTATTATTTTTATATTTAATTTTTTTTAAATTGTGATTTGCGTTTTAAAAATATCACCCTGTACTTAAAATGCTAAGTGAAAAAATAAGTAAAAACTCCAATGTAAAATCTTCTTACTACTCTAGAATTTCATGAAGTCATCGAATAAGCAAATGTTTTTACTAGGTAGTAATAATTACTAAGGCGTTACTTGAAGAATAGATTGTATTTACTACACTGTAGTATATGTTTAGTTTTGGTTATCTTTCCAATTTTGACAGTAATCACTCACTGCTGAAGTAAAAGTTAATAGAACTGATGGTTTGAGGTCACCTTCCTGTGATTATTGTTCGTTTTTGCCTTCTCTATTTATAAATTTAATCCACAAGCTCTATTACTTCATAAAAGTATAAATCTTAATTAAAATCTTATATTATAAAATTACCTGCGTTCTATAACTCTTTCAGTTGCCTTGTTATATATGAGCATGTATACCTTGTTAAAGGTGATGGCCGCAACTCTAGAGGCAGCAGCATGCAGCGAGAGAGGCCTGCACCAATGTCATCCCAACCAGCCTCTCGTGAGAGCTCGATACCACGTCAACCAGACAACAAAGAGACTGAGAGGCGGGACAAACGGGATGACAAGGCAGATGAGACGTCGCGCCGTGCTGCTGAAGAGAAGCTGGAGAGACAGACAAACACCATCTTTGATGAATATCTTGCTGGCCTATCATCAGTTGAGGTAGGTTTCAACTTTGTCGCTTACAAGTCAACAATGTATTCAATTAGGTCAGTGCGGGGAGACAATAATATTTGTCTCCCCCTTTAATACAAAATTTTTTATCACACTTGTTTCACAAGTATTCATTGTTATTATACATACTACATGTTTTTATAACATTTAGAAAGTTGAACACCGAAGTTTTATTAAGCAATTCAATGATTATTTTTTGTGAAAGTAGTGGATTGATAGTTGAATGAAAATATAACTTAAATGAGAATTGCTTACATAAAATTTGAAAGAATTTACTGTTGCTGATGATAAAATAAAAAATTTTCATGTTTGCATTTTTAAAATAGTTTTTCAACTCAGAATATTTTCCATTTAATATTTTGCTTAAAAATATCTTTGGATTCTATAATATTCCAGATAATTTAATTTTTCTATTGAGCATACAATTTAATTGTATTTTGAAAAGGGTGGAGGTTACTTAACCTTGGTGTAGTTTGGAGTGTTCTAGAATGTGTTGAAAATATCTACCATTGATGACTATAACACCTGCTGCCTAGTCCATTTTAAAGTATATACCTTTAACTTATTCTAAATAATAGTGTTTAACTTTTCAATGTAATAAGGATATGGTACTTTTATATAGCCATTTTCCCATTGGTTTTAGCGAATTTCCCACAGGGAATAAGCTATACCGTAGGTCTCATGGTAAGACCTAAGCCTGGAACCATGTTACTTTTTCATTTTTAGGTGTCCAGAGACCAAAAATAATAGTCACTAAAATTTTTGTATATATATATATGTATATGTATATATATATATATATGTATATATATGTATACAATGTATATGTGTCCCTAGACACGATAACTCTCGTAAAAATGGTCCGATCGACCCCAAATTTGGTAGAGATGTGTAATCCTATGTTTATTTGGATGAGTTCGTAAACCAAACATATCGACCCACCGGAAGGGGTAGTTTTGGGGGTTTTGTACCCCAAAAATGGGTTTTTTTTGCATTTTTCATATGTAAATTTTAAAAATTTTTAATTTTTATTTTGACCATTGGATTTAGCTCAAAAAAACACACACAATTTAGTATCTTGAAGCTTTGCTCTGTCTCCATTGGTTACCGTGATATTACACGGTAAGTCTAAAGACAGTACATTGTATTTTGAGGCTCCAATGTTAATCTTATGGAGAATAAGGATGTGTTAATATTTCACTTGTTAACCAATATTTTTGGATGGAACTTGGTAATTCAGCTTCATTTAGTTGAGATCAATCCATTTATAAAAAAATCTTGGTTTTTATGCTTATCGTGGCAGCAAACCTGCATACTCTTTTCTCATGTTAATCATATGGAGAATAGGCAAACTCCTTTAGAAATAGACAGATATTGATGAAACTTAGTATATGGCTTCATATGGTCGAACTATTTTTTTATGCTAAAAACCTACTTTTAGTGTTCCCCATGGCAGCATACCTGCATACTCTTTCCCTATATATTTATCATAAGGAGAATATACATTTATTTTCCTATTTATGGGCATGTGATGATATTTGGTTTACAGGTTTATCTTGCCAAAATTAATATTACTAATTTGGAAATTCGCTGAGTACGCAGGTCTGCTGCGACGGGGGGTATTTTAAGATTTGGAAAGGAAAGCAGCATACCTGATGTTGAACTGTGAGACTGATATTAAAAATTGGCTGTAATTACTAGGTGCTGATTTTTACAGAGTTAAACTTCCTGAACCATTTGTAAACCAATGATTGATAGGCATTTAATTTCATTTTCAGGATGTTAAACAAGACGTTGAAACTATTTTCGATGAAGGCAAGATAGGCAGCTTCATCAGCAGAGGTTTAGAACTTGCTCTGGAGAAGAAAGCCGGAGCCCAGAAGAGGATTGGAGAGCTCTTTACTGCCCTTATGGACTACAGCGTCTTCTCAACTGATGTCTTTGTTGATCAGTAAGTTTGCAATGACCAAGGTGGACTAACACCAATCATTTTATCTGCAAAATGAGTTTTGATGTGCAAATTTTAAAACCTCATTAGTAAAGAAAATATCAGTAAAATTGTTTCCTTATATGTCTTATAAAATTTTTTCATGGGATTTTTTTTACATGTACAGTCAACTTTCGATTATCCGGGGTAATGACTGGTTGAAGGGTCCCGGATAACCCAAAAACAAAGAGTTCAATAAATTAAGTAAAACACGAAATAAACAAATAAGTTTTAATTAAGAGTCCGCGGGTTTCTAGTTTTTATTATTTGTTATTGACCAAACCTAATAAACAGATCTAGTTGAGTGAACACAATAAAAGGGTCCAACGTGGACAAAAAACCAAGGCGAATCAGAGCGATAATTACAGACAGAACTGGAAACTAAATAGGACCTTTCTTGGTTTCTATTTTTAGCTCATCCCGGAGGGCGACCAGTTGTTTATTACCTAGCAGTCAAGGTCATACACGCCATTGCGTCCCATCCCCATCCCAACACGCCATCGCTCTGACTCGCTCCTCCCTGACCACATGACTACGATCACAATTACGCCACCGAATAATTTACAAATTATCTTCCGTGTTTCATTGCTTTTTCCATTGATAAATCAAATAATAATTGGTAAAGATATTTCTTCTTAAGTAATTTCAACATTATAAGATTGATAAATGATGGTATTGTTGTCAAAACTGAGAAAATAAATGAAATTGAAATTGGCGTTTTGTGCCTCGGTTAATCCGCAACCCGGTAAACCCGCCCCCGGATAATCGGGAGTTGACTGTACACACTTTCTGAAAAATCAAGGAATTTTTTTTAAAAATCAGTTAAAAAATGATAAAAAAGCAGAGGTAATTGCAAAGTCCTTAATCATGCAGATTAGTATTGCACAACAATCTAAAATTACTTAATAAAGTATTTAAATCCTGTATAAGTATAAAATTTAATTATTTTCACATTCGTGCTCCTACATTATTTATATTTCATTTTGTTACTCATTTAAGTTATTTTTTATTATAATTGCAGTAGATAAGTTTGTATTACTGTAGTTTAAATTTGTACAAAAGCTCCTGACCCTTTGACTGCCAAAAAGTAAATACCACATTGCAAGCCATTCTAGTACCATGGCACGTTTGGTTGTTTACATTAGTTTGGTTTTCTTGCCAGACTAAGTCCACACGGTCCATTCACCCCAGTCCTACAATGCCCTAGAACAGTTTGGGGGCTTTGACTCCCTTTGGACACAAACTATTGTCATGCTGTTAGTTTAGAGGGTTTAACACCGTTTCTGGTACTTTTTTGTACCAGGGCTCTTACATAATGTACTTACCATCTCCTACATAATTACAGTACAGTAAAACTTCTTCTGATCTGTCACGTCCGGGACTTCAAACATGCTGGATTACAAAATATTCCGGATTTAAGGATGAATAATAGGTTAATATGAACGGAAGAAAAAAATAACATAAAAATATGTAGGATTTCAAAGAAAAAGCAATTGGCTTTAACATTTTTTTCAGGACAAAGATAGGACACAACTAACTCACCTTCAAAAGAATTGATAAGCTTGACAGAAACACACACAAAAAACTCTAAAAAGTCTGTTTTATTTTGACTATCCGTGTAGTCTGTTGTAAACACAGAGAGAAATGGCAGTTACACAGTAATAGTTTTTTTATTCTCTCTCCAGCCAGTGTTGCCAGCTTAGCAATTCCTTCCACAAAATCCATAATATTACAAACTAGCACAATACTATAAAAAAATAAATACTTTAAGAAAAACATGTTGTAACCATCTTAAAAACTTCGATCACTTTGATTAAATTTTGTTTTGTTTGCTGTGTTGGAATGTAGGGTGAGAGGTGGATTACAGCTATAGTAAGATGCACGAAAATAGTCCGATGGAAATTTTAACAGCTGTGTCCCCCCTCACCCCCTCTTGCCCTGCAATGTTGTCATTTGTGTTTATGTTTACCATGTATAACACAGTATGAAAATGTGTTTTGAATAAATCTGGCAACAATGCATCGACCCTCATCGGACTATTTTCGTGAATCCTACTATAGTTCCACCTAAGCTGGCACTTGGTTCTTGATAGAACAATACCGCTATCAATATAGGTGAAAAACATTGTCTGAAGTCATGCTGGTCGCATAAACTATCCTCACGGCCGGCGTGAAGGCACTGGAATAGAATATGCAAGCTGCCTTTAACTTTATCATTTTTTATATAAAATACTGATGAAATTTCCCGTCAATCTCACATAAAATGTTACGCACTATTTTATTTGCTAGCAACAAAGATCACATTCTTGATACAACATTCGTTGTCCATTATCGTTATTTAGTTGAACAGTTCAATTAATAATACGTTCTCGGTCACATTTTATACTAATGAAAATAGAAACAAATAAAAATACTGAATAGAACGGTAGGGTCATCATAATAAAATGATAAAATTTGTATTGAATGAATATGTAAAAAATATAGACGTAGTATTTCCAGAGGATGTCTAAAAATCCTTCAAGTCTTTAAAACCGTTCAGTTGAAATCCTGTATCTATTGTTGATGTTGATGTTAAAGGAAATGTTACTAAAATGTTTTAGATAATGAACCATTCTATGAAGTTAAAATATAAAGTATTTGTAAAATGAAATATCCTCTGTTCAACTAACACCATTTACAAAGTTTGATATCTTTGGGGTTCATTTAAAACTTAAAGTTTATTCCAATATAATTAAAGTTTAAGAGCTATAATTTACATACACTATTAGGACTTGAATTGAGAAAAACAATGATACCACTCTACAGGTTTTAAGCCAAAATATGTGAGTGCTATTAGTTATGTTAGCGCTAGTTAGTTAGCGCTATAGTCGCGAGAGCGGGAGAGTTGGGAGTATACAGGCCCGAAGTTCTCGTAGGCCCCGCGCCTACCCCATGAGTCAGTAGAGGAGTGTTCCCAGAAAGGTCTTTACCTAACTTCCACCCACCCTTACGCGCCACGCCGTGCCAGGCCAAGTGCCAACTTAGCTGACACTAGCTATATCTGAGGTTGAGGTTGGGAGGATTTCTTGATTCAGTAATGTTTTCCCCAGTAATGGATTTTAAATCAATTGTACTAGATTTTCTTAGCATTTATTCTTGAAATTATTTTTATCGCTGAACTAAGTTATTTGCAAATTTTGTTGAAAATCTTTCGATTCATTTTAGAAATTAGCGAATGTACATTCACTAAAACCGTTCTCATATTAGAGCACATATGGATAAGATGATTTATGAATTCTTCTAAAGGGTAAGCACGAATAATATATTATTTATTTTTTCCAGACTAAGTGCAATTTATGAGGTCAGCGAGGATATTGCTATTGATGTTCCCAAAGTCTGGGAGCTACAAGCACAGGTTATAGGTAAGTTAATATATATTTATAGCAGCTTATAGACGGGGAAAGTAGAGACAGCAAGTTGTTAGCTGCATGTACTGTCCATTACGTCACTTGCCATCTATTTTCCTATACATGGTAAGTACTATAGGCAAGTGGCTAGGAAAATTCTTGCAGCCAGTCTGTTTTAAGGTCTTGAATGGATGGAGTCGAGAGTTGAATTAAAATGTTTTTGGCTTGTCTGATTTTAATCAAGAATATTTTTAACCATTAAATGAAAGGATTGAAGAGTGTTTTTACCTTCCAAGTAAAGAAATTCAATCAGTTCTTTCTTCTAAAAGTTGTTACAAAACCTCAAGAATATTATTGTGATTACAGTTCAAATTAATACAGGGAGTGGCATATCTGTCGGTTCTTGTGTGGCTACAGTCTGGAAGCCATTTGGTAGGTAGTGGTGTGGAGGGGTTCGTTTAACAACCACTTTACCCTACTTAAGTTACAATGTAACATTGGTCCAATGAGCATCTTCCTTTAAGGTAAGACATAGTTGAGACAAACTTTAAAACTGATGATTCTGACATTGCCACTCAACGGCATTAAAAAACCTTTTAGTGTGCAACGTGGAGGACTACTTACAATATTTTATTTTTCGTGTACAAAAGCTTCAGAACAACTGTATTGACGCTGAAATAAAACCCCATAAGACGTCCAAGATCAGCCATAACTCCAGAAAACGCTGAACAAGCAAAGTGCATGGTCCACCGTAAAGGCAAGCTGCTGCTTTTGGAATGTCAGATCGAACAGTGAAGTGAATTTTGCACTATGATTTGCACTTACCCTTACAAAATTTCAAAAGATCAGAAAATTAAGCCCTAAAACTATGATAATCACCAAACATTCTCTTAATAAATAATTAATTTATTATGACATAAACTTGGTATTGTGGTTATCACGAGGCTTTAAATTGCCTCACACGGTCGTTGCCTAACTGGAATTCTGGCTGACCTTGGAGATGTCCTTTGGGATTTTTTTACAAAATGACAGTCATTATGAAGATTTTTACCAATAAAATTATTTTACTACAAAAATAGACTAGTCCTCATAGACAACAAAATTTCTGCAAAATTTGCTTAGAACGACAGAATCACCTATTAAAATATTTGTCTCAAGGAAGAACTCGCAATGCTCACTTTACGACTGCTCGATGTCAATTAAATAAAGTTAAGTGACCTTAAGAACAAGCCCCTGCACACAACCCTCCACCAAGCAGGTTCAGGACTGTAGCCATGCGAAAACCGACAGGTGTTTCTGCTGCTCAGTATTTCTATAGACAAGGTAAGTTTGCGGTAAGTGCAACTGTCAAGTACTTGCAGCCAGCAACTTGCCTTCTCTTCTTTCCCCGTCTATAAGCTGCTCACATTGAATTAAATTTTTGTTGTGTAAGAAAACCCTCCTCCCCCCTCTCTAAGACACCTTAATTATTTTTGGGAAAATCAAGTGAAGAGCTAGTCACAAACACACTGCCCCTCCCTTGATTATGCAGCGTGCGTTGATAGTACAAAAATTGTTGTGCTATTTTCTTCCTACAAACAAAACTGCTTTGATGTGGTTTTGGCTAAAATTATCTGCAATTAAACCAAACCATCTCATTTTGTTTCCAGCCAATTAAAAAAACTAGTGTAATTTTTTGTTATTAAAGTAATCATTATCTTTTATAGTTTTCTTTTAAGCTCATTTTCAGGAAAGCAAAAAAAAAAAAAACCTTTGGACAGTTTGTCTGGGATTTCTAATGGGCCGTTTTACATGCAGGTTGTACCAAATCTAAAGTTTTCGGTACTATATTAGCAGAATCTATTTGTATTTCAGAAATATTTATGTTAAATTCATCAAAATTTAAAGTACACTTTTCTCATGGAGCTTAACATGGGAGGAAAGTCAACTTTTAAAATACTTTGGACAGTTTGTCTGAGACTTCCACTGGAGCAATTTACATGAAGTTTTACCAAGTATAAGATATTTCTATATTAGCAAGTTTTACTTACTTTAACGTTATCTTACTGTCTTTTTTAATTAACATCTCTAAACCTTTGCAATGCTTTTATTTTACAGTCCTACAATGGAGCTTTATATGTTGATTATCAGTGGGCAAAAACTAGTTTTTTGTAAACTTAGGTCTTTAATAGTTGGGTAGTCGGTAGGCCTGCATGTGTAAAATAACTAGTGCAAATGGTAGTAATAACTATACTGTTGTTTGTTTGTGTTTCAGTTCCAATTCTTGCAAGAGAGAAAATAAATTTCAGCCATATAAAGGCTGCATGTAGTCCAGTATTAAATACAAAACCAGCTATCAAGCTGCTCGTCCCCATTTTGACGCTGTTAGCTGAAGAAAAGGTAAGCATTAAATTTTTTTAACCCTGAAAGATTGTTCATAGTTTTGCATTAAATACTGGTACCCAGAAGTTTCATTACTTGCTTCTACTTGATACTTCTTCTCTCCTATGGATTCCTTGCACAGCTTGTGAACCATGATTTCCCTCTTGAGAGAAGGATAGCGTTAGGCCTGTGGTTATTCGGTTAAGAACCTAGGGTTTTGGATTTTAGAAACAAAATTCTCAAAAATCTAAATTAAATTTTAGATAGAGGTCTATGGTACAAAAGTTTTCAGGTCAGTTATCAAATATAGGCCTAGCGGTATTAATATCTATGGGTAACACTTCAAATACCTAATTACCTCATTCATCATATTTTGCTAGGTTACAACTTGAATAGGAAAAATATCATAATCACCTAAGTCCTTGTACTTCACACCTGTGCGTGTATTCTGGTGATATCAGGTTAATGCCAATCAGTAAAAGTGAACATGACGTGAGTAGCAGCATAACAACAATAATTGAAAACACAGATTTTTTTGCTGATTAAAAACTTGCAAACATAAATAGAGTTTTTCAAAAGAAAGCCTATAGTCTACATGCTGCATCAGTCTTTTTTCAACTGTCGCCTAAATATATAAAAGAACAAACTAAGTTTTAACTTAATGAAAACAAAAATTCAAAGCGAAACTCAAAAACTATTTCAATTCTTTTCTAGCAGGCGTTCATAGCCGCAGTAGGCTAGGCCTATTGTAGAAGCGGCAGATGCCATCATTGGAGCGGTATCGCCAGTGTTAAAATCACTTGTGATTACAATTAATTATTTATTTACAACTAACCTGTTTGTGCTTTACAATTGGTTAGATTCAAATCCTAAACTTATTTCATAAAGCTTTCAGGGCAACTATCATTAAACAAAGACGCGATGTATTAGTAGGCTAAAGGCCTGACTTGAGACAGAGCAAGCGTAGCGTAATAACAACAACCAATAACCAATCCAACCATCCAATAAGAGTAGACAAAATACAACGAGAAAGTAAACGACACAGAGTACGTTTATACCTCTGGAAGGAGTAACGATGTAAAACATAGTTATTTTGAAAACATGGCCCATATTTTAAAAGAATAATGAATAAATGATTTTATTTCCATCAATAACAAACAACAATATACAACACATGCATAACTATGGAATTACGCTGGCCTGGAACCAGTAGTTGGCCAGCGTTTACATAAAAGTAACATAAGAAATACAAAATTAAAATAAAACGAGTCCAGGAAAAATACAAATCAGCTTATGTCAACAGTGCTGCCTTCCGCAGCGTCTGCATGAAAGAACATAAATCTAAATCAAATACAAATTTTATTACAATACTAATATAAATATTTTTATTTTAACAATGTTGGTGTATTTGAAATTAAAACCAAAGTACCAAACCTTGACATAAGAAATAAATAGAAACATAAATCAGTTTTGCAATTATTAAGTTACTTAAACACACAATAATGATTTAACAAAGAACAATAATTTGGTAATTAATGTCTGGTTTCGAGAAAAGCCACTCTCTTACCAGGAAGAGAAATTTTTTAAGTTTAATGGAAGCTTTAATTTCAAATGGTAATTGATTGAAAAGCTTTGGTCCAAGATATTGAAGGGATTGTCTAAAGGTTTCTTTTTTTACTTTTGGGGTTCTGAAAATTCGTTGCTTTGTTTGTCTGGTTTCATAAGCCAAATTAGTAGTCCCACGATTTCCACTTCTCAAATAGAAAATTTTTAGTACTTTATAAATGAATAAATGTTGAAGGGGCATTATTTTTAACTGCTGGTAAAGTGGAAAAGAACTAACCCTCAACAACTTAATCAATGTGATACGGATGGAATGATTCTGTGTTGTTTTTAATCTTTTTATTAGAGTTTTACTAGCGTTTTCCCAACAATTTAAGGCATATTGGAATCTAGATTGTACGAGAGAAAAGTATAATGTTCTCATCAAATTCGAGTCACAAAAATTTCTCAAGTAATAAAAGGTTCTAACTGTGGATTTCAATTTTCCATGCAAAGTTGTGATATGTTTTCCCAAGTCAGTTTATTATCCAGAAATACTCCGAGATACTTAAAATATTGCACTTTTTCCAAACATTGGCAGTTGCATGGAATTCCCTGGCAGTTAAAATCATGAAATTGTACTACACTGTGAAAATCAAAGTCTTTAAAGCCAAAATAAATTTATTTAATTTTTGATACATTCACCCTCATGACATTCTGAATACTCCAACCCCTTAAAATATTTAGATCATTGTTAAGGTTATGCCATAAAGTTTCAATTTCTTCTTCAGAGTAAAAGAAAGCTATGTCATCGGCAAAAGCACTAACCCTTCCCGAGAGATTTTCGTTCAGTAAGTCATTTATGAAAATTAAAAATAATGTAGCCGATAAAACTGAACCCTGAGGGACTCCAGACTTAACAACCAAAGGGGTACTCAGCAAATCTTTAATCTTTACTTGTTGTATTCTATTAATCAAGAAACTTCTAAACCAGTTTAGAGCGACTCCTCTAATTCCAATATTCTTTAATTTATTAAGTAATATGTTGTGATTAACTAAATCAAAAGCTTTTTTGAAATTAACAAATAATCCCGTGGTTTTTTTGTTCCTATTAAGGCTCTCTAATACTCTATCGACTACATTTGTTAAATCTTCTTCGGTTGATTTATTTTTCCGAAAACCAAATTGATTTGCACTGAGAAATTCAATTTTTTCAAGATAAAAAACAAGTCTAGTTTTCATTAGTTTTTCAAAAATTTTAGAAAAAACCGACAGTAAACTAATTGGCCTTAAATTTTCTAATTTGATACAATTGTTGGCTTTAAAAATTGGAACGACAGAACTCAGCTTAAGTTTTTCAGGGAAAATACCAAAATTAAAACTCAAATTTATTATGTATGTTAAAACTTGTTTGATTTCTTCTGCAACGTTTTTTACTATAAAGACGCTAACTGAATCATAACCTGACGATCGTTTGTTTTTTAGTTGATTTATGGTTGTCATGAGTTCATTTTCAGTAACGGGCGCAATAAAAAAAGATCGAACTACACCCCGAGCTGTCGTTGTTGCCGGTGTCGGTGCGCTAATCTGATGTTGGCTAAACAAATGGAAAAATTTAAAATGTTTCTAGTTTTCTTTGATTTACATAAATTCATATGAACAAACTTCTATTGGATGATCTTACTCTTTGCGCAAAGCGATCGTGTATTATTTCCTGAATGCTTTCAGCTAAACCGGGTCGCTTTAGAGGTTAGGACATATCTTTTCAATCGGCAGTCGATACACAGTTCTCAGTCGATATACAGTTCTCGTCACTTCTTATCAAACAACTGTCCTTACTGATGCTAGCGTCTCTGGCGGCGGGCATTCATATCTTTGTAGTTTGTTGTAGTTGTCACTGAATAAGAGCTAATTTACTTGATCAGCCACTGTGAGAGCTGTTGCCAATGAGAACATGATTGTCTAAATGGTGTTGAACCACAAATTGTAAACTGTTTTCCTATCTGTAGACTCGGCAGTCGGCAAACACTACATCGTTCGTTTCTTGTAATGTTGTTGCTGAGCGATGAAGTCAAGCCAGTCTTTTTATGCGTTAATACATAAGAACAAAAAGATAACGTCAAAATATTAATAATCGCTCTTTTCCTGGAGTCAAATATAAGTACTAGATACATGAATATTTTTGACATTAGTATTCTGTACCAAACTGGATTTGTACCAATGCCTTTAACCGTACTGAACCGATGACGGTATTTCGCCTTGTACTGTACCTGTACCGAATATTCGGTGCGCCGCAGATCCCTAATTTTAGATGAGAAAACACTTTACCTTACTTTTGAATGTGGTTATTCTATCTATTGATAGAAATTTATTTGGAAGAAATTAATTAAAAGATTTACTTATTATATTATTTTTATTATTTTGCTTTAAATACAGCAGTTTCACATCTTGCTCCAACTCGATACTTACTTACTTGATACTTTACTTCTTCCCCGTAGACTCAGTGTGATACTTCTGTTAATACTGTGATACTCTGTGTTACTTCTAAATGTCAGAATGATTTTAGTTTTCCCTCATTTTTTTATCAAGTTATGGGTCAATGGTTTTCAGAGTTGTATGATGTTTTCTAGCGGTTAAATTACTGTTATGGTATAACTTAAGTCTTAAAATGTTAATTTCTTTTATTGTTTTGCAGAAGCCTGGTTTTGTAAGAAAAGTTTGGGACTCGTCGAATGTGAGTCTCAAAGACTTCTTGCCTGCCGATGTAAATGTAGATGCCTTCATTAAAGAATATGTAAGTAATCAAAAGCCTTCTAGAAATAAGCACTAATTCTCGATTGTAATTATTAAACTATCATGAAAGTTAGCTATTTTAAGTAGTAAATTTGCTTCCTTGAGTCAACACACTGCGTGCGAAACTCGTTTGATAATATAAAATCAACTTTTGTACTCGTAATATTATTGAACTGATGTTAAAATGTGATATGTTTTGCAGTCACTTGAGTACCTGACAGGGGAACCACCCCAATACGAGCCAAGCGACGTGACTTTGCTGCCTATGGATGAGGTCCAGGAAAAGATGACCCGGCTCATGCAGACCAACACGCCTTGCGACAAAATATTCCAGTTCATCTCTGTAAGTAAAATCACAACTTTGCTGGAAATTTATTAAACACATTCAGGGTGTGGAGGGAAAAGGGTGTGACAAAAACTGTAAACAAAAAAATGTAACTTTGCTGAAATGTGTGTTTCTTAAATTACGACTACATAAATATCAGCTGTTCAATAAAGTAAAACCTCGATAGTCCAACACTTTGTCGACCTAGAGGGTGTCTAAGTATCGAAATGTCGAACTACAGGTAGTATATGGGAAATTTTAACATAGGGAGTATAAAAATCATAAGTTTTTAGGAAACACTAAACTTAAGTGAAACAATAACTTGATTAAACTTTAACATAACCAACATTCAAATCATTTGCCTTTTGGTTTACATTTTCACCGTTGTCAGTCTCCAACAGGACACTATCGGTCATTACTAACAGGTTAAGTTGTCTCATATATTGTCGAACTATAAGGTTGTCAAACTATCGAGAGTCGAACTATCAAGGTTCTACTGAAGTAAGTAAAAGGTCACTACTCAACCGTGGATTAGCCGTGAATTTCCTCGGTGACAACGACAACACATTGTGATCAGTAAGTTGTCAGTAATTATTGGATGTGAAGATCGGTAAACATGGCAACCTGCTGTACGCACTGGAAAAGTCGAATAAAAGTCAAGGAAGGGGTTGATAATGATAAGGCTCAGTTTTTTACTGTTGATGATTGAGTGTCTTGCTTAATCCTTAACTAGATGTTTTTATTACTTGTAAAGCCATACTGCTTGTTTAGGATAATGTAGGCCTAATACATCAGTTAACATACTTTAATTTGATATTCTCGTTTTTCATCAAAAAGAAGGAACAGCATTCAAGGTAGGGGGGTCTAAGCAAGCAAAGTGTGTCACTAATTTTTTTGGCAAACAATCAGATTAATGGAAGTATGATAGTAGTAAAGAAATTATTTATCTACTACTTAAATTATTTATTTATGTGGACGACCAACAATGCAGGGAATGATGAGTAACTTCCCACCATCATTCTCATTTTTCTCCTGGTGTTCGTGTGATACCATGATACGGTATCTACCTCTCAGAGCTCAAACTAAAACGGATCGAGGCTTTTGTTATAGATCGAAAGATGGTGCCACAAAAGAGATAAAACGGTTCGTAATGTGACTGTATTCACGGTATTGGCCGCGTACGTTATTCAATCCATATAATTTTATGCTGGTAATTGTTTTTTTCAATGCTAAATGTCTCATTTTAGACCGTGAATTTCATTTTCAAAATGGAGTGGGAACACTATAATATCTTCCATTGTTTATGCAAAACATTTAAAGTGTAAACCATTCTTAGAAATTGGTATTTTACAATGAACTTTGACTACTGTGGGTGAGGTTTATTCTTTACTCATGATTTTCATGCTTTTCAGAGTAATGTTGGAGAAAAAGTCACAAATCTCCAATTCATCCGTGCCTTGATAACTGCCATTTGTACAGCCTGTATAACAGGTAAGAAATATTCTGTGTATGTAAAGAAAATAAGTTAAAAGTTAGCAAACCACAAAAAGCTACTCTTATACGGATGGAAATTTAAAGGTTTTTGTTTTTGTTTATTTAGTGTCGCTTTCCCCAAGTACATTAAAAATACACGGAATGTAGTTAAATATTAAACATTGGTCAACTTTGTTTTAAACTTAAGTTTAACTGATTTGGGAAAGTCTAACTAATTTACATTGCAGTTCTGTTAAGGAATCACCACCAATAAATCTGGTGCAGTTAACTGATTACGTATAATATAAAAATGGTTTTAATGTTCACATAAATTTGGTTTAATTTAGATTTCTGAAAGTATAGAGATTATTTATTTTATCTCTTTAAACCATAAAATATCCTAGATCACTGGATTTTATCAGGCCAACCATGGATATTTAGCATTTACAATATTCAATAACAGTTAAATTCATGTTAGTGTATATGTACAATAGCATTCCAAATATCCCGAAAAACGCAGGACAAATTTCAAATTTTCAGTAAATTTTTTCTTGGGATGGTCAGGTCTCAAAATTTTGGGAAATTTTCAGGAGCAAAATTATTCCTATCACCGGGCAGGATTTTGTTTACTCGGGAATTGATCGGGTCGGGAACTGCCGAACAATAGATGTTTACGTCTAGCGGCGATCTCACTAACACGGCACAAATCACGCACATTCTGTGAACGCCGGCGGAGACAATCTTTTCAGCTTATCTTCGGGCGTGATTTATTTAAGAGGGCTGTTTTTTTGCTCCTAGTACCAATTGCTACTTTCTGAACCAATACTCGTGGAAAACTAAGTGATGGCTCATTTGATACGTCTATTTCTCAAAAATTAAATAAAATGCAACCAAAGTTGTGTGACTTTCCATTCAAGTGTAAAGAAGAAAAGTGTTGTTAAGTAAATCATTCTTCAATACAATTAATTACTGTTTTTTTAATGTTAACATCTTATTACAATTAAATATAATTTTTTAGTTAAAAACTTAAAACCCCATTAAATATATTTAAAAAATTAAACATAAGAAATACATTTATTTTATTTTAAAATCAAAACTTTAAATTTACGTCGTTTTTTATTGATGAACGGGAAATAAAAATTCCCGTCCTGTCCCGAACCAAAAAAAATCATTCAACACAATGCTGGAAATTAAAGACAGTGTAAACAGCCTATTCCAAGGTCATGTTGTATGAGTCACTCTTCTACTGGATGTTGAGGATTTTTCGTTTGTTACTACCTTTTTGCCAGTATGTTTGTCGATTATGTTCAGCATTGCATTACGTGTTTCAAAGAGAATAGGTTGGGTAATAGTATAAAACAGGGTGTCTAATGGTCACTGAAGTCACCAAAAAGTCACTTATTTTTCCTTAAAATGCAAGTCACAGATTTGTAATTAAGAAAATAATGCGGTTGTGAGCAAAATATTTGCGACTAGCAACTTCCCCCCAAAATTTTTTAAATAGACCATGTAAAAGTCACTGATTTGTAACATTTTTCACCCCCTAAAGTCACCGAAAAGTCACTGATTTTTGTATCTACTTGGCGGTAGACACCCTGTAAAAGTATTACTAAGTTCATTTAAAAAACTATTTACAAATATACAGGGTGATTCATGACGAAGTGCAGAAATTTCGGGAGCTGATTCTACACATGAAAATAAACAAAAAAGATCATATAAACATATGTCCTAAAATCTTTCGTTTAGCCGATAGCCGCCATTTTGTTTTTTACACGTAATAATTTTTATCTCCGTAATGAATTGATGGATTTACTTCATATTTGGCATGGACCTTTATCACAATAATGGTAATTTCCAGAAAAATAATTATTATTTTCCGGTGTCTATTTTACAAATGGTGGCCATTTTAAAATTTTAAACTCGAATTTCTCAAAAACGGCAAATTTTGTCAAAATTTTATTTCAGACAAAAAAGTTGACAAATTAAATTATCTAAACAATGATACCAAGTTTGTAAAGATCTGACAACAAATAACGGAGTTATGGAGATTTTTCCATTAAAATAACCTAAATTTGCATTAATTATAATGCAAAATCCATGTTTTTTTGCAGAAAAATCCCAATAACTCCGTTATTTGTTGTTAGATCTTTACAAACTTGGTGTCATTGTTTAGATAATTTAATTTGTAAACTTTTTTGTCCAAAATAAAATTTTGACAAAATGTGCCGTTTTTGAGAAATTTGAGTTTAAAATTTCAAAATGGCCGCCATTTTGAAAATAGACATCGGAAAATAATAATTATTTTTCTGGAAATTACCATTATTGTGATAAAGGTCCATGCCAAATATGAAATAAATCCATCAATTTATTACAGAGATAAAAATTATTACGTGTAAAAAACAAAATGGCGGCTAGCGGCTAAACGAAGGATTTTAGGACATATCTTTATTGGCCTTTTTTGTTTATTTTCATGAGTAGAATCAGCTCCCGAAATTTCTGCACTTCGTCGTGAATCACCCTGTATATAACAAAATGTTAAGACTTTTATGAAAATCTATTTTATTAAGTGATATGCAAGAAAGAATAACTTTTTTCCCTTCAAACATTACTTTTGCTGTGTTAAAACCCCTTTTATTGAATAAAAGGGGTTTTCAGTAAAAAAAAAAAAAAAAAAAAAAAAAAAACAGTGATGATTTTACGATTCCATTCATCTTTTTCTTTATCCTTTGTTTCATCCTGATTTTTCTTTGTCCGAGATAGTCACAATCTATTTTGTCACCAATAATAGGTCTTTTACTGTTGTATTCAACTTTGATTTAACCAACTACATGGTATGACTATAAAGGTTTAAGTTTACGGTACCTGAGTTTGCCGATGTGATTCACTGTCTTCTTCCTCAAGGTGACGCGTTTCGAGTATTTAATACTTGAAACGGGTCACATCGAGGAAGGAGATAGTGATAGTCGGCAGACTCAGGTTAACTTAAACCTTGATAGTCAATTCAAATGATTCAGAGACAAAACCTCGGAAATATGAAGTACATGGTATGGTTTCTGTTGCAGAGCCAAACCACAGCTTAGACCAGGCGAGGTTTAAGGAATACGAGAAGCTGATCCAGAGGTATGTGGATAACAGGGAGGAGCGAGAGCTTGCATGCCTCAGCTCAATACACATCCTGAGCAACGTGCTGGACCACCCCCAAGGTAAACAACAGACTACAGATGATGTACAACTTTGTCACTTCATTCCGGATAGTTCTGTATTCTGTAGTGAACTTCTTTATAAGTATAAGATGAAATGAGAATAATTATGGAAATAGAATACAGCAAACTATGGATTGTCTAGACTAATGTGGGGGAAGGCTTTTCTGCATTTCTTTAACTGGATGAAGCAGAGTCAGTTGTTATCATTTTTATGTGGTAATGATAAATTCCTACAGTATTCATTTGCTTTCAAGAGCAACCTTGCTTCTTGCAATACAAGAATTACTCTGAAAAAATGTTAATACGCTGTAATAAAATAGAGAAGGCTCTTTACAATAAAGAAGCTTTGGGATACATAATATTGTGCCGTGAACTCTTAGTTTACGAACCGGTGTTGATGCTCTGTTTCTGCTATAGTCACGTTCCAATTTTTTAATTATTTTTCTTATTTAGTGAAAGTTTATCTCACTTCATGATCTTTTTTAAAAAGATAATTTTAGGTTGAAATTGGATTAACAGCTAAATTGATTATCAGCGATAGTCTGGTCATCGATTGTTGCTGATAATAGGAGTTAAATGTATTGGAGGAGTCAGTTCAATTCTTGTTGTGAAAGTCCCATAAGAAATAAACAGCAAAGACTTGATGTTGCAAAGGGACGAAGAAAATAATTCTTTGGTTACTTAACACTTATAGACATTGACAAGTAGGATTGAATGGGGAGATGGTTCTTTCCTTAAAAAATTTTACGAATAGTTTGAACAATCTTAAGTCATCATTAAGTCAATGCCGCTTTCATTTCATTCTTAATGATCAGTTCAATATTCAATAAAAGCTATTTAAACTACACTACAGATGTAGCTCCACCTAATTTACACGTAAATGTGTCAGAATATTGATAATGCTTTTTCCAAAATGTTTATCCTAAACTGGACAGAATTTCTTCCCAATTTTCCCATCCCATACATTGGAACAGCTGGACTTTTTTCAGTTTTAAACCTGTATTTACACAATTTATTCCTTAAAACTGTTTTATAAACATTAACCTTGTATTAACATAAAAATGTTGTATAATGCCTCTGGCGTAAAAACACACTAAATAAAAAATCTCGTTTCAGGATTGATCATGAATATTTTCAATCTGCTCTTGGAAGATAATTTAATAAGCTGTGAATCATTTGTGAAATGGAAAGATGATGACACAGAAAAATTAGAAAACAAAGGAGTTTCCTTATATGCTTTAACGTCTTTCTTCTCGGCTCTGGAGGAAGTCGACTCCGAAGATGAAAACTCCTGATTCACAAGTAACAGGTTGGTATTTTGTTTTGATCAAATCAATCATTGCAAAAGTCTATGTGAAGCCTAAGCCCTCATATGTCTGTTTAGTATTTTCTCAATCTTCAACCAGACACCGAGGTGGAGCTAGGCATCTGCTGTTGCTTTAAATACGGTATTCAATCCAGTTCAGTACAGCTGGAGCCTGTTTAGAGTGTTCATATGAACATCTGCATCAACAATCATCATGAGCAAAGCTCATGATAGACCGTTTGGGCTAAGTAGCCCCTGAATGAGTCAGTCTCATGAAAAGTCTCCAAAGGGCACTAAGATCTCATAAATAGCATATTTTCAACAAATGCAAATCTAAGAGTTTTTTTTACCTAACTTTTCTTATAGTTAAATGAATGTCTAGTAATTTAATGTTATGGTTGAAGGTGAACCTCTTAATAACTATAACATGAACTATAAACTGTTTTAGAGCAGAAAAGAACCCAATTTACCCAGTTTGCCATTAAGTCAGCTGGTAGACACCACGTTAAATTTATCCAAATTACATGATGTAAAAAGCAAGTTTAATTGACTACCAGTACAGCAAGGTCCAACATTATGTCATTGCCTGCTTTAACATGTCGTTACCGACATGTAAAAAAAATCTTAACCACAGACCAGCGTCAACTATAGTTGACGCATAAGTTTTTGCCACAGACCGGCGTCAACAACAGTTGACGCGTGATCTGAATCCAGTGGACCGACGTCAACAATGTTTGATGCAAACATCAACTTTATCATAGCTTCTCGTAAGGAATGGTTTATTTTATCGACTAGATTCTTAAGGGTCGGTCTACAGGGATACCTAGTAAATATACTGGAGTGTTAGTATCCACGTGGGTATAAATTCTTTTGTAAATTTGGCAGCATTTTTGTTTCCATTGGTCTGTGGTTAAGATTCATTCAATAAGCTTCGTCCCAGGACAAAGTCAGGTCCGCATGGACGGTCTATTTAAGACAAGGTCGCGTCAACTTTAGTTGACGATCGGTAGCGAACGTGTTAACATCTCTTCTTTCTAGTCCAGTGTCAATGAGAGTGCCTGTTACAGGCCTCAGTATGACTAACCAATTTTTTTAATGTAAAATGTAATTTTAAAGCTGTTTAGTGAAATTGAACTCCTCATTTTATTAAATTACTCTTCACTATGTGTTAACATGTTTTTGTCTAATATAAATTTAAATTCAAAGAATTCTTCATGTTGGTTCATGCAACATTTTTAACACTCAGTCTCAGTTATAAAATGAGAAAAGCCCTATTGAAATCGAGTTCAAGAAACATGACGATTACATTTTACTGTATGATCATTTGCAAATGTTTTCCCATTTTTTATTTTCAGTTAACTACTAACACAATCAGAGCATGTATCAGGTTTAATTTTCTGTCATGTATTTCACTCAAACACAATACTTGTGATAAAATATAATTCACTATCAACACATTTTGATGGATTGGAGACATTTTTTTCTATAAATGTCTTGATTTAAAATAATTGAGGATTTTACCAGCCACTCGTTTTTCTGATGGTTGAAGATTCCATGTCCCTATTAAAACTAAAATCACACAGCTTACCTGAGTGATTTGCAGACAAATCTCAATTAGGCTACTGCAAAATGAAGAGAGATATTCAGGAATACATAGGGTTTGACCTTGGAGTACGGCATGCACAGGTTGTCTATTAATAAATCAGTTTCGTTATTTTTTAGTTACACCTCTTGTATTCCTAGAATCTTACACAATTACCTGGAATACCAGGAATTTTGCCAGAATTTTGTGCTATTTTTTTTGGCAACTCTATTTTAGTTTGTGAAAGGAGCAAATTGCCTAGTGAGGGTTGTCTAACCCAATCAAACAAAGCAAAACCCATTATATTATGTGTTTAATGTCCTAATTTTTGTTTGTTTTTATGTTTCAGATCAGATCCTTGAGATTTGAAGCCTTTTAGTCGGAAAATTGTAATCTTGGTACCAAATGAATCCTGGTCAGCGACCCTAAACATAGACTAACAAGTGGCGTTATTACTTGTTGAAGCGTATAGTTTAAAAGTAACTCGATTTCCAAGTGTTAACGATTGTGAACTGAAGTGCAAGTGCATTAGTGTTAAATGTATATATTTTCTTTATTAATCAGTTTACAGATGAACTATAAATTGTATAGACTTATATGAATAAATCAATTGTTATTTCCTAACTCGAAGCCCATATTGGCATAATTTTGTAAAGTGAAGAATTTTAGTATCTCAAGATAATTGTGAATAGACAATTTGTACTGAATATTTATTTTCGTTGATGTTTTTGATATTGTGGATTATTAGTCCTTCAAGAAGGCATCTGCTATTCGTAATCCAATATTATTTATCAAATTAAAAATTTGAGTGCTTATTTTCATTCGGTGAAGTGAACTACGATAATAAAGTTTACAAGGATTTTTAGAATGTTTATTATGTATTATATTATTATATCTATTAATGTTAATATTTTTCTTTTTGTTGACTGATTTAAAATAATTTTTAAAATTGTAAAAAAAATAGCAAGTTAAATAAAGTTATATCTATTATACATACACGTTAATGTGACTCGAGGAATGTTAGTGAGCATAAGTTGACTTTTTTTAAACATGTCTAAAGGAAGACAGCTTGTGATATCTGTAAAAACGATAGGTAAATAATATGACGGACTTTAAATTAAGGTAAACTACATTTAAGGGGTATATATACGATTCTTAAAAGAGAAAATATAAAAAATATGTATATATTTATTTGTACTCTATATCCTTAACTTTATTGCTCACTGGCTCAATTTATTTTTTCCAAAGTACCCTTTCCCCCCACTTCTTAGTATATAACAATCTTAGTAATTGGTATGTCAAAAAAATTCCTAACTCTCATTAAAATTGTAGTTTTTTCAGCAAAACATTAATTGTAAGACATGAGAGGTGGTAACCAAACAAGTTTGCAAAATGTTTACCACTGCAAATTCTGTGTACAGTAGAGTCCCGCTAATCTGAACCCATTGGTATCGGGCCCTGTTCAGTTTAGTGAATTTTCGGATTAAGCGGATACTATATTATAATGCGGTAATTACTTATATTGAACGAAACTAATAGAATCATTCAGTTGAGAGGATATTTTGCTGATTTTTTTTGTTTTTTAATTAATAAGGTTTTTGAAATGGTCAAACAGCGTATACTTTGGCAATAAAACATTCACGATAAAAAAAAAAAAAACTAATAGTGGAGACATCTAATGCTAACTCTCAGCTCTTCGGTATTGTTCCGCCAACAGGTGCACGGACGGCCGGAAGAAAGTCTGTCTTGACTACAGATCAACATTAACAATGTTCGATAAACGAAGTCTTTGCTATAGTAGGATTCACGAAAATAGTCGAAAATGGGAGTCAATACATTGTTGCCAAATTTATTCTGAAACACATTTTCATACTGTATTACATGTGGTAAACATAACCACAAATGACAACATTGCAGGGTGAGGGGGGACACAGCTGTTTAAATTTCCATCGGACTATTTTCGTGCATCTTACTATAGTTTATGTTTGATTTTATTTTAAAATTAGAGTCAAGCAACATATTTTACTATAGTATTTAATGTAAAAATCTAACTATTGGTTTGACAAAAAATTACCTATTTAGCATAAAAAAGACCACACGTTGTCTTGATTTGTCCTCTTCAAAAGTTAAGGAAAACAGTGGTATTTTTACAATGGGACGTGTTCAGATTAAGTGGATTTTCGGATTAGCGGGACTGTACTGTAGTTCAGGCATGCATAGGTGTCATTTGTAAGTGAAACCAAAGTAAAAAAAAACCAAGAAAACCGAACAAGATTCAACTGGAAATTGATCTTTTATCTGTAGCTTGTATTAGATAGAGCACATTAGGAGGGAAGGGTAACTTCCATATTAGCCATTAGTACCTGGAGGCTGAGTATTTGCTCTTTATTCCATAAACTTATTTTGTACCATATTTTTATTAGTTTTTATTTTCTTTTACCATAAACTTATTTTGTAGAAATAATCTCAGTTATATAGGCTTATTCTACAATTCAGAGTCTAAAAATTCTCGTTTCTGTTTAAAATTTTAAACAGAATTCTTATCCAAGGAATTTGCTTACAAACCTTAGAGAGACGATGTAATTGACTGCTGGAACTGGCTAACCAAGGTAATGCCTGTCAGTGGATTAAAATGTGCATGGGGTAGAACTGGCTGTCACCCGGCGGAATTCCCTAATTCTGGAACCCCCTAACGAGGCCCGGTAGCCTCCGCATTCTGCCGTTTGGGGTGCTGCACTACGTTGCCAACAGCATTACAATAAATAATAGTGTATACTAAACTAATGATATTTTATGGTTATGTTCCTTTTAGCGTGTTACTGCATACTTTGGCTATAATGGTGTATTGCAAATAATAACTTTATCTTTTTAAAATTATTTCAGTGCCGTAGCCTTGATGTGTAACAAAATATTTGAAACCAAACATATTTTACTTAGGCCAATTAAATGTAACTTTCTAAACTCCATACACATTTTGTACAAAACGTAGTTGATCATGACATAACAAAGAAACATTAAGGCATGATTTTTTTTTTTAAACAAGGTAATTTTTTGTATTTTTGAACTCAAACATTTAAACTACCCCCAATGCATGAGTCATATCACCAAGTTTGTTAAAAAGTTTTTTATTAATACTCTTTCTTTAGTTTTCCTAATTTTATACATTAAAAAATTGCAAAATTAAGTCAACGGCACCTAACAACAAAATTTATTTGTTTATTTTTCATAAAAAAATATGCAACTGTACTTTTGAAAATATAAAAAACTTTGAAAGACTAACGTTTTGCAATCTGCCAAAATGAAGCAACTGCGAAGACAAATTAGCAATTTGAGAAAGACAAGAATTTTGTAAGACGGCAATGTTATGGTGTTCTATGTACGCTGCAGAGGGAGGATATGGCTCTAGTTTTAACCCGGGAGAACTGACATACTGGTTGAAAGGACCGGGTTGGAAGTTTTTTTGATCAAAACAATATTTCCCGGGTGTCGGCAGACTTCGCCCGCGCACTGTACCTCACGTGCCACTTTCCAGGAACAGAATGACGCATTTCCGTCATATTCCAACTTGTTCAGCCAGTGCAGTGGACGATTCCGTAGAAGACTGGTGCGTTCGACCGTGAGTCAGCTCCGGCGTGCAGGGATAAACGGTGCATTTGACCGTGTGACAGTTTTGACTGATGACGTGTTTGTAATTAAATCATTTTCCCTGTATAAATATTTTTATTTTTGAAATCATGGACCCAGAGGAACGTAATCGGATTGATAGACCAGGGTTGCCACAGACATTAAAAGTCAGGAATAGTCAGGATTTTTGGGTTTAGGTCAGGAAAAGTCAGGAAAATGTTTGAAAAAATGGCGAAAGTCAGGGAAAAGTGCCAAAAGTCAGGAAAATTTACAGTGGCACAATCCGACTGTCTCGATTTTCGATTGCCCCGATAAATCAGTATTACTAAGTAGTGGGTAAAATGTATTAATTTTATACATTGATTACCTATTAATAATGTAGTTAAAGTATATTTCTACTGTGTTTATCATTGTTATAATGTTAGTTTTTACATTAATTGTTATTGGAACACTTTGTTTTATTTTTAGCCAATTTTTCTACAGGGAATATTAGTGAATTTCCCTGTAGGGAATACTCTATTACGATAATACTCATGGTAAGACCTAAGGCCGGGACCATATTTTTTTGTTTTGAGGTCCATAGCAGCTAAAAACACCGTTTGTTCAAATTCATACATATCTATCTATATATGTGTCCGTTTACACAATAAATTTTTAAAGAGACCTTTTATTTCAATGAAATTTGGTATGAAGGTGTAAGATAGCGTTCTTCAGGTTAAGTTCGAAAAACAGGTTGATCGGACAATCGGAACAGGGTTTTATGGGGTTTAAAAAAGGTCAAATTAGGGGTTTTTGGTATTTTTCACCCTAAATATTTTGATTCATCATTTTTTAAAGAGGCCATTCAAAAGAACTTAAAAAAAAAACAAATAATTTAGTATTTTGAATCATTTACTTAGCTTCACTGGTTACAGAGAAAATTAAAAAAACAAGTTTTCCATGTTATTTTTATGGGAAACCAATAAAACCTTGTATGTTGCTTATTTTTTAACATTTCCCAATAAAAATCTCAATACTGTAGGCTTAATTAATGCGATATGTAAATAAAATTTTTCATTTTCTTTAGTAAATTACTAAACCATTGGAAATTCTCTCAGTATTCCGCTGCAACGGGGGTATTTCAATAAAAATTTGAGCGATGGGCAACTATGGGGATGGAGGAGATTGCATTAAAAAAATGTTCCAAAGGAAATTCACTAAAAAAAAAACGAGTATTTGTAAAACCCCGCGGTTCCAAAAAGTCAGGAAAAATCTCTCAGATTGGTCAGTAAAAGTCAGGAAAAAAGGCCTCAAAAATTCTGTGGCAACCCTGTAGACCTTTTTTTTACAATTCTCATCATCGGTAAAATAAAATTGTGTAGTTCATTGACTTGCTAAAAATTGTATTATTTTTTAAACAATAAATACATAAATTAAAACTTTTAAATTGAAATAAATTTGATTATGAGTGACAGATAGATTGTTAACAAATGTTTAAAGTTCAATCCCTTTTTATCTCTTCCACTAAGTAAGTTTTAGGCCAAACTAAAATCTTTGATAAAAGTAAAAGACCATATTTTTTTAACATATAAATTATGTTAACACTTGTTAACAGTGTAAAATGTTAAAACAACTAATAAAAAAGACATGTGAATGGGTTTTGAAAAATAAAATACCGATTTATTCAATATATGAGGTATTTTATTAAAACTTGGTCTAAAAGACCGTGAGTCAGTTCTCACGTTTTCAAATCAATGTCAGGAGTTCTGCCGGGTTAACATCAAATTCCTTGATATGATTAGAGATAGAAATGGGGATTTGATTTCACGGTAAGACCTAAGCCAGGGACCATGATACTTTTCCGTTTTGTGTTCCCTAGAACTCAAAAACACAATTAGTTCAAATTGATATATCTATCAAAAAGGAAGTATGTATTAATATATTCTAGAGATCGCCTCCTGGTTGAAATTCAACCAACATTTTAAAAGTTGATTTGAACCGTCTAGACCCAATTAGTCAAAACAACATGTTATAACTGAAGCATCTGTTCCTCCTGATTTGCTAGCATTTTTTATTACAACAGCTGTCTAATGATTAAATAAATTATCCTCCCATAAGATTAGCAATGAAACTTTGAAAGCCTATAGGGCGTAGCCCTTATAGGCCGGTGTGAATTAAAACACGATTCTGCTCATCTACAGCGCAATACCTTTCTAACGGTATGCACGGATTTCTCCTACGATGCACACAAGCTGAGAACATGCTTGCCTATTAATATATAGATATACATATATCAGGCCTCCAAGTGGTCCTACTTTTTAGTAGGAAAAGTCCTACTTTTCTCTTGTCTGTCTGTAATCAAACGATAATTTATTATGCTTATTATCGATGTTTACAAATTAATGCTTCCTTCCAAGAATTTTCTTTTTCAGAAATTATTGGTGACTCAATTAAAATTTTGCTGATTTTAAATATATTTTGATATTAGCGAATTTTCCCTTTAGGAAAGAAACTAGGTATTACTGTGGGTCTCATATTAATATTGAGAACAAGGACCATGATAATTCTTTTGACTATGTAATACTCATATGGATTTTCTAATTTTGTTTTTTAGGGAGTGACAGACTGTTATGAACAAGATGTTTTGTTTTTTGGTTAACCCGCGAGGGGGCGCGTGAATGAAAGTTCCGCGAGGGGACGCGCACGGTGGATTCCACCAGGCTACGAAAAAATCAACAAAAGTGTGATAAATGTGAGTTTTATTGTATACATGTTACACTCTAGGTACGGTACATATAAATATCTCCGAGTGATAACATAATAATATTAAACTAATATACTAATAATAATATATTTTAGAATATATTATAATATTAATAATATTATATAGAATAATATTATTATAATATATATAATAATAATAATATATATTATAGTATTATAATATAATATTATAGTATTATATTATATAATATAATATAAAAATTATATATATATATATATATATAAGTAGATAGTACTATGGGGTTCCTAGGACACTTTTGGAGACAATCAAAAATCAAACAAATTTCACAGTTTTTTAATACAATTATGCAATATTTTTGCCATTTTTTGGCCAATTTTCAGCTTTTGTCAAATTGTCATAAAAAATATGCAAATTTAATGCATTTTTTAATAAATATGCATAAATTTATATGAAATTGTTTACAGAATAAAAAGTTTTTTAAAACCAGTAAAATTATAATTTTTTACAAGATGATTTAAAATTTATTATCAATACAATTATATTAAAATAATTATTCAAATTTAACTAAAGCAGTTTCTTTATCATCAAAAGTCTTAAAAGCCGTGACAATTAAATTTAAATCTTTTTTATTTAATTCTTTAATAGTTTTATCATCAATTATATTAGTAAATCTTTTTGGTAAATGTATTTTACATTTTTCTAATTCAACAATAATTGTATATCCATATTTATCTTTAATTCTTTCAAATTTTTCAATTTTATATTTTTCATTTAAATTTAAACTTTTTAATGGTTTATATTCTTTAAATCTTAATTCTCCAATATTATTAATTTCTTCTAACAGATCCATTTATATAGGGAAAAAATATTACAAATTCATTTGTGATAGATATGTTAAAAAGTTATCATCATAATTAAGTTTTATACAAAAATCCATATTTAAATATTTAAAAATCATTGGTAATAATTTTTTATATGATATATTACTTTTCTTAAAACATAAATATTTATTAAAAACTAGTGTAATTTTTTCTTTATCTTCATGATTCAATTTAAAATTAATATTGTATATTTTGTTTAAAAATTGATAGCAAAATATCCAATTTGTATAATTCCTTTGTTTTAAAAATAATTTTATATTCTTAGGTGTTATTTCAAAATGATTGGAAATACATAAAATATATAATTCATTAATTAATTGGTGTGTTTTATATGGTTGAAAATGGTTAAATTCTCTTAAAATATGTTTAAGATGTTTATTCTTATTACTTTTTCTCTTAATCTTTTTTTCATAAATAATTCTTTTACATATATTACATCCTACACAATTTCCAATAATAGTAAAATTAGTTTGATTATGACATCTATAACACATATCCATTTATTAAAAAAATATTTTATACATAAATGAATTTCAATTCATTTATGTATAAAATATTTTTTATATATAAATGAATGAACCAATTCATTGTCACAAGTGTAAGAAAAAAACTAAAAATATTAATCCACAAATTGTTGAAATGAAAAATGGATTATATAGAATAGCTACTAAATGTTTAATTTGTAAAACAAATAAAAGTAAAATTTTAAAAAAAGAAGTTAAACCTATAATTAAAAAAGAATTAACTAAAAATGAACAAATAATTGAAGCAAATGAAATTCATGCTCCAATCAGAAAGAAATTTCTAAAAAGAAAAATAATTACATTAGGTATTGATGATTTATGGGCAGCAGATTTAATTATAATGAAAAATTATTAGAAATTATAAATACAAATCCAGTTACATATAGTATAAAAGATCAAAATAATGAAGATATTATTGGAAATTTTTATGAATATGAATTGAAAAAAACCAATTTGTAAATTTTATTTTATATAAATGGAAAAGAAATGTTTAAGGTGTAAATTATATAAAGATATATCAAAATTTTATAAAGATAAAAATACTAAAGATGGGTTATATTATTATTGTAAAGAATGTAAGGATTTGTATTATAAAAAATTATATGATAATATTAAAGTTATTGAATTAAATGAAAAACAATGTCATAAATGTAAAGAAATTAAAGATATTTCAAATTTTAATAATTATCATTATAGTAAAGATAGAAAAAATGCAATTTGTATACAATGTATTAGAGAAATGTTTTTAAAACCACAATTTTGTGAATGTGGAAGAAATATTAAATGGACTAATAATTATTTAAGACATTTAGAAACTAAAATTCATGACAAAAATATAACAAAACTAGAAAATTTAAAAATATGATAAAAATAATAATTTTACTTGTTTTAAAAAAGTTTAAATTTTATTGAAAAAATACTATAGAAAACTTAAATTGACTTATGAAAATACAACTATTAATTTTATTGAAAAAATACTCTAGAAAATTTAAATTAACTTGTGAAAAGTTGACTATTGATTTTATTGAAAAAATACTCTAAAAAACTTAAATTAACTTGTGAAAAGTTAACTATTGATTGAAAAAATACAATTTAAACTATAAATTACCTAGAAAAAAGTGGAAAAACTTCTCATATTTTTAAGAGTTTTATTTCTAAGTAAAAATTATTTCTAATAAATGGAACGAACAAATAAAAATATTAATTGTCCTTACTGTAATAAAAATATATTATATAAAAATTATGATAGACATTATAATTCAACTAAACATTTATTAAATAAACAAAAATATGATAATAAAATATTTGAATTAAAACATTGGTGTAAAAATAATAATATATATAATTATAAAAATAAAACTTTAGATGAATTAACAAATATTAAAGAAACATTTGATCTTACAAATTATTCATTATTTAATATAGAAAAATTAAATGAAATTGCAAAAAAATTATCTGTCAGAAATTATGAAAATTTATCTAGAGATGAACTAATTAAAAGATTAAACAAAATTAAAGAAAATCCAAATAATTTAGAATATAGATCATTAAAATATATTCAAAATTTAGCAATTAAAAATAGTATTAAAATTGTTAATAAAACTAGAAGAGAATTAATTGGATTATTAAATGATTATTTTAAAAATAGACCAATTCCAAAAGAAAATATAATAAATATTCAAGAAGCTTCATCATTAAAAGGATATTTTCAAGATTATATTTTAACAAATTCAAATGATGATTTAGATATTAATGATTATTTAGAAACTCAAAGAAATGAAATAAAAAAATTGATAGAAAAACAAAAATTTAAAAATATTAAAGGACAAATGGCTTTAGAATGTGAATATGAAAGAAAATTAATAAATGGTGAAATTCAAAATAGTAATATGTATTTTTGCATAAAAAGTTCAGATATTTTAAATATAGATGATTTTATTGATGATCAATTTAAGAAATTAATAGTTAGAGAACAACTAAATCAACCATCAAAAGGCTCTGGTTGGTCATTAAAAAGATGTGTTGAATTAAATCTAAAATTATCTAAAAATAATTCATTAAATGCTGGATCATATATAGAATTACCAAATGAAATTAAGAATAAAAAATGTTGTGTAAATTTTAAAAATAAAGATGAATATTGTTTTATTTATGCAATTAGATGTGCTATTGATAAACCAAATGAACATGCTGAAAGAGTTAAACAATATCAAAAATATATAAATGATGATATTTTTAAAGGTTTTGATTATCCAATAACATTAAAAGATATTAAATTATTTGAAAAAAGATCGTTTGACTCTAAATATAACTATCCATCAATGTCAATAAATATTTATAGAATTGATGAAGATAAAAAAATAGTGCCATTACAAATATCTGAATATTATAATGTAAAATTAGAAATTGATTTATTATATTATAAAATTGGTAATAATTGTCATTATATATTAATAACAGATTTAAATAAATTGGTATATTCTCAATTATCAAAACATAAAACAAAAAAATATATTTGTAGAAGATGTTTGACTCATTTCTACAAAAATAAAGACTTGAATAATCATTTAGAAATATGTAAATCATTAGAACCTTGTAGACCTATAATGCCATTTCCTGGTCAAAAAGTAAGTTTTAAAAACTATTACAAAAAGTTTGAACATCCATATGTAATTTATATGGATTTTGAAAGTATATTAGAAAAGATTGATAATTGTAAAAATAATCCAAATTGCTCATATACAAATAAAATTCAAAAACATATACCATATGGATTTACAATCTATTTAGTATCTAGAGTAACTAATAAAATGTATAAACCTATTTGTTATAGAGCAAAAAATGAAGAAGAATTAATAAATGTACCAAATAAATTATTTGAATATTTAGGTGAAATTTCAAAATATATAGCCAAACAATATAATTCAAAAAATAAAAAGCCTATGAATTTAACTAATGAAGAAGAAATTAATTATAAAAAAACTAATATTTGTCATATTTGTGAAAATAGTGGTTTTGATGATGATAAAAGAATAAAAGTAAGAGATCATTGCCATTTAACAGGAAAATTTAGGGGTGCTGCACATTTAAATTGTAATTTAAATCTTAAATTCCCTCAAAGTATTCCTATATTCTGTCATAATAGTTCAAATTATGATACACATTTGTTTATAAAAGAATTAGCTAAAAAATATGGTAAAATTGATTTGTTAGCTAATACAGATGAAAAATATATAAACTATTCAGTAAATTCTGGTTATGGTTATGAATTTGAAGGTGATAAACCTAGAAAATTTATAAAATTCTCATTTGTAGATACATTTAGATTTATGGCTACATCAATTGAAAAATTAGCTAAAAATCTTAAAGAATTTAAGCATATAAATAAATTTATAAAAGAAAATGATAAAATTGAATATGATAATGAAACTTAAAAAATATTAACTTCTAAAGGTGTATTTCCATATGAATTTATTGATAATGTCGAAAAATTAAACTATGATAAAATATTAGAAAAAGATCAATTTTATAGTTGTTTAACTAATGAAAATATAAGTGATGATGATTATAAACATTATATAAAAGTTTGGAATAAATTAAAAATAAAAACATTAGGTAATTATTCAGATTTGTATAATATTCAGGATGTATTATTATTAGCTGATATATTTGAAAATTTTAGATCTGTTTGTTTGAAAAATTATCAATTAGATCCAGCACATTATCTAACATCACCATCATTAGCTTGGGATTCTATGTTAAAATTAACAAAAATTAAACTAGAATTAATAAGTGATTATAATATGTATTTAATGATTGAAAAAGGTATTAGAGGTGGTATTTCACAATGTATAACTAGATATTGTAAAGCAAACAATAAATATACAAAAAATTATGATAAAACAAAACCTGAAAATTATATGTTATATATAGATGCAAATAATCTATATGGATGGGCTTTAAGTCAAAAATTACCTTATAAAGATATAACATGGATGAATCCTAATACATATACATTAAATGAATGGGAAGAAACAATATTAGAATTAGATGAAAATGCTGAATATGGATATACAGGGTGTTCGGAAAAAACGTTTCAGGAATTCAGGAGGTTATTGCCCACATCAAAATAAGCAAAAAAGTTCCTGTAAACATATGTCCTAAAATGCTTTGTTAACCCGCTAGCCGCCATTTTGTTTTTTACACTAAATAATTTTTATTTCCGTAATGGATCATTGTATCAAGTTAGTATTTGGCATGAAGCTTCATCATAGCATTGCCCATTTTCAAAAAAAAAGTTATTTTTTTCCAATGTGTATTTTCAAAATGGCGGCCATTTTAAAATTTTAAACTAAAATATCTCAAAACGGGTAAATTTTATAAAAATTTTACTGGACACAAAAAAGTTGACAAGTTTAATTATCTAACCAATGGTACCAAATTTGTAAGGATCTAACAACAAATAACGGAGTTATTGAGATTTTTCAATTAAAATTACCTTAATTTGCATTAATTACAATGCAAAATCAATGTTTTTATGCAGAAAAATTTCAATAACTCCGTTATTTGTCGTCAGATCCTTACAAACTTGGTACCATTGGTTAAATAATTAAATTCGTCAACTTTTTTGTATCTAATAAAATTTTCATAAAATTTACCGGTTTTGAGATATTTTAGTTTAAAATTTTTAAATGGCCGCCATTTTGAAAATAAACATTGGAAAAAAATTAATTTTTTCTTGAAAATGGGTATTGCTATGATGAAGGTGCATGCCAAATATTAATTTAATACAATGATTCATTACGGAAATACAAATTATTTAGTGTAAAAAACAAAATGGCGGCTAGCGGGTTAACAAAGCATTTTAGGACATATGTTTACAGGAACTTTTTTGCTTATTTTGATGTGGGCAATAACCTCCTGAATTCCTGAAACGTTTTTTCCGAACACCCTGTATATTAGATGTTGATTTAGAATATCCTATTGAATTACATGATGATCATAAAGATTTACCATTAGCACCTGAACATTATAATAATAAACTTTGCACAACATTATTTGATAAAAAAGATTATGTTATTCATTCAAGAAACTTAAAATATTATCTACAAAAAGGATTAAAATTAAAGAAAGTTAATAGAGTTATAGCATTTGATCAAGATGATTATATGAAAAAATATATTGAATTAAATACCAAATTTAGATCCAAATCAACATCAGATTTTGAAAAAGACTTTTTTAAATTGATGAATAATAGTGTTTTTGGAAAAACTATGGAAAATGTTAGAAATAGATGTGATATTAAATTAGGTGACGAAAAGTTTTCATTAAAACAAGCAAAAAAACCTAATTTAAAACATTTAGTATATTTGATAAAGACTGTATTGCTTCACATATGATAAAAGAAAAGGTTAAGTTTGATAAACCAATCTATATAGGATTTTCAGTACTTGATTTATCAAAATTACATATGTATCAATTTTATTATGAAAAATTAAAGAAGTTTGATCCAAATATAAGGTTATTATATATGGACACAGACAGTTATTTTATAGAGTTTAAAAAGGATCCATATAAAATTATTAAAGAAAATATTAATGAATTTGATACAAGTGATTATAAGAAAGAACATGAATGCTATAGTGAAAAGAATAAAAAAATAATTGGTAAATTTAAAGATGAGTTAAATGGTGAAATATTAGAAGAATATTGTGGTTTAAGATCAAAATTATATAGTTATGAATTTAATAATAAAAATCCTGTAAAATGTAAAGGAATTAAGAAAAGTGTTGTTGATAAAACATTACATATGGATGATTTTAAGAAATGTTTATTTGATGATCAAGAACAATATAGAGAAATGACTTGTATTAGAAGTTTTAAACATGAACTATATACAATTACAATAAATAAATTAGCTTTAAGTAATAGAGATGACAAAAGATTTATTTGTGAAAATAAAATTGATACATTACCTTGGGGGTATAAAAAAAATTATAAATAAATGGAAATTTTAATTGTTCCAAAAGAATTAATAAATAATGATTTTGATATAAAATTATATTTATTTAAAACTAAAATATCAAATAAATTTTTAATATATCTTTTTAAATATAAAAATTATTTTGTATATCATTATAAGTTTAATTTTATAATAGAACCATTTATAAATATAATAAAAAATTATGTTAAAGAAAGTTTTAAAGAAAATGATCAAAATTATATTAATAATTTATAACCATATGATATTGAATTTATACTATAATTTATGTATATTTTTAAATATTTTCTTTAATAAATTTAAATATATTTAATAATTTATTATTAAATTTTTATGTTTAATTATTTGTTTTGATTCTTTCATTTAAAATATTTATTAATCTATTTTTAAATTTTTTGATTCTTTTTTAATTTTAAAATTAATAAATATAAACAAAATTTTTTTAATAAAAATAGTATGTTTTTCATTATATGATAGGGGGGACAGATCGCCTCCCCTAAAAATATCTATAAATTTTACTTTATTATCATTATAAGTAAGACCCGTCTTTAAGACGGGTCTCAAATTTGTATATAATTTATTATCTTTATAAATATCTTTTGAATGTTTAAGGAGGGTAACGTTTTGTTACCCTTAAGTTTTTATTGTATAATAAGGTTACCTCCTTTAAAATTTTTTAAAATAAATATTATAATTTATGTGGGACCCATTTTGGGTCCTACCTAATTTTAATAAGTTTTGTACGTTTTTCATTATATGATAGGGGGGACAAATTGTCCCCTCTAAAAAATCTATGAATTTTAATTTATCACCATCTATATTTATCCTTATTGTTTATCTACCTTTTTTGATTTTAAAATTAATGAATATAAACCAGATTCATTAATAAATATTGTTTTATTATCTATTTTATTGACGCCCTGTTTTAGGGCATCTGAAAACATGTTTGTACATCAATTTCTAGGGTGTCTTAATTTGTGACACCTATAATTTTTATGTAAATTAATTTATCATCATTATGTAAGTGTAACTGTTGGTTACACTTGATATTTTTTAAATTTTATATATTTTTCTTTTACATTATCAATTAAAACTTTTCTAGAATTTTTATATTTTAAAATATTACAAATATCTTTTACTTTAAACCAAGGATTATTTTGTTTACTAAATACAATTAATTTATTATTAAATATAAAATTATTGTAATTAAATCAATTGTTTTATTATTTATGTAGACAAATTTTATATTACAAATTTTGTTTTAATCTTAAATATACAATACTTTTAATATTTTCATTATTTATTAGATTTCCATCACTATCTTGAATAGATATTACAATATTTTGAATTTTATTTATATTTTTTAAAGGAATATAATCAATTTCATTTGGTTTTTCACTAATTTTTGATCCATATTCAACATTTGGATAAAATGAATATATAATTTCTGATTCTTTATGTAAATGTGAATGATCTTTATGATTTTCAAAACTAGGATCAACTAAATTACAATGTATTTCAATAACATCAAAAGGTCTAATTTTTGGTAGTTTTATTCCTTTTGTTAATACATTTGGTTCAATTATTTTATTATTTAACCCTAATAAATCAATTATAATTGTTGTAACTATAATTTTAACAGGAGATTTTATTATAATATATGGTCCATCATTTTTCAGTATAAAATCATTTTCATCAAATTTATTAATTTTCTTTTTAAATTCTATTAAACTATTAATAAAAATATTTTTTATTTCTTCAATTGTATAATTTCCTTTATTTATATCAAAATATTGATCTATAATTTTATCATCTTCATCTTTAATAGAATATCCATAACAGTTTTTATAATCATTTGGTATATTTGATATAAAATTATCTGAATAAAATCCACTTAAACCAATACTATATTTTCCATCTAAATGTATTGGATGTTCTAATCTTAATTCTAGTTTGGATGAATGACCAATTATTTTAAATAATTTCATCTTATTTAAATGGAGAAATTTTTAGAAAAAAAAGATAATATAAAATTAGAATCATATGATAAAAATAATAAAAATGATCAACCTATTAGATTATTAATTATAGGAACAAGTGGATCTGGTAAAACTACATTATTATTAAATTTTATTTACAAAAGATTAATTCCATATTCAAATTTATATATTTTTAGTAAATCATTAGAACAACCATCTTATAAATTATTACAAAAAAGATTTAAAAATATACAATCAAATATTAATAAACAAATTTCTCATTTTTCATGTGATGATGTGATTCCACTAAATGAATGTAAACCAAATTCATTAGTAGTTTTTGATGATTGTATTTTAGAAAAACAAGATAAAATTAAAGAATATTTTATAATGGGTAGACATAAAAATATATCATGTATTTATTTATCACAATGTTATTCAAAAGTTGATATGCAATTAATTAGAAATAATTTAAATATGTTATGCATTTTTAAACAAAATGAATATTATATGAAAAAAATATATAATAATTTTGTTGGATCAGATATGAAATTTGATAAATTTAAAACTATTTGTAATGATTGTTGGAAAGAAGACTATGGATTTTTAACTATTAATTTATTGAAAAAATCAAATGATGGAAAATATATGAAAAATTTTTCTGATATTAAATAATGATAATGGCTTGTTGTATATTTGAGTCAATAATTGATAGAATATTTATTTTATTAGTATTATTTATTTCATTAGTATTTATATATTTAATGAAAATTACAGAAATAAAGTAAAATAAATTGTGTTTAACATGATTTGTATTTGTGTTAACATGATTTATGTTTATGTTAACATGATTTGTGTTTGTGTTAACATGATTTATGTTTTGTGTTAATATGATTTGTGTTTGTGTTAACATGATTTGTTTTTGTGTTAACATGATTTGTGTTTATGTTAACATGATTTGTGTTGAACCTAAATTTTTCTTTGTAATAAATGGATAAGATATCTGTTAATGAAGCTAAAAAATTAGATGATATTGAGAAAAAATTAATAAAAGAATTTAAAAATCAAATTAAAATTGAAGATAATTATGAAAAAATTAAACAAAAAGCATATGAACCTATAACATCAGCGATTGGTAAAGTTGAAAATAAAATTGGTGAAGTCTTAAATGAAAATAAAAACCTAATGGAATTGGTACCTGTTGTTAATAATTTTGCTAATATATCAATACCAGAAACTGAAGAATTAAATTTACCTTCAAGTACTCCATTTAGACCAATCAGACAGCCAATAATTCAAGAAGAATCGACATTTATTGACCCAAACTTAATTTCACCTCAAACATTAGATAAAATTATTGGTCCATTAGCACAAAAATATTTACCAAGAACAAAAGATGATAAATTTGGTTTATATTGGAATAAACATAAAAAATCATTTATGATTGGTGATAAAATAACTGTAATTGATAATGATGATTTAATAATTGATGATAAAAAATATAATGGAACACATGGATTATGGAGATTGTTAACTTATGAAAAGAAACCAGATAATAATTTATATACACAAGATGATTTAAATAATTATTCAAAGATTTTATGGGAAACTAATTCAATTTATAAAAATAATGATCCAAATAGTAAAAAACCAAAATCTAGTAAAGGTGATAAATATATTAATTTAATTAAACATATTTGGGAATTAAAAGGGGAAATTGAAGGTTCAGGAATCAGACAATATACAGAAAATAAAATTGAATATAGATTTATAGATGATTTAAATAAATTAGATAATATTATTAATTATATATATGCACAAGAAAAAGCTGGTAATAATAATTTTTTAAATGAAAAGAAAGCAGTTAAAGACTTTATATCAAATAAATTAGATGAATTAATTGAAAAACCTGAAGGAATTAAGTATTTAAAAAGAATTTTGGCAAATATTTCATCACCATTATTAAAAGATGGATCAGGTATTTTAAATGATGTTATAAATAATTTACCTTTTGAATTACATGTACCTGGTTATCAATATCTAGGGCCTGGAACTAAATTAAATAAAAGAGTAAAAAGAGGTGATCCTGGAATAAATGATTTAGATAAAGCTGCTAAAGAACATGATTTATTTTATAGAGATCATAAAGATACAAAATCTAGAAATGAAATAGCTGATAAAATTTTACAAGATAAAGCATGGGATATAGTAACATCAAATGATTATGGAATTGGTGAAAGATTAGTTGCATTACCAACATCAGGTGCTATGTGGATGAAAAGAAAATTTGGTATGGGTTTAGAAGTAGGATTAAAATTTTAATAAAATTTTTCATTAATTAAGTTAATCTATATTATAAAAAAACTATAAATTTTTTTCTTAATAAATGGAAAAAACAAATATAAACTTGACAGATAATCAAAAATCAAAAATAAAATTAGCATTTAAAAATAAAAGATCAGTTATAATTCAATTTAATATTGATCAATTTAATGAAAATGGAAAAGATATTATATTATTATCTAAAAGACGAATTAATAAACTAAATAAACATAAAAAATTAAATAAAGGATTAAGATTTGAATTTTTATATAATCAATTAAAAGAAATAAAAAATGGTGGATTACTAAAAGAAATTTTAGATTTTGCTGATAATATACCTATAGTTAAAAATTATACACCAAATGTTAGAAAGGGAGCAAAAGTAGTAAAAGAATCTATAATTCCTAAATTTAGAAATTTTGTTGATTGGTTAGATCATGAATTAAAAAATGTAGAAGGATCTGGTTTAGATAAAAAAACATTAAAATATATGAAACAAAATTATAAAAAAATTTTGAACCACTAACATTAGGTGAATTAGAAAAATTGTGTAAAAATATAAAATATTTTAGAGGTGTATTTATGAGAGATATATTACCTAATAAAGTTAATAAATTTGAATGTGGAATTATAAATTTAGATTCATTTGATGGAAATGGAACTCATTGGGTTTGTTATTATAAAAAAGATAAAATTAAATATTATTTTGATTCATATGGAAATATAGTTAATAAACCACCAATAGAATTAGTTAAATATTTAGGAAAAGATAATATATTTTATAATGATAATCAAATTCAAAATTATAATGATCCACCAATTTGTGGTCATTTATGTATTTTTATATTAAATGAATTAAATAAAAATAAAAAATTTGATAACATAATAAATAAATTAATCCTTAATAAATATGGATTCACAAAATATATTTGATCTGTTTGGAAGACAGAAAAAACATCCAATTAATATTAAAGAAGATTATATAAATTCCAAATTAAATACATTTTTTAATAATTTTAGTAAAAGTTTTAAAAGTCATGTAAAAAAGACTGAAAATTTAGTAAATGCTATTGGTTTATCAAAAAATTATATAAATATTAATGGTAAAAGAATTGTTAATGTAAAACCAAGTATAAATAAATATGATGTTATAGTTAAGTCAGAATTAGATGAAGTTTTAGATTCAATTATTGAAATTGGTAGTGATTATTCAGAAACTAAAAAAGATTTAAATAAAATTTTAGAATTTTTAATTAATATTGGAAAACATGTTGAAAATTTAGAAGAAAAATTAGAAAAAGAACTAAAATTTCTATTTGATGGAGTCAATAAATCAATAAAAGAATTAAATGCAGAAATAATACTAATTAAAGGAGATATAGATAAATTACAATAATTTATTTTATATAAATGGAGTTGATTTATTGTCTTAAATGTAAACAAAAAACTAATTCTAAAGATATTCAGATAATAAAATTAAAAAATATAAATATAATTAAATCAAAATGTTGTATTTGTAATTCAAAGAAAAGTTGTTTTACAAAATTTTCTCCCTAATAAATGGCTCTATACAGTTCATTTGATTTATTCATTATCAGAAACCAAAATCAATTAAACAAAGATGATTGGGATGATATTTCTGAAAAATATGAATTGAGTATTAATATGATGAGATTGTTTCAAAATAAATTAAATTGGCAAAAAATTGCTCAACATCAAAATTTAACTATAGATTTTATTACTGAATTCATAAATTATCAACTAAAAGATTATATTGATTTGATTTGTAAATATCAAGATTTAACTGAATATTTCATTCATGATTATGCTTTTACATTAAATTGGGAATTAATTTTAGAACATCAAAAAATATCAGCAAAATTTATACTTGATCATGCTACAGAAATTGAGTATTTTAAAAGTAAAAATGAAATTGATACATAAATAAAATTTGACATTATAAAATCATAAAAATTAAATTATGAAAATTTTACTTGTTTTAAAAAAGCTTTTGATTTAAAAAATTATCCTTAATAAATGGCTGATTACAAAAAATATATAAATGATATTGAAAGAGCTGAATACAAAAATTTCTATCCATTATCTAAATTACATTTAAATGAACCTAATAAAAAAACTGAATTTAATATAGATTTTGGAGATGGATTTTGTACTTCTAAATTTCAATTTTATATATCTGGTAAATTGACTAAATCTGATGGAACTGCATATGATAATGGTGCTAATATAAAATTAATTGATAATTTTGTTCCATTTTTATTTTCAAAAATTGAAGTTAGAAAACATAATAAATTGATTGATGAAATTGAATATCCTGGTCTATTAAGTACAATTAAAGGTACTATAACTTATTCAAAATCAGAAATAAATCAAATTAATAATGGTTTTGAATCAAATTTTAGTAAAGCATTTGAAGCAATTGGTAATTTATCTCATTTTGGATTAGGATTTTTTGAAAATGTAAATATTCCAATATACAAAGGAGGTTTTAATATAACATTTATTAGATCACAAGATAATGATGCAATTTTTAGATGGAAAACTAAAAAGGCTGATGGAACTTATGATAATGCAACATTACCAGCTGAAGGTAAAATAACAGTTGATGAATTTTTTATTAGAGTTCCTATAATTGAATACAAAACAACAAGTAAAATTCAATTAATTAATGAACTAAGCAAATTTGAAAAAGTAAATTTTCATTTTAATCATTGGCAATGCATTGAACAAAAAAATATTACAGGAAAGAATTTAAGTTTGGATATAACAAATATCTATAGAAATATTTATAATCCAAAATTTATTATAATTGGATTTCAAAAATCAAGAACAAATGATCAGTTATATGATACTTCTAAATTTGATAGTATGTATATAAAAAATATAAGAGTAAAACTAAATGGTCATTATTACCCTGATGAATTGGAAAACTTTGACATATTCAATGAAAATTTTAGAATTATGTATGAAATGTATCAAGATTATAAAAAAGTTTATTATAATAGTAGTAAAATGTATTATAATCCAACAGAATTTCTAGAAAATAGACCAATTTATGTAATTGATACTACAAAAAATCCAACAAATATTTCAAGTTCAAAAAATGATATTATTATTAATGCAGATTTTGATTATGATATAGTAGCTACTAGTAAAACAAATTGTTATATTATTATTGTATCTGAAAAATTACTTGAATATAATATAATCAAAAATGATATAATTGAAATAAATTAATCTATATTCTTAAAAATCAGATATTAAAATTTACTTGTTTTAAAAAAGCTTTAAATTTACAAAAATAAAACAAAATGAATGGATATGATGGTGTATTTTGTGTAGTGTTGTAAGTGTGCGTGTTTTCAGAATAGGCGCCTTAGTTACTCGTCACTACCACCTAGCTTTTATGATATTTTGTATTTTTGAATTTGAACCCATCACTGCCACATTCCAGGTTTTTATGTCCCCAGGGGCATCATTTCAGGTTCTATTGAATTATTTGATTTTTAGATTTTTTTGTGCTAGGTGGAGGAGAGTGTATTATTTGAATTTTTTAGTGTGCGGTGTTGTAAGTGTAATGTTGTATTAATGGGATAGACGATAGGCGATTGATTGAAATGATTAATGGAAATAGATTGGTGGTTAATGGAAATGGATTGGTGATTATGAAGGATGAAATGGATGAGGCAAAGGGTGCACCCACCATAGTATCTTGTCACACGGCTTGTTTCACAGTCATTATCCTATGGCCACTCGGATAAAGACCTTCCACCAACCACTGGACTTCAACTATGTCCTCAATAAATTATGCCCGAAGTTTCGAGATTTGAACTCGGAACCTCAGGCATATGAGACTTGAACGTTAGCAATGAGCTAACCAGACTTCCGTTGAGTGATAAGACTGCATGGGTTTATCAGTTGAAGCGCTAGTAGTTCATGACTATTCCACTAGATAGTGCAACAATTGCCTATACTAAATAAATATCATTTTTAATCCTATTAATACATTATAGCCCATCATAAATCAACCAATTAAACATTTGTTTCAAATACTTTTACAAATAAATCAATTAACATATTAATGAATTTAAGAAACAACAAAAAAACTTATATCTCATTTAAAACCTAAGTTGTGAGGTATTATATCAAAGAGAAAAAAATATTAAATTCAATACAATTTTCAGATTAAAGATAACTTAATTATTAATAAAGTTATAATAGTTTAAAGTATTGGAGTTTGTGACAGGAAGTATTATTTTAACGGTCAGATAAGAGAGATAAGAGTGATAAGAGAATGTTCTCAACCAATATATTCTACAAGACTCATTATTTAACAACTGAAATCGTAGTTTATGAACTAAATAGGTTTATTTTATTAAATTTGCACAATAATTACTATAATTAGTATATATTTTGACCTGGGACCATGATAATTTCAGATTTCAAAAAAAATATATAAAATTTGAAATTTTTGTTTAATAGAACTTAAAATATTCATTCATTAAAACAGTTAAAGAATAGAATAAGAAAGATTTACATTTAATTATTACAAACATTAAAACATTTGATGATAAAGAAACTATTCTAGTTTAATTTGAATAATTATTCAGTATTCGACAAAATTTTACTTGTTTTAGAAAAACTTTTATTCTGAAGACAATTTTATGTAAATTTAGGCATATTTGTAAAAAATTTCATGAAATTTGCATATTTTTCATAAAAATTAGAATAATGTTAGACTACAAATTGGCCAAAAAAATGGCAAAAATATTGCATAATTGTATTAAAAAACTGTGAAATTTGTTTGATTTTTGATTGTCTCCAAAAGTGTCCTAGGAACCCCATAGTACTATCTACTTATATATATATATATATATATTCACCTAGATCCCCCGTTTGTGGTCCAGGTATCAATCTACATTCAATTGTGGTCCACGGGATTTTCTCATGTATTTTTTAAATGTAATGGTATATATGAATTTTTTTAGTGTATACATGTTTAAAAAAGACCTTTTTATTAATTTATATAGTTTTATGTATATATATTCATTTAATTTCTCACAGTATCGTCTGTCACTTCACATTCAATTGTAGTCCACCGCCATTGTATAAAATCAGGCAGCAATACCACTGATTGTGGTCCAATGCGTACATCACTTTCCACCGATTGTAGTCCAGTTTATATATTTCAATTGTAGTCCATTTGCAAGGTTGCCATATTTCATAGCCCTCAAGACTGCAATTAACCTACGTGATAACGTATTATAATTTGTATAGCTATTCAATCTGAGTTTGAATTTCAAACTTTTTTTCGAATAAATTACTTTAGACTAGTTATTTTTTTATAACTTATTACATTTTTGTACGAAATGTTAATATTATTTTTTGTTTGGTAATTTGAATATAAAACAAAAATATTTATAAAAACGTTATTGTCAATGCATGGTAAATTGTATCATAAATTAATAATATTATTTAAATCTATATATATAATTCTGTAAGCGAAATTTCTTGAGCAAAATTGTGAGCGTGATACAAATCGCAGGAAGATGGGAGTGGTCTAAAATTAAAGGTATTGGTCCCATACACGAGGGAAAACTATCGGCGTGTCCATAGTATTAACAGGAAATGAGAAATCACGTAAAACGTCCTCCATAAGAATAGCATGGGGATTCGAAAACGTCTGCTTTGTGTACATCAAAACATGTGTTATGGTTTAATCTTAAAACGAGACACAAATGGTAACATTGAGTGAAGATGATAAAATAATTCACACCAAGAGAAGCAATCTATATATGTAATTCTGTAAGCGAAATTTTTTGAAAAAAATTGTGAGTGTTTTACAAATCGCAGAAGAGGGTAGGGGTCTCAAATTTAAGGTCTCTTTCCCATACAAAAGGGAAAATTATCACCGTGTACATAAAGCTACAAGGAAATGAGAAATATAGTAAAACGTCCTACATAAGAATAGCATGGGGATTCAAAAAAATGTCTTGCTTTGTGTACATTAAAACATGTGTCATAGTTTTATTTTAAAACGAGAGACAGATGATAATATTGAGTGAAGAACTATTAATAACCGAATGACAAAAAATATACCTAGAGTGGTAATACTATAATAAGACGTTTTGTGGCTTTGGAGCGACTAAAAATTCTCCTAGGAGCATTAACAACCTTACAAACTATTACAAGTTGAATGCTGATTTTTACTTTTGTATTGTTTCAATAATTTAAATTGTGAAAAAACTGAGCGTGTATACAAATCATAAAATACATTCTGATCGTGATAGAGACGCAATGGGCAATGAATTTTGGTTTGAGCAACGCCTACATTATTTACATTAAAACATGTTTTGGTTTTATTTTAAGACGAAAAGTGTCAAATGATCATATTGAGTGACGATGATACATTAAGTGTATCAGTCAACATAGTATTAATATTATGTTACCTGAATTTTCCCAGAAAGCTTTTGGTCATCTCATAGATTGCCGAACTATAGGAGAGAGTAAAAATCAAAGACGTTTGTCCTACATACTAGGGGAAAATATCGCAGGTCAAAAACTTTACTACAAACTGGGAAATACAGTATATAAAAACTATTTCCTGAAAGGTCCTACTTAAAGATTCTCCATGTACGTATAGTGATTTAAAAAAGTCTATAAATAAACAAAATCAAGAGCTTCGATTAGGAGGGACGAATATTGACAGTAAGTGAAGATGATCTACTTTAAGGTTGTGTGTTAAAATTTGGTGACTAAATTTTTTTTTTTTTTAATCTGAAAGGAGCTAAAATATCCATTCAATTTTAGGACAAACAAGACAATGAAATGGCTTTGGTACAAAAAGTTTATTGACTCTGAAATGGGTGCTGAACATCCGTAATATTTTTTTTCTCATTGCTGCTTTTCTATGTTATATTTAAAAAAAAACGTCATTGCTCAAAGGGACTATGATATCTTTCAAAACTGATTTTTCATAGATCGATATGATTTAAGTTCAACAGACAAAATGAAACATTTACAAACGGGTGGCATAACAGTATATGATTGTAAAGAGTGCTTTGGGGGCAAATAGCCTGTTCAAAGGGTTTAAAACATTATATATAGCCTATTAAAATTAAATTTAGTGAAGAACTGGTAATTTGCTATGGTTCATGCTATTTTAATTTTAGGGGCTTTTGCCCCTATGAGCCACTAGTTTTTATGATAATTTTATAATATTTATAGCAACAGAGCCCGTTGCAGTTAATACAACAGCCTCTAGAAAAATAGTATATACATGCTTTATTTCCTGTGAAATTCCTTAATGGTTATTTGATTCATTTTCAAGAAAGAAATTGTTTTAAAAAAACTAATTTTCTAATACAGCTAGATAATAAAAAAATTAAATTGAACATATTTAATTACAGAGAAATAAACAACATTCATCGTAAACACTTTATCTATTTTTTGTTTTGTTTTTTATTACTTTACGATCTCCTTTTATAATTGCTAGGGATGGTTTTAATTGTAATGTCTTCACGTAAAACTACCAAATTTTCACAAATAGCTATAGTGCATTTTATATAAAATACTGATTAGAGGCAGGCAAAACTTGTTAACAACTATAATAAATTTCTAAAAACCCAATAAAATTTATGATGTTTCTTATAGAAAACGTGTACTTATACTTTTCACCATAAATCTTAAAAAATATAACTTTCACAATTATTTCCACATTTACATAGAGGAAACTTTCCAACTACTTATTAGTTAATAAAATCGTTCAGTAGAACTGTATATTTAGTTGAACAAACTTAATAAACATATCTCTAATTCAGTATTGTCTCACCAACATCAATTCAGAGGTTGCTTGGCTTTTTTGCAAAATAACTTTTAAATGGTGAAGAAATCGACCAAAGTGGATGATGATATTCAGAAAAACATGAAATTGTCTACAACATTCTTTTCGGCATTTTATGATAATACCAATCAGAGGTAGTCAAAAGTTCAAAACTAGTGTATTTTCTTATGAAAACATTTTTATCTATCTAAATCTATAAAATAGGAAGTACGTATGTATGTATGTGTCCTATGGACTGCAAAACCGCTCGCCAGATTGTATTGAAACTTTCAGGCACTATTAAGCATTATTCAAAGATGGTTTGTGTGAAGTTTGGTGCAAATCTGTCCAAAGGGCTCTCACCCAGAGGGCATAGAATGGTGCAGTGTCAGGTTTTAGAAATTTAGTGTTTACAAAATTAACAGCTGTATTAAAAAATAGGGAAATTCGCTAATATTAAAGTTTCTTTAAACTATCATTTGTTTAATTGTAAACAAACAAATGTAAACACTGGCTGGTTTTATTATTCTTTGAATTTTGTATTACATAGATATATACTTACTTTATTTATTTTAACTTAACTTAAAATAGTTCATTGACAATTTTCTTTCATCCACATGCCAAAAAAAACGTCAATCGGCAGGAAATTCGCCAAATCAAAATAAACTGCAGAAAAAAGAGCAACCGAAAGTGACGAAGAACGCGAGTCACAGCTTCGTGAGTTGCGAAATCGGCCGACTACAAACTAGAGCAACGGATTCGGCCCAACAGCGAAACCAACTACTAAATGCTAAGCGTTTAAGAATAATTCAAAGAAGAGAGAGATTAGACTTAAGTCTGGAGGTTATTAACTATGACAACGCCTATAATTACAAAAATCACAGTGACTTGACTATTGGTCAAAGCCAGAATAAATTTAGAAACGACAAATAAAGTTTCCTGTATGGATTACTATGTATACCGCATTATAATCTGTTCAGAAGAAATAAACTACATACTGACATACCGTGAACTATTCCACTGGTTTATTGTGGATATGTACGCAAAAATTGAAAATGAATGTCTTCTTTTCACCCTGTTGAATCAACAAAAGTTGCGTGTTGAAGAATACGTTCACTTGCGTGATGCAATTAGAAATTATGGGAACGCTACTGATATTGGACAATCGGTAATTCTACCAGCAACGTACGTAAGGAGCCCGCGGCATATGCATGAATATGCTCAAGATGCAATAACTTATGTACGAAAGTATGGACGCCTAGACATTTTCATCATCTTCACATGTAACCCAAAGTGGAGTGAAATCAGAGATCTGCTTCTCGCCAGCCAAAATTCCACGCTTATTCTTAGCTCACGAGTATGCAAACAAAAAAAGTTAACTAAATTGATAAACGTCACCATCAAGAATCAAGTCTTTTTGAGAAACTCAATGCTGGATGTATTCAATTGAGTGGGAGAAAAGGGGCCTTCTCCACGCCCATATTTTGATATGGTTGAGAATCATCCCTCCAGCTCAGATTGATAAAATCATTTCTGCTGAGATACTGAATCGAGAACGGACCCCATACTTTATGATACAATCAACCCTAGTAGCACAGATATATATAAATATAATATTTAATATATATCAATACATATTTGATACATGCCTGTATTTAAAATTTTTTAAATATATATTTTGTAACTATTTTATATGTATTGAAATATATCGCATGAACATATTTTGAGGTTATATAAATATTAGTTTAATATATATTTATTATATATTAAATTTATGTTTAATATGTTCAAATCATAAAAACAGCCCACTTAATATAAATATATATAATATATATTTTATACATATGTTATATGTATTGAAATATATCGTATGGATATATTTTGAGGTTATAAAAATATCAGTTAAATATATATTAATTATATATGAAATATATATTTAATATGTTCAAATTATAAAGTCGCTCACTTTGTACAGATATATAAAATACATATTTAATATACATTACATACATACTTATATATATGTGGTTAATGGTTCCGGAACTAAAAAATATGTATGTAATATATATTAAATACATTACCCACAAACATTAACCACGTATATATACAGGGTGTCAGAAAATCGTTTCAAGATTTGGGAGATGTTTACTAGTAGGCCTACAAGAACAAAAGTTTCTGTCAACATGACCTATGCTTCGTTAGGCCGCTGGCCGTCACACATTTTTTTACTTGATAATATTTATTTCTGTAACAGATCATTGTATGAAGTTCATATTTGGCATGGATCTTAACTACATCAATGATAATTTCCAGGAAACAAATTTATTATTTTCATATGTATATTTTCAAAATGGAGATCATTTTAGACTTTAAAACTGAAATATGTCAAAACTGGTAAATTTCATCATCATTTTAAAAGAGACAAAAAAGTTTATGAATTAAATTATCCAACCAATGGTACCACCCAGATAGCACATAAACGTAAAAAAGACGTGAAAATAATGTTTCCTTTTAACATTTTTGACGTTATTATTACGTCAAGAAACGGATTTATACCGTTTTTTCACGTGATTATAACTTGCGAGTGTCACACTTTTTTACGTTAAAAAAACGTAAAAATACTACGTGAATATAACGTTTTTGTTTCACTTAATTTTTACCTTTTTAACTTATGTTTTACTGAACATTTTACAAATTTTTGAAAAAAATTTGTAAATGAATGCTTTTTATCTAACCAACACATTAAAAAAATGTAAATAAAGTCGATCAAAAATTTCTTATCTGCACCTCGATTTGAACCCTCAACCTATCTATCACTGTCCTAGCGCCTTTACCCTCTCGGCCACTTCTGCTGTACTTCAGGTGGATTTAATTTACTATTTATACATTTAATACTCAACCTTCCTTGTACTTGAGAACAGATGGCTCGGTGTATCTGTGCTCATGGTTTTTGTTGAGTATATTTTAAAAATTGATTTTATTCGCGTTTCGTCTCAGATCAAAAACATTATTTTTGGATCTTGATGGCGGCATACCCAGATAGCACAAAAACGTTATTTATACGTGAAAATAACGTTTTAAATTTTACTTTTAACGTTATTTTCACGTTAAAAAAAGGTGAAAATCACGTTATTATAACGTGATTATAATGTGAAAAGCGCACTCAATTTCACGTTAAAATAACGTGAAAAAAGACGTGAAAATGACGTTTTTGTTTCACTTAATTTTTACCTTTAAGACATTAAGTAAAAAAAAGGTAAAAAGATTTTGGTGAAAATCACGTTTTAAATTTCACGTTTTTTTATTTTCACATTTTTACGTTATTTTCACGTGAAAAAAACGTATTATTTTTTACTTTTACGTTTTCACCTTTTTTTCACGTGAAAAAACGTGATTTTCACATTGTGTGCTGACTGGGCAATTTCTTAAGGATCTGACAACAAAACGCAGTTTTTGTCATTTTATACTGCAGAAAATATTGATTATCCATTAAAGGTCATTGTAATGAAAAAATCTCAATAACTCCGTTATTTGTGGTTAGATCCTTACAAACTTGGTATCACTCGTTGGATAATTTAATTTGCCAACTCTTCTGTGTCTTTTGTTAAATTTTGATAAAATTTGCCAGTCTTGTGATATTTGAGTGAAAAAACTAAAATTTGCCGCCTTTTTTGAAAATAAACATAGGGAAAAATTGGTATTTTCCCTGACAATGAGCATTGCTGTTGTTAAGAATCTTGACAAAATGTGAACTTAATAAGTTTATATTGAGGGCGTTCACAAGCATCCACAGCAAAGTAGTTTGTTTATGTTTTTCGCCTATCACGTGACAAATTCCAGACACTTTATTAGTGGGATTTGTCACGTGACAGGCAAAAATGTAAACAAACCTCATTGCGGTAAATGCGGTGGATGCTTATGAACGCGCTGAATGATCCGTTACGGAAATAAATATCATTATGAAGTGTAAAAGACAAAATCGTGGCTAGCGGGCTTTAGGAAAACATTTTAGGACTTATTTTTTAAGGATTTTTTTTTTTCTTTTTTCTTTTAGGCTCTAAAATAACACCCCGATCTTAAAAATCTGTTAGGCAGGTCAAGAGAAAGCAACAGACAACCCTTATAGAATTAAGAAGAAAGATTTGTATATGCGTTTACATATTTTTTTGATAAAATATTTAAGAAAAAAATCATAGATAATCCCGTTTAAGATATTAATTTCAGTAATATGGTAGTTATTGAACAATATGTTTAAAAAAATTACTTAAATTTGGTTAGTTTGTTCCAAGTAAGTTGGTTAAATAAGTGAAAACAGTACAGTTTTGTTTTACATACAGTAAAACAGCAATTAACGGTAGTTTGTTTGTTAAAGATATAATGAACTAATTAATATGAATAACAATACATTATTTTTTAAATATACCAATTATCATTTGACCTTTTTTGCACATTTTAATAAATTAAAATTAATTCAAAGTTTACATCAAATAAAAAAAAATCTAGTTTTTACATTATTCTGTGTTACATTCGAATTAAAAACTTTTGTGGTAACGTTTTGTCACAATTTCTTTGCTTTAATTAACAGTTCAGCGTATTGGTTCAATTAATACAGCTGGTGTTCTTTTAGACGAATCACAAATTATGAAATATTGCATCTTGCAGCGAGGAAGAAGAAGAAAATTACAAGGTCGGATAAACGGCGCGGCGGTTGGGCGTTGCGTTGGGCGGTTATGTGTCGTCTGTCTGTCAAATTAAATTATTATTGCAATCACCGGCGTCGATGACATTCTGTTTCTGTTACCTTGTTTTGTTATCTTCGCGTTTTAACGTTTAAAAAGTTAGTTTTAATGTTGTATAGAGTTCTCATAATATCCAAAGTATCTATCTGTAGACAAAAGAAAGTTGCTTGTAGTGTTTGTTTTCGTTTTGGCTACACATTTGATGCCAGGATTTTCCATGTTCAGGTGAGTATCAATAAAATACATAAAATATATGTTAGTTTAGAGAGTGAAGTTTATCATATCCTTGATTCTCACAGTAATTCTTTATGAACATCAGTAGGTAAAACTAATAAAGACTTTGAGGTTAGTTTTTAGTACAAACTTCTTCAGAGAACACAGCTCATACTTGCTTAGGTTATATTGTAGGCTAGTCCTATGTTTAGATAGATACATTCTGAATTCACGGTACGACTGGTTTTCTTTGAGTTAATGTACATAGGCCTTAGTAGTTACATAGCCTTAGGAAGGCTAGATAAAGACCCTCTCTTGAATAACTAAATAACTCTTGAGTCCTAGGCCTAGTTCAAATAGAAAGTGGTTCATCCGCCCTAAACATTTAAACTGGTCGATTTAACCATCAGCCTTAATTATCTGGGAATCGGGAGACTTTTGGGTGCAGTTTCATAACTAGGCTATGTTACTAAGTTCAATCGATCAATCTAGTATCAATCTGATCGATATCGTAATTTGCTCTGATCCTAATCTAACTATCATAACATAAACTAATCTCCATTAACATAAGGTACCAACCTATGCCCTGGAAAGTTAAAATGTGAGAGTATGCCTATACCACACATAGGTACGATAACTTATACATTGGAAACTGTTTTTGTTATATGTTATTTTGTCAAAATTAGGCCTGAGTTGTCATTATCATTATTAGGGTTTTTATTTTGTTGCGATAATTGTAGGCCTATAGAGCCTATGTCAGGTTATTCTTGTTTTTAAATTTTATAAATATTAAAATAAAAAGCTAAACAAAACAGGGGTAGTTAGTTACAGCGAATTTCTTTGTTATTTAGGTCTAGATTGAATCAATAGTTAATACAAAAGATATGTCAATCGGATCGATCGATATTTTCATTCGATAGTATCGTAGCCCAGTTATGAAACTTACACTCGAAAATAATTAAGGAAAAATACCCAAATGCTGAGATCCTACCAAATATTGTAATTTTTCACCAATAATAAGAAAACCGGCATTCATAGACGTCCATTTCATCATTTATAACCTAAATTCGGTGTTTTGAGATTAATTTTGAACGTCTTTCTCTTCACCCGAATCAGGCAGTCTGAACAAAATGTAGTTTAGAGGTTAGCGGGTCATTCCATATCAAGTGATCAAATGCACATTACCTCACTATTTTTTATGGGGTTGATATTTTTTTATTAGATACATATATGCAAAATAAACTTAAATCTGAAAAAAGAATTTTTTTTCTCTTTTAGTTTTTTCAAAATTTTATTTCAAAGTTTCAAAAAAATTGTGTTTTTGCGCATTCACTGATTTACATTTCATTTAATATCTCTGGCTAGAATCAAGATAGAAAGGTAAAATAAAAGCCATTCTATTCAGAATCAAATTGGCTTTAATTTGATATACAACATGAAGGTATTTGAAAAATTTAAATTTTTGATCCCTCAAACTCAAAATTTTGAAAGCGAATTCCAAAAAATTAATATAATTGAAAATTTAAAAAAAAATACCATAAATCAACAATGTTACTACTAAGTTGTGTACAAAATTTCAGTTTGGGATCTCAATGGGATCATATTTAAATTAATTTTTATACATAAGCGTGTAATGGAAATGGACACCACATAGCCTTTAATACACAAATTGATTTTGTCAAAACATTTTTATTAAGTTTATAACCAATTAAAAGTTAATTTGTTAAAAAATACCTTCACATTTTCATTATTAAGAGTGATGGCTACTGACCAGTATCTAGGCCTACTCTTTAAACTAATCAAACTCAGCTAACTAATTAAACAGTCTATAAGTTCAGCTTTTTGTTGCTGCTATAATTTCATTTGGGACATCAAATATGTTGTTCCAGTAGCTGTGGTAGGGTTCACTTTAGTTAATATTTGACTTATATTTAGAACTACTTTTAAGATGACAGGTTTGTGTCAGTTGTGGTCAGACGCTCGGCTCTTTTGAAGAAAGTTAAAAACCCTTGCTGACGGGAAACGTTTTATATGGTTTTTCCAAAACGTTGGAATAAAAAAAAAATTAATACCTCCACTGCCCGTAATTATGGGCCAATAGGCCTGTGCAGTGATCTAAAGACAGCAAGGTACGGTCTTGGCATTATAGGCTAGGTAGAGGTGACCGCTCATGTTTTTGCGTGTAATGTCGCCCAGGATCGAACCGAGGACTGCTGGCTTGTAATGCCAGAGCTCTACCACTGAGCTGCCGCTCCCGTATTAGTTGGTAATATTTTATAGACTATTTGTACTTCGGTGTCCAAGTAAATGTCCATACGGTAGCAAAGTTTTGCCGATGCATAGGCTATGTAGTAACACCATATATGTATTTTTAAAGACCTATCAAATTCTTCAAACTATATCAAAATATGGCTTATGACCTGAGTGATTAGCCTGTATGAGTCTCCGGTTTAAAGCTCTGTGTCGGTGAACAGACGCCAAGGCGCCACGCCGCCATTTATTTAACAGCTACACTACTGCGCCTGCGCCCCTCGCCACCAGTCCACCTGTAGACACGATTTTGTGGTGCGCCCTTATAATAGCATGAAGTAACATGAAGTAGCATGAAGTTATAGTAGCATGTGCCTTTTGTGGTGCATGAAGTATAATAGTACATCTAAAAACAAGTTGTCAGGTCCTGAATATTTCTGAGTTTGATTGAAATAAGAGTGGTTTCTTCAAATTACTTCATTAGATGTTTAATACAGTTGTAAACAAAACAAGGTAATTAATAAACCACTTTTAAGTAAATCGCATTGAAAATTTTCTTTATAAACTTCTAGCCATTTCAAAATGCTTTTAAAAGCCTAGTACCGAGTGGTAGCTCTCCAATAATGCGATGGTGGCTGGCAAGTGTGTCATGTCAAAACACGATATAAATGAAGATGTAGAGTTAACATTTCTACATTCTTCTGGTCCTGCGTCCTGGTTTGTTTTCCTAACATAATATCTTAAAAGTAAATAAATCAAATATTAACTAAAGTGAACCCTACCACAGCTACAGGAAGAACATATGTAATGTCCCAAAATAAAATCAAAGCAGCAACAAAAAGCTGAACTTTAAGACTTCGATCGACCTTCATTAAGTACAGTGTAATCAGTTTATAAAATACTACCGGTAGTCACCACTCTAGAAAAGAAGGCCTTCTTAGTGAACAAATCTAAAATTTACATTTCTCTTAATATGGAAAATGTGTAGGTATTTTTTAACTAATTAACTTTTAATTGATTGTAAACTTAATAAAAATTTTTGACAAAATTAATTTGTGTATTAAAGGCTATGTGGTGTCCATTTCCATTACAAGCTTAAGTATAAAAATTAATTTCAATATGATCCCATTGAGATCCCAAACTGAAATTTTGTACACAACTTAGTAGTAACATTAGGAATTTATGGTATTTTTTTGAAAATTTTCAATTATATTAATTTTTTGGAATTCGCTTTCAAAATTTTGAGTTTGAGGGATCAAAAATTTAAATTTTTAAAATACCTTCATGTTGTATATCAAATTAAAGCTAATTTGATTCTGAACAGAATGGCTTTTATTTCACTTTTCTATCTTGATTCTAGCCAGAGATATTAAATTAAATGTAAATCAGTAAATGCGCAAAAACACAATTTTTTTGAAACTTTCAAAATTTTTTTTGAAAAAACTGAATGAGATAAAAAATTTTATTTTCTTCCTTTTGATTGTGTTTGTTCTAATGATTCATTAAACCAAAAACTATTAAAAAAGAGAAACATGAGGGAAAATTTTATTTTTTATTTGGATCACTTGATATGGAATGACCCTAGCGTATTCTGGGACAAGCGTTTTTTCAGTTATTTTTTTGGATGTCATTTAACATTCATTGCCTCTGAAACTGGAGTCAGGAATTTTAGCAGCACAATCACGGACATTTGGTCACTTGAGTCACATACTTACATCAGAATGGCAAAACAATGTAACGGCATTATTTAGGGCGATAGTAAAATTAATTTCACGTAATGTTACAAACAAAAACCATGGATTTGCCCAGAATTTAATAGCAAAAAACTAGTAGACCCTAATATGATATAAATTTGTGAAGTGTTATTTATTTTTTTATGTAGCCTACAGAAAAAGAGATGGGCTTCCCTTAAGGTCAGGGTATTTGGGTGATTTAGCCTACCTTAAACGTCTTTCAACACTACTCAATATATTTACACTTACACTGTAACTATATACAAGATGGTAAGTATATGAAAGTAGTTTTTGTTAAATAAGAACTAACATATTTTAATTGTAATGTTTCAGAAAAAAGAACTTGTATCACATGCAGAAACCAGCAACTTCTCAAAATGTGCACGAAGCACCTATCTCAGAAGCGCATTATCTCAGAAGAGATTTGTAATAAATTTAGTCTCAAGGGCCAGAGGCGCAAGGATCAAAATGATAGAAAACTTTTATTTTTGAACACTAATGCATAAACATTATTAAGAAGTAAGTATGGCAAGTGTTTGTAAATAAAATTTTTATTAACAACTCAGGACAGTTTTGATTTATTTAAAATAAATAAAGGGTTAAACTTACGTCTATAGCTGTGTCATTAAAATTGCAAAGACTTATTTTTTTGTGAAGGGGGGGTGGGTGTTAGGTTACTTCAGTCAGGTAGCTTATATTTTTTTTTTTGTTAGTTTATTAGTGTCCACTATTTAAACAAAATAAAAACCCTTATTTAAACAGATATCTTTAGGCTATTCATACAAAATAATTGGATGCTTTTTATTCCTTAAACACCTTTGTATAGCCTACTTGGAAGAGTAATTTTGGGGCGGGGGCGGGAGGATTTTTTTCACAAGTAACAAGATATAAGAATTAAAAAATTTATCAGAGTTGGCTAATTTTTATTGAAGTCAAAGATATTAGACAGGCCAATAATGCTGCAGCATGGCACATTTGGCTTTAAGGCCTTTAGATAAAAAAATTTTGATATACATGTGTCGACTTTGTCTCCAGGGTATCTACTGGGTCTACTGGTCACTGAAGTCACCAAAAGTCACCGAAAGTCACTGATTTTAGTTAATGGTCACGGAAGTCACCAAAAAGTAGCTTATTTTTCCTTGAAATGCCAGAAAAGTCACTAATTTTTAGTATGAATTGAGTCGTCCTACATTTCCTACTTTTTCCGGTCTGTTTTAATATTTGTTATTTGGTTTTATGAGTAAAAAGTTTTTGAGTATTTGAATTTTTAAGTCTTTTTAAATACAAAGCTGTAAATTAAATTTTAAAGTAGTACTCATGCAAAGACCTAACTAAGCCCTTGACCATGTTCCTTTTTTAGTTTTCTCTAGAAGTTTATTCAAATTCAATACCGTATAAATATATATTATTTATATTGTTAAACAGGATGGTAAAAAATCTGGAAACGATATAATATCTTATAAAGTATTTAAGTAATAAAACTAAAATTTTTGCAAAATTGTTTTTGAATAGGCCAATGAAGTTTTTACTTGAGCCTTCCTTAATAGGGAAATCCCTAGTTAAAGTTGTGAGGGAAACTGCATTGAATCAGAATCAGAATCATTTTATTGTATTTTTCTTTGCAGATTGGACAAAGTCAATAAATAGATAGAGATAGATGAAACATGTTTTACCCAATACATTAAACATATTAATAATAAAGATATACGAGCATAGCCTGTACATTCATAACCACAAAAAAGTAACTTTGGTCTATATCACATGATACATACAGTACTTTCAAAAAGCTTTTCATTAAGTAATAAATTTTAATTTTTGATTTGGCTCAAATGTTTATGAAGAAAATTTAAAAAAATGTTTAGTATATTACAGTAGACTCCCTCTTAACCGGCCACCTCGGGACCAGACCGCGGCTGGATAATGAATTCTGTTTAATTGATGTACGGTACATTAAAAAACGCCAACCTTATTGTAAATGGCCTAAATGCAATTTTGACTTGAAAAACAACTCTAAATATATTACTGTATACAATTTATAGCTAACATCCATGAAATTCATGACTAAACAAAGTTAATAATAATTGGTTTATTTTATTTTATTGTATAGTCTATTGGATAGCACTGTTATAGTCTATTGTATAGTCCATACGCATTCACTTCTGGTGGCATTCACTTCTGGTGGCATTCACTTCTGGTGGCATTCACTTCTGTCCAGGACAGTACATTTTAATTGGTTTGAGAACATCAATATGATTTAACGTTGAATCACAGATAAGAAAACAACGTTTCCGGCAAAACACAACCGGTTAAAGCGATGTTGAGATAAAAATGGCCGGTTAAAAAGATGTTTTTTTTTGTGTCAGGTTAGGCCGGTTAAGAGGGAGTCTACTGTATTCTTATAGAAAACCAATAAACCCTGCAATTTCAAGCTTGAAATATTTGGTACGTACGTTCACTAGAAAGGGTATAACTTTCATTTGCATACAAAACCCATGTGGCGGCATGGTGTTTATGGAGAAAATATAAAAATAACAAATGAAATAGGCTAGATCAAATTTGGTATGAACATTCACACAAGGTTTGATTTATACTTGCTTATAAAAACCCATATTGGCACAAACATACACGTACCACCATGGTGTTTATGGGGAAATAAAAAACGATTTATGCCAAATTTCTGTTGAAAATTCGTTGAGTACGCAGGTATGCTGCGAGGTATTATTCCTATTTCTGTGGTACAGGACATAGCCCCAGGTCGCCATCATACTCATGTAAGGTTTTCTTAGAGTTTTTTATTTGAGATGTTTATGATCACAACATATGGCAATACAATGTTTTTTTGTAATTAGTTCCATAAACAGCTGTTCTCATTTTTAGTATCGAGGGATGATTGGTAATAAAAAAGGTAGAGGACTTTTTAGACTTGAATGAGCTGAACCTAACGGCAGTGAACGATCCAAGGCTGACGGCGAGTGAGGCACAAAATTCCTCAGATGGCATCGTAAAGTATGCCGGGTAACAGCTATTAGTTTAATATAGAAAGATCTTTCTTTTTGACAAAAAAGTTAATTATTAAATGAATTTTTTAGCATTTTCACTGTTTTGACTACGCCTACATAAAGGAAAATCTACATATTTTTTTTACATAACTGATACCTATTATTGTTTTACTTAAATAAATAATTGTTTTCTAGGGGAACGAGTCTGCCTAACTCATGAAGTTTAGTAATGAACAATGAAGTTTAGTATTGTGCTTGTTTCTTTGAATTTAGTAATGAACTAAAGTGATAAAGTTGAAGATTGTCAAGAAAAATATTGTCAAAAAAATTTATTGAAGATTGTCAACATAAATTAAGGATTAAAGTTACCACTAAACTAAGTACAGTGCCTAACATTTTGGGATGTACAGGGTACCTGTAAAGTAAGTTTGATAAAATGTCAGCATACCAGGTGGGAAAACTTGGATTGTTGTGAAATATACTGGAATTTCATGGACAACCGGCTAATAATAATAATATAATATATTTGTCATACTTGATATACTTGAATCTTATTGTTTATTTGTATGTTGAATGTGTTAAGGGCAGTTTATTACTTTAACTTATGATTTTATAGTTTTTCTTTGTCATACTTGTTCTTTGTCATAATTTTATTGTTTATTTGTACGTTTAATGTTAAGGACAGTAGACTTTAACAAGAGAGTTCATAGTTTAACCCTCCGAGCGTTCAATATAGCACCCCTGGAGCGTCACACTTTTTTTTAAAGGTTTTGCATACTTTCAAATGAAAATTAGTAAAAAATATATTTATGACCTAGCACTATAAATGTATACTATATGAAAGTAGATAAAATGGACTACCTTACAATACAAACATTTTTAACCTTACTTATTGTTACCAAAAGTAGGCTATAGGTTAAAAATAAAATAAAAAATACTAAAAAAAAATTATATAAGTTTGCTCTTTCCTAAAATAATTTTGGATACACATCATCAAAATTCCAAGATATACATTTTGTTTAGAATTTTATGCAGTTCAAGTAAATATATAATTAATATAGGCTAGAAGTATTTGAAAAAATTTATGTTGAATAAAACCAAATATGTCCTACGGTACTTACCGAAATCCCATAAGAACACATGTAAAATCAAGCTAGGAATATTACACTAATTCCTACTCATATTTATGATTATAAACTCCATAAAACATATTATTTCATTCCAATAATGTAAATTAAAGGTACCGTATTAGTAACACTTCTAATCATTCATAACCTTAAAACAATTGGTAAAATATGTATTTCGTTGTTTACAAAATTAGCAGATGGTAACAGTTTTTTCCCCAGATGTTTCATTGCATATTACAAACAACCAATCACATTCCGCCATTTGAAATGGGTGTTTTTTGATAGTTTAGAATGTCCCGGTAACAGCGGTAGCGTTCACGGGCCCGTTTTTGACATTCAATATAAATTTACGTCACGTTTTCGATGAGTCGAAAAATTGACTCAAACGCTCGGAGGTCGAAAAGCTGGGCGGAAAGATCCCTCCAATCCGAGCGTATATATTAACGCTCGGAGGGTTAATTTAACTTTTGGTAAACTAAAACTTAGGCATATACAGGTTGTTTGTTAAGTATGTCACTAAACTTAAGTATGTCTAATCCACTGAATATATTTCACAAATCTTTATCTCACTAGACGTAAACAAATACTATCGCTGAATGTGCAAAACAATTACACGAGGATGACTCAGCCGGCCGGTAGAAAAGATGTCTCGAGATCAGTGATGCCAACCCACCAAACAGAAATTTACCAAAAGAAATAAAAAAGATATAATAACAATAATACTTATTAATGGCCTAAGGTAACTATAGGCAGCCAAGAAACAATTAAAATACCTAACGTTTTAATGTTTTGACATATATGTACGTCAAACGCTCAGATTGACTTGCGTATATATATGGCAAACGCCTGAAAGTGATGAGCGTCAATGGCGTATATATACGTCAAATGCTCGGAAAGGGTTAAAAAATATTAAAAATTTTAGACCTAACAAAATTTTATGACACACAAACTACAAATTTCTAATCTAAATAATGACTAAAGTTTGTAAAGATCGAACAACAAATAATGGAGTTTTTAGGATATGCGGTTTTTAATATTTGCACTGTCCGAGATCTTAAAAATACAAGGAAAACCTCTTTTTATCCATTTAAAATATGAACTTCCTTCAACAATCTGTCACCGAGTTAAAATTTTACTCATTAAGTATGCAGAAAACAATATTGTGAACATCTGGGTAAATATGCATTTAAGGATATACTTTTAAGTGAAATTTGTCGCTATTCTGACACAACTTTAGTGACATACTTTACAAACCATGTTTATCATTTAAAAATGTTAACTATTTTAAAGTATAAAATGTAATTTTATGCCTTACTTTAGTGTATAATATGTGAAGTTAAAGAGATATGTTAAGACATGTTTAACCTTTTTAGAAAATACAGTTATTATTTTGTATATTTGGAATTAATTTTAATTTCCTTTTGAAATTATCTTTTAAGGTGGTATTGCATTTATTTAATGTATTTGATATCCATCAAATAATTATTAAAAACATTATTTCACACATTAAATTCATATCAAATATATTAGAGGTGAATATTTATTATTTATTAAAATTCTTTTTAAATATATATTTTACCAGGCAAAGTGTTTCACAAGAATATATTTAAAAACATATCAATACATTCTGAATACATTTAATTATGTTATTTTAACTTATTTTATATATTTGAAATAACTATTAGACATATTTTTTCACCCCAAAAAATACATTTAAAATACATTATAAATATGTATAATTTTCCTAGTAAATTTCTTTTTAATATATATTTTAACAGGCAATTTGTTTCACGAGAATATATTTAATATAAGCTAATTACATTCCGTATATATTTAAATATGTTATTTTAACTTATTTTATATCTTTGAAATAATTATTAAATATAATATTTCACACTCTAAATATATATAAAATATATTATAAATAAGTATTTATTACTTATTAAATTTATTTTAGATATATATTTTACCAGGCTTTTTGTTTCACGAGAATATATTTAATATAAGCTAAATACATTCCGTATATATTTAAATATGTTATTTTAACTTATTTTATATCTTTGAAATAATTATTAAATATAATATTTCACACTCTAAATACATATGAAATATATTATAAATAAGTATTTATTACTTATTAAATTTATTTTAGATATATATTTTACCAGGCTTTTTGTTTCACGAGAATATATTTAATACATATTAAAATTTAATCACATATATTTCAAATACTAATTTTGATATATATTTTATATATATCTGTGCTACTAGGGAAGAAGCATATAATTCATTTACCATGTGGTACGCTTAATGTAAATGCACCATGCATGAAGGATGTCAACTGTACAAAACGATACTCACTTCATCTAATCAATGAAACTCAAACTGGAGGTGACAACTATCCATTGTACAGGCGGAGGAATACCGATGATGGTGGGCACTCAATAACAATAAAAATGCGAGATAAATGGTGACATGGACAACAGATGGGTTGTGCCGTACTCACCATTGCTTTTTAAAATGTTCGGATGGCACTGGTAACCTGACATTATAAGGTTTTTTTTTATTTTCACTATAACTTTTAAACGAGATTTCCTACCTCAAATCTGAAGAAAAATCGTAAGTTGGGAATTAAACTCTCCACAAGCTGAGTCGATTTTCCGTATCTCGCCCACTTCACCCTTAAAAAGGGGCGTACTTTCAACAAATTCTTTCTCAATAACTAAGCTTTTCATAGTAGGTCAAAAAAGACACTTTTGCTCTTAGTGATGAACACTAAGAGCAAAAGTGTCTTTTTTTTAGTGCGCAATTGTTTTTAAAAACGACTAAGTACTAAAAAAGACACTTTTGCTCTGAGTGATAAACAACAGTTTTTATCATAGTGTGGAATTACACTTTTAATCGTTAAGAAAATTAAATATGAAGCTGTATTTTCGAGGTTATATTTACAAACTAAGTAGTATACATTGCTTACATTTCTCTTATTTACAAACAATGCTATTTATAACGTTGGCATTTCTCTATTCTGCATAGAAAATTAATAAATAACACTGAGCAAACAGCTGACTTTATAGTCCTAGGACCTATAAAATATTAAAGCTGATTTTTCAACCCTAGGACAAAAAAAAACGTTTTTGGTACTATTGTGAGAACAAAAACTGGCTGATTTCGTGCAGAATGATAAAAATATTTTTTTCACTATTATGGCACATGGTCGTCTGAAAATTTAGTACATATTTTGACCTCGACTAGGTTATACTATATTAGCAGCAATTTCATTATATTGGCCAATTTCAATCAAATTTTAGACAAAAATAGTTGTAAAACTTCTACATTGACATTTGTCTTGTATATTATTTTCAATTGAGTTTAACCTGGTAAATATAGTGCTATATCGATATACAGGGTGTCCACAGAAAATTTTTTATTGATTTCCCTGACGTTCCCTGACTTTCACAGACCATTTATTTACCATCGATTTCCCTGACTCACGGACCTTACTGAAAATTATAATTCTACACACAAAAAAAAATATTTCTGCCTAGGCAATTTGAATCACAAAAAAATACTGTAACATTAAAATTCTACAAAGAAATAAAAGCATGTATTCAATACAAGTTTTTTGATTCAAATTCCTTGCATCTGGTGTACTTGATGTAAGTGGTAGAGGATATACATTTTGATGTTGGGGCCGACATTTTTTTCTTAAAGACAACTGATATTGCTGGCATGGAATTGTATTTTAAATGATTAGGTTCTTCTGAATGTGACATAACCGCTTTCATAACTGAGCTTGAATGAGTTGCAACATAGATTATAAAAAGCAAAAATAGCATCATTACATATCAAGTTTAACCAACTCGCTAATTTCAGGAAATATTTTGGCATCAAGCCACAATTTATTAAATTTACTCTATTTTTACTCTATTTACGTCCTCCCCCAAAATTTGGGTTTTGTGATTGCTTAAGTTTTGTACATGAAATCCCCTATTTTTATGTTGTCTTTTTGGTTTATTTCAAAATGTTAATAACTTTTTATTACTTGGCACTTTTCAATCCCTACTACAATCAGTGATCGTCTATCTGCCCTTCATTACCTGAGCTAATGAAAATTATATTTTTTTATATTTAAGTCTTAACTAGGGTTGTTTGAGTACTGGAGCATCAAGTATTTTTTACGAACAGAGTTGAAAAAATACTCTGAAAAAATAGTTGAAAAAATAGTTGAAAATATACTCGACTCGATGTTTTGGAAAAAGTCGTTTGATCGTTTTATATCTGATGTATGAAGTGAACGTTACAAACACATTCGTACATAAGGAATAAATGTAACCCATAACCAGATTAAAATTCTTTTCTAATTCATACATATATTTTTTAAGAAACCCCGTTTAGTTTTGTTATTATAATCAACTTAAATTTACATTTAAATAAATGGCATAGGTTATGTTTTATTGTACACATTGGATATGACTACCTTTTCGATACATGTGAGATAGAAAATAACTTCAAATGGCGTTGTTCAAACTAAATGTCAGTTACACGATCATCACTGCCACCTTTTGCTTGAGAAGTATAGTGTAAGTATATGAATTAAAACCAGTACTATAAAACATCTATCTATCTTCTTATTTCTATAAGGGTTTCGTCTGTTACGTCATTTTTTCTCTCGCCCTACTGAACCGATTTTTAAGATTGAGGTGTCATTTTAAAGCTTAGGATATAGCGCATGGAGGAATAGTAATTTAAAAGGTCGTATTGTTTCGGGCTTCGCCCCTCTCGCCTTTGATTTATTTCTAGAGGGCGCTTTAAAATGTTGACCAACTTTTATTATAAGTTCTTTAATGTGAATTGTAATTTAACAGCTGATTACCTTCAGATTAACTTTAAAAGCCAGATAGGCCTAGTAAACAAAAATAGATTTCTGTCACTTCGTAATCAACATTCACGTACTGTAGGCGAGTTTCACTCATACTGTATCATAAAATGGGCAATTTGCGCATGGGCCACCTCGTATTTATTAATTATTTACTTTGAAAATATATTAAATGCTCAATATGTATTGTTGAGCAATAATTTAATGATTATCGTTTATATAAACTTCATTCTTCAATTTCATCGAGTTTTCTTATTTTAATCCTTTAGGCCTAGGTTTAAAGCATTTTCCATTATTTCGAAAGCCACAAATAAATACTGGAAGAGTTTCTTAAAGTGATCAAATATTTAACTTTTTTATTCCATATGTGACAGTATATTTGCTATGGAGGAACCCAATTACCTTTTTAAGCATCCTTCAGGTGTGTATTTCAATTTTCAAAATTTTCTACCATTTTTCCAATATGGCAAACAAATATTTTTTTAATACGAACCCCTTATTTGTATGTCATTTTTTGGATGAATAAATAGTGTTAAGAAATGTTAATGAATTGATATTAGTCTCTAAACATCAGGGCCGCCCTGAGGGAGGGGCGATCGGTGCGGCCACCCCGGGCGCCACAACCAAGGGGGTGCCGCGGCCATGGGGAAATCCTCGTTTTATAAGGCTCAAACACTTCACAAAAATTGTAAAAAACAGGAAAACTTTAGATAATCAAAATGACGATACATATAAATTAGAATGAATGCTCATAGAAATAATATATTTGTTATTTTATTCGTCTTTGAAAACACTATTCTATATTCACACTGCTGCGTTAGGCCTACTTGAACCTACTCTGAGATAAAAATATTGCTATGGTTGCAATGATGACTCCAGTTAAACATTATTCTTGAATCACGACCCTTTTAGTAAAAATAATTATGCTGTTTTAATATGGTATTCAATCAACAGTTAGGATTTTTGAGGTGCAGGTTGTCTTTGGTTATAGCGTGTGACAGTATACATGACCAGACTCAGACCCAGTCCTTGAGAATAACATGGGCCAAACTTTCACTGCCTGTATCTTAGAAAGTTTTCAGTAAAATAAAAAATGCACAGGAATATGAATGTTCTAAAATGATTATTTGGGAACATTTTGCTCATAACATTTTATACATAAACAAATTTATTTTCCATTGAAATATTGTCCAATGTTATTCTTATTGGACTAAAAATGAACTTCAATTGTCCCTACCTCTTTAACTGTATGAGGTTACAAGGCATATATCAAATAATCAAAATATCTTAAAATTATATATACGATAAAAAAAAACATAAAAAATTGGGCGTTCGTATTTGAAATTTTTAGTTGGCCACTATATTGGAAAATTGGCCAAAATTTTTAAAATTGGAATACACACCTAAAAGCAACATGAAAAAGTAAATGGGGTCCTCCATAGCCAGAATACTGTCAGATATGGAATAAAAAGTAAGCTATTGGATCAGTTTAAAAAACTCACCCATATACATTAATAAAAAATAATCTTATTAAGAACACATAATTTATTACTATATCTTTATTTCATTAATCATTTATTATGGTTCTGCCCTACGGCCTTACCACGTTACCATGTTATTTTAATAGGAGAAATATTTTATTTGGGTTTTTACGGAGTGTTGATTGTACAGCTGTTATTAGGATCAAATTTAACTGCAGACTGTTACTATCAACTGTTCGTAAATACAGTAGGTTTCTGTGAAATTGTTGTTTTGTTTATTTTAATATTTTACTTACCTTCGTACGTGAATGAAATGCCACGTTTACGGAGAGGAGGTGCAAATCTTGGACGACGCGATGTTTAATATCTAAACATATAAAAGGTAAAGCCCTCACTAATTCATCACTGATTCTCCCCAACTTCTCGACTAGCTAGAGTGCTGAAATTTGTTATACTGATTCTTTAGGCCTAAAATAGAAAAGTCTGGCTATTTTCATATTAATATTCACAGTTAGGGCTCCGCCTCACACGTCTTCAAAGTTACCATATGTTATACTTATGGAAGCAACATTTTCGTACTGGAACAAATGATTACGTTTATGAATATTATTTCTATAAAAAACAGCTGTTTTATTTAAAGTACTGAGGGGAGATTGGTAATTAGAGTATTATAGTAGCAGGTGTTGGTATTATACAGGGTGAGTTTTTAATGCCACCCCCCGAATTCTTAACGCATTTCTTTAGATATCGACTCCTAACTACCACCGAAAACTATTAGCTTTTACTTCATTTTGATGTGGTTCACATTTTTGGCCACCGTCTTGGATCCCCCATATTGGAATGAACTATTATTTTTAAAGGTAGGGTTGTGACCCATAATTTCAAAGTATATTTTTTTGCGTTGAACCCAATGTCGCAATCCGTTTTCAATTATCTGTTTTCGTTCTAAAGATATTAACAGTTTTTTAATATCAATTTCAAAATGAAAAAAAAAATTAAATCCCTTGTTTTATTAAAAATTTTAAAGAATATCAACTTTTTATAAACAGATTTCCCACATAAAAAGAAGTACTTCTTTTTAATGGGGTTTACATTTTCGGTCGCCATCTTGGATCCGTCATATCGGAATGAACTTTTATTTTTCAAACGTAAAGGTAGGGTTGCAACCCATCATTTCAAAGCAACTTTTTGCATTGAACACAATGCCACAATCAGTTTTTAATTATCTGTTTTTTTGTTTTTTTTGAGATTTTTTCAATTTTTGTGAATAAAAAATTTAAATTGTGTTAATATCTTGAGAACAGAAACAGATAATTAAAAACGAATTACGGCATCGTGCTCAACGCAAAAAGTTACTTTGAATTGATGGGTCACAACCCTACCTTTACATTTGAAAAATAAAAGTTCATTCCAATATGGCGAATCCAAGATGGCGGATACAAATGTAAACACCATTAAAAAGAAGTACTTCTTTTATATGAGGGATATCTGATTATAAAACGTCGATATCGTTTAAAATATTTAATAAAACAAGGTATTTATGGATTTTTTTAATTTTAAATTCGGTACTAAAAAACTGTTAATATCTCAAGAAAGAAAACAGATAATTAAAATGAATTGCAGCGTTGTGTTCAACGCAAAAAAATACTTTGTAATGATGGGTCACAACCCTACCTTCATATTGAAAATAAAAGTTCATTCTAATGTGGTGGATCCAAGATGGCGGCCAAAAATGTGAACCACATCAAAAAGAAGTAAAAGCTAATCAATAATGTTCAGTGGTGGTTGGGAGTAAATATCTTAAGAAATGCGAAAAAATAGGGAGGGACATTTAAAACTCCCCCTGTAGACTTGCGGTGGGTGAGCGCAGCGAACAAGATAAATCTGGCGACGAGTGTGTGAAGCAAATTAGCTGACCGAAAAGGCGAGTTGAGCGCAGGGAACGAACTAAGCCCTGACGGCGAGTGAGCGTAGTGAACGAGCTCACATGAATAACCTATAAAATATTTGCTATTATTGATTTTAAAAATAGTCGCTCTGCTTAGTATTACAAGCATTGCAAGCATTAACTGCATTGTATACCTAGTTTTAAACTCGGCTCGACCTTAATAATCACTACTTAAACACACCTTCATTTAATTAAGAAAACAGAAACTTGACAACACTGCAAAAGGCATGCCAAAACTATAGCGACGGCACTGGACCACAATCAAATGTAGTTTGCTACCCCAATTGTAGTCCCCAATTATGGTCCACGTGGACTACAATCACAGGTAATTTGATACCCCACTGGACCACAATCAAGGGGTCTAGAAAACTATATATATATATATATATATATATATATATATATATATATATATATATATATATATATAAGGGGTCTAGAAAACTCTATATATATATATATATATATTATATTGTATATAATATTATGTATAATATGATATATAATATTATATTATATTATATATATTTTATATATATATATATATATTATATATTATAATATATTATTTTATTATATAATATAATAATATAATATATATTATTATAATAATATTATAATTAATATAATATTAATAATATTATTATGGAATATATTCTATAATATATTGTAGAATCCATATCAGGCCGTAAAAGTCACTAATTCACGCAAACGTCACAAATAAAAACAACAAAATCACACGAATGAGATAAGTCGCGCACGGTGGATTCCACCAGTGTCCGCAGTAAACACACTTCAGACGACGACTGGCGCGGGGGAGGGGGGTGACATATGATCTGCCGGCTAGTGGACGAGTCCAATGAAAGGTATACGAGGGGTGGTCACCATAGCTCAAGACGTATCAGAGATATTACTAGAAATCTGAAACCCCGGTGGAAAAGACAGCGACACGACCCCTCACGGGTTAAACTAGGTAGTTTTTAATCTACTTTTTTGTAATGAAGGTATAGTGTACGCCTAGAATATGTTTAAAAAGAGTTGAGATTGATAAAATTATAAACATTATGTCATATTCATTTAAGCTATTTCAGTCCAATGTAATAATGTAATTATATTTTGAAGAATAGTAAATTAATAGAATAAAAATAGTAAAGGCCAGTGCTCAATTTAAGGAGGAACGCGGCGGAACGGCGTTCCCGTACCTTTTTTTAAAAAATATAAAAAGTATAAAAAATAAAAAAAAATTTAAAATATTAAAAAATAAATTAATTATTTTAGAAACAACCAATTAACTTTTTAACATAATTTTTATGTTATTTCTTGCCACAGTGAATTAATTTTGAGAAATGGTAATAATTTTTTATTTAAAGAGAACATAATATTGCTAGAAGTTTAAAGCACCGTCTCTAGGCCTTGACTGGTCGCTATCTTTTAAAATAAATTAGACCTTTTCTTCGGCCTTATCTGGATTTTACATTGTTAGGTTAGTCAGTATGAAACATGCCTGCTGCCGAAAGGCTTAATGATTTTTATTAAATCTTTAAAACTGTATTTTGAGTGTCATAAAAAAGCTGCAAAAATATTTTCAGGTACGTTAAAAACGCTGCAACTTAAAGAGTAATTTTAAAAAATCTTCCGGGGGAGGGCCCGTGGTGAGCCAGTTCCTTTACAGTTCCCTTACCTATTTTTTTAGAAATCGAGCACTGGTAAAGGCCATACCCCATCCAGTTTACAGTAAGTTGATTTGTTTGTAAAACCAACCAGATAAAGCACTATGTGAAGTACTCTATGTGTTTTGAAAAGAAACATTCTTCAAATTAAAATTAATTTATTCTTAAAATCTATAATTGTAAAGGAGGATGTTGTATATATTTGTGTTCTTTTCATTTTCCCCATAAACCCCATAGGGGTGAGTACGTAGGTTTGCCGCCATGTGGGTGTTGTAAGCAAATATCAGTTGAACCCTACCAAGTGAATGTACATACCAAATTTTATCAAGTTATTCCAATAAATAAGCGAGATACAGGGTTTTGTTGATTTCCCATAAGATTAACATGGAAAACCTATTTTTGGCTTTTCTCCGTAATCTGTTAAGCCAAGTTAAAAATTCAAAATACTAAATTGTTTATTTTTTTAAGCTCTTTTAAATGGTTTTAGTTAAAATTGTTGAATTTAGAAAATTATGCTCCAAAAATGCAAAAACCCCATTTTTGACCATTTTGAAACCCCATAAAACCCCGTTCCCATAACCCGATCATGCTGGTTCGCGAACTCATGAAAATAGACCTAGTCTTACACCTTCATACCAAATTTCATCAAAATCGGAGGTCCCCTTTAAAAGTTATCAACACATAGATATATATATATAGATATATATGAAAATGAACGAACGGTGTTTTTGGCTTCTGGGGACTTCAAAATAAAAAAGTAAAGTGGTCCCGGGCTTAGGTCTTACCATAGCTACCACCGTAATAGCGTATTCCCTACAGGGAAATTCGCTAAAAACAACACAAAGCCAAAACCGCATGGAAACAGACTGACACAGGTGAGTGACTGCGCATGCGCGGGACGCTCTGATTGATTATGACTGTCAACAAAACAAAATTTTTGCCTGCTGCACTTTTTGACTAAAGATGCCTGTCCGCGCCTCGTCTCTTTCAGTGTGTGGAGCTCCATAAGCGCCAATGCTTTCTCTGTCACTCGAAATGCCTTAGTCAAAATGCCTCTTTCTAATTTAATAAGTTACCTATATAATAATAGGCAAGCATATTTCGTTTCCTCCTTTTTCTACCGTTAGAAAGGAGCAGAATCATATTCTAATTCACATCGGACTCCAGGGCTACGCCCCACAGGCTTTGGAAGTTCCAATGTTGATCTTATGGTATGGAGGAAGGAGAATTGATTGAATCATTAGACAGGTGTAGTAAAAACAACTGAGAAAAGCAGGAAGAACAGATGTTTTAGTTATATTTTGGTTTATAAACTGAAATTTTGGTTGAACAATGACCCACTCAATGAAAAAAAGTAACAAGCCTCCAACCAACAATTTAACAAAACAAAAACTAAAATTTTCTCTGCAACCACTTGATATAGAATAATAATTGTTGTTATCTTGGATTATTTAGTTTTTTTTTTTTTTTAGCTATATATTGTATGGTGAAAAGCAAAATTGCAGTTTTGTTGAAAATAAATATAACTATATTTTAAGTTCTAAAACTTTTGAAAGCAAGATTTTTCAGGGATGCAGGTGGTGTCATTTTATTTGACTTTTATCCCTGGTAAATAAAAAATTTAAATTGTGGAATTACGAATTACCTATGTACCAAATTTTATCAAAATTAGTCCTTTAGCCTCTAGTCTCTAGCTCTGTTATCCAGACACACACACACACATACAGACATCACTCTGAAAACCACTTTTTATTTGAACACAGGGGGCACCAAAACGGATAAAATGTATTAGCCTTTTTTTTAATAAAAGATTTCAATGTGATCCATCAAAGTCTTTAAGAAGATTTGCATCATTTATTGATGGTATTATAAAAAAATCATCTACATTAGAACCTCTCTTATTCCACCTCCCGATATCCGACCGTCTATCTGTGATCTCCGCGCTCCCGCCGTTGCTGAGCCTGTCAAAACGTGAAACTAGTTGTTATTCGCAGAGACATGTATGTATATTGTTATTTTTCAGTAATTATACATATCTTGATGTTTCAATTAATGTGTTATAGGTACTTCATATTTGTTGTTGCCTTCCGGATTACTTTGCAATTTATTATACAAGAGGTTAAATACCTGACTTGTCACAGTAAACCTTGTCCTCCAGTAGTACAGGCTACCGGTTTCGACACATCAAGGTGTCATTGTCGAGCCTAGGGTGTGAAATTATTTCACGTCATTATTTCATTAAATTCTCCTCCTACGAGGTAGTCATAAAGTTCATAAGTACGAGGTAGGAGGAGAATTTCACGCCCTAGGCACGACAATGACACCTTGATGTGTCGAAACCGGTAGCCTGTACTACTGGAGGACAAGGATTACTGTGACGATTCAGGTTATAAGTACAATAAAGTTGCATTACAATACTGTATAGTTGTTCTTCTACCTTGGAAATGCGTTTCATTTGTTTCATCCGATCTCATACTTTTTGGCCGTTCCGACCATGGTCCGATCCCGTCATTTGCAGACATTTTATTCATGTTCTAGAATGTATTTTTGTATTTCATTGAACCCCACATGTTCTACTGTATTTAAAACAGTAAGGTAGGTAAATAACACCTTCGGAGAGTTTGTCTGAGACTTCTACTGGACGGATTTACATGCAAGTTGTACCAAAGCAAATGTTTTCAGTCCTATTTTGGCAAGTTTTAGTTGCATTTAGAAAATATTTATGTTAAATCGGTCAAAAATAAACTTTTCTTATAGAACATGGGAAAAAGCTAACATTTCTAATCCTTAGGACAGTTTTTCTGTGACTTCCACAGGACCGATTTACATGCAGTTTGTACCAAATAAAAGCTAAACTTTTCTATATTAGCAGATTTTATTTACTTAAACGTTATTTAAAAATTTTAAATATTGAAATTTTCAAACCTTTACAGTAAATTTATTTTACACACTTTCTATCGCTTATTGAAAAGACACAAGGTATTTTGTCCAAATATAGTAGAAGAGCAAACACTCAAGGAGGATTTGGTTTACTATGGCCAGTACATAAAACGTATACAATTATAATGTATTATTCTTTAATTGGAAAGACAATAATTACTTAATTATGTAAAACAGCTGATTGCTATGAAATTAATGGTACGGTATAAATACAAAAAATGTATACCAGATTGGCTAAATTGTAATGGGTCAGTTTAAATAGTTTACATTGTTGTATTAAATACCGTTATTGTATAACAAGAAACAAATGTATCAGGAGAATTCATTGTGCAGTCAATTCGTCGGATGTCATGTTGTAATGCTTTATTTTTGCATTCAGAGTGTCTGCATGACCAAGTTTCCTCATACCGGCCTATTAGCTTACTACCGGTTATTTCAAAATTGTTCGAAAGACTACTTCTAACTCGACTACAAGATGTCGTTCAAGAGTGTAATGTACTACCAAATCATCAATTTGGATTCCGCTCTCGTCATTCCACCATTCAACAGCTTCATAGAGTAGTAGATGTTATTGCATCCGGGCTAGAGAATAAAAAATATACAAGCGCTGTGTTTCTGGATGTAAACGCTGCCTTTGATAAGGTGTGGTATCCTGGTCTCCTATCAAAACTAAGATTTCTTCCATCTACATACTATTTGATTATCCGTTCCTTCCTAGAAGATAGGTTCTTTATGGTAAAACAAGGATCAGAGTTTTCTGACTACAAACCAATAAGGGCCGGGGTACCACAAGGATCCTTATTGTCTTTTATATAGCCTCTATACAGCTGATCTCCCTGAAACTAACAACACCACAATTGCAACATTTGCTGATGATACCGCCATATTGAGTTCCTCTGAAAATCCCATGGAAGCATCAAGCAACCTTCAAAATCACATCAACATTCTGAGCAATTGGTTAAAAAACTGGAGAATTAAAGTAAACCCATCTAAATCGTCCCATGTCACATTTACATTAAGAAAAGGCTACTGCCCTCCCGTCTACATTGACAACTCAAGAATCCCACAAAACACCGAAGCGCGATATCTTGGCGTTCATTTGGACCAACGACTGACATGGAAAAACCACGTAACAACAAAGAGAGCTGCTCTCAATGCGAGAACAAAACAACTCTACCGACTTCTACACTTCAACTCAAAATTACCTGTTAAATCAAAATTACTATTGTACAAAACTCTTCTGAAACCAATATGGGCTTACGGATATCAAATTTTTGGATCTGCAAAATTCTGTCACTTGAAGAAAATACAAGCCTTTCAATCCAAAATTCTCCGTCTAATATCTGGCGCACCCTACTACGTTAGCAACAAAACTCTTCACGAAGACTTCAAAATTAAGTTTGTCAACGAAGTTGCAAAAGAAACCTACCACAAATTTTTCATCAAACTCGACAGCCATTCTAATCCCTTAATCAGTGACTTGTTTACATTAAGACTTCCTGGTGTAATTCGAAGACGATTACGAAGAAAATGGAACAGAGACCTTTTGGACTAAGATCAAATTTACAGTTACCAATCAATCAAGAGTAAGACTACTGAGTTTTCTCTGATATGTTTTAATTTATTCAAGTTATTGTAATTTAATTAGTAATCAAATTTGCTCGTTGTATATTGTTACAGTTGCAAATAAAAAATTAAAGACAAAAAAAAAAGAGTGTCTGCATTTGTGGCACAGTCGGTAGCGTCACTGTCAACGAAGCATCCCGCCCTGATCTTATTCAGTAAACTTTTTGTAAAGTGTTAATTAACGGTGTCACTAACCGATATTTATTTTAAGCCAAATATGACGATCACCGTTTATAGGCCTTTTCAGTCGTTGCCGGGCAGCCGATGGAGACGGACCTCACCGCTCCGCTCGCGTCCAGTGTCCAGCACCGGTAGTGCAGCGTCCGGCCGTGTTCGGTTATGTTACTCATGTAGTCAAAACTGATTCAAATTTTATGTATTATTAGTTAAATGTTTTTGTGAGGAAAATGGCGGTTAAGTGTTTTAAGTGCAAATTAGACATAAAAAGTGGGGAGGAAACAATTACTTGTTCTGACTGTGACAATGAGTTTCATCCATCGTGTACAGCAATAGGTTCAGTGGAGGACTTAAAGAAGATGCCTAGTGCTCAGAGGATTTGTTGGAAATGTGATGTGTGTGAAATTAAAGCAACGGATTCGAGCATTAAATCCAAGAAACCGCAGGAAACTGAATCCCAAGGTGAGATTTTAAAAGCAATTCACTCATTCAGGGAGGACAATGAAAACAAGTGGACAGCGACATTTTCACGTTTTGATAAAGTCGAAACTGATCTTTCGAATATCCTAACCGATGTAAACAATATTAAATATCAGGTTTCGGAAATAAAAAAAGAAAATGAGTCTATAAGGGAAGATGTGGAAATGTTAAAAAAGGAAAATGAACGATGCAAACTTGATATTGAAAAACTGTCAGATGAGAACAATGAACTTCAACAATATTCGCGTATCAATAATTTAATAATCACTGGTGTGCCTTTCAACAAATCTGAAAATGTGTACGATGTGTTGCAATGTGTAGCTACAGCAATCGGCGTAAATTATTACATATCAGAGATCGATGTTGCGCACAGGCTAGCTCCTCGTAGAGGTGACAACAGACCGCCGCCTATTGTTGTAAAATTTCTCTCTCGCACCATTAAATGGGATTGGATGAACGCCAGGAAGAGGAAAGGATTGTTGTATGCCCAGGATATCCATGCTAGCTTCCCTAAACAGCAGGTCTACCTCAATGACCATCTGACACCAACTACCCGTGATATTTTCAACAAAGCCCGTGAGATGGTGAAGCAGCACAACCTAGCAGCAGCGTGGGTGACGGATGGCCGTGTAATCGTCAAGCCGACAGCGACTGGCAGAATTGTGCGGGTGCGAAATCTCTCAGAACTTCGGAAACAGTGGCAGTCCGCACCCCCTCAAGCTCCACAGCAGGTCCAGCCTACAACTCAGTCCCATACTACAGAAAATAAAGAATCCGGAAACGAACAACTCCAGAATGTAGCCTAGAATCCTGTATAAGTTATTTTCGAAGTAAGTGCTTAATGATTCATATCTAATCAATTATTTTAAATTATTTTTTTTTTAACTCCACTTTTTAGAAAAGTAACCCATTTGCTCATTTGAATTGATATTGATTAATTAACTGTCTCTATTGTATATTGACAACATAATGGGACACATAAAGTAGATTATTTTTGTTTTATTATTAGGAATTCCCATAAATTAAATTTATTGTTACTTGCTTTGAACAGAAAATTATTTTAAAACCTTTATAGTAAAACTAATCCATTATTGTTTGATAGATGAATAAAAATTTCTCCTTTTCAATGTAATGCCAAATTAAATTAATATAATTGTAGTACTAGGCCTACTTTGGCAAATATAATTTAAGTGTCTGTTGAGTATTAAGCTATTTGTTTTTAGTAAAACTACGCCAGTAATTCTTTGTGAATAACCTATGTAATTACGTAATTAACGTAATTTTTAACTTAATAAGTTAAAAACTAAAAAATTATGTATTTAAAAAGTATGCTGGTGAAAAGAGCAATTGTAACTTTTGGTTAATTAATTGTACAGTTCGTGTAGGAATTAATTGTAAACAAATTAATTGCTAACAAAAAAAAGTAAGGAAAATATGAGTACAGGCATTCAATTCAATAGACTCCGTTTGCGTAGTGTAAACATTTTTTCTTGCGGTCATGTTCTTTTGAGTTATTTGGAATATTTTTAGTCATTAAAGCACAATTGTTTAAGGTGACATCGTGTAATTTATTTTGTATACTTTTGAGCCTTACATTTTAACTATTGGTACACTATAAGTACAATTTCTGTTTGATTTATTTGTGTGCATTTACCTCGAAAGTAATCAAATTAATTAGTACTGTACAATGATTACGTATCATAATAGGCTATTCTATTATTGGTTAAAGTTTATTTGTTTTTTTGTCTTTTGTAATGTACCGAGGATAAATTATCTTTAAAATTGGTTTATCTCATAATTTAGGGAATTAATTATTTACATAAGTGTATTTCATATATATTACAGATACACTTAATTATGTAAGCCTTCTCATAGACATTTCATTTTAAGACATGTTTAAAATTAAAAATAGGATATTAAATTTTATTTAAGCATTTGCTTTAGTTGCTCTTCGTACCTAAAAGTAGTTTTTAAAATATTTGGAAGCATAAAATGCAAGATCAGAATAAAGGGATCGGATATTCTTAGCCATCCAATTGACAATAGCAAACATACTGTACATATTTCGCCGTCTGGATTCCTTGTAAGATTGGCATTTCTATATGAGATAAAATGACTATTCACTGATTTTTACATAACAACTGTAGATAATGAAAATATTAGTCCTCAAAAATTCAATATAGGCCACTTTTCAATTTGTATGTAAACAATTTGGAGATTATAAAATTTTATCTTTCCTTTTAACATCATCAGCGATGATAAACGTAAGCAGAAAAATTGTTTTAACTTACTCCCTTCACCTCATTTCATTTTATCTATTTATTTTTTACCCATCATTTTATATTTCTTTTTTATGATTAACCTCCATTATCCCCTAATACGTATACAGTTTTTAACTAAATAGTAACAAATTTATTTTTTGTTTCGATGAAAGTATTTTGCCGAACACCAGGAAGTTGTACATAATGGTAGATTTAATTGCTAGGGATGATGGTGACATTTTAATAGATTGTAAGTTGGTTAAGGATTATAGTGATATTTTGAACATTGGGAATAATTTTGGCTTCAATGTCATACATCAAAACATTCGAAGTTACTCAAAGAACATTGATCAAATGCTAGTAGTTGTAAATAATTTGCCTATAAAAATTCATTGTGTTATTTTGAGCGAAGCTTGGTTACTCGGAGATCCACATATAGAACAAATTAATGGTTATAATGTATTTAAAACAGACAACCCAATAAATCAAAATGACGGCGTTGTTGCCTACTTTGACAGCGCGATCCCTGTAACCTGCCGACAGCTGCGATTAGGGGGCGTGGCGAGCTGCTTATCTCTTAACTTCCGGTGGGCTGGTGAGGCATTCGAACTTTTATGTATTTATCGCAGCCCCAATTCAGACATTCGCAATTTTATTTGCGGCTTACAAGATTACGTAAATAATCAACCGAATCGTGCCTTGAGAATTATATCTGGGGATTTAAATATCAATATATTGAACGTTGCTCAAAATTCAATAGAAGACAATTATTTAGACATTCTATACGATGCAGGGTTTATATCATGCATAGATAAAATAACTCGACCTAGTAGCCAGACATGTGTCGATCATTTTTTTGTCAAATTGTTGACCTCAATGAGTGTTCATTCTGCTGTTCTACAGTCCTCAATAACAGATCATAGATTGACTTATTTATTTGTGCATTCTGAACGCAATTTAATTAATTCAGAAAACTTAACAGTAAGAAACAAAACTGATTGGATCCAAGCTCGTGATGACTTGTCTAAAGTAGGTTGGCAGAACGTCATAGATGACACAATAAATCTTGATACTTGTACAGCACATATGATTGATACTGTAAGTAAAATTATTATAAAAAACACAACTATACAGAATTTGAACTCCAAAAATAGGAAAATTAAGCCCTGGATTACAGCTGGACTAATTAATTCAATACGGGAGCGAGACAAATTGCATCGGAAGTCTATAAAGCAGCCCAATAATTACAGATTACGAATGCGATTTATATTTTATAGAAACATGATTCATTCATTAATAAAACGTACTAAGTTTGATTATTACAAAAATAAAATAGATGATTCAAAAGGAGATCCTAAGAGATTTTGGCAGCTAGTCAATGAGGCAGCAGGCCGTCCGTCAAAAAAAGAAATTTTCCCCATTAATGAATTCGCGACTGCCGGCGACACTGTCACTCTTGATCAAACTAAATTTATTTCTAACTCGTTCAATAATTATTTTGCGTCTGTTGGATCAGAACTTGCAGCGGCATTGAGACCTGGGGGGCCGCCACCTGCCTTGGTGGAAGCCGGCCATGTACATGATACTGTTTTCAATTTCCAGCATGTTAGCAGAGACGACATAATCAAAGTGGTGCATAGTCTAAGAGGAGGTTCTGCACCAGGAATCGATAACATTCCGGCCAAATTCGTAAAAGATTGTATCAACTCGTTGATTGAACCTCTGTATTACATAATAAATCGGAGTTTAAGAACGGGTGATTTTCCGAACGCATTAAAAATTGCAAAAGTAATCCCTCTATTTAAATCTGGAACTAAATCTATTAAATCAAATTACAGACCAATATCTCTTTTGACTGTATTTTCTAAGATAATTGAAAAATGCGTAAAAATTCAACTTTTAAATTACCTGAATCAAGAAAATATAATCAGTAATTTTCAGTATGGTTTTAGAAGTAACAAAAGTACTTCGGATGCATTTTTTGATCTAACCAAATTGATTTTTGAGTCTTTTGGAAATAATTCTAAGATTTTAATTACATTTTTAGATCTGTCTAAAGCTTTTGACTCGGTTGACAGGAATAAGTTGATTGAAAAGTTAGAGGCTATTGGTGTAAGAAATCAAAGTCTTACATGGTTTCAAACTTATTTTGACTCCCGAAAACAAGTAGTTTCTATAAATGGTGTAGTAAGTGACTCAGTTAATGTAGATTACGGGGTTGTGCAAGGAAGCACGCTCGGGCCTATTTTGTTTCTTATATATATTAATAATATATCACAAATTCAATTAAATAGTAAATTAATGTTGTTTGCTGATGACACTGCTGTTGTGACTACTGGCTGTACGTGGGATGAGGTGTATAAATTAGCATCTTTGGATCTACTCAATATTAAGTCTTGGTTTGATTACAATACGCTTACTGTTAATGTTCAAAAAACAAAATGTCTACCTATTTATCTTAGAAATGATTTTAGTCCGGGTGAGAGAACACTGAAAATGCATTGCTGTGGAGATGCATTGGCGAGTGATTGCATTTGTGAAGCAGTTGAGCGTGTGGAACAATATAAATATTTGGGAGTTATATTTGATTGTAAATTAAACTGGGCTCCACATGTTCAATACCTGAAAAACAGATTGCGTAGTTTTATTTATGCATTCACTCAGCTTCGTGCAATCCTCTCACTGCAACAGCTGAGAAATGCATACTTTGCCTACGTGCAGTCAGTGTTACTGTATGGAATCATGGCGTGGGGAGGTGCACTGCCGACAATATTGGAGCCATTAGCAATTACTCAAAGATCTATCATAAAAACTATTCTAAAGAAAGATTCCAGATATCCCACCTTTCAACTTTTTAATGATTTTTCAGTTCTTAGTATAAGACAACTTTTCATTAAAACTTTACTTATGTACATTAAAATAAATAAAGAAAATATTTTTGTGCCAGCGCAACATCACTATACAACTCGCAGTAATATTAATACCGGATTTGTATTTCCTAGGCTCACTCATTCTTATTTAAAACACATACCATTTTATCAATGCCATATTCTTTATAGAAACATACCAGCAGAGATCAGATTGGCTGAGAGTGATAGTGTTGCAGTGTATAAGCGTCGTATTACCAATTGGCTTTCAAATATGGGGTGGGACCAAGCTGAAGCTCTGCTTCGTTCTCTTTATACTTAAATTCAACTAGGCTTAAAGTAAATTAGTACTTGATCAGTAATAGTTCTTTTTTTTTTGTTTAATAATATATATTGTTTAAGAATGTTTATATAATGTCAGGTTAGGTAGCCTACATTGTTATAAATAATTTTTATCAGGGATTTATTATACCATATATTAATTTATGTATTTATTAGTGTCACTATCATCAACTTTTTTATTAATATATGTATTTTTTATTTAATTTTATAAATTTTAATGAATTGTGTATATTTATGTTCCTCTGTACATTATCAACAAAGTGAAGTGTGTGACCGGTGACGGACTCATTCCCAGCCACAGACCTGGAGTCTACTTGGGAATTATTTATTTCCTATGTATATGCACACTGTAATTATTGTAAACTGTTGTAAGGAATAAAGTTTGTTTGAATTTGAATTTGAATTTATTAAATTGTGTAGTGCGATGAAAAATATCGTTCATAACTCGGGCCGAAAGCGCTTTGCCGGCCCCGACATCGTGTTTCAAGGTTCGAGACGAAGTCGAGAACTTGAAACGCGATCTCGGGGCCGGCAAAACGCAACTTTCGGCCCTTGTGACGAAATATACTATTATATAATATGATAAACAGTATACACTCATTATAGACTACAGGTTCATAATTTTTTATTCCTTATTTAGAAAAATTGTAACAAGTATAAAAATTGTCCAAAATCAATCAATCATGTTTAAACTGGGGTCTTACAATTTAAATATTTTATAAGACTGTAAAGCAACTGCAACCTCGAAGGAACCGGGTGTTTACTATATTCGTTTTGTGTTTCGTGCACTACATTCCCTGTCAGTACTCATTAAATGTCTCAATGTTTCGATAGCAACGGATCAGTGGTTCACAGTTTTATTTGTGCTGCAATTTTTTGAGTAATAGTCCGCTTTATTTTAAATTTTATACAAACTTAGTTTTGGTTTATAGTGGCATAATTCCACTATAGTCATAAAAAAAGGCAATCCTTACTGTTAAGCACATATGGGAAATTATTTTTATTTTATATGTAAAAAAATACTGTATAAATAAAGAATATTTAAATATGTCTATGTATATAAAAAATGTGTTTTAATTACAATCATTAACACATGTAAAATAGTGTTTTTATCACTTTGCACGAAATCAGCCTGTTTTTTGTTCTCTCAACAGTACCAAAACCTATTCTTTTTTGTCCTAGGACTGAAAAATCATCTGGAGAATGTTTTAGGTCCTAGTACTGAAAAGTCAGCTTTTTTATAAGTATTCATTATGTTGAGGAACAGAATTTTGAAATTCATACGTTATAAAGAGCATTGTTTGTAAATAAAAGAAATGTATACACTGCATAATACTTACTTTGTAAATATAACCTTGAAAATACAACTTTATAGTTAAAATTTTTAACGACTAAAATTCTAATTTCGCATCATGATAAAAAAACGTTGTTCATCACTCGGAGCAAAAGTGTCTTTTTGATGCTTAATCGTTTTTAAAACTCGATTGCGCACCAAAAAGACCCACTTTTGCTCCTAGTGATGAAAACTACTATTACAATATTGAATAATAACTTAAAACTATTAAACAAAGTGAAAAGCTTGTTTAAATATCCGTAAATGGTATGAAGGTATTAAACAATTGATTCAATCGAGAGAGCACATTACTGGCGTAAGTCAATTAATCAGTAGGTCAAACAATGAAATGCTCCAAGCCGGGGGAGCGAATGGCTCCATTGTCTGGGGCTCTTCGTCCCCGTCCCTGCCAGACCTCAGGCAGAAGCTTTGTGGAGAATTACAAATGTTAAATCTACTGAAACCGGCGATCATTGTTTATGTAGAGGACTTAAATACTTACACAGATACAACAATTGAGAGAAGTATTTAAGAATTAAATAATTTTGAATATCAATCTTGACAGCAAGAGGTACCGTGAAAACTCAATTGATTTTTTTTCTAGATAAATACTTAATATAACACGGACAAATTGTATGACCGTTTGAGTCACGGCCTCTCATCTGCAATGTTAATCATTCTTTTCCTATTTGGACCCAAGTGATATCACGTCACATTTACATGATATAACACATACCACTTGTGTGACATGTTGAGCCACTGCCGCTCATCTGCAATGTTAATCATACGTTTCCTCTGTGGACTCATATGAGATCACATCACATTTACATAATATAACACAGACCACTAGTGTGACGTGTTGAGCCACTGCCGCTCATCTGCAATGTTAATCATACGTTTCCTCTGTGGACCCATATGAGATCACATCACATTTACATGATATAACACAGACCATTAGTGTGACATGTTGAGCCACTGCCGCTCATGTGCAATGTTAGTCATACGTTCCTTCTGTGCACCCATATGAGATCACATCACATTTACATAATATAACACAGACCACTTGTGTGACGTGTTGAGCCACTGCCGCTCATGTGCAATGTTAATCATACGTTCCCTCTGTGGACCCATATGAGATCACATCACATTTACATAATATAACACAGACCACTTGTGTGACATGTTGAGCCACTGCCGCTCATGTGCAATGTTAATCATACGTTCCCTCTGTGGACCCATATGAGATCACGTGACATTTACATAATATAACACAGTCCACTCGTGTGACATGTTGACTGTTGAGCCACTGCCGCTCATGTGAAATGTTAATCATACGTTTCCTCTGTGGACCCATATGAGATCACGTGACATTTACATAATATAACACAGACCACTCGTGTGACATGTTGAGCCACTGCCGCTCATGTGCAATGTTAATCATACGTTTCCTCTGTGGACCCATATGAGATCACGTGACATTTACATAATATAACACAGACCACTCGTGTGACATGTTGAGCCACTGCCGCTCATGTGCAATGTTAATCATACGTTTCCTCTGTGGACCCATATGAGATCACATCACATTTACATAATATAACACAGACCACTTGTGTGACATGTTGAGCCACTGCCGCTCATGTGCAATGTTAATCATACGTTCCCTCTGTGGACCCATATGAGATCACGTGACATTTACATAATATAACACAGACCACTTGTGTGACATGTTGAGCCACTGCCGCTCATGTGCAATGTTAATCATACGTTCCCTCTGTGGACCCATATGAGATCACGTGACATTTACATAATATAACACAGACCACTCGTGTGACATGTTGAGCCACTGCCGCTCATGTGCAATGTTAATCATACGTTTCCTCTGTGGACCCATATGAGATCACGTGACATTTACATAATATAACACAGACCACTCGTGTGACATGTTGAGCCACTGCCGCTCATGTGCAATGTTAATCATACGTTTCCTCTGTGGACCCATATGAGATCACATCACATTTACATAATATAATACAGACCACTCGTGTGACATGTTGAGCCACTGCCGCTCATGTGCAATGTTAATCATACGTTTCCTCTGTGGACCCATATGAGATCACATCACATTTACATAATATAACACAGACCACTTGTGTGACATGTTGAGCCACTGCCGCTCATGTGCAATGTTAATCATACGTTTCCTCTGTGGACCCATATGAGATCACATCACATTTACATAATATAACACAGACCACTCGTGTGACATGTTGAGCCACTGCCGCTCATGTGCAATGTTAATCATACGTTTCCTCTGTGGACCCATATGAGATCACATCACATTTACATGATATAACACAGACCACTCGTGTGACATGTTGAGCCACTGCCGCTCATCTGCAATGTTAATCATACGTTTCCTCTGTGGACCCATATGAGATCACATCACATTTACATAATATAACACAGACCACTCGTGTGACATGTTGAGCCACTGCCGCTCATCTGCAATGTTAATCATACGTTTTCTCTGTGGACCCTAATAGGATCACGTGATATTTACATAATATAACACAGACTACTTCTGTAACGTATTGAGATCACAAATTTAATTTGTAGTTAATAAAAAAATTTGTATTAAAATGTATAAGCACAACACAAATAATTTTTATGTATGAAATTTGCACTTAAACTTTCGTTTTATGTGGTGTTTAATTTTGTAAAAATCGTATTAAAGTAAATAACTTAAAAATTTGAGATGCTTTTAAACAGGTAGAGGCCGAAATGTAGCGCAATACTTGAATCGTGGGTCGCCTTTGATTGATGAGGTTTGAAGTACATTTCAAAGGGCCGCGGCAGAGTGTTAATTATGAAGCTTAACGTTCATTAGCTTTCGATGATTTTTTTACTCTCTGCAAGGGTTTACTAAAATTATAAAATGTACATTGTTAAAAAACAAGTTTGTATTATATGTTTTAGATTTAAGGCTAATTTTAGTCTTACTTACATCATTGTAAATACACTGGATATCATCAGTCTTAAATAATGTTGAATTTTCATGTATCTGCTACCGTTTTAAGTCTCATTTTTTCCGGAAAGCGTTTTGAATGCTTTGGTAGATGCTCATATGGTTCTAGTAGATTTCTGCAGTTTTATAATTTTGCTTCATCAATGTCCTCTTTGCGAACATATTTTTGAAACAATATTGATTATATTCTATTTATTTTAATCTGCATTACGTTATGTGTAAATACAAACTTAACTACTAGGGCCTGTTAATTGCTGAGTGGTTCAGATGTCAATCATACATTTCAAATGTTTATTTAGCCCAGTATTCTTAGAATAAACTTGAAATAACTGCTACTCATAATAATCTTACATAATTAAATGACAATTGAGGCCTGGCTAGTAATTTGCAGACAAACAACACAGATAACACTCTGATTGTCTTGGTTAGGATCTATTCTTTAGTGTCCTCCTTTTTTCACCACACGTTTTATAGGAATTTTCGACCTTGTGTAATATTAGTCTATAGACTTCTCTGCATGAACTTTGAATTGTTTACATCCACTTCAACTTAAACATTCATATACACAGCCGATACATGTCAAATAATTGTAATGTCAACATTTTCTAACCAAAGTAGTGTCGGTTTACGTTGTCCTTATTTGTTTTAAGTCTATACGAATTTTTGTTGGAGACAAACACAATTTTTCAGGACTGGGGAAAACTGCTGTAATGTAATAGACAAGGGCTGTTTCATTAGTGGGTAAAACAATGTAAAAATTAGTACCCAAAACGTCACTAGCCTGATCAGCTGGTACATGTTATTCTTATGGACATCAGATTGATTACGTCATCGGCCTGACTCAAAAGCGGCATTTTCCAACATCAAAGGAATGAAACAGTCCTTCTTTTGTTCATATGTTCTCCGCAGTCCTGCAATTTTTGAGGTTCTAGCGCACCGTAAAAATAAACAGATGTTTTACCATGGGCTTAAGGCGAGGCTGAACACCGACTTAGCACAAACAACTTAGACTAGCAACAGAACAGAAATCCGCTACTTTGCGTGCATTATGATGAATGCATGTTTTAACGTGTATGGTGCTTTAAGCATTATTCCTTCTTTAGCAATGTTACAAATTAAAAGGCAATTTCGGATTCACAAACGCTTCCTTCTCTACATGGTGATTAGGCTTTGTAATGCATTCACTTTCTGAGACTCGACACTGCCTCAGACTGTGTTAGCTTTCCACTTGCGAGTCAAAAGTAAACATCAGTTCTCTTGAGCCTCCTCTTGATTAAAGTGCTGAGTGCACCAACAGTTATTTATGATTAAACGACTATGGCAGTAACTCTTCAAACCAATTGATTATGCTATAATAACCCAAACATGTGCATTTAATGGACACAACATTTATAGTTCAGAATAAATGCCCAGCATTTAGCAAGATTTTTATGACTACATTAACATTTTTGTTTAAGTAAACTTTTAGATGTTGTACTAGTATTCTTAGTTTTGATTCTTCGTAACCATCCGGCAACATTTAGACTTGATTATTTTCTGGTTCTGCCTGCGTCCGCTCGAGATAACTCAATTCTTTCTTTCACATCACGCGAAGTCATTCTGTTGGTGGGAACAAGATAAGCTCTCCGTTAGACCTTTTTTCATTTGTTCTTTCCCAGCTGACGAAAGCAAAGACAGACTTTTGCTCTGCTGCTTTTTGGAAAGCTTACCTTCGTTCACACCAACAGTATGACAGTATTGTGAACGAAAGAATTGAGAAGGAATTGAATTTGAGAAGAATATAGAACGAAAGAATTATCCAAGATCGGTGTGATAGACTGGCATAGGCATAGACAGAGAATAATAATGTCTGATCTTTGTCAATTTGTTACAACTTATATAGTATTATTCTTAAATTTTGTAACAAGTCATAAAAGTTAGAGTGATTAGACTGAAGTCATGCTATAGAGTGGAGTAGAGCGATATATCTTCAAGGTATAGATAGATCTATACCAAGTAACGCCAAGTCTACTGCTAGTTAATCACTTCCGTTGCATCAATTGATTAAAGCGATGTCACCATTGGACTATTGGCAATTAGTCAAAGCAGTAGCTACAGCTTATACATCGGGTGCACTTACCTTCACTTCTACGTATTCTCGAGAGTTGCGATCAGAATTTGGAGTAATTAATATCTTGATTTTGCCACATGTAAATCTCTAATTGTGTTTGGAAACCTTTTGTCTGAATTTGTAAAGACTTTCCCAAGTGTTTAATGCTATTTCTTGTGTTGTATCAAACATACATGTATTGGACCTTTGCGTCTTAAACCAGTGAACCCGGATTCGAATCCCGACCTACAATGATCGTTCGGACGCATCCGCAGTTCTGAAGTCACAAAAGCCGTTGCATAACATGTATAATATTATAATAATGGAAAGTATTGATGATTAATTAAGCAAAAACTTTTTGTGCATTGTTAATATTTCTTGACTAAAAATCATACGATAGACAACAAAGCTTTTTGTCAATGTTTTCCTCAACGTTAAAAAATATTTAGATTAGTAAAATGAAGAGTGTGGTTTAAGGTATTCAATAATTTTTTTTCTAACGAAGAACATTAACTGTTGGAGCTTTCTTGTACTTATAAGGCGCTTATGTTCGAATTATGTTCCTAATGTTTTAAGATACATTGTGTTTTGAAATACAAATATGATAGTGGTTATAAAAATGATGCATGTTAATTCCTAATTTACAATTTTAATTGGATAATTATGCAAGTATAGTTGTGCACAATAAATATTCCACCCATAAGTTCGATGTAGATTACAACTCGGCCGCACCAACACGTGCCGGTAACGATCGCAGCTTGTTAGTTATATTAGCCTAATTACTGAGAGTGGCTGACCTTTAGCTTGTAGAGTGCTTCTCCGTAACCAACCCTTGGTTACCACCTCCCAAACTTATCCCCCAAAATACACCAGATCCCTCTGGTGACTCCTTCCTACTAGCTCAGCCGACGCGAAAATGAATTTTTATTATATTTCTACCGTGAAAAACTCAAATAACTGATAATCTGGTTGTGCTGTGTAAACGTTTATGGTTTATAAGTAATAGTCCATAAAGGTGTATCCCCTTCTTTCGATAGAATATTTTTCCAAGTGAAAATTTGCATAAAATTTAGTACTTTACGTGTACATTACTAGTACATTGCATTAGCAAAAACATTTTATAAACAATAATGTGTGTGAAGCTATAAAGTTATCACAATTACGTTTAAAAAGCTGTTTGTTGATTTTTGCGTAAAAGAATTGCCACAGCTTAAAGTTTATAATATTTATTATTTCTTCAATAAAAATATATAATATTAAATATTGTACACTCAAAGTCTATAAAGCTGTTTACGTAGCGTAGATGGAGTTTATATCACCGTTGTTGATTTTTATTCATGATTAATGGTGGGTTAAACAATATAACACTAAAAATATTCTGATGGATTTAATCAATATAATGAACAATTTTTGAGTGACTAAAGGGCTGTACGACCTTTTGGAAATAACCAATATTGTGACCAGCGATCAAGGAATACATAGTATAATGTGCGCTCATCGTATTCCTTGTACATTAGTATTCCTTCGTCACTGATTGTGACACTAATAGATAGCAAGAAAAACTATTTTAAAAAACTTTAAAAATGAATTTAAACAATTTAACCTCATTTTGTTTTCCTCCAGTAACCAGCAAAAATATTTAATTTCATTTCAATTTAATGAGAAATAATATACAATATTTTTAAAGAATAAATCAACACGTCAATTCCGATTTTGTTGGATGGCAAAATTTCAAATTAGGAAGATAATGAAAGTGATTTACTGAATCATACCCAAAAACACAAAGTGTTGAGGGGTTGCCAAGTCCTAAAAATGTATGATATCAAAATTTCTTCCAAGTCAATGACATTGGTTTTAGAATAGCTACTCGACAAATTTATTTGATCTCCTAATTCTTGGTAATTATTCTGTAAAACATTATTATTTTATTTCGGGACCGTACTTGGCCAGCAGATGTATTAACAAAGTTAGACCTTTTAAGAATGGGAATATATTACGATTAGTGGGAAAATGTTGAATTTACATTTGGTTCAATGATAAAAACGTTCATCTGCTGGCCAAGTACGGTCCCGAAATAAAATAATAATGTTTTACAGAATGTTTACCAAGAATTAGGAGATCAAATCAATTTGTCGAATAGCTATTCTAAAACCAATTTCATTGACCTGGAAGAAATTTTGATATCATACATTTTTAGGACTTGGCAACCCCTCAACACTTTGTGTTTTTGGGTATGATATCATTATTTTATATCATATTTGGGTTTTAACAACACAATTTTTAAGTAGGAAGAGAGTTTTAATTAAAAGTTTTAAAATTAAACAGAACACTATGTATTCGTTTGTCTGATTTTTAAACAGAAGGTAAACATGTGTGAGGAACACTGCAGTTTTTCATAGGATCGAATTAAGCTATTTAACTGCGTTGATAGATTGAAATACTAATGTATGGACCCATGCCGATACCCATGATTCGTAACGGAAGTGACAAGATTTATTATTTTGAAGGTCTCTTTAGTTTTGGTTACCCGCCTCCGAATTCCTTTTTACGATCAAGATATATAGGGATAAAACCAAATATTGTAAAAGGCATATACGTTTGTGCAGTGTTGATGTACCAAGTTTTATTGCTTCATCTGTAGTGTTAAAAAATGTATGGTACTTTATTCCTTAAATAACGCTGCAAGTGAAATTTTCAAACTACATATAGAACTATCTTTGAGTAAAGACAACCTAAGAATAACTGCAAGTAGGCGTCACGAAAATGTGAGCCTGAATTTAAAACAGTGTTGCCGATTTGTGACGACCAATCCAGCTGTTAGCATCTGTTATTAATTAGTGCAATAATAGGAAAACATGAAAACAAAACAAAACCGACAACATCGCTAGGTAAGACCCAAACCAATGTAAATCAGCTTCCAGATGTTTAAATTTCCGAGCTTGTAATTTCGTGGCGCCTAGTATCTGCTGTATAACTTCTTTGTGTTCTGGATACGAAGCGGTTTAAGACGAAAGTCAAGCTATATTGATTTAATATTGCACAGCTGATTAAAAGAAGGGTAGAAACAATGATGATAAGGATACGATTTTTATTTTAACAGTTCCATTATATTACTCTATTTTGATTATTATGAAATATTATGTTTAATATGAACATTAGTCAATCATCTAACTAAATTATCAATCAAGGTAAATTGCAATGATAGCATATTTTTTAATAACTAACTGCAGCAACGCCTGTACATTGCGATTTATGAAACTCCCACAGTTTCTAGTAAAAAAATTCCGCTAGTATAGCCTACAGTTTTTCAGGGAGTACAATAAGTAGGAATACCACGCATGTTTTGAACACTAGGCAGATTAAGCAATAAAAGTTGTTACAAAAACACTACACAAAATTGCATTTTTTTATGGGACTATCAGTTTTTTTATCACTTAGGGGGACCTGCCAACCGGTATTATTTCCTACCCAAGAAATGTGTGCAACTCTAAAATTACGCCTTTTAATTTGATGAAGATTTGGCAAATAGTATAACATTAGATTGTTACCAAATATTACCAAAGCTACAACAGTTTAAATTATAAAAAATCACTAGTTTTGAAAATAAAATATTTTATTTTTAAATGTACTTATACAGACAATTCAAATCAATATTGGCAATAAAACAATTTATTTGATTGGAGGAAAGCCAGCACAATTTTAAGTAAAATATTTTCTGTGTAAAACAATATATAAATGTGAGATGATGAAATAAATGAATATGAGAGCAGTGTTTTGAGTTAGCTTCTTTTGAAACGAATTTAAATAATATTGCCAAAAGCCTGCTTTGTTTACCTTTTAAATTTATGAAGTGTAATCAAAGTGCTTTTTGAAAAACACATATTTGTTTAATTTTGTGATATTTCAATTTAATAAACTTGATCTTTGTACACAAAGGTATACACTATGTCGAGATAGGAATCTCTATGCAAAGTTATATGGAATTCCTATTAGTAGCAAAGGCTCTAGCCCTGTCTAAAAATTCAACAAATATTTGTTGTGCGTAGGAAACTATTTTTCTAACAATTTTAGGCTGCTTTTGAAAGCATATATTTTATTTCACTGAGTGTTAATTTCGAGGTAAGCTCAGCGATTTTTACGAGTTCAACCGATGGAAAACAAGGACTAGTTACAGCCTTTTTTTGCTAATTTAGGAAGTGAACATTTACCGTATTCAGCTTCGTGTCTAGGCACGCGCCGCCGTCTGTTTCGTTAGGTGGGACTTGGCGGTGAGACATGTGCCACTGGATTTCAGAAAACTCATAAGGATTATTATATATAAGAGGATTATTATATAAACTGGCTTATTGGAAAGCCAGTAGAGTGAACTTTACCAACTTAATCTAAGAATGTCACCTGATTAAATTCAATGAATACGGTAACAGATGTTTTTGCTCTTCTAAATTGTAATATTGAACGTCTTCTGTTTTGTTTACCTTTTAAAATTACGAAATGTAAACAATGTTGTTTTATAAAACTTATATTTTATGTATTTTGTTATATTTAAAGTGAATTAACTTTATTTTTGTACACAAAGGTTTGCACTACGTACATATACGAAGATTCCTACAAAGTTTCGTGTGATTCCCATCAGTGATAAAGGCTGTAGCCTTGTCTAAAAATGCTTTTTGTGCGTAGGAAACTACATTTCTACATTTCCAACTTTTTTAGGCTACTTTTGAACGCATATATTTTATTTCACTGAGGGTTTTAAAAGTAAGTTTGGTTATTTTTAGTGCTTATTGACCCAGTTAAACGGATTGAAAACGATTTCCGAATTAATTATGGCCTATTTGTGCCCTTTTGAAAAGTGAAAATTGGCCGTATTCTGCTTCGTGTCTATATAGGCACGCGTCGTCTGCTTGGTTGGGTGGGACTTGGCGACGTGACACGACCGTGCCACTGGAACAATCCCACAATCCCAGTTGTCCTTATCCTCCAAGATCTTTTGGCAGACCGAGTCCACCGAAAATGCACCAAAAATTTGTGTGGCCTTCAGGCAGGACCCTTCCCAACGGGGGCAGCGGAAGAATGTATGTTCCGCATCGTTGGGAACGCCCGGGCAATAAATGCAGTCCGGTGAACCGGTCTTGCCCATCCGGTTCAGGTACGACCGAAAATAGCCGTGAATTGTCAAGAATTGGCCGCCGTTCCACCCATGGTTGGACGTGCTTAATAAGTCGCGCAGTCCATCGTCCTCGGGTGTCGTGCTCCCAGCTGTGTTGCCACTGCTGGAAGGTTCGGGAGCGCTCTTCTGTTCTTGCCGTGTCCTTGCCAATCTCGCCTTGTCTCTGATAAATTGCCTTCCTCTCTCCTGCCAAGAGCTTGACAGGGATAACTCCGGCGACCACCAGGACGGCAGGCTTGGACACTGTCCGGTTTAGGCGGAACACACCCCGAGCGCCGCTCGACGTTGAACTCGGGCGAGTCGCAACCTGTACTACTCTTTATCGAGAGCGTCTGCCCACACCTCTGCTCCATAAAGAAGCACGAACTGAACCGCGGACATTAACAGACGTATTCTGCTGGATCGTGAAACCCCGACATTGGCCATCAGCCTACTAAGGTAAGTGACTACCTTAGCGGCCTTGCCCGCCGTACGGAAGATCTGATCCCTCCAGCTTAACTTGGTGTCTACCATAATCCCGAAGTACTTAGCAGCACGAGTTGATTGGACCACCTCCCTTCCCACTCGGAACAGAACGACGGTGTCTATCCTCTTCTTCGTAAGGATCACAATCTCCGTCTTACGGAGAGCAAGCGAGAGACCGTGATCGGACATCCATGTGTTGACCACACGCATGACTCGGTTCAACTTTAGTTGGGCCAGCTCAACGTTGCGTGCGACAATGAGAGCTGCGACATCATCGGCGTACCCAACCAAAGTGGTTTCCTCTTGCATCTCCGAGCTCAGGAGGCTGTCATAGACAACGTTCCAGAGATCCTGGCCGAGTATTGAATCTTGAGCGGCACCAGAAGTGACTTCCATCGTCCACTTTCTGTCCCTTGTGTCGTAAATAAGGCTTTGAGAGCGGAGATAATCCTCGATGAGTCGCAACAGATATGCAGGAACGCGAAAGGTGTGGCGAAGCGCATCCAACATATCGACCCACCTCGCCGAGTTAAAGGCATTCTTGACATAAGCGTAACAAGAAGCACTACTCAGCGAGGGAAATGGTTGTGGCTCTCGGCTCTCTTTACAGCTCTCCATGGACTTCGGTGATAGCGTCAATCGTTGACCGTCCCTTTCTGAAGCTGTAATGTTTCATTCGCCACATCCATTATTTTAGTATAAGTTATGTGTTATTTGTTTAATATCGTTATTAGATTTAATTCAATGAGTAGCTAATGGAGACCAGATGGTAATTTAGTATTAAACCAAAATGATTTTATGCGTTATCACTTTGTTTGCTAATATTAGTATATAAGAATATCCCACCTTATCACCCCTCAGAACATAATTATCATAATATCAATAATTTATTATTTTATCCGAAATACATTTAAAATATAATCAAATAATTTTAAATTAAAGAAATATCCCAATAAAATGCCCACTAGCCTAAGTAGTTATTTACTGTGTAAAAGAGTTGCAATACAAATTAAAACATTTTATATAATATACATATATATTCAAAACCAAATTTACCAATTAATCAAAATCACATTACCCAGTGTTGTGCTAAGTGTTTGTGCTTCAAGATGTGTGAACCCCTAACAGTCAACAATGAAGAACATGTGTGAACCCCAGAGAGACACCACTGACCCTTCTTCTTGATCCAGCTTCCCTAGTGTTAGCATCTAAATTTTATAAGGACACAGTTCCTCCATTTTAATAAATTCCCCAGTCTGGACTAGAGCTTTTATTCTAGTTCCAAATAATAGGGACATTGCCCAAACAGTACCAATTTAAATTCAATCCCATTTTAAATTTATTTATTTCCAAATATATAGTACTGGGCGAAGAATCATTGAAGCAGATTTGGTAAGATCCACCCATACATCCATCAATACCCAAGATAGTGACAAGAAGACAATAGACTTGAACTGTATTTATCCCTAACATTTGTGAACAATTAACATTCTTTTAAAGATTCAAAATTTATCCATGATATTCATTTCTATTTCTAAATTGAATATAAAAATTGAGTTTGCTTGTCAGCACGAGTTCCCCTCCCTGAGAAAGAGTCTGAATGTATTCCATTGTTAAACCCAGCTGATAGACATTTAACTATAATTGTGAAGCAAGAGATATAAGGACTGAAATTACCCACATCATTTTGTATCCATTATAATTTATAAATAATCAAGCATAAATTTAAATTAGAATTGTATTTCAGATAGGTAATAAATTTAAATTGTTGTAACAAAATAGTATTATTATTTCATAGGCCTAGATAGCATATTAGCCTAGATTAGCTTACCCATCAAGTTGACCTGGAAATAGCACGATACAGATAAAAACAGATAGATATATATAAACACCACTACTAATCAAGAGACAGAATAATATTTATCAAATCTTTTATTAAGTATATCCATTATTCTAAGATATTTTTCATTATCGACAAAACACTTTTCTAACGTTAAGAGCAGCCATCATGGCGATCCCCTTCAAGTAAGAACAACATGAACTATCGCATCGCAACAACATAGACCGACAGTGTGTGTACAATTCCAAAATGGCGCCCAACGTACTGGCAAGCAACCTCAATTAAAATAGATATTGCAACTCTTAAATAAGTAGGTTAGCTTAAGTAATCTAAGTAAGAATATTAGTCATTAAGAAATCCACATCCCACAACAATTTTTATTCCCCAAATTCCGTAAATAATTAATGCAAAACTCTTATAATTTACGTAAGCCTAAACGTTATCCGATTACGATGAGTTCGATAGATCGACCGGATGATCACCGTTGCCTAGCGACAGAAACTAGCCGTGACGTCACTCCTACCAGCCAATCAACGACGACCGTTCCTTCAGACTCCTGTGTCGACAATCAGCTGTCTATCGACACGCCGCAAGTGTGCCAACCCAACAAAAATGGATTTCCCGCGGACGCAAATCAATCTGAGAAACCGAGCGGACCCGACGAGAATGTCGAATTCAACATGACACCGGCACGCACAGCAAACACACACGCCACATCGAGCGACACAAGCGACCATAATATTTCATCTCCCTCACAAAACAGTAAAACACAGACAGAACAAATAAATCATGACACTAATACACAACCTGATTTCAACACCATCCTCACCTACCTACAACAATTGAATTTAAAAATGGACGAAACTAAATCAGAATTAAATAATAAAATGGAAGAAACTAAATCCAAAATGGACGAAACTAAACTTGAACTAAATCACCAGATTACCGAAACTAAAGCAGAGTTAAATAACAAAATGGACGAAACTAGATTTGAACTAAATGCAAAGTTCGAAGAGACTAATGCAAAATTGGATGAGACGGATGCCAAACTAAGTAACGAAATTAAAACTTGCTACAACATGCTCCAAAACCAAATCCAAGATATTAGAACCACTCAAAATGAATTTCGCCACGAATTAGACGAATTAAAATCTACTCAATTGGAACAAACCAACAGCATTGTACAATTTCAAACAAATGTCATTGACCAGATCGATAATTCACGACGGGAAATCGAAAATTTTGTGGACACCAACCTAACCAAACATAAAATGTCAATTGAAAGCGAGGTCGCCAAACAACAAAAGAATATTTTGGATAATGTAAATAAAAAATTAGAACAGCATGAGTTTACGGTAGGACAAGATATAAAATCACTATCCGACACCATCAACAAATGTGAGAGCGATGTAAAGAACCTTAAATCAGCCACACAGAATCAGACCCACTTGAGCGGACCTATTCACATAGTCTGTAACGGGAGCGAATGGACAGAACGCCATATACCAAAATTTAGTGGACGAGCAGGAAACCCTAACGAGTTTCTCAAGAGATTAAAAAGGTATTATGAGAAGAGTTTACAAAGACAACCGAACAATGACCCGATCGAGCATCTAAAGGACACCTTGGAGATTAGTTTTGAAGGACCAGCATCACGATGGCTACAATTAATCAAAGATAACATCAAAAGTTGGGAACAATTTGCAGAAGAATTTACTAATAAATACTGGAGTCGTGAGGTACAGCGAGGCATTCGGACAAAGATCGAAGCAGAAAAATACCGAAGCAACGGGACACTAAGTAGAGCAGAATACTTTACCGAGCGTGTATTATTATTGCAATCAATCACACCGCCATTAACAGAAGAAGAAATCGTCACTATATTAGCCGAAAATTTTGACCAGATAACCCAAGACAGTCGTATTGTACAGAATATCACCTCAATCAAGGGTTTTGAACAACTATTACAACGAGAAGACATAAGAGATGGACCAAAGTGGTCAAGACAAAATAACAACCAGGTACAAAATTCCAACACTCGACCTAACAGTCCCAACAACCACAATCATCGTCAAAATTCACATGCTCCAAACATAAACCATCATGCGTACCAACCAAAGGCCCTATACACAAACCAACCATATCAAAACACTCGATATCAAGGGACGCATAACCAGAAGCAACCTAATCAACCACCATACAAGTACAACAACAATAGGCCACGCCATGAATACAAGCCATACGATCGAGACACATACCAATCCAGGCAGAACAATCACTACAGAAACGACCGATCGTATCCAACGAAAGAACAATCCCAAGTATGCACTATGATAAGACAGACTGATAATAATACACACTACCCTACTCAAAACCAACACCCTACAAACAATAGCGGCCCATCCCAAGACAACCAGGGAAACGGCACCCCGCTGTAATTGCCCACCGAGGAGCGACCGCAACAAAAGATAATATTGCAACTACAGCGCTAGATCCTCATATCCTCGGAATAAATTCAACAGACCTTATTTATAATTTTCATGTAAATAATATCATGTGTGATAAAGAATTCTTGTTAGATGAATCATCAAACAATAATGAAACAAATTTAACACCAACTCAAATAAATTGTCCAGAAATAAATATAACCATCAATAACATTAAAACTAACGCATTAATTGACTCCGGTTCTTCTATCACCTGCTTATCAGAAAATTGGCTCAAAGAAAACCAACAATTACTTAAACCTTATGAAGAATTTCCCCTTACCAACACAGTAATAAAGACTGCTACAGGAGACAAATCAAAACGTGTTTCAAGAATAATTTATATTCCCGTAACTATTGAAGGACACACTATACAAATACAGTTCCTTATTGTGCCTAACCTCATCAAACCCGTAATTTTTGGAATAGATACACTAGTTGCTACGAAGATGGAGATAAATTTTAATGATAATGAATTGAATATGATGATAAATAATAATAAAATAACATTGAAGTTCAGCATGAGTATTAACGAAGGACAATTATGTCAGATTACTATTGATGATTGCCAAAGGCTAAATAATAATTATAATGATCTGATGGCGAGTGACAGTAATGATTATGCGACTTGTGATGAATATTACGACATAGGCAGCTTTGATGAGACTAAACACGATACAACGGGAGAAGAGGCACTTTTGACGAAAGAAGAAATTAATAACGCATTAACCTCTAACACATACATCAGCAGTAATGAGAAGGAGTTATTAAGTAATTTGTTGCTAAAATACAACCACATATTTTCGGAAAAGCCAGGCTTATGTAATAAATACACACACGAATTAAAAGTAGAAAACCCACAAAGTTTTAAATCAACTAGGCCTACATATCCCGTACCACAAAATTATCAGAATGCCGTACAACAAGAAATTAATAGAATGGAAGAATTAAACATTATTGAACGTAGTACTAGTACCTACATTAATCCTATTATCCCAGTCATAAAGAAAACGGGCGAGATAAGATTATGTTTGGACGCTCGGAAAGCCAATGCTATTATAGTTCCAGATTTTGAATGTAACCGCAGCGTAAACGAAATTTTAAGCAAATGTAAAAATGCGAAATTCATCAGTAGTATTGATCTAACAGCATCTTATTGGCAAATACCACTCACTCAAGATTCACGACAATACACAGCATTTCAGTTCCGTGGGAAGACCTACCAGTACCGAGTTACACCCTTCGGAATTTCAACATCGCAAGCTTCGCTAGTTAGAGCATTAGACAAAGTATTCGACGCCAAAGTAGAGGATTTCACGGCAATATATGTGGACGATATCTGCAAAATTTCAAATTAGGAAGATAATGAAAGTGATTTACTGAATAAAAAATTTGAAAAGACTGTCGAGAAAATGTAATACCAGTAGGTGAACTAAATTTAGTTAACTACATATAAACAAGAATTTACAACGGGTTTCTCGTGTTTAAAAATAGGCCATCTATTTTGTTGTTGCTGTAAAGCAATAGACTGTTTGTTACTAATATGGGCCTTTTACTATATTGTTAATACAAACAGCTGATGACCTCAATACAAGCTAAACGACACCTTCAAATGGCCAAGCTACCCAAAAACCCTGTTCTTAAACATTTTGCAGTAATATTATTTCAGATCGCAATATATTTTATGTCAGTTTTAATTTCTAATTTCCTTTTGAAAAAGTGCCTAAGAATATGGGAGTTTTAGCATCTGTAGCTGATTTATTACTTTGTTTTTAGAGATACTTGTAGTTCTATTTTTGTTTGTTGATGGATTTTTTGTTTTTTCTTTTTGTGATGTTGTATGAATTGTATGAATGTATTTAGTTAATTTGGAAATGTACTGTTTATTTTTTCGGTATTTAATAGTAGTGTGGTTTATATATAGTACATTGTAAATATATATAAAAAAAATAAATGTAAAGAAAACAATTTATAAAAAAATAAAGAGAATGTGGATAAAGATAATACGTGTTGGTAAGCTATTCTAATATACAAATTTTTAGTAAATAATGTATATTTTTATAACTACAATTGGTCTTTGAGATGTATATTGTATCATGTTGCAGATGTTGAGAGATTTAATGTTTTGTATTGTGTAAGACTATTGTTATGATTGTAAAATTGTGTGCTTCTATAAAAATAAACTTTATTTATTTATATTTATTATTTATTATTTTCTGTTTCAGGTACCGTATGTGTGCTGTGCAGTAATATGACGTAATCGAAGCTTAATATGTGGTAAGTTAAATGGGATTTATTATTAAAACGTGTATATTGTAATAATATGACTCTTATTGTTAAGCAAATATTCACTGCTTTTGTTTTTTGTTATTTGAACTGAGAAGCCAGAGAACAAACTAGTTTACAACGGAAGCTCGACAGAAAGAGTTTTGGAAGTTTGTATCAAAGTTGATGACTTGAGAACCATTAAACTTCTGAATAATTCAACTTTTAATGAAGCAGAAAATTTACTTTTTACAATTTAAAACTGTAAATGTCTGCTTAGAGTTTACTTTTCTGTTGAATTAAATTAAATTTGCAGGGACAAAGTGACAACTCTATTTTAGACGTTTCAATGTGATGTGTCCAAAGTAAACTTTGATTTTGAACTCAGATGAAAAATTACATTTGTTATCTGTTAAATCATTTTTATTTTTAAGTGTCATCATCAACATAACAGTGCTATAAGCTACATTATATTACGATATAGACATTAGGCACGAGCGCTCGCTATACGTTACCTCAACGGCGAGTTCTCTTGAGTGAATATGTACAGCCGTATCTTTTTTGTTTTGTATAAAAAAAAATCATGTCAGAATTCTCAGTTCGATAAATACCTTCGAGGGAGCTTATTCTATATTTCCCAAATAGAGTTTAAATGATTTTATCAAATATTTTTGTTGGTCATTTATTCGTGCACAATTGATAATCACTGACAAGTCATTTTAAATTAAATATATTTTTTAATTAACATTTTTATGTCACCTTAACAAAGAATTTCTATTGTATTTTTTATTTATTTTATGCTCAGTAATTTATTTCCTGAAAACTTGCATTAGCTAATGTGGTACACAATGATATACTCATGATGATGAATGATATACTCATTGAAAGATTCGAAGGTACTAATTATGCAACCTTTTTGCATCTGTTGTCATTTGTTTTATTGAATCAAATAAATACCGATGGTTAAAAACCATACATTATATTAGTAAGCTTTTGAAGGTGAATCAATTGTATTTTGTTGCTATCATCACATAATGTTGATACAATAAACTTCTTGCAAATACACTTATCTTCAAAGATTAGCTTCTTGATATGTTAATGATCTTCCTGTATGTTTTATCGTAG
>CM061532.1:166132218-166409111 GCA_030545055.2 Neoaliturus tenellus | reverse complement strand
GATTAACATTGCACTTTTGCAAAAAAAAATCCAAAATGGTGGCACTTAAACTGTCTAAAGCAGATTTTTATGGAAAGGCTGATACATTGACATTTTTAAGATGATTTGAAAATTTATTTTGGTAATGTCAGTGAAAAATTTTGAAATATTAACCCTCCATAGACAAACTGGTGAACCACATATATTCTCTATATCATTAACATAAGGTCAATGCCTTCTGTCAGATCATTCAATGCAAATGTCATCGACCAGAGCAACCTAGCAATTGGTATATGCGTACGAGCTTGTTTTGCTTTTTGATTCAAATAGTAATTTTTTTGTACACTGCTTGCAATCTAAAAATTGTTAGTAATTACTTTATTCCTCTAATAAAAATCATAAAACTTAACCGCCTTAGCAAACCTACAGGGCCAAAAGGATGGAGGGGTAATCAGGCAACTTTTTTTAACTCGCAAGACAAGAGATAAAAAATTAATTACAACACAATTAAAGTTTACAATAAGATATGAAGGAGGGATGGGATATAATATTAAAAACACCCCATAAGTCACCGAATGAAGGTATATACCTAATTTTATTTTAATTAGCTTACCCGGCATGCTTTGCAATGCCAACTTGAGAAAATTTTTGCACTTCAGAAGAGCTTGTTCGCTACACTCACTTGCCATCAGGTTTAGCTCGTTTAATACGCTCTATCCCCTTCAGGTTTGCTTGTTCGCTACGCTCACTCGCCGCAAGTGTATAATATTTTTTTTATTACCAATCTTCCCTCAATAATTTAAATAAGAACAGCTATTTATAAAATTGATGATACTTTAAGTAATCATATGTTAGAATACAAAAATGTTGCTTCCATAAGAAGGTGAAGGTACCTAGGGGGCAGTCCTTTGTGAATATTAATGCGAAAATAGACTTTCCTGTTTTAAGCCTAAAGAATGAGTATACTAAATTTCAGCACTCTAACAAGTCGGGAATTAGTGATGAATGAGTGAGTCAGTCAGTGAGTGAGGGATTTCCCTTTGATATGTTAAAAAATAAGCCAAAAATGCCATTAGTTCATTTTCATATATATCTGTCCATGTGTCCATGGTACTGATAACTTTTGAAGGGTAAATCTGATTTTGATGAAATGTGGTATGAAGGTGTAAGATCAGGTCTATTTTCATGAGCCCGCGAACCAGCATTGTCGGCTTATGGGAACAAGGTTTTATAGGGTTTCAAAGGGGTCAAAAATGGGTTTTTGGCATTTTTGGACCTTAATTTTCAAAAGTCACAAATTTCAACTGAAAACATATAAAAGAGCTTCAAAAACAAACAATTTGGTATTTTGAATTTTTATCTTAGCGTTACTGGTTATGGGGGAAATCGAAAAATGTGTTTCCGTGTTATTCTTAAGGGAAATCAAGAAAACCCTATATCTTGCTTATTTATTGACATAACTTATCAAATTTGTTATGTATATTATCTAGATAGGGTTTAACTTATACTTGATTGTAAAACCCATATGGCGGCAAACCTACATACTCATCCCCATGGGGCATATGGGGAAAATAAAAAGAACACCATAACCTAATAAAATTTGGTATGTATATTCACTACGTAGGGTTTAACTTATATTTACCAACAAAACCCATATGGCGGCAAACCTACATAGCCTACCTCTCATCCCCATGGATTTTATGGGTAAATAGAAAATATACCAAAATTCCATTGGAAATTCGCTGAGTACGCAGGTCTGCTGCGACGGGGGTATTGAGTTTTATATATGCAGGGGTTTACAGAGCTTGATATAATTTTGTGTTTACTTTCACCAATTATTTTATTAACATAGATTTTCTAACAACACCCCATGGCAGCAAACCTACATACTCTATCCAAAGGTGTTTTTATGGGGAAAGTAAATAATCAGAATTACATTAGAAATTTGCTAAGTTCGCAGGTCTGCTGCGACGGGGGTATTTTAAAGCTCTTTTAACAGTCTCTTTTTATATTTAAAAAATTAAGGGTGAAAAATGCCTAAAACCGATTTTTGACTCTTTTAAAACCTCATAAAACCCCGTTCCCATAGTCCGATCATCCTGGTTTTTCAACTTGACCTGAAAAATGCTACTATAAAAATAAAAAATAAAATGGTCCCGTGCTCAGTTCTTACCGTGAGTACTACCGCAATAGAGTATTATCTATATGGAAATTCGCTAAAATACAAAACAAAGATGTATAATGTATATGATTAAGATGCAAATATTTACAACATTTCTCTATGCACTATTCTTTTTATTTTTATTGTTTTTTACCATTTATGGACAGTTTAACACTGGGATGTTCACACCCCCCCCCCCAGAAACCATGAGCATCTCCTCGGCGGTGCAACTTAAAAATTTTTATATTTAGATTGGGAACACCCATCCGCCAATCAGAACTGCATGGGCATGGCTTTGAGGGGATGTTCCACTGGAAGAACGGTTCTTCTCCTACCTTACTCACGTTTCCCGCTCCAAAACGTTTGCAATATTTACCTTATCTCCACAGAATTTCTTTAAATTGTCTTCACCTTTTTAAAGAATATCTGCACTACTACAGAACTGTAATGTAGATGTCTTCCTGTATTGGCTGTAGGGATCCATTCTGGGTGGTACAATTTCTCCCGAACCTGTACCACCCAGACACATTTTGCAATACGCCTGAGGGGTACACTTTCTCAGCGGTACCCTAATTCAGTGCTATTGGTGGTATGATTCCTCATTCGTAGTATGATTAAAGTTTTTTTTTAATTTCAATGAGAGCAAATGCCATTTAAATAATTGTTAGTTTTTACCAAAACTTGCCCTTGCACATCCTCCGGTGTTCCATAAAAGCATCTATATACAGGGTGTCCAGTTTCCACCTTTACAAACTTTTCCAGGTTATTAAGCATGTTAAAACAAACAGAAAAATCATATAAACATATGTCCGGAAATGCTTCGTTAAGCCGCTAGCCGCCATATTTTTTTTACACTTAAGAATTTATATTTCCGTAACAGGTTGTTGTAATGAATTCATATTTGGCCTGTACCTTTATCACACCAATACTAATTTTTAGAAAAAATATTATTTTTTTCCGATATATATTTTTAAAATGGCGGCAATTTTATTTTTTTTTTAACTCAAATATCTCAAAAACGGTAAATTTTATAAAAATGTTACAGGAGACAAAAAGTAGACAAATTAAATTATCTAAACAGTGATACCAAGTTTGTAAGGATCCGACACCAAATAACAGAGTTATTGAGATTTTTCTCTTAAAATAACCTAAATTAGCATTAATCATAGTGCAAAATCAGTGTTTTTCTGCAAGAAAACCACAATAACTCCGTTATTTGTTGTTGGATCCTTACAAACTTGGTGTCAATATTTAGATAATTTAATTTGTCAACTTTTTTGTCTCTTGTAACATTTTTATAAAATTTACCGTTTTTGAGATATTTGAGTTTTAAAATTTAAAATTGCCGCCATTTTAAAAATATGAATCGGAAAAAATAATATTTTTTCTAAAAATGGGCATTGGTGTGATTAAGATACATGCCAAATATAAACTCAATACAACAAACCGTTACGGAAATAAAAATTCATAAGTGTAAAAAACAAAATGGCGGCTAGCGGCTTAACAAAGCATTTCTGGACATATGTTTATATGATTTTTCTGTTTGTTTTGACATGCTTAATAACCTGGAAAAGTTTGTAAATGTGGAAGCTGGACACCCTGTATATATATAATACATGAAGCCGTATTTTGTAAACACTACTCCTCCCTTATTTCTGGGTGAAATTCAATATTTGGGGTGTCATAAGATTCGTCTCAGTTCGTAGTTTTGCAAGAAGGTTGGTATTTGTACTCTGAAGGGCACGTGAAGCCCTTAAAGTTAGTATTTTGTCCATAAGATTAACATGGGGAACAATCTATATATTAATAGGCAAGCATGTTTCGTTTCCTCCTTTTTTCTCAGCTTGTGAGCATCTTAGGAGAAATCCGCGCATACTGTTAGAAAGGTATAGTCCTGTAGATGAGCAGAATCACATTCTAATTCACATCGGACTCCAGGGCTTCGCCCCACAGGCTTTCAAAGTTCCAATGTTAATCTTGGGGAAAGGAGAATTAATTGAATCATTAGACAGCTGTTGTAAAAAACAACTACTAAAAAAGCATAAAGAACAGATGTTTTAGTTATGAAATGTTTTTAAACTTCATGGGTCCAGATCAACTGAAATTTTGATCGAATTTCGATCAGGAGGCGATCTCTAGTTTTTATTAAATTTCAAATAAAACAGCTCTTCATAATTGAATCTAAAACACAAGTTACAAACTGAATAGAAGCAATTGAACTGCTGGTACTGAAACATCGACAAAATTCCATACTTTCATAAGAGGGGTGTCTATTGTGTGGAAAAAATTGTGGGTTTTACCTTTTTACAAAATGTAGGGTTTAGATTTTGCTTAAAATTTGTATTTATGCATATTTGGGGAATTTGGGCACAAAAAGTTTAGTAACTTAACCCCAGAAAAAATAATTTTTGTAGTTTAGAAGTTAAAGTTTGGAAACTGAAATTTTTGACGTGGGTCTTATGGGTTATCAGATTTGTATTGAAACAACAACGAAAGTTAATAAGAATTCATATAGAAGACTAAATGTTTGCGTATGGGTTTTCAAACTGCTGTGAACTAGGAAAGGGATAGTTAGTTGGTTGTTGGTGTAATATTAATAACCTGTTTACTGTGATCCTATAACAAATCTAATGCACATTAATTACTAAGATTAATTACGCATTATCACATTAATTACATATATGATTAGTTTTAAAATTGCATAGCGAGAGGTACAATGCAAAAAGAATAATCTGTCTATAAATCCCATGACAAATGCAGAAAGTTAGATAATCATCTGATTATGTCCATCTGATTATGATAAGCTTCATGATTATGTGAAGCTACATTAATAATTCAAAATACTAAATTGTTTATTTTTTAAAGCTCTTTTGAATAGTATGTTTAAAACTTGGCAAGTCTTATAAATTAAGGAAGAAAAACGAAAAAAAACCTAAATTTGACCCTTTTGAAACCTCATAAGACCCCATTCCTATAGTACGATCAGACGAGTTTAAACTCCAAGTTTTCCACCCTCACTTATCCGACCACAACGGCATATTTTTTGAAATTCCAATTAAAAATATGTTAAATGCTCTAAGTCATTTTTTGCCTAATAAATCTTTTTCAGTAAGACTATTGAATGACATAAATTTAAATGCTTTAGGAATGACCTTTTAACTTGTGACTTTTAACTTGTCACCAATTCAACAGAGAACATTGATACCAAGTTTGAAAAGTTTATTAAAACAGTAATCAACAGTTTTGACTTAACCTGTCCAAAGATAAAAAAAATTAATCAGAATATTAAAAATAAAAATATATAACTGGTACACCCCCTATCTGAAAAATCTGAAGAACTTACTTTTGATTGCATATGGAAAATCCAAAATAGACCCTGCTTTTAAAACGATTTATAATTGTATATAAAAAAATATATAAGCAAGAAAATACATCTGCAACAATTAAAGCAAAAGACCATCTAATTTCAAAATCAAAAAACAAATGTCGCACAGCTTGGCAAATTATAAAAGGCAATACCAGAACAAATAATAAGAAACACCAGCAACCTATCCCTATAGATCCTGATATCCTTAACAGTAGTTTTGTAAACCTGGGTAACCACCCCACAACAAATAATTCCCAAGCTCCCTGTGATTCTGTGTTGCAGGTAAATATAGATCATGTTTCAGGATTCAGTTGGAATCTAGTTCAGCCGAAAGATGTTCTCAAAAATGTAAAAAAACGAAGTTGTTCTAAAGCGGAAGATTGCCATGGTCTCTCAAACATTGTTATAAAAAAACCGCTTTCCTGTTTGATAAATATGGTGCTAAAAGAAGGTAGATATAAAAACAATGTCGATTACAATTTCTGTAATTAATTGTTTAAAGGCAATTAACATTTTCTTATTCTTATTTGTGTATATTTTTTCTGAACCTCAGAAAAATTCATTTTTCTGTATAAAAATAGGTTTGGAAATTGAGATTTTAATACAGGTGTTAGGGGTTGTCAGGTTGGCAACGAAACTACACTGTGAGTTAAAAAAATTAAAATAGAACACTAAATTTTTGCGTGTGGGTTTTCAAACAGCTGCGAACTAGGAAAAGGGGTTTTTTTTAGGGAGAGGCCAGAAAATGTGATTACGCACACAGGTGGCCCAGCCTGCAGTGTGGCACTCCCCCGGGGTTTAAGCTGCGGTCGCATGCGATGAACTATCTAGAGAACCAACATCTGTGGATTTATTCTTAATATTATAGATGTTTTAAGATAGAGGCCCTAAAACAAAATCGGTGTAAGAACAATCACGTATTAATAGCTAATTTTTACCTGAAAAAATAGCCACCAAATTTCAATACTATTATATTGGGAATTTGGGAGAATGTGATGAAGATCGATTGATGAGACACCTACAAGCTATAATCTAATTGGCATTATAATTTAATTTTTATTCAAAGTAAAACTCAGTAAATTAACATGGAGCAAGGTTTGATCATCAGGTAAATGAATGTGCTGCTTGGGTCCCCCTATTAATTGTATGATGGGAGAAGAAATAGACAGAGGTGTTTGAAAGTTTGCATTCTTTGTGCATTGTACCTCTCGCTATGCACATATTTTACTGATTTTTAAATAATTTATAATTTCTGTAATTAACGTGATTATAAGTAATTAATGTTTAGACTAATGTTTGTGATGTTGACCTCTCAGACCATACATGCCAGTTTTTAAGGTATGATACACCTACAGTAATGACCACAAAAAATAAAACCTTTGCATGTAGAAATTACAGTGGAAAGAACATCTCTTAAGTTTATAGCCACTTTGAACAATGAGACATGGATTTCTTACATAGAATGTCATGCAATGATCCTAACATATTGTACAAAATGTTTTTAAATGTAATTAAATACCACTTTGATAGCATATTTGAAGTTGTACACAGAAAAAGAAGGTCACATCGTAAGACTAGCAAACAATGGGTAACAACCGGTATTAGAATCTCAAGTATAAAAAAGAAAGAGCTTCATTGTTTAGCTAAAACCTCCGATGATAAATTGTTTTTAAACTATGTAAAGCAATACAAACGGGTTTTTTAAAAAGTAGTTAGGGCAGCAAAAATGTTAAGCAATTCAAAAAAACTATTACACTCAAACAATAAGGTTAAAACAGCTTGGCAAATTGTTAAATTTGAAACTAATAAGGAAGATTTGCCTAAGAAAATAGACGAAATACAAACTAACAATGGTAGGTTTAAAGATCCAAATCAAATTGTTGAAATTATGAATGATTACTTTTTAAACATAACTAAAAGTTTACAACTGAATACAAGTAATACTGAGGCTTTATCAAGGTTAAAAGAATGTCACATTGGTCAAACCATTTTTTGCGCTTTCTCAGATTTTGAAACTGTACAACCGAAAGACATTGAAATTTTGATTAGAAATTTGAAACCATCAAGGTCGTCTGGATGGGATGGGATACCGCATTTTATAATAAAGAAATGCTCTAAATCATTAAGTCACCCACTTAACTTCATAATTAATCAATCCTTAAAAAAAGGGATATTTCCCTTTTTTTTAAACTCGAAAATTATCGTCCAATATCTATTTTACCTGCATTTTCAAAAATATTTGAAAAGGTATTGCATAAACAAATTGTTAACTATTTTGATTCAAATGAGCTATTACATGATAAACAATTTGGATTTAGAAAAAGTAGAAGCACATCTGACGCAATTTATAAATTGATAACAACTTTAACTGAAGCTGTTGATGGATCACAGTATGCAGTTGGCCTCTTCTGTGATCTATCAAAAGCTTTTGACTGTGTTAACTTTGAAATTCTTTTACAAAAGCTTAAGTTTTATGGGTTTAGAGGAACAAGATTTGATCTTATGAAATCGTATATTTTAGGCAGAAAGCAGAAAGTTAGACTCATTGATCAAAATATAGATTCTGCCTTTAAGACAGTAACGGAAGGTGTTCCTCAGGGGTCAATTCTGGGCCCACTGCTCTATGTTATTTATGTAAATGATCTACTTTGTTCAAATCTCCATTCAAGTCTAATCATGTATGCCGATGACACAACATCCATCATTCATAACAAAAATCCAAATCTTTTAGAAACATACTTAAAAAATGACATCAACATTTTAAAAAACTGGTTCTTAGCAAATAATCTTCATCGAAATCAGGAAAAACACAAATCTTAAACTTTCATACCAATTATAAAAATAGTACAAAATCCGAGTTTCAACCACTGGATGGTGTGATTCCACAAGTATTAGTATGTAATTTTCTTGGTATCAGGATAGACTCTTCATTTACTTGGAAAATGCACATTGATCATCTTGTCAATAAACTAAATAAAGCTTTTTTTATCATTCTCACTCTTTCAAAATTAGTTGATTTCAGCACTCTAAAAATGGTTTACTATGCATATTTTTATTCTAACTTAATCTATGGAATTGAATTTTGGGGAAACACAAAAGACATAAATAGGATATTCTTGATTCAAAAAAAAGTATTGAGAGTCATTGCTCAAGTCAAACCTAACACTTCCTGTAGACATGTTTTTAAGGAATTTGGTATTTTGCCTGTACCATGTGTTTATATTTATAGAACATTACTCTTTGTAAGAAAAAGTTTAAGTAAATTCAGTAATCCACAAACCAGTAGATATCATTTTAGAAATAACAGTCTACTGCACTACCCCATTCACAGTACTAATTTATTGTCAAATAATATGCATTATATGGGGAAAAAATATATAACAATTTACCTTGCCATATAAAAGAGTCAAAAACTGAGAAACTGTTTGCCCGTAATGTTACTATTTTACTTAATACAAAAATTTTTTATAGTGTGGAGGAATATCTAAATAACACGAATTAGACTGATTTTTTAAAGACAAAAGTCAGAAAATAGGCATCAGCCTGATTTTAGATGGTAACCGTGAGTTGTTTCATGTTTACATCTAAAATAAACCGAAAAACCAACAACCGACAACCGGTGCGAGTGAAAAACCGAACCGATAAATTTTGCAACCGACCCATCACTAGTACACACCCTGTATAATTCGTATAAATGATTAACTTAGGGAGCGCGGAACTGGCTAACTCGGAATCCGCTAACCCAATGTTAAAATCCCTATCTCCAAAAACTTAACGTTTACGGAATTCACTAACTTTGTCGTCGCCGGAATTGCCTAACCCGGAATCCGCTAACCCAGGTTAGGAGAAAGTTAGTGGATTCTGAGATCGACACTGTACGGCGGCGGAACTGGCTAACTTGTCTACGGCTGGAACTCGCTAACTACCAATCAGAAGCGTCGATCCCTCACCAATCAGAACGCCTGGCGGTCGGGAATGAGTCGCGCTGCTCAGTGCTGCCACGTGCCGTACAAATAATTATGTGCCAATACCATAATATGGTATGGTACACTGTAAATACTTTATTTGCTATTACAATTATTGTGGAATTAGAATTAGAATATAATGACGAATAAAGATGTGATTTATCATAATGGTTTTGAAATCAAGTGCGCTTAGGTGTGCAGTAAAATTAATAGATTTTTTAAGTAGGCTATTATTTTAACAGAAGAAATACAAAAAATGTGGTCGTTTAAAAGAATTAAATATCAATGGTGTTACTTTAGAGTAACTAGATATCAATTTTTATACCCAATTTTATCAATTACTTACCTTTTTGTTATCAATTTCTGTTATTTTTAATTACATGAAAAACTGCAGTTGTCATCAAAGAAAAATGTTTGTCCACATTTCAAAGTTTTTGTTTAAAGTTAACATTATGGCAACGTCCAACGTTTAGTTTGTTCTGATGTTTTATATTTTTAATCTTTTTTTTTTTTTATTATTATTATTAAGACATTTGTATAATCATGCAAGTTCTTGTATAATCATGTGTGGTTTTAAAGTGTGAATGGTTTTAGCTTGATGTGATGGCGAGGGCCCTCGTGATGAACCAACTGGACCTGGACCTCGTCTTCTTTCTTGAGAGGAATTTCGCACGGAAATTTTTACTTTGAAATTTAATGATAAATTACCGGCAGACTGACTCGGCGCGACGGCACAACAAGACAGTAGGCCTACATTTTATTTAGGGGCTCCAATGTAAATCTTATGGAGAATAAGGATGTTTTATTATTTCCCTTATAAACCAATATTTTTTATGAAACTTGGTATTTAGCTTCATTTGTTTACATCCATCCATTTATGGTAAATAATCTTGGTTTGTGTAATAATTATGGCAGCAAACCTTCACACTCTTTTCTTTTGTTAATCATAAGGAGAATAGTAAACTCCTTTATTTATGGACAGCTATTAATGAAACTTAGTGCACAGGAAAAATTGTTTAGTTTGTTCAGGAAAAAAATAATAACAACAAAATTTTGTTGAAATAGGGACAAACAAATCTTTTGCTGGGATGACAAAACTGTTTTGTTAAATGGCTTTAGTATTAGCAACCAAATATATTTTTTAGATGTAACAAAACTAAATATTGCTGCAGTAACCAAATGCACAAAAAAGTAGTAAAAAATTCAAATTATTATTTTTACATCAAAATTTATGAATGTATGAATTTCTACTAACAAACAGATTAATATATATATATATATATATATATATATACGGTATTTATTTATTTATATAACTGAGCAAAAACTTACCACCAGTAACACGATTTGAACCGTACAACCTCTCACTCGATGTCCTGGTGCTCTAACCACTTGAGCCACCGAATCTAGTGTTCTTATTTACTAGTTAGTCATTATTGCCCGGCCTTCGCTCAGAACATGGTAAGTCAAAACTCAAAAGATTTACCCAAATTTTATATAACTTACTACTTGACCGTTTTAATGTGTTAAACAAATAAGACTATCAAAAACTTAATGTAATTTTATATTTATACTATCACAAGAATATGAAAAAAAACTAGTGTAGGCTATTTAATAAACCTAAATAAACTCAATAATACACTTTATATTTTACATAAATTGAACTTGAATAAACTCAATGCATTTTTTATTTGACATAAATTGAACTTGACAATTGGGTTTAATTTCATTTCGTTTTAAATAGTACATGAAGTTCATATGAAGAGGTTAACCATTTCTTTCCACTTTGTATCTCAATAAGAAAATTATAAGTTAGGGCTACTGTGGCTTAGCACATTTTCCAAGTATATGTTCAATAAATATGAAAAATGTAACCTTACTTGACTTTGACGTCTGACGTTTGAGGTTCAGTTGGTTTTGAACATAAAATAAATATAAAAAAGTTGACGTTATTTGGCTTTGATATTTTGAATATCAAATAAACATAAAATAAATATCAAAACTTTTATTTGATAGAATTTGAAATGTTTAACGTTTATTTGAGGTAAAATCAATATTCTGTGCTATGTGGGTAAGCAAAATATTTTCTTGAAAATACAGTAACAAATTTTATAACCAAAACCATTTGGTAGATCCAAATCATTGGTTTTGTTGGTTTGACCAATTTATTTGGTTCCCTAAAAAAAATGAGGACATCAAAATAAATTTTGTTGTCCTCAAGAAAACTTTTTTTATGTGTAGGCCTATCTTTGTATGGTCGAAATATTTTTATGCTAAAAATACATATAGTTTTTTTACTAGAAGCGGACACAATTAGGTGGGCTATCATTGGCAACGAATTTCTTTTTTTCGTAGTGTAATCATTGTTTGGTATTCCCACATCACTATCAAAAGGACTGTTTTCATCCCAGATGTTTAAAAAAACATGTGTTTTCTTTTAACTATAATCAACCAGTTAAAGAATTTTGTTTTATTTTTGCTCACAACAAAAACAAATAGTGTGAGTAAATACATAATATAAAAATTTTAATGTCTCTATTTTGCTTAAAATAAATATCGGTACCATCAGTAAAACATTAAATTAGTGACACCGTTATTAGACACATTACAAAAAGTTATACATAAGAAGATCGGTCTGGAACTCGGGTCGCCAGGTCTTGATCAAGTCACGCTACCGACTGTGCCACGAATACCGTTGAGCTGAGGGAGAAATGTAAAGCATTACAACGTTTCAACCGACAAATTGATTGTACAACGAATTTCTGATACATCCGTTTCTTTTCATACAAATGTAAACAATCTATTTAAACTGAACCTTTACAATTTAGTCTTAATTTCATAGCAATCACCCATTTCACATAATTAAGCAACTTTCTTTCCATTTAAAGGATAATACATTATAATAATTGTAAACGTTTTTAGGTATACGTTTACAATTTATATTTATAGCCAGTACGTTTATACGGTACCGGCCATAGTAAACAATATCCTTCTCGAGCTTTTGCTCATCAACTCTGTATTTAGACCAAAAAAATAGTGTTTTTACAATCAGCTGATTGAAAGCGTGTAAAATCAGAGCGTGAGACTCATGAGTCTCTGATTGGGCCTATTGATGACCGGTGTGACTGGTCGAAATCAATCGCCATTATAAGATCTTTTATATATTTACCGTCTTGTAAACAATTACAGTATAAGTGTAAATATATCGAGTAGTGTTGGAAGACGTTTTATTATTTCAACCTGAATATCAGTACCAGCACGTATAATGCTAATCAAGAAGTAAGTTAGGAAGTAAGTTAACGCTTAAGTAAATAAAATCTGCTAATATACAAAGGTTTACGTTTTATTTGGTACAAACTGCGTGTAAATTGGTCCAGTGGAAGTCTCAGACGAACTGTACAAAGGATTGGAATTGTTGGCTTTTTCCTTATGTTAAATCTCTTTAAGAAAAGATTATTTCTCATATTTTACCGATTTAACGTAAATATTTTTGAAATACAAATAAAACCTGCTAATATAGAACCGAAAAAAGTTTATTTTGGTGCAACCCGCATGTAAATCGGTCCAGTAGAAGTCACATACAAACTGTCCAAAGGTTTTTTCCTTACTGTTTTAAATATATAGATATTTTTAAAACTGATTGGGTCCAGATCATCTGACATTTTGGTTTAATTTCAACCATGAGGCGATCTCTATTGAAAATTATTGTATAACCTTACAAAAAACCTATTTCATTTCCTATTATCTAATAATATGTATTTATAAATTTAAAATAGGCGACCATACGGGCCTATACATAAATTTCAGTAAGCGGACATACAGGCAAAAACGTAAGCGGTCACCTGCAATTTTCCTATGTAACTATTATGAGCATTGTTATTCATGTTAAACAGTTCTATCGTTATATATCTTAGATCTTTTTTACTTAACCACACGGACTTATTTTGACCGCAGCAACAAGTAGTTGATGAAAAACTGCTTAATTCTGTTCTTATTATTTATTTACTTATTTATTATTTTTTTTTTTATTAAGGGCCAAATTTGATGTAAACATAAAAAAATATGACATTAAAAATATTTCCAATAATTTATCTGGGTCAATAAGTTGCCTTTTACAAAAAAAAATTTGAAGCCTCGTTCACACAGCATAGGCCTAACATTTATGCACGGTTATACTACAATACGAGCAATGTCTAAAGGGATGTGTGTTCCACGATCTCGAAATCTAGCGGGTAGATTTTGCTTGAACTTTGCATTGAAGAGTGTTTTGGTCCAAAAATAAGTTTAGAAACACCCTCAATGCCAGGAAAAATCTAATTTGGTCTAAATTTAAGTTTAAAAATCGTAATTCTTAACATTGGTCTTATGGGTTGCTATTTTGGTAACGAAATAACAAAAAGTTAACAAAAATAAATAAACATTAATTTTAAGCAGTTTTTAACAGCTGTTATCTGTGAAGAGTCTGGTGTAGATTTAATAGCTTGATTACCATGACACTATAACAAAAGTGAATTAAAACCAACGAGCAAGGCTCGGTTAAACTGGTACTGTAAATGTTATGGGACGTAAAATAATATATGATGGGAAAATATTTAAAAGGATAGGCAAATACCACATAATATTTGTAACCTTTTTGTACTGCAACTTTGTATATTTCGTGGAATAAATGAATTTGAATTTTTAAACGAAAATGTTCAGAGGTATTGGAGTTGAAATTTTGTTCCATGTTTTTCTTACGGAAAAATCAAAATTTCAATTGCCATTATGTCCTAAACCGTTAGGATTTCATTAAAAGTTATAATATAAAGAAGTCTTAAAATTACGTGTATAATCTAAAAATGTCACACAAAGTGGGGTCTTGTGTTTAAAATTAGTGACTACCGGTCTGGGAAGGTGACTTTCTGGTACACCCCGTACATTTAAATTAGTGTCAATCGATAGAACAGAACCGATTTACCTATAATGGCACAGTTGGTTTTTGTTAAAAATAGTTCTGTAAGTTTTAAACAACGTAAAGGTGATTTAAATACGTTAGGATGCACCATTATTTATTGTGGTGCGGTTGCAACGTCGTGTGCAGCGCCACTAGCGGCGAAAGGCGGAGGCTGCCGCGCCTGGTTAGGGAATTCCGAGTTAGTGAATTCCGCCGGGCGACAGTTAGCCAATTCCACCCTACGCACATTGGAATTCACTAACTGGCGGTTAGGCAGTTCCTGGTTAGCCAGTTCAGGCTCGTGAGACGAGTTAGGGAGTTCCGAGTTAGCCAATTCCATCGTCTCATAACTTACCCCTTATACGACGAATTAAACAGCCAGTAAATTAAAAACAAAATTATGTTTGTGTACTACCTACTTAACAGATTGAATTTTACTATAAAATTCACTACTACTTCAATTTTAAATTCCATGCGAGCTCTGCTGGGTTAATTTGTAACCAATTTCTCTTAACATGAAAAGCATGCACAACAAATTAATGTTTAAATAACTCACTGTCTGCAGCAGCAGGGGTGGGCTCAGGAAGGGCAGTTTCTCCGTTCTGGTGTTGTAGTGTCTTTTCGTTGGCTGGGTCTTCAATTGCTGAAGGAGGTAAACTATTGCTCTTAGCTGTAGGTGCTGATGGGACGGTTTTGGCTACAGCTGTTGGTTCTGAGTGGGAAGACGTAATTTCAGCAGCGACCACGGGGCTCGGAGCAGGAGACTGGTCTTTTGACACTGACCGAGTCTTTTCTCGTTTTTCTTTCGGTAACTCCTCCTTTGGACCAGCCCCTCTCAGAGGCTTCTTGGTAGAATCCTTGTTGTCCGTAGTCAGGGGTTGGGGAGCCGTATTAGGTTCGTTCTTCTTCTTAGCATTCCCTCTGGCAGGCGACTGGACTGCAGGAGGTTTATTGAGCGTGGGAAACTCTTTCGACCGCTGAATTTCGATTGCGGGAGAGTTTGTCTCGGCACTGACTGTCGGCACATGTTGTTCATCGGTCTGAACTGGTTCACTCAGCTGCTGTTTATGTGACCTTGGTACAAACTCTTCACTAGACATCGATAAGACAGTCACTGGATACGATTTTTCACTTGGAGGAACTACACTGGACTGTTTATGATCACTGTCACTAGGAGGTATTGGTTCGGGTGGTCTCGGCTGCTCGGGAGGTGGCTGGGCTGGCGTTGTTGGCTCGCCCGCAACTGCAGCCACTCTTGCTGCAAAATCTGCAGCCAAAGCGTTGTCTGGTGTTACCCCGCTGTTCTGCAAACCATAAATTCATAATTAAACAGAGATTGATTTTAATTACAAAGGAAAGTCTCCCATCTTACCGTTGGTTCAAAATGTATTACTTATATATCATTATACGTATCTTATACTCTAAAATCTTATTCTTATACTCTAAAACAAGCTCCGTTTGTCCGGGCAAAGTTTTTTTTCGTTCCAAGGATTTTTGATTTTTTGATTGAATATGGAGGTTTTGGCCACCAGAAATTGATTGGAGTTGGTCCCATAGCTGGGAAAAATCCGGTTTTCGCGCTAGTTTCCATGTTATCCTTATGGAGATTTTATTAATTGAACAAAAATCAGCTGATAACTGTAGATAAAATAAACCAATGTGTTACATCTTTAACCTGTGGTTTTAGGAAAATCATACCAATGTGCAGCAAACCTTCCGCCTCGCGAGTGAGCGGAGCGAACGAGCTTTGTGTGAGAAACGAAAGTAATAATTTTACCGAGCTTAAGCTCGGTCCCCCTGGTACTTAGTCCTAATACGTAGGAAGAATTTTAAAAATATAGTATGGCATTAAACATCTTCAAACACTTTCCCTTAAAATAAATTCACTGTCAAACAGTAATTACAAACAAGATCATAAATGTTTACAATTGCAATTCCAAACACACTTGTTATCTTCAGACACAACCCGAGACTTAGTATTTTTCATACTCAAAACTTTATCAATATTATTTTTATAAACCTAAAAGAAACTGCCCAGTGTCTTGACTAACTCACAGGTTAGAAAGACAGACTGTGGTGTAGCCAATACCGTTAACAACTGTACAAACAGAAATCAAGGCAGCACTCGCATCAGTACTTAAACTAATTACATGAAACAGGAAGAGCAAAACATTTTCTGAACTAATAAAAAAACTTACAAATAAATATTTGTAACATTTTAAAAAAAACAACATTTGTAAATGGAAATATTTTTGTTGACTACATGATTTTAATTGGGGTTTTATCTAGATGTTATTTATATTTACCAGTATTTATCCTAACTTCTTCATTTGAATAACCTATTGAAAAAAATAAGAAGCTATGGATCATCAAATCCCAAAACATATTTATAAACTAATCATTGTTGATGTGTTTAAAATAAAAAACAATAAAAATAAAAACTTGTATTTCAAATATTTTACATATTTTTTGTATAAATAATCTATAAGCCTCTATTTTTATAATTTAAGCTAAATATAGTGCTGAAAATTACCATTGTTGCTTTAAACTAGGAACAGGCTGTAATTGTTTACAAGACCGTATATATATATATAAGATATCATAATTGATGCACCAATAATATTTAAGCAAGGACGACATCTTGATTCTCTCAGTCTCGGATTGGGCCTGATGATGACCGGTGTGACTGGTCAAAATCGATCGCCATTATAAGATCTTTTATATATTTATCGTCTTGTAAACAGTTACAGTATAAGTGAAAATATATCGAGTAGTGTTAGAAGACGTCTTATTATTTCAACCTTAAAATAATAACAATAATATAAACACTTTATTTTGACCAAATAATGGGAAATACAGATTGGTCGTGAAAAGCTCATATTTCACAATTAATTAATGAAATAAACATTTTGTTGACAGGTAAATCCAAAGCCGACCCAAAAGTTTGAATCAACTACAATTCTACAATTATCTACAACTATAATTATCAACTACAATAATCAACGTGACCAAAGTTCTTTTTTAACTTTCATACCCAAACCCGACCTGATTTTCTTCAACTTACACACCCAACCCTAACAGAATTTTTATTCATCTTATAATATCCGAACTCGACCAGAACCGAAAATTAATGGTAATCCATTACCCGACCAGAAAATGACCCGACTTGAAAAATCCATACCCGCAGACCTTTAAATGTAACCATTGTAATGTAATGTTGCTTCCAATATAATTCAAATGAACAACCAATCCATCATTCTACATAGTATTAAGGAGTTTCCATAGTTCTTTCAATTACAGGGTGGCTACTGAACTAGAAGTTTAAAATTCCAGGACTCTGCCCGTACATTTAAGGACATTCACAAAATATTTAAGGACATTTATAATGGTTTTCAGTTATGTTTCCCGCAAGGAATTCAAGAGTCCCTGACAGAATATCAAGGAAATGAGTAAGAGCTTGCTTTTTCTTTTTCTTATTTTTCATTTCAAAGATAAATAAATTAATATTAGGATGTATTTTAAAGTATCTGTGATAAATAGCAGATATTAATAAATTGGTTTATAAATAATGCTAATTTAAAAGAATTTAACCTAAATATCCAACCTTGTAGAAAAATGCTTAGGTGGTGTTGGTAAACCAATATTATTAAATGAACATTCAACAAAACACTGTGAATTACATGTAACAACTTCACAGTTGAAATCACTATAGCCCAAAGACCCAAGTAGGCTATCAGCAATAACTTGATACCACTAGTATTAAAGATATTGTCCGTTCCAGTACATTGATGTTTTTTTTTTTTTAATAAATAAATATAAGAGACAGAGGGAGTGACTTACTGGCTGGGGTGTTTCCCTGGCACTGCTGTCATTCGACCTGGTGGGTGTAATGTTGTTGTTGTTACTATTATTTTCATTCTCCACTACAACTTCGTCCCCAGATTCAGGATTGATTATCTTGATGGCATGGGCCCGTTTCTTGTGCTCCTGCTTGGAAGGGGGAGGAGGCATGGGGTTGTTGGGGACCGACCTCATCGGCATGGGCACCGAGCCCTGACCGCCCGGCTGAGGCGATGGACCCCCACTAGACAGGTTCTGGTACCCAGCTTGGATCACCGCTGGGTAATCTGTCAACAACATCAATAATCATTACATCGATAATTGTAATCAAAACTACCATCTTCTTTCCCTTCACTTTGATTGACAATACATCAGGGATACTGGAAATGGTTTGAATCACTGAAACCAGAAGGTCTTCATAGAGAAGATTAGCTTAGACATCACTTGTATCGTAAACATTTGAACTTTTTTAACATTAAAAGTTCCTATATTTGCAACTGTACAGATGGACCCATTTAACATTTGTATTAATTCCAATACCAAAACTACGGTTTTTATTCTCAGATACTCTAATCAACACCGATTCCAGGAACAAACATCTAAGGAAGGAGAAACCAGTTACAGTACACTCTCGTTCATCGGAATTAATGTGTCGTGAGTCATCATTTCCGCCCCTAAGGTGACCTATCGTGATTGTATTCACTCTTGTTTTTAAGATAACACAAGAGATTTTATGAAAATAAGGCACTCAAACTTTTAACATGGTAACAATGTACCTATAGGTTGTACCTATAGGAATAAAAACAACGCAGGAAATCAAGATCCAAAATCTTTATTCTCATATTCCATATTCATATTCGAGCAGTCAACTGACTTCCAAGTAACACAGGTGCAGTCCCGACGTGAGACAGACCGAATGACAGTTTGGGAAGCGGTCGAAGCGGATGTATTGTTCACTTCCTGCCCCCTTTTTCTTTCTATTTTTGTGCGAATACTCCACTGCCTCATAAATCACATCGATGGGTACAGATTATGGAAAACGCCTGATGACTTTTGATGCACAATGTGATACTTCACTGTTGTGCGGATAGAACGAATGGAAATTGAAGGCGCAAAAACGGAAAAATTATTTATTTCGTAAGAAAAAAATTAATAATGTCCAGATTTTCAGTTCCGATGAAGCGGAGTTCCGATGTCGCCGAGTCCGATGAACGAGAGTGTACTGTAATAGCGATTGGGCCGTGCCGAATTCCTATAAATTTCCTAAATAACCAGAGCTCCTGTAATTTTCTAAACAATTGTTTGCTAAGCAATAGTAAAAAAAATGTTCCAAATACACTATTTGTTTGTAATATGTGAATAATTCTAGAACTAGGCTACTGGAACAAAATAAGGACATTCATACAAACTACAAAAAGTGCATATGCATTTTATTTATTTATAATATAGTTATGACCTCTTAAAATTTTAAATTCAAATAATGAATACAGATGCTACTTTGGTACATCCACACTATAAATTATTTCTCTTTTTGAAAAGGAATGGGTCTAGAATCATCTGATTGCTGTAAAATTTTCATCTAGTGTCTGTAGAAAATCACCTTTGTGTCCTTGAGTTTTCATCAGACCCATGAAATTTGAAAAGAGTTTATTATAGATGGCTGCATTTCTAGTATTTAAAGATTAAATACTGACTTAAACATTGATGCAGGGCACAAGTTAAGGGGATTATTGAAAGCCTCCTCTACCACTATAAACTCTCTACCATCTTCTGCCGTGGACCATCAACAATGTCCGTTTCTCAATTTGAGAAAATTACTTCTTTGTGCAACAAGGGGAACCCCTAAATTTTTAGGGTGGAGAAGCCTTTGGTTGTCACTGAATGGTATATGACACACCAAATATTGAAAAATCAATGAAAGAACTAATCATAACAGTTTTCTTTACAGTTAGCTCCCTAAGAGTTGAAAAATTAGCTGAAATGCTTGCTTGCTCGACTGTCCATGCCAATGTTCGTCAACTCGACTGTTAGCAAAGACATAAAATTTTAATGTTGTTTCACATGCAGTCTTGAATTAACAAACCGAGTTTCTTTACTCAGTAGAAAGTGAGTTAGTCAATTTATTAGAGTGATTCTTAGTTATTGTGTCCAGGATGCAATCCATATGGTTAGTCTTTCATTTCAGGGGAAGTCAAGAACCGACAGGATGCCCACTTGTCACATGACAAAGTTTGATGGAACACTGAAGAATTTCCAATGAACACAGCAGTCATTAATCAGTTCTTCCATTGAACTGTTTATTTTCTTTCCCAGTACCGGTATTTGTTAGCTCGTGTACCCATAGCGCTCCTTCATAATAAAATTTTGGAGTCAGCCATATTCTACAAAATATCATTACGCTAAAATTGAAAAACAGGCATCATTCAAATTCAAATTCAAATTCAAATCATCTTTATTCATTTATATGTACACTGTACAAAGAATGGCGTCAACAATTTGTTTACAAAATAATCTATAACTAAAATAAAAGAAAAGATTAATAAAATTTAATTTTTTTTTTTTTTTTTAATGGATAAAAAAAAAATCCATTTTTTTTGTTTCTCTAACTTTGAGAAAGGAACTCAGAGAGAGAATATAGTGATAAACTAATTAAATACTTTTTTAATTTTGTTTTAAAACGGTCTATTTTATGTTCTGATTTAATATCACTTGGCAACATATTATAAAATTTTGAACCCATATATTTTGGTTTTTTGCAATAAAATTGAAGTTTATGTGATTCTACAGCAATCTTGTTTTTGTTTCTGGTATTATAATTGTGATTCTCCCCTACTAATTGCACTTCAGCCAATCGATGCTTTACTGAGATCACAGTCTCAAATATATACATACCAAATACTGTCATAATTCCAACCTGAGGAAAAAGGTGTTTGACTGAATCATTCCACCCTAATTTTAGCATGATTCGAATAGCTTGTTTTTGTAATTTTAAGATTGCATTTAAATTTTGGACTGATGTTGCTCCATATAATGATAAACCAAAAGCAATATTAGAATGAATATACGAGAAGTATACTGTTCTGAGGGTTTCTATTGAACATAGTTTCGACAGGCGTCTCAAAGCATATAAACCAGAACTTAATTTTGAAATCAAAAGACTGACATGGCTGTTCCAAGATAAGTTTTTATCAATTGTTAGCCCTAAAAATTTGGTTTCTTTTACTTCTTCTAGTTCAATCTGATTTAAGAGAATGTCTGGTAACAATTGATCTTTATTCTGATATGTCTTAAATTCAATAAAATTGGTTTTTGCTGGGTTTAAAAACAAACTGTTATCCTTAAAGTACTGATCGAGAACTGCAAGATTTGAAAAGGAAGCTAGCTCTATTTCGTCTTTAGACTTTCCGTTTATTTGAAGGTTAGTGTCATCAGCGTAGAGACACAAATTGTGGGTGTAGTTTAAATTTGGAATGTCAATCAAATAGCAGGTGAATAAAAGGGGGCCCAAAATGGAACCTTGAGGAACACCTTTAACTACCTTTCTAAGAGCAGATCGGAACGTACACAGTCTATTATTGCTACCCATGTTTGCTACTTCAACATACTGTTGCCTTTGGCATAAATATGATTTAAACCAGCTATATTCTCTCCCTTCAATTCCTAATGACGACAGTTTGTTTAATAAAATTTCATGTGAAATGTTGTCAAATGCTTTTGACAAATCCATGAATATACCTACAACTTTTTTACCCTTGTCAATTGAGTCAATCACAGATTCAACAAACTCTGTGGCAGCTGTTATCACAGACCTTCCTTTGCGGTAGCCGTGTTGTTTGTTATCAAATAAAGTGTTGGTCTCAAGGTATTCCACTAATTGTTTCGCTACAACTTGTTCAAAGATTTTTGAGAATACCGGAATCAGGGCGATTGGTCTAAAGTTATCAACTTCTTGTGGGTTCCCTTTTTTATGCAATGGTTTAATTTTTGTGATTTTTAATTTATCAGGAAAAATCCCAAAAGTTATAGATGAATTTATTAAATATGTTAAGGGTTTGATCAAATAGGCTTTTGCTTTTTTTATGACGGGTCCTGGAACATCATCATAACCAGTGCTAAAACTATTTTTGAGATCACTTATAATTTTGTCTGTTTCTTTTTCAGTTATATGCCGAAACCTGAATTTTTTTATTGTGAACTTAGTTTGATTGGTTTGTTCATCAATGTGCAATTTTGATGTTGGTTGGCCAGTAAAATGATTATTAAAGATTTCACATATTTTTAGAGGACTTTTTTCTATGGCACCAAAGTGATTTAACTCTATGTTTTCCAAGCCACCTTTTACTGTACCCACTTCCAAATTTATGATTTTCCATGTTTCTCTTGCAATATTAGATGATTCATTAATTCTTTTTTCATAATATAACTTCTTTTTTGCAAATACTTTAGATTTATATGATTTAAATTTATTTCTAATTCGGTTTTGATTTTTCTTTGTGTTACCCACTCTATTTTGATTGCTTTCTAACAATAGATTTGTATAGTCATTTTTCAGTTCATCTGTATACCAGGGTCTTTTATCTAAATGATCTCTAACGTTTATCAATGGAAAATTATTATTAAAATGAAACATGAAAGTATCATGAAATTTATTAAACTTGCCTATATCTGAAGCCACATATAAGTCTGTCCAACTCTCCATCTGCAAATCCTCAATAAATGCTTGGATGTTATTGTGTGTGAATTTTCTTATTTTTTTAAAGATAATTTTGGAATTTTTCTTAAATTTTCTTGGGGTTTTATCCAGTATTGTTAGCATCTGAGCATCATGATCAGAGAGCATAGTATTGAAACCCTCCACCAAAATCTGTGATTGACTCATATTTGTTAATATATTGTCAATAGCTGTACAAGAGTTGTCAGTTATTCTAGTAGGGAAATCAATCAGATATCTCATATTAAATTGTCCTAACAAATTTAAAAGCCCTCTAAAGCCTATGCCATTGGCTTCTGTCATGGTATTAATATTTATGTCTCCTATCAAAATCACATTTTTGTACTTATTATTTACAATATCTAAAAACTTTCCTAGCTTTTCCAAAAACAGGTCAATATTAACATTTGTGAATATTGGAGATCTGTAAACACCCGCCAACAATATTTTATCTTTGTTGTGATTGATTTCTGTCAGGCATAATTCAAAAATTTGTTCGGTCAGGAGTTCCTGTACTGAAGGTAAGTCAATTTTTTTAATTCTTATCCCATTTTTAGCAAGAATAACTACTCCCCCTCCTTGCATGAGCTTCCGGCAATAAAAAGATTTAACTGCATAATTTTGAATGTTCAACCTTATAATTTCTGCCTCTGACATTTTATGTTCGGTTATGACAATTACCTCCGCTGGAACTTCATCAAGGGTAATTTCTAGAGAATCAATTTTATAAGTCAGAGAGTTAATGTTTTGATGAAATATACCCAAAAAATTCCCACTTACTTTATTTTTACTTTGTATACTTGGTGAGGTGTTTACTGAGCTCAAATTTACATTGGTACTTTGGTTTTTTGAGAATCTAAAAAATCGGCAGGCACATCACTTGTAGAAGAACGTATCTGTGGGTCGACACTGCACACTGAACCAACACCATTGCCCCCAGAGAGAATCGACCCCCCATCACTTGACGCAGCGGGTACAAGATGCAGCAGCTGCACTGGCTGAGATGTTACCTCCTCCTCCTCCTGTACGTCAGCAATGGAACTTCTTGAGGATGATTGATCTGCCATCAATCCTGGTATTTGAATTGCCGTTGAAGCACTGTTTCTACTTAAAAAAGTTTCCGTTGCGATAACCTGCTTAAGGTGTTTAACAAACTCACTGTGTGGCTGGGCTCCCTTCTTTGTCTTAAGAGTGTATTCATCCGAAGCAACAATCATCACCGATGCGCCAGTTAAACTTTGAAATTTAACTAGGTTTTTAGCAAAGTGTTCAGGTGTAATTTGGTCTCTTGAGCATCCCAAGGGGGAGCAAATCAGTGTATGGAATTTTTGTCCCTGGAATTTTTCAGAAAGTTGGTTGAAAGCAGCATTGTACAAGGTGTAGTTGTCATGTTTCGGTTTACTAAAATACTTTAGTTTTGTTACCAAACTGAATATTGTAGCTCCTTCACCTACCTTTTGCAATGTTAAATTTGAATTACAGAAATCTGAAGGACTTGGCTTCCCAAAGGCCTCTTTGAAGGCGACTGCAACTCCTTGGCTCATATTTTTCTTATGGTTGAGGTCAGCCGATATGCAATGAGCAAATGCTACATTCTCGTTTCTTTTGTGTTCATTGATGATTGATCTCATGTCAGCTTCTATTATAGTAATCCCAGGATCTCCAGTTATGGGGGATGAATCCGTTTCATCTAACTCACTAAAGGGTAAAGTTACGGAGGATAAGGGGGAGTGATCCTTATTCTGGCTGGGGGAACAAACAAGAGGTGGACTTGGTGGCAATTCCTTTTCTCTAGAATACCATCTTGTTAGAGTGGTAATGGCTATGTATGCCAGTTTTGATTTGCCCCGCTCATTCAGATGCAGTCCATGAGCTGTAAAATGAAAGCGTTTGAGCTTGTCTAGGTTAATAATGTACAAATTGTTAATCTTAGCACTTAATTCCCTTAAATAGTTGTTCACTGTATATAATTCTACATTGTCAATGGCATTTAAAGCTTTGTCATGCCTGACTGGTACTGTACAAAGAAAAATAGGCCTGGTCTTGGAAATTTTTGTTAATTTGTCCTCTATGTCTTCATATAAATGTGCTACAGTCCCTTTTAGGCTGTCATTTGTACCTCCTAACACAATCAAGGGGGTTTCCTTCTCTATTGATGCAGAGTCCAAAACTTGTCGAAGGGTGGTGTTCACTCGAACATAGCCAAATGTTTTGATACTACCTGAGCTGTAGTTTTCTATTTTTCCTGCTATGTTTCTTCCTTGGCTGTCTGAACAAAAGGTTACTCTGATTTCAGGACATTTTGGTTTTTTGTTTTTGATTTTTATAATTTTGTTTTGATTATATAGTCCAGGTGTCACTTCCCTTGCTTTGGTACTATTGTTTCTACACTTTCTTGGTTTACTTCGGGTGTTTGCTTCTGATGTCATCTTCTTCTCAGGGTCATTGGTCTTCTTATCATTATCTTGCCGTGGAATATTTTGAAGAACACCAAATCTGTTAGCTGTTGCCAGAACTGATTCATTGCTTATCTGAATTTGATTTTTCTTTGTTTTGGATTTTACTTGTACCCAGGAGTTTGATTGTTGCATGTGTCCAACAGTTTCATCGCTTGTTTGGGTCCCCAAAACCGGTGACTTTCCCTCCTTTTCAATTAATAATGAATAAAACAGATCATTGTTTAGCGCTGAGGGGTTGAGTAGAGTGTATGCAAGAAGGGAACGTTTTTTAACCATTTCTTCTTCTGTCAGTTTGATATTTTGTAGAAAATGTATGTTTATTGCTCCTGTGGTAACTAAATCTTGTACCAATGACTCCACAACCCAGCACGAACAGATGCCACAGTCATATCCGTTAGGCTGCTGTGGGCCAGGTAAAGATACAAAGCATGCTGAAAGTGTGGCTCCACCTATATATTCAGACAGTTTTGTTGCTACTTTTTGTGCAGAAAGCAAATTATAGTTGTTAAGAGAATCTACATGATAAAATTTATTTTGAATTCTGTCCAAAATCAAGATACTCCAATGAGAGCCACTCACGTCCTTGAACAAGTCTGTAGAGTCGTTAATCGGTAAGATAAGAACATTTTTGTTTTTCACATCTAAAGGGTCCAGATAATGGTTGAAATTTTGTGAATTTTTTACAATGTGAACTATTAACGGATTCACGATCATGCTCAATGTTGAAGCCAAGAATCTCTTCTCCAATATGTCCAAATAAGGTTGAAGTGTTAGATCTGAAAGCCAATTTGTGCTCAGTAATTCATTGGCAATCTTTGGTCGTTGGATGAGTGTAGAGTCAGTCTGGGTTTCTGTACTATACGTTTTGATTTGTGAACACTGTTGTGTTTGGCTTTTAAGGGGCTCACATTGTACAGAACAATCTTTCATTTCAGGGCTAGCCGTATTATGTATGTATTTAGGTACAGGAAAGATTTCTTCTGTGAATTCCATCAGACGTGTATCTGACTCAATGGAATGGTCGAGAACACATTTTAGTTGCCTTTCGAGGGTTTCATTGTGTTCCTTTAGCTGCATATTTTCCTGTTCTAATTCTGATACTGTAGGTAATGTAAGCTCTTGTGTGTCAAAGGATGAGTCAGAAGATAGCTCTAAAGATGATTCAGGCGCAATAATGCATAATTGTGGTTCACATTCTTTAAAATCTCCTTTTTCAGTCATCATTTGTCGAAAGGGTGATCCTTGGCTGGAAGCTCTGGGAGATAACAATGACCTCATAGTCACAGGGTGAGGACCTGAATGTACAATGCTGGATCCTATTATTGTAGATTTATTTTCATCAGTTTTGATTGCTGCCTTACAGTTCCTCCCAAGACATCGCCATGTTATCTCACCACTTTTAGCCACATAATTCTGTCTGTACTTGTAATTTTTGAATATAATATTGGGTTTGCCATTTTTGGTTTGTTCAATTTGAAATTCCATCTCTTAAATTAGTGCATCCAATTTTCAATTAACAAAAAACGATCTTGTATTTATATATATATATATGTGTAGCGTCTAATTATTGAAAGATTGTGTATACTCCTTGAAGTCTGTAAATGTCTTGCTACTCTATGCCGTCTGTCCACAACTGTCAGCTGTCGTCTGTCGAACTTGAAAATGTCAAGTTGTGCGCCGACAGACGGTGAATCTGGCTTAGATTGAGTTCAAATTGGCGGTATTTTTTTTTTGTTTAAACATGAAATAAAGAAAGATTATTATTAAATGTGAGAAATATGCTTATTTTAATGTCGAAAATTAACAACTGTTTATGTAATTACGTGAATTATCTGTTATAAACTACACTCACGGTAAGTTATAGGTTAGGTCTTGTCACTTTTCCCTATGACTGGGGAGGGACAACACTAGAAATAAAACACTTTTCTAAGCACTGAAATTAAAACAACTTCACTAATTGACGGCCATTTTTTTAGATCATCATTGATCATTGACTGCATAGCTCATAACATTTTATTGGAAAAATTAAAGTTTAAGTACAGTTTTTCACAAACGACAAGAAATTGTGTTAAATTATACTTAAGAAATCACACACAAAGAATTGTAATTAAATGAAAATTTAGATAAAACCTTCTCTGAGTGGAGTGATAGAGTCGATAACGTTTCTCAAGGATCTTTATTAGGTCCAATTTTACTTTTTATCAATTAAACGATCTTTATTATTGTGTCAACACAAATATTTATTTGTATGCAGGGGACACAACAGCTCTGGTTACTGGTTCAAACTATTTACAGCTCCAGTTAACACTTCAAAAGTTTAAAAAAAATTTTCTAAATGGTTTCATGCAAATGGTCTCACACTCAATAGTGAAAAACGTAACTGGTTCTCTTAAAATCCACACAGAATGGTGTTTTGGACATATCATTTCTTGATTTGGACGGAAACAATCTGTTATTTTATGTCCACACTGGTTTTTTTTTTTTTTTTTTTTTTTTTGGATTCTTGTTGGACTCTTAACTTAAACTGGAAGACACAGTTAGCCATGACTAGGAAAAAATTAAACAATGCTTGTTTCAAAACGCTGGTGTTTAGAAAACTAAATGACCAAAACACTAGACTGATCATTTATTATTCATATTTCTATTCAGGTTTGCAATATGGGGTTGAATTATGGGGAACAGCAACAGAAATTATGACAATATTTAAAATTCAGAAAAAATGGTTAGGATTATGACATTCTCAAGTACTAGGACATCATGCAAGTCCATATTTAACGAATTCGGTATGTTGACATCGCCTAGCCTATATATTTAGGCCTATAAATCTTTTGATTCTTCTTAAAGTTACTTATTTATCTAAACAACATGCTTTCTTATCTAAACAACATGTTCATAATAATGAAACTAGAAACAAAAATGACTTGTAGTATCGAATACATCATTTAACTTTGCTTGAAAAAACACATAGTTACATGTGTAAAAGGCTTTTCAACTAGGTATACAATGCAGTTGTCTGCTTGCAATATTGAGCAGAGCGACTGTTTTTTTAAATCAATAACTAGTTGTTGCCCGTCGATACTCGACGGATATAGCTCCAATAGTGGTAAATGAAACACTATAATAATGCAAACATGTAAGGTATTCTATAAAATGTACTTCTTTGAACTGCCATACCAAGAACAATAATATATTTTACAGAAAATACTACGATTTTAGTTGGAGCGTCGGAAAAGTAGGCCTATTCCTTAAAACCAAAAATGTTGCATCCTTGTATTTATAGGCCCTACTCTTTAGTATTTTATAAACATGTCAATAAGATTGTTTAGGTAGGCGCAAACCTAATTAGCCTAAGGAAACCGTTCTATTAGGTTCAACAACATCAGAAATAAGTAGACCAATATCCACTTGTAGGCCTATTGGATAAATTGTTCTTAACAGTTTTTTCCCAAATTAGGAAAGGCCTACAGTGTTGTAACTTATGATTGTTGGCTTTAACAAATATTGGTATTAGGGTAGGATAGAATGTAGAGAAACCATTTATAACCACTTTCATATCGCAATATTTATGCTGTAGTGTGCAAGTTTCAATAACGATCCAAATTTAAAGAATACAAATTTATTTCACAGAAAATTACATAATTTTAGTTGGAGTGTCTGTCAAAGTAGGCCTATAGGCATATTCCTTAAAAACAATAATGCTGCACCCTTACTATGTAACACAGACACTCTTTAGTATTTTATAAACATAACAAATCCATTGTTTACTTAGGCCTAAACCTTAGTAGCCTAATCAAAACATAAGAAATAAGCAAGCCTAAACTATCAAGTTGTATTTATTAATTTTTTAAATTTAATAAATAAGTTTTGAGGATTTGAAAAGGCCTATAAATATTTTAGTGTCTTTATTTTGCTTAAAATAAATATTGGTACCATCAGTAAAAAAATTTATTAGTAACACCGTTGTTAGACACATTACAAAAAGTATACTTGAGATCGGTTTGGAACCCGGGCCTTCTGGTTTGTATAAAGGTACGCTACCGACTGTGCCACAAATTCCATTGATAAGTGGGAGAAATGTAAAGCATTACAACTTGGCAACCGACAAATTGATTGCACAACGAATTTCCGATACATCCGTTTCTTTTAATACAAATGTAAACAATTTATTTAAACTGAACCTTTACAATTCAGACTTAATTTTATAGCAATCAGCTATTTTACATAACTAAGCAACTTTCTTTCCATTTAAATAATAATACATCATAATAATTGTAAACGTTTTTAGGTACTGACCATAATAAACCAAAACCTTCATGAGCTTTTGTTCATCCACTCTGTTTTTAGACAAAATACCTCGTGTGTTTACAATCAGCTGATTGAAATTTTGTAAAATAAATATTGTTAAGGTTTGAAAATGTCGACATTTTAAATTTAAGGGAGTAAGATAACGTTAATTATATGATAAGCAACTTTCTTTTCATAAATGACAATACATCATAATAATTGTAAACGTTTTTAGGTACTGGCCATAATAAACCAAATCCTTCATGAGCTTTTGTTCATCCACTCTGTATTTAGACAAAATACCTCGTGTGTTTACAATCAGCTGATTGAAATCGTGTAAAATAAATAAATTGTAAAGGTTTGAAAATGTCGATATTTTTAATTTAAGGAAGTAAGATAATGTTAAAGTAAATAAAGTCTGCTAATATACAAAGGTTTACGTTTTATTTAATACAAACTGCGTGTAAATTGGTCCAGTGGAAGTCTCAGACGAACTGTCCAAAGGATTGGAAATGTTGGCTTTTTTCCCCATGTTAAATCTCCATAAGAAAAGTTTATTTTTCATTTTCGACCAATTTAACATAAACTAGTATACGTGTTGCTCGAAATCGAGCAATTTATTTTAATACAATACAAATGTTACTTTTAGCTCCAAATCAATTACATCCGCCCAATCCAATATTGTGAGTATCTGTAAACACCAAAACAACACGTATTTACAGCTGATTCTTATCACATGTTTCAAATGCTTTATTCAATCCCAATGTTATTTAAATGGGAAATTTTGAGATTTCAATGGTGGATAGCGCCTTTATTTTCAGTCCGATTCTCATCAGTTTTTGGCGGAAACAACTACAGACCAAGCCCTATCCAACGACACCAAAAACTTGAAAATCGGTTGAAAATTGTAGGAGGAGTTCTCAAGACAAAAAAACCCTTAGCGTATTAAATAAGTATAGATATTTTTGAAATACGAATAAAACCTGCTAATATAGAAACAAAAACGTTTATTTTGGTACAACCCGCATGTAAATCGGTCCAGTAGAAGTCACAGACGAACTGTCCAAAGGTTTTTTACCGTTGTGTTTTAAATATATAGATAGCAAATATTTTATTGGTAATTCAAGTGAGCTCGTTCGCTACGCTCACTCGCCTTTTGGGTCAGCTCGTTCGCTACGCCCACTCGCCGTCAGGGTTTAGCTCATTCGCTGCACACACTAGTCGCCAGATTTAGGTTGTTCGCTGCGCTTACTCGCCACAAATCTGTAATACTCTAATAATTTTTGAGTACGCAGATTTGCTGCGACGGGGTATTATATGTTTAAAAGATATTATAATGGTGCATCGTCCAAGATTTGCACCTCCTCTCCGTAAACGTTGCATTTCATTCACGTACTAAAATAAACAAAACAACCATTTCACATAAAACTTCTGTATTCACAAACAGCTGATAGTAACAGTCTGCAGTTAAATTTGATCCTTATAACAGCTGTATAATCAACACACTGTTAACAAAACAAATAAAATATTTCTCCTATTAAAATAACATGGTAACTTCAAAGGGCCGTAGTTCAGAACCCTTATGCCCGATTTGGTCCATTTCAGATTTATACCTTCCCATAGATGGTTACTATGACCGAGCAAAATTTCGTGAGGATCACTCCAGCCGTTCAGGAGGAGTACTTGTAAATAAAAAGCCAGAGTGTAGTATAGGAGCTTTGCTCGCTCCGCTCAATAAACTTCCTAAAGCTCTAAAATCAGAGTTTAAAACAGACAGTTACAATTCTAAGTTAAAATCTTTCTTGTAAGAGAAATTTTATTGTTCCGTGGATGAGTATATATATGACACTTTTAAAATTACATAATAAACTTGGATTTTATGTGGTTTCTGGGCTTAGAAGAGCTAGGTATTATCTGTGTACTTCTCTTTTTATCTCTTTCTATTTTTATAGCAGTATGCAGGTTTTATACATATGGTGTAAGATTTTAGTTTTAAATATTGACATGTCACCTGTAAAAATAACATCGCTATTGTAAACTTTATGTGACAATAAAGAGATTTTGATTTTGATGGCGTGCGCGCAGAGAACTCATCGAAATGCAGTAGAGGCCTGATAGAGGCAGGGGAGGCTTCTAATAAACCTCCTTAACTTTACTACCATTCATCATCCCCCACAAGTATTTAACTTCTTAAAATAGTTATGTAGGCTTACACCCTTCTATACAGGGTGTCCGGGATAAAGTGTTCCAATACAGTAGCTATCTATTTTATTTTATATCTGACAGTTAACTCCTGATGGGGTATCCCCTTCACTTTTTTACGTTGCTCTTAGATATGTATTTATTTAAATTGACAAAATTCCCCCCCCCCCCGATTTTTCCAGTATCGCAGCCAACTTATTTTAAATACAAACCCCCCATTTTTATATCACTTTTAATTTTATACATAATTTTAAGACTAGATAAACAGCATTTACCAGTATCGTTTTCGGCAAATAATAATGGTTAAAGTGATCCTTTATTGTAAAATAACTGGTTTGAAAGATGTGGCGTCAAGAGCAGGCTGGTTAAAGTGAACGGTAGTCTTTAGTCTATTGCAGTCTTATAACATGCCAGTTTAAAAATCTCTTTGACAATTCCCTTTTCAACATATTGTCACACTGTTACAACAAAGAGTATATATAATTATAATTATTTTATAAAGAAAATTTAACATGCCGGAATTTAAATCTCTTTGACGATTTGCTTTTAAATATTTTGTCACATAGTTACAACAAAAATATTAAGTTGATTTTTTTAAATATTATGAAGATAACATTACCTCATCATTCACTGCTCACAATTCACTGTTGTACAAAGGTGTGAACATTTTTTGCCATGCAATAAATCAAAATTGGCCCTTAAAAAAATATAAATTCTTCAACAAAAGCTCTACTATGCATGAATAGAAGGGTAGTCAATGAATGAAACTCTATTTTATTAACTTACGTAGAATTTCAAAAGTGTTTTGAAGTACCATGATCTTCACAGCAAATAGTACCTCCAATTAGAGGAAATTAATTTTTATATTTTTACACTGTCATATTAAAATTTTATAAAACAATAGGAAAGCCTTTTATCTCTGAAAAAACCTCTACTGAAGTAAGCAACAGAGAGATGTAAGAAGATGCCTACCACAAAAGTGTAGGCTACTTACAGCCTGGAGTGGGCACTGCTGGGGTGGGTTGGTAGTACGGCTGTGGCATGATGAACTGCTGCTGGCCCGCATACGGGGCATTCTGCCTCGGCTGCACCCCGGTCTGGTACTGTAACATGTCATCGGGTGATCTCATCGGTAGCATTATCACTTAGCACATTTTATCTCTTTACTTTCAATAGGCTACTTGACAAAATCAATCGTTAGAGAACTTGAGATATGTATTGCATGACAGTTACAAATCTAGAAAAATTCAATGTAGGCTTAGATTATGTATAATTTATGGGCTTTGATTGGTACAGCACTGTACTAGTTCGTCTTGCGAAAAAAGCGTGGAAAACAATTGCTTGGGAAACAATTGATATTGCTTTCTTCAATTAATATATTTTTTAATTTCATTAATTATACTATACATGACAATAACTGTAGTCCGTTGTCAAATGCAAATCAACTATTATCTAATGGTTGAAAAAATTCAGTGATTTACGAATTTAGCTAGTCTATACATTTTAATATGTGTATATATTTTATAGATGTAAGCTCCGTATCTGTCGGCAACCTAAGACTTTACATGTTGTCGTCATCAGAAAGCTACATTGTTGTTGGGAAATCAAGTGACAATGTTAACATATGTCAATATTGTATATCTATTTCCCAGTATTAAATCAACCAACCAACTTTCAGTGGTTACTAACAAGTTGTATATATATTTATTAGTCTTCATAAAGAAGTTATTTTTATTAAATTTTTAATAACTTTACTGTTTAAAAAAATCCATCCATATGTTTGTTACAAGACTCAAATAAAAACAAAGTAAATGCACAAATCCAGAGAATTCAATCAATATGGTCCTTACTAAAACTAAAAACCATAGAAAAAATAAAATCCGAAAACACTTACAATGTAGAGTCCAGAAATCATAGTGCTAACTACAGTAAACGTACCATTAAAGGGTACGGCACAGCAACTTGAGCAGCTAAGGTCTGTGTGGGTGGCGTCAAGACCTGCAACAGTTATCACACAACTGATCAATTATGTTCTAGGCAAACACCTGTTGACAAACAACACCTTCATTCTGCCTTCACTCTGCCACTTGAATGGGTCGTGAAAAAAATCCAGAACTTACTCAACCATAGCTCACAGACTTTAATCTAAATATTACAGTTTTAGTAGACGAAACTGACACAATGACAGAAATAAAATGATTGTTTAAGATATGAACAGGAACAATAGTGTGTTATTGAATTTTAAAAACATTATTAATTTTTAAATTTTAATTATTTCAATGACCAGCATAAATATATTTCATTAGGCTTATATAATTATCTCAAAATAATTGGTTTATAGCATTTAAATATAATTTATTCATACAACCTATTTGAAGTAATAACTAATTATACTCACATTTTGCATCTGGGCATATACGTGTGGTATGCTTTGTCTTGCGTGAGGCCTGATGGTCTGTTGTGGCATTGCACCTCGAAAAGCGTAGCTCTGTAACAATTATAATATTTTAAATACTTATTATATCTCATGGTTAAACATAACACAAAATTTATCAGAGAAAATTTGTAAAAGTAGCGAAATCTAAAATAAACATAGAGTCTAAATTTATGTAGTTTTTTTGCAAAATAAACATAGGATCTATATTTATGAAGTTTTTCTAAGCTATTGTTGTTAATTATAAAATTAAAAAACCTACAAAAAAGTTCAAGCCTAAAAAGTACGGTGACTTCAATCTATATTATTATTAATTTAAACTCTAAAGAATTTCTTTAGAAGAAATGCACGACAAGAGTCGATTTGCTTTACATAAATGTTCCCGCCATAAGACTGTCAAAACCACATTACAGTCACATTTAACAATTAACTGGTATTGAGTTGCGTACATCTAAAAGCGTTAAATAGTTAAATACTATACATACCCACAGAATATTACTATTGTGTTATTTAAATTTATAACTGTACTGGCTGTTTTCGGTCACGGCTTTGCCCAAAATTAAATATATTTTATGGGTAATTAAGCTCGTTCGCCACGCTCACTCGCTGTCACATTCACTGTATATATGAGAAATGGCTAAAATACCTAAGATTAGAAATTTTCATTGAATTTGTTTATTAGCAACCAATAAAAATATATAAAATACAAATTTTCATATTTTTTTTACAAACTATTGTATGCTCTCTGGGTCAGAGCACTTTGGACATATTTGATCCAAACTTCACACAACTATCCCTGAATAATGTTTAATAATTATTTAGTTTCATTACAATGTATCAAGCGGTTTCGGAGTCCATAGGCAACATACGTAAATACATACTTTATCTTTTATAGATAAAGATTTGCTCAGGATACCCAATTACTCTACCAAAGTATTGTACTAAACAGCATTGGCTGACAGCTGGGCGACTGATCACTAACGGCCAGCACACTAGCTTGCACCATCGACAGCGCAGCGCACTACGCTCTTTGTGTATTGTACTAAACAGCGTAGGCTGACAGCTCTACCAGCTGGGAGTCGACTGATCACTGACGGCAAGCACACCAGCTCGCCCCGTCGACAGCGCAGCGGCACTACGCTCTTTGTGTATTATACTAAACAGCGTAGGCTGACAACTGTACCAGCTGGGAGTCGACAGATCACTGACGGCAAGCACACCAGCTCGCCCCATCGACAGCGCAGCGCACTACGCTCTGTGTATTATACTAAACAGCGTAGGCTGACAACTGTACCAGCTGGGAGTCGACTGATCACTGACGGCAAGCACACTAGCTCGCTCCGTCAACGGTACAGCGCACTAGTCTCTTTGTGTATGGTACTAAACAGCGTAGGCTGATAGCTGTACCAGCTGGGAGTCGACTGATCACTGATGGCAAGCACACCAGCTCGCCCCGTCAACGGTACAGCGCACTAGTCTCTTTGTGTATAGTACTAAACAGCGTAGGCTGACAGCTGTACCAGCTGGGCATCGACTGATCACTGATGGCAAGCATACTAGCTCGCCCCGTCGACAGCGCAGCACACTGGGCTCTTTGTGTATTGGAGACGTAAATTACAGCGGGAAATGTCAGTTGCGCCGGTTCACATTAACCTAAATTGTCAGTGTTATACTGTGGTGATAAGATTCATGGCGTGTCCAAGGTTATATCATTGAGAGAAAAATGTAGGAAAGTGGTTGTGACAGTAAAAGAGAAACTTAAAGCCATTCGTCGGCTTGATGCTATCATATAAAATAAGTTCTTAAAACTACAGTAGTTATTGCATTACACATTTTACTGAATTTACTGACTGAACTATATTTATCAATTTGAAAAAAATTGTAAAATGTTTATTACAAGAGACCATTATTTTTTATCATCCTGAGTGTTTGTCACGATTCTTTGACATATACTGGATTTTAATGAGTAAATAGTTAATTACAAAGCTTTATATGGTATTTTATGGACAATCATGCATCAACATTTGTTGTGCTCTGATATTATTTCTATAATTCGGCCTAAGAAGAATAAAATAACATCATATCTAGGCTTCTGGCGTATCAGGCTTTTTGTATATCCGACCTGGCCATTCAACACAGAAGGCAGGATAACTGTGAGTCTACTGTATTTATATCAGCGAGTCCCGAACACAGTATCACGAGGCCGGCTAGATGTGCCATAGGGCAAATAAGAGAAAAGAAATCAAATAAAACCAAGAGAAAAAAATAAAACTAGGAATAAACCGTTGCAAACTCTAGAGGGGTCAGCAGATGACCAAGTTATTATTGAGTTCGTATGACCTGTTATAGATTTTAGGACTGATTGTTCAAGTACACAGCTGAGCAAATCAACAACACACATCAACACATCAAGTGCGCAAGAGATTGCTTAGAATTACCTGGACTGAAGCCCTAAAAAATTTTGCCGTAACTGAGCGAAGCCCGAGCCAGGTTAAGGAAAACCTGGGTACCTGACTCAGGTCACAATTCACGCAGTTGATGCCTGCCTGAACATTCAACTCAAGACTGTAATTGGTCAATGGATGATTTCTACTAGAAAGAATTTGTATTTTTTTACTGTCAATGAATTCTTTAGTGGATATAAATGGTAATAATATTTGTGTTTGATTATCCCAATCACCCCCAGGTCCAATTAGTTCAGATAATAAACCCTGCATTGTAAGTTAGTTGTAGTCCTTGATGTTAACTAGAAATCATAAAAAGAAATGCAAGACATTTTTATTAATGTTAGGTTCTTATAGCCTTTAGGTAATAGTTTGTCTACAACAAACAGTGACTACCATCTTTTTTGACTACAGTAGAAGCCCTTAAATCCGGCCACCTTGAAGCGGCTTATTAAACGGGTTAAAAGGAGATCTGTGTTATATATGTTCAAGCAATGAACTATTAGGGTGTGTTTAACAATGAAGGGCAAATCAACAACCCGCGTTTATGGACAATAATAATTGTCTTATGTCAACAAAGGCCCTAATGTATAAATGGGACCATAACAGCAATGGAATCTGTCTAGTAGCCTAACTTCCGGGTTACATCGGGCTGTGAAACACCCAAAGTAAAGATAACGATGAAAAATTGAACACGAACAGGGGTGAAGAATATGTCCGATACGGCGATCTAGGATCCATTTTTTTCAATTGCGATTTTGTCTGAGGCTCCTCCCATAAGGACTAGGTCCTTATGGTGGCTCCCCCTACCCTCACGGGCGGCCCGTACCTAGCGTTAGCCATAACGGACCTGTCTTGCGACAAGGGGAGTTATGGAAACAAGTGCTCCAAATCACATTAAGGCGGATTAGACTCCCACAAAACCTGGAATTCACCAGGCTTGTGGTACTCAACCGGCAGTGAACCCAAAATCGACAAACCGCTGCGAGTGTCAGTGGCAGCACTATCCAAGCTACTTCTCAACTTTCGCGTGTGAGCAACACCCCCAGATGAGGCTGGAGGGCCCCCCACAGCCGAAGCTGTGTGCCGAGCATGCAGACAACCACTACCCCCTCGAGTACAATCCAATATCGGACCCAATTTCGGACTGGCCGAAGCCAGGGGCTTGAACCAGATCCCGAGGTCCTTATTTTAGGTTCTACTAGGGTCATGGGTAGTTCCCAAGCGGAATAACTAGGTATCTGGAAACCCACACACCAAAGACGCCGGCTACACTGCAAACCACGCCCAAAGGTCACGGAAGCCCCAGATCCCCGACATCCTGACTCATTTTCCCTTATTGGGGGTGCTGGAGTGAGACACCCAGTAAGCGCGCGATCGGCAAAGCCACCTCCGCCAGGGCTCGGCACAGCCGAAGCTGACCTTCAGTTTTAAAGAGAGCCACGCCCGTTCGCCCAGCTTTGAGCTGGTATTGGGTAGTGGACATCCCAGTTCTAAGGGTGCAGGCCCTGAAGTACAACATACACCCTTTACTGTTTGGCCATTACAGCACACCACAGCGAAGGCTCGGCAAAGTCTCCGTTCCTGAGTGACAATGCCTACTTCAATGTTAAAGGGGGCCACGCCCGTTCACCCGGTCTAGGACTGGTATTGGGTGGCGATCTAGGATCGGGAGAAATCGCCAGTTAGTTGTCTAGGGAAATTTTGGGAAAATATGAAGAAATTCAATATTATTTTCTTCTTTTGGTATCTATGCCAGCGGCATTCTTTAACCATCATAAAAATTAAATGTATTTAATTAAAAATAGTTTTATATAAATACTTTTATACAGGTATTGAAAGCAGTTTTGAATTGATTTTGAATAGGTCCTACTTATGTTTTAATATAATAATCTAAAATAAAAATAAAATCTTTATCATTTCACTGCCCCGTTGTAAGCTGTTGAGTTTTAAGGCAAAAATGTCACGTATCTTTGGGGGAAATCTTTGATCCGTAACAGTAGGATTGGGGGAGGAAATTTTACGAATACATTTTCTGCACCCCCTGAAAATGAACACAATGTTTTAGAAGTCATCCAATAATGAATAATCCGGGAATCGGCAACTAAACTGATATATTTTACTGATATATAACATGCGAAAAGTTGACTTTTGTCTATTTTTGCCATAGAAAATCCTGCAGCTGACTATTTCATTTCCCCCCTTAATGATATAAAAGTATCATTAGGTACCACTGTTCGATTAATGCCGAGAGACGAAGGAGTGTCAACTAACTGGCCTGTTGCAATGTGTGCCAGTGAATCATCAATCCAAACTGACATCGCCCCCCAACATTAACAAACCCCATTTAAAGAGAATTTTAGTGTGAAAAACCATCCAATCCATCTGGTAGAAAACAGCCTACGAACTATTAGTCCCAGCTTTGCTGGCCTTACTATGCATTTTATTATTTATAACTATTTATGGTTATTATTTTCTTTCCTGGTTTGATTTACTCATTTTCTCTTGTCGCACAGCACATCTAGCAGGCCTCACAGCACACTGGTGTGCTGTGGCACATAGTTTCGGGCTTCACTGGTCTACAAGGTTATGCTGTATTTTCTAATAATCATGTACTAGTAAAGTGCACTCCCTCTATTCCGGCATCCTAACATCTAGCACGCTTGATAATCCTGCACGACTTTCGGAAAATTTTTATTAATAGGTATAAAAGTAATAATTAGTGTTCAAGAATGTTTGGTATCACAAGTCGTGAGGGGACCACACAACTGTGCCATACAAAGCACTTTGGAATGCGTGGAGGGAAGACTGGTCGTATTCATCCGGCATCAGGTGCCATAGTTTAATTCTCATTTTAGTTTCATAATCATGTGGGGTAATTTTTCAATACAGTATGTTTTGCAATGATTTTATACCGTAGGTAGTAAAGCATATTTTCAATACATTTAATATTATTTTTCTTGGATTCAAATTTGTCTCACATTCAATTTGTAATTCAGCACAGTCTAATATCATAATATTACGATAATATGGATAAACCTTACCTGATTGGGTAACCGCACATTTGAAACAAAATTCATTGGTGCTGAAAAAAAAACAAAAAAACAATACAACTATGAGAAACAATACGCACATTTCAAAATTACAAATAACTATTTGCATAATACATTTTAATGTAAGATGTGTAATATGATGTATGATTGCCAAGAATAATGGATTAAATAATTCAAAACTAATAACTTTGTTTTTCCAGTAAAGTCGTAAAGAGATAATACCCCCGTCGCAGCAGACCTGCGTACTCAGCGAATTTCCAATGGGATTTTGGTATATTTTTTATTTCCTCATAAAATCCATGGGGATGAGAGTATGTAGGTTTGCCGCCATATGGGTTTGGTTGGTAAATATAAGTTAAACTCTACCTAGTGATTGTACATATCAAATTTTAAAAGGTTATGGTGTTCTTTTTATTTTCCCCATAAACCCCATAGGGGTGAGTACGTAGTTTTGCCGCCATATATGGGTTTTCAAAGCAAATATAAGTTAAGCACTTCCTAATGAATGTATTTACCAAATTTTATCAAGATATGTCAATAAATAAGCAAGGTAGAAGGTTTTGTTGATTTCCCATAAGAATAACATGGAAAACATATTTTTTGGATTTTCTCTATAACCATTTAAGCTAGGTACAAAATTCAAAATACTAGATTGTTTGTTTTTTTTAAGCTCTTTTATATGGTTTAAGTTAAAATTGTTGAATTTTATAAATAAAAGTAAAAAAACCCATTTTTAACCCTTTTGAAACCCCATAAAACCCCGTTCCCACGGTCTGATCATTCTGGTTTGCGAAATCAACCTAGTAGATGCTGGCTTACACCCCTGTACCAAATTTCATCAAAATCGGAGATTCCGTTCAAAAGTTATCGTGTTCACGGACACACATATATATATATATCAATTTGAACGAACGGTGTTTTTGGCTTCTAGGGACCTCAAAACGAAGAAGTATCATGGTCCCGGGCTTAGGTCTTACCGTGACTACTACCGTAATAGCGTATTCCCTATAGGAAAATTCGCTAAAATGTTACTTATAGCATGATTTAAAAATTCATTTTATACTTTAACCCCCAAACAGACAGGGATACTATGAAAGTCGCATTAGTTGGTGTCTGAAACAGCAGAGACTACAATTTTTGTGTTTTGTAAGCATTATTTAATTGAAACGAAATAGTTGAAAACACTTGTGAAATTGAATAACTTAAATAAATATAAAAAGTTAACCTTTCAAACTTTCATTTTACAGTACACTCTCGTTCATCGGAACTAATGTGGCGGACGGCCGGTTCGGATGTCAAAAAATTCCGATGAAGCGGAGTCCGTCGTGAGTCATCATTTCCGCCCGTACGGTTATCGTGATTGTATTCACTCTTGTTTTTAAGATAACACAAGAGATTTTATGAAAATAAAGACACTCAAACTTTGAACATGTTAACAATGAACCTATAGGAATAAAAAACAACGCAGGAAATAAAGATCCATATCTTTATTCTCATATTCCATATTCATATTCCAGCAGTCAACTGACTTCCACGTAACACAGGTGCAGTCGTCGCGACGCGAGACAGACTGAATGACAGTTAGGGAAGCGGTCGAACCGGATGTTCACTTCCTGCCCCCTTCCTCTTTCTATTTTTTGTGCGAATACTCCACGGCCTCGTAAATCACATCGATGGGTACAGATTATGGAAAACGCCTGATGAAGTTTGATGCAAAATGTGATACTTCACTGTTGTGCGGATAGAACGAATGGAAATTGAAGGCGCTAAAACGGAAAAATTATTTTTTTTGTAAGAAAAAAAAAATAATAATATCCAGATTTTCAGTTCCGATGAAGCGGAGTTCCGATGTCGCCGAGTCCGATGAACGAGAGTGTACTGTATTACATAATTGAACTAGAACTTTATAGCATCAGAATATTGATGCAGTTAGACAATAAGTAAATTCAAATATCAATTTCACTGTGTCTAAACTACCTAACATGGTATGTTTAACACTCCGATGGTCGCGCGGGGTAGTCCCATACCCCAGTGATTTAGTTTTGCTGATCATTGTCAGCTGGCAACACTCCTGACCTTGAGCAGGTCAATACCTTCCCCTCAACTCTTCATCAAGACGTCAGTGTCATTTCAGATGTCTGACTCAACTGTGCGGCTGCTCACACTGTTTTTAAAATACTACTGCATGGCATGGGGTAGCAGCATACCCCACGCGACCAACTGTGCTACACTTTGAACAATAGTTTGCATATTTTTCGTCCGTGTTAGTTCGGTTCTATGACAAACATGAGTGAAGGTGGTACTGCTCAGTTGCGAATGTGGTTGGAGGAAACCGATAGTGACAATGAAAGTGTGTTGGGAGTTGAAGATCCGGAAGAAGTAGAAGAGGATCATCTAGAAATAAAACATTGCTAGGGATGACGTATTATTAAATTATATATATATATTATATATATTATAAATATTTTATATATATAACGGCTCAAAGAAGCCTTTTTAAAAACCTAATATATAAAATATATATATAAATATATATATTTATATATATATATATATATATAATATTATTAAATAATACATGTGTATGTGATTAATTATACTTATTCTCTAAAATTAAAATTAATTGTGTGCATTTCCGCGTTTTCTTTTTTATCCCTATTCAAAAAAGCCTATTCAAATGTTTATAACAATTTTTCTCCATAAACTAGACCCAAACTGTGTTTTTTACAAGCAGAAATATGCAAAGATGTATTAATTAACATATAACAACATAAATTAAAGAAAAAGTAACGTAAGATTATTTTTAAAAGAAAAAAAAACATGTGGGGTACGACACTACCCCGCGCGACCATTGGTGTCACAGTAAGGGGCGCGACCAACGGAGTGTTAAAAAATTCAATGAAAGGTATTGAACATGAATTTTTGTCAACAGGATAGTGGATGGTACCATATTAACCTGGGAGAAATTTCCTCTTTTATGTTATAAATATGATTCTAATCGATAGCTTAACTTACAATAACATCAAAAAATATAATAATTCAGTCTTTTTTAAAACTTCACAATCACAATGCTCTGCAGCAGTTATATAGGGTATCGGAAATATTATATTTCATTTAAAGTACTGAAAGTGGCATTTTCCAGTACGTGCTGAAGTTTTCAAGGGAATAATTTGAACAAGTAGGCCTCTACCGTAACATCATTTTCGGTACGAGTTATGAACGTGTTTTTCATCACGACGCAAAAGATACACATACAGAATAATAAACCATGATTAAACTACAATTATTTTATTTCTCATTTAACATTACAGCAGTTCCTACTTCTATTTACATGTAAATCGTTAAACAGTAAGAACAGCTGTTTTTATATTATAAAAATAAACCATAGAGAAACACTTGCGTAACCACAGAGCTTGTGTACTGGGCAAATGGAGAAATAATTGAGAGGATCGAAAGTAAATTTAGAGGCCCGGAAAATCAGCTGATCGTTTTTCCCTGCCTCTAAATTAGAGGTCCGGTCTGTAAAGAGTTGATATCAGCTGCTATCGAAAACAGCTACTTTCGATACAGAGTGATGAAAAAACATTTTAGAACTTTGGAATGTGATTACTTGTACAAAAATAAATTCAAGAACTTGAGAAAGAACTTCCTAAAATGATTTGTTAAGCCGCTAGCCACGATTTTTTTCACTATTAAGTTTTATTGCTGTAAGAAATCCTAAATTAAGTTCATTGGTATGCATTATAATCCCATCTATATTTACTTTCGAAGAAAATAAATTTTTCAATGAACATTTTTAAAATCGTGCCAATTTTTAAATACAGGAAATAGCTTAAAATACCCCCGTCGCAGCAGACCTGCGTACTCAGCGAATTTCTAAAGAATTATTTTTCAACATCAAAGAACATTGTCGCTAACTTATGTAATTAATAATCTTAACTAGGAAATATAATATATTTAATGGCATTATATTTCTGAGTAAATTATTCTTTTTAATAATTTATATATTATTATTTATATTGCAATAAATTACTTTTTTAAACAGTAATAAAAGTGCAGATCCAAAGCTTCCATGCAAAAGGAATGATTTGTTTACAAATAACAAAACATAAACATTTCAAATTTGACAAATATGCAGAAGACAGCTGATCAGCTGATTAGGAACAGATACTTTATTATCTCCATCTCTCTTGCTCCCATTATACACTTATTTTCCATGAGAATACCATGGGATTTAGCATGTAGGTTTGCTGCCATGTGGGTTTTTGATCCAATCTTAATTACTCAACACCTAGTAAAGGTTCATGAAAATTTTTATTAAGATATGGTGATAAATAAGCGATATATAAATTTTTAAAGATTTACCCATAAGAATAACATGGGAAAATTGATTTGAATTTTCTCTATAACCAGTTAAGCTATTTTAAATATTCAAAACACTAAATTGTTTGTTTTTTAAGCTCTTTTAAATGGTTTTAGTTAAAATTGATAAATTTTTAAAAATTAGGTAAAAAAATTCGAAAAACCCATTTTTGACCCCTTTGAAACCCCATAAAACCCCGTTCCCATAACCCGACAATGCTGGTTCGCGAACTCATGAAAATAGACCTGGTCTTACACCTTCATACCAAATTTCATCAAAATCGGAAGTCCCCGTCAAAAGTTATCGGTACCACGGACACACACACACACATATATATATATATACATATATATGAAAACGAACGAATGGTTGATTTGTGTACATAATGATCACTAGTTTAGACATTTTAAATAAAAATATCACAATAATAACTGTGTTAAATGTTGTTTCAACTTATTTAGAAAATTAAAACTGTCAAATCCTATACTATAATACGAGGAATGTCTGAAGGGATGTGTGTTCCACGATCTCGAAATCTAGCTGTCAGATTTTGCTTAAACTTTGAAATTAAAAGTGTATTGGCCCAAAAATAAGTTTAGAAAAGGCCTCCATCCCAGGAAAAATCGAATTTTGTCAGAATTTAAGTTAAAAATTCGTAATTTTTAACATTGGTCTTATGGGTTGCTATTTTGGTAACGAAATAACAACGAAAGGTATACAAAAATAAAGGAACATTAATATTAAGCAGACTTTTTGAAACAGCTGTTAACTGTGAAGAGGTATAGTTGGTTGGGGAAATTTAATAGCTCTAATGACACTATATCAAAACTAAAATTAAAACCAACGAGCAAGGCTCGGTTAACCTGGTACTTTTTATTTAATTTACTGATATAAAGATACCTTCCTTTGAAATTTTAAAATTGTTAACATTTTAAAAATACATAGTATTAAAAAAAGTAAACATAGGTGGGATAAAGGTCCATGTTAAATATGAACTTCATAACGATCTGTTACAGAAATAAAAATTAATAAGTGTGAAAACAAAATGGCGGCTAGCAGCTTAAGGAAGCATTTCAAGACACATGTTGAAGGAAACTTTTTTCTTTAAGAAAAACTTTTTCTTTTAGTAAAAGTAATCAGCCCCCAAAATCCTGAATTTTTCTCTGAAACCCTGTAAGGAAGCATTTCAAGACACGTGTTGAAGGAAACTTTTTTCTTTAAACTAACTTTTTCTCTTAGAACAAGTAATTAGCCCCCAAAATCCTGAATTTTTCTCTGAAACCCTGTATAGTTTATTGCTCAACCGAAATACTTGTAAAGGCCATTCACAGGGAAGATAACACATGTACTTTGTCACTCGGCAAATTAACTTTGACTGGAATGGTGGAGAGATGCTACAGCTTACCGCCTGACATTGGCCTGAGCTGTCCATGGCCAGATGTATGACTTTTCACTACGAGAGGACACATTTTGAATTAGAGAGAGTATTTTGCGAGGTTTTTTTACAGAATTTCAATTATTCATTTCTTTTCTCTGACTTTCCCTGACCAAAGTTTCCAACGTCGCAGCATTTGTGCTTTTATAATTAAGTGTGTGGGCACAAAAACATATATTTAATACACTATTTAATCATGATGTTTAACTTGAATTTCAGGAAATATTAGTAAAATCTACATAAATAAAAATTCCAAACCCAACTGATTTCTTCTTAACTAGGAATTATAATACCCCCGTCGCAGCAGACCTGCGTACTCATCGAATTTCCAAAGGAATTTGAGATTTTGGATTTTTCCCATAGACACCAAAGGAATGAGTATGTAGGTTTATTGCCATGGGATGTTGTTTAACTGTCTGTACGTGTGTAAATATTCAATGTTATGTGTGTTTGTGGACTGTATTTTAATTTTTGACGACCTTCAATGAAGTGATTGTTTGACATCTACTGTACATCGGTTTGAAAATGGCCTTTTAAGGTCGAAACCCGGGTCACCAAGAACACTGGTCGATCTGAATCGTGACGGTTAATCAAGGTTAGTAACCTGTTATAAACCTACTTACTCACCCCCATGGGGTTTATGGGGGAAATTAAAAAGTGCCGAAAATTGATACAGTTTGACATTTACCTATTGTAACTATTACATTTCCTAACAAAACTAACATTTTCTAACAACATCCCAAGGCAGCCAACCTATATACCCATTCCTGTGGTGTTAATGGGGAAAATACAATATCTCAAGATCGTTTGGAAATTCGCTGAGTACGCAGGTCTGCTGCGATGGGGGTATTTAATATTCCCCATATCTCTCAAGAGGTATGAGACCAAACAAAAAGGTCACACATCTGTCACACCCAGAAGAAAGACATAAATTATTTTGATAAACAATTTTCCCTATCAAAATAAGATAAATTATCAAAAAAAGTTTTCTGACAGTCATCAAACAAATTTTACAAGATTAGTCTCATCTAATACAGTTTAGTGCACATAAACTTTTAAGTTTACAGATATATTAAATTTCTTAGCTAACAATTTATTAAAATTAAAATACTAAAATTAATAATTAAAAAAAAACTTGGTTTATAATAATTGAGACCGAATAGTTAATCACATTGCAGATAACTTTTAAGCTCTCAAAAAGTTTTTTTTTCTAAGAGTACTTTGAAATAAATTTGGAACATTACAAAACAAACTTACATTTGATGGTATAATCGAGCATGTCTAATCATCAATACTATACACGTATATAAGACTGTTAGGTTAACAGCTACACCAATGCTGACGTGTTAAAAACTGTTATCTTTCTCCACCGGCCATTAACCATTATAATTGTCAATGTCTAGATGTGCCATTACCGATACGTGCCTATTGTTAATTTTATAACTTCTCCAGGTTCACCTGGTGTGTTTTTACTTTGTTGTGTTCAAGGTATTTCTTTCACCTTAAGACGGGATCAGATTCCAGATCCCGAAACATCGGCGTGAATTTGTTTTACTAATCAGTAATGGAAAATGTGCGCAATAATTTACTAAACAATAACATTGGCTTAAATGGTTATGGAAAAAATCCAAAAATATGTTTTCCATGTTATTCTTATGGGAAATAAACAAAATCTTCTATCTTGCTATTTAATGACATATCATGACAAAATTTGGTAAGTGTACATTAGGAGGGGTTTAACTTATTATATTTTCTTACAATGCCCATATGGCGGCAAACCTACGAACTCACTCCTCTAGATTTTATGGGGAAAATTAAAAGAATACCAATCCTTGATCAAATTTGGTAGTTTGCACCACTAGATAGAATTTAACTTATATTTAATTACAAAACCCATATGCCGGCAAACCTACATCCTAACCCTCAAGATTTGTATGGGGATTTAGAAAATATACTAAAATATCTATGGAAATTCGTTGCATACACAGGTCAGTTGCAGCGGGGGTATTATTGGTTAATTTGTAATCGTTCAGAAAGAAGGACTATCAATCTCATGCAGCACTGTTAGAACTTCCAGAATAAAAAAGTTATAATTGCAGACTTTAATGCTTTACTGTATTTGAAAAGTAACTTGCACTCCCCTTTACTATTTGAGATATTTGAAATTGGTTTGCGGCAACCTTATTGGACATGAGGTTATATGTACCATCATTATTGTAGCCTTCATATCCAGAAATGTTGCTGAAAACCGATTTTAAATATCTCAAAAAGTTAAAAAGTTAAGGAGGGGGTGCAAGTTACTTTTCAACCACCCTGTATAAAGATTAAAAGCATTTATGTATGTGCACTGTTCTCAATAATGGCTCAAAAGAATTTCTACAAACTTTGAAAATAAAGACCGATCACTATGATTTGAAAAATCTAATTTTGTTCACAAGTGTACCAAGCAAAATTTGCTATTCTACTTACCAAAAAATTTACAACAGTACATCGAGGGTTTTTTATTTAAATTTGCTACACCAAGGGTGTTTTATTTTTATCGAAATTACTAAAATTGTTATTTTTAGATTGTGAGTATGGTTTGTTTGTTATGTAGAGGTGAAACCTGCATTGCTTCTTATTGATAAATAAAGAGATTTAAAAAAAATTCACTAAAAAAAGTCAAGGAATTTTTTATAGAGGTTCTAGATTTGACTGTATATCAAACGTAAATGGTAACCTATTTAAACCTCAATTAAGAAATTCACCAAGTATGCAGTTATTCAAGTTTCCGAAAAGTGTCATTTCAACAACCAACTTCTTCATGTTTTATCAATTTATATGTTTTGAGCACTAGGTAATCGTGTTGGCAGTTACGTCTAGTGTGCGTACTGACCGGTCTGGTTGGGCATGAGCGGCTGTTTGCTCATGTCGCCATGGAGGCCCGGCGGGGTGTTGGAGGCCGGCGGAGGCTGCTGCTGTGTCTGGGGCTGCTGAGAAACCTGCACACGGTTCTGGCCCCCGCCACCCTGCACCTGTCCGGCGCCGTACTGCCCGCCGCCAGTCACGTGAAACCCGCCATTATTGTCCCCTGCAAACAACACAAATACCATCAAAATAACAAATTACATTATCTCTAACTAAGATTCCTTCTATTAACAATATTTTTAATTGTTTTATTAAGAGTTTTATATGAAAAAATGTAAAAAAACCAATTGGAGCACATGGTGTCTACTGCTAAAGAGATATATAAATCAGTGACTTTTCTTTGACTTTTGTGTGGTATCTTTAGAAAATTGGGGGGGGGGGGGATTGCAAGGGTCGCAAAACTTATACTTACAATCGCATTTTTATCCCTATTTTTTTTTTAAATCCGAATTTTAACGCAAGAAAAAAATTACTGACTTTTCTGTGAATTTAGTGACCGGTAGACCCTGAAGAATCAGTAAAAGAAAAGAGAGAAAACAAATGCTAACGGGCTGCTACTAAGACTTTCCCACAGATATAGTTTCATCAAAATTAAAGGATCCATTCAAAGAGTTTTGGTGTACACAGCTTTTTGCTTCTAAAGACCAAAAATAAACAAGTTCCAGAACTAAATGCACATGGTATATAAAAAAACTAATGGTTAAAACTTACTTTGCATCTACAGTAGTTATGTCACTTACATCTACGCCCTACATCTACAGGCAGGGTTTAAGTGACAAGGAAACATTCACTGCGGTAGACAATTTATGTGATCAATTTAATTGCAAAGAAAAATGTTAAAATGTTTGCATACAAATTTCTTTCGATACATAAAATATCACTTGAAATACGACTTATTAGGACTTTTAATAAACTTGAAATAGCCTAACATGAACCTAAGTCAATACCTAGGTTTACAAGCCAAACTGGTTACACTGGTACACATGTTTAATTCATTAATGAATTTACTCTAGAAGGAACACATGGCGTTTAAGAACAACTGGCCCCCAGTATTTGCAATAAGAATTCTAATAGCAATCTAATAACCAATTTTAATTCTGTGCACCGTATCTTCCTCAAATCCGACATCTTACGATCCGGCGCACTTGATAATCGGGTATGACTTTCAGGAAAATTTTTCATTGGTAGGTATGAAAATAATGATGAGTGTGCAAGTTTGTTTGGGATCGGAGGTCGTGGGGGGACAACACTGTGCCATATAAAGCACTTTTAAAAGTGTGGAGGTCATATTCATATTTTAAGTCATATTCATCCGACATCGGGTGAAATTGTATAATTCTGACTTTAATTTCATACTCATGTACAGTATTTTTCTTTACAGTATGTAATGCAATGTTTTCATACTGTAGGTAGTAAAGCCGTTTATAGAATAAAATATGTATTTTAAAATCAATTTTTTTCTTGTATTCACATTTTCCTGACATTCATACTGTAATCCGGCATGTATAGAGGAAATGTACTGTACTGGTAGTAGTTGCATATACTGAAGTTGTATGTTTGGTTAACTTGTTTAGATAATTTCTTTAGCACAGAAATAAAAATGTGGGCCATGTAAATTTACATTATTATTTGTGTAGAATGCCAACATCTTTAACAAATATACAAACTTTGATTATTGCAATACTACACTGTACCACAGGGACAGGAGTTAATCAATTTTTAGTGTCAAGTTTCATGTTTTCAGCTGCAATAATTTTGAGGGTAAGGACTTTTATTGAATTAAACTAACTTGCTTTATATGTAAGCATATGATTTAATATAAATCATGTGTGTTATGTTTATGTTTATCTTGTTCCTTCTATTAATATTGTTTGAATAAAGTCTAACAACTTTTAACTATTTTTCATTAATTTCTTTTATTATTTAATTGGTTATGTTGCCCAGTACATTTAACTTTGAGTAGACTCTGAAAATTTACTCAAAATGGACATGAAAGTTCAAATATCTAAACTTGATGGGGCTCAGTCATGGCGTAGATGGAAAAGGCAAATGGAATTGATGTTGAAGCATCATGGAGTCCTTGACATTGCAAAGGGCCAAAGAACAATGCCTACAATCGCTGTGGACAATGTGGCTGATCTAAGTCCTGAGGAAAAATTAAGAATAGAACGAGAACACAATGAGGCAGTAAGAGCTTATGAGAAAGATGATTCTCTAGCCCAGGTACTGATGGTAAGTGCTGTAGATGATGCTCATGTTGAATTGACAGCAACTTGCAACTCAGCAAAAGAAATTTGGCAAAAACTGTTAAGTGTATATGAACAGTCCTCAAGTCAAAGGTTAGATAGGACTTTAGAAAATTTTTTCTCTGCTAAAGTAACTGATGATGAGGAATTAGTTCAATACATATCTCGTTTGCAATTAACATTTAGGGAAGTAAATGAGGAGTTGCAAAAGCATAATGCCAATGTTTTGCCTGATATTGTACTAATGTCCAGAATTATGAGTACATTGCCAAGTGAATTCTTTGAATTTAAGAGCGTGTGGGAAAGCATTCCTGTAGCTGATAGAAGTGTAGATCTTTTGATTGAAAGAATTAGACTAATTGAATCTAGGTTACCTTCTAAAAATTCAATAAGTGGAGGGCATGCATTACAAACAAACAAGAAACCATTAACATCGAATTGTGTTAAGGATTTTAAAGATAAAAACAATTCTGGTAGTTCAAAGGTTAAGTGTTTTATTTGTAAAGGGCCACATTACGCAAGCAAGTGTTCTCAGAATCAGAATTCAAAGAAGCAAGAGACTAACAAAAGGGGTGTTGTTTCTTCTAATGAGAACAAGAAGAAATCTAGCCAATTTCTATGTTTTGTAGCTGATGGACAGAGTGACGGTAGATTTATAGCTGACTCTGGTGCTTCACAACATATGTGTTTCAATCGGGAGTACTTTGATACTTACAAAAATTATTCTAAGCCTGTTTCAGTTACAGTAGCTAATGGAGAAGCTATCTATGCTGAAGGTGAAGGTGACATTCGGTTTGCTGTAAAAATTGGCAAGAAGAAAGTGGTTCGAATATTGACAGGAGTGTGGTATGTTCCCAAACTAGGAAGAAACCTTCTTTCAGTTTCCAGGTTAGTGGAAAAAGACTATACTTTCAAAGCCAATAAAAATAAATGTGTTTTTATAAAAGAAAATAAACCACATTTATTTGGACACAATGTCAATGGTTTATATGAGCTCGAAATGTCAGTTTTACAGAGTAAGTGCTCTGCACAGCTTGTGAATAGTAAAAATAAAACCTTACAAGATTGGCATGAGTGTTTTGCTCATCAAAACAAGGCTCATGTGTATAAGTTTCTTTGAGATCGGGGTATATCTGTGAAAAAGGATGATTTTTTCTGTGAGGGATGTGTAAAAGGAAAACATCACAGAGAAACTTATCACACACGAACAGTGAAGCCTGAAAATCCAGGTGAGATTATAAGAGGTGATTTATGTGGACCAATGGAAAATGTTTCTCTTGGTGGTAGTCGTTATTGTCTAGTGTTGAAGGACTATTACACTAAGTTTCGACAAGTTTTCTTTTTGAAGGACAAAAGAGAGGTTGCTGATTGTTTACAAACGTTCTTCAGCGAGTGTCAAACAGCAGGTCATGTCGTTAAAACGTTCATGAGTGATGGCGGAACGGAATTCTGCAATGCCAAAGTAAAGAAGTTGCTTTCTGATCGTGGTATCACTATGAGAACGAGCATGCCTTATACGCCTGAACAAATGGGGTCCGTGAAACAAATGAAATGCGAACCTTAGTAGAAGCAGCACGGAGCATGCTGTATGCTAAGAAGTTGCCCATGAGTTTGTGGGCTGAGGCCATGAACACTGCTTGTCATGTAATCAACCGCAATGGACCGTCTGTGGGTGGAAAAACTCCTTATGAGTTATGGTTTCAAAAGGGTCCTGCGCCTGTTGAACATTTTCATCCGTTTGGTGCCGAGTGTTACGTCCATATACCAAAACCGAAAAGGAAGAAATGGTCTGCTAAATCGGTTTCTGGAATTTTAGTTGGATATTGTGATGAACAAGATGGCTACAGAGTCTATGTCACTCAAAAGATTGTCGTAAGCAAAGACGTCGTTTTCAAACCGAGTACTAAGGAAATCATGGGGAATGATTCATCTGAGTCTCTTCAAAGGAATGAAGAAACTAAAGATGTAGTTTCAAGTGAAATTCCATGTGAAGTAAATGAAAATCGAAGCGTGGAAATGGAAGATGATGAAGTGTCTGCTGAAAATGATGAAGTTTCTGCTGGAAATGGCGAGATAAGAGTCATCCATGACAATCAAGATGACAGTCGACCTCAACGTCAGCGACGTACTCCATCTTACCTCCAAGACTATGTTTTACTTGCTGAGACGGGTCCTACCTATGAGGAAGCAGTAAGTAGTCCTGATTGGTGGCACTGGCAATCTGCAATTAATGATGAAATGGCATCTATCAATGAAAATGAAGTGTTTGAGTTAGTTCCACGTCTTCATAATAAGAAAATTATTGGTTTAAAGTGGGTTCTAACACGAAAACAAAATCCAGAACGATTTAAAGCAAGACTAGTAGCAAAAGGATATGCTCAAAAGTATGGTGAAGATTACAATGAGACCTTCAGTCCTGTAGCACAAAGTGATACTATTCGATGTATTTTGAATGTAGCTGCTCAAGAAGATCTTTATATAAAACAATTTGATGTGAAAACTGCATTTTTGTATTCTAAGTTAGACGAAGACATCTATACTTGGCAGCCTGAAGGTTATGACGACAAAAGTGGAAGAGTTTGGAAACTTAAACGCAGTTTGTATGGTCTAAAACAAATTCCAAGGTGTTGGAGTAAGCTTCTAATGGAAAACATGCTTAAGAAGGGTTTTAGTCAAAGTACTGCGGATCCATGTTTGTTTATTCGTAACAGGAACGGTTCAAAATTGTTGGTAGTTATTTTTGTTGATGATGGACTAATTGCTGGTTCAAATCAGGAAGAGGTATCTGATTTTATTAAGAATTTGGAACAAGACTTCAAGTTGAAAGTTACTGACCCTGAAACTTATCTTGGAATGGAGATTCACAGAGCAGAGGGCAGGATTTCTTTGAGTCAGAAGTCTTACATCAAGAGTGTACTTGAAAGGTACAGGATGTCCGAATGCAATCCAGTTGGCACGCCTTTATGCACAAAGCGTGAAGATACAGTGGAGGAAGACAAACCTTTAAGTAAAGGAGTTCCTTTCCGAGAGGCTGTGGGAAGTCTGATGTATATAACAAATACGAGGCCAGACATAACTTGTGCAGTAAACAGGGTTGCACAGAAGCTGAATAATCCTACTATGCAAGCATGGAGTGACGTCAAGAGAATATTCCGTTACCTGAAGGGGACATTGGATTATTCACTAACATATTCTAAAGGTGAAAAAATTCTCCATTGCTATAGTGATGCTGACTTTGCAAATGATGAATCAAGAAAGTCAAGAACAGGATATCTGTGTATGTTTGGTGGTGGAATTGTAAGTTGGTCTTCCATAAAACAGCACTGTGTTACACTGTCAACCACAGAAGCAGAGTTTGTTGCTGCAAGTGAGGCTTCTAAGCAAATTGTATGGTTGAAAACTATGTTGGGCGAGATCTATGGTCATGAAATCAAGGCTGTTCTTTTTGTAGACAACGCTGGAGCTGTTCGACTAGCAAGGAATGCTGGAGAGTTTCATAAACGGTCGAAACACATCCATGTGAGGTACCAGTATGTACGAGAACAATTCCTTGCAGGAACATTTGATGTGTGTCACGTATCTGGAAATGAACAACTTGCAGATTTTCTAACGAAGGGCCTAACAGTGTCAAGATTAAAATACCTTCTGGAGCACGTTAGTTTGAGGGCATATTGAATTAAACTAACTTGCTTTATATGTAAGCATATGATTTAATATAAATCATGTGTGTTATGTTTATGTTTATCTTGTTCCTTCTATTAATATTGTTTGAATAAAGTCTAACAACTTTTAACTATTTTTCATTAATTTCTTTTATTATTTAATTACTTTGTACATTCAAAACTAAAAAAATGCTGAAATTTTTATAATATCCAAACGCTTCTGCTAATTCCAGTTATAGTTATTTGTAGCCTACATGTAGTTGCACGCTTTATTACTCACACAACCCTTAAAAACACGGTGACACAAACACATTTTCTAATATATGTTAGTGTTTTATCTTTTTTTTATTACAGATGTTTCATCTACCTTTTCAAAAGTTCGGTAGTTTTATAATAGAAAGACAACACAAAAATGAATACTTTCAAAATAATTACATGAAATTCAAACTAACACTAACTACTCATACAAAACAACATTACTTGACCTATAGTAGAATTTATCTGAAATCTCTGTGGTACCTAAGAAATTGTGTTTTGTGACACAGGCAATCAAGTCAATGTTTTAAGCTAAACTAAGAAACTGAATAAAAAATTATCCGTCGCAGCAGACCTGTTTACTAAGCAAATTTCCAATGGAATTTCAGATTATTTACTTTCCCCATAAAAACATCATAGGATCGAGTATGTAGGTTTGCTGCCATGGGCAGGGTTGCCACAGAATTTTTGAGGCCATTTTTCCTGAGTTTTCCTGACTTTTACTGACCAATCTGAGAGATTTTTCCTGACTTTTTGGTACCGCGGGGGTTTAGAAATAAAGACTCGTTTTTTGTTTTTAGTGAATTTCCTTTGGAATATTTTTTTTAATGCAATCTCCTCCATCCCAAAAGTTGCCCATCGCTAAAATTTTTATTGAAATACCCCCTTCGCAGCGAAATACTCAGCGATTCCAATGGTTTAGTTAATTAACTTAAGGAAATAAAATTTTTTATTTACATATAGGCCTAGCATTAATTAAGTCTTTTGAGATTTTTATTGGGAAATGCTATAAAAAATAAGCAATGCTATTAAAAAAATAAGCAATATACCAGGTTTTATTGGTTTTCCATAAAAATAAAATGGAAAACTTTTTAAAGTTCTTTTGAATAGTCTCTTTGAAAATTGATGATTTAAAAATTTTAGGGTGAAAAATACCAAAAAGCCCTAATTTGACCTTTTTGAAACAACATAAAACTCTGTTCCGACTGTCCGATCAACCTGGTTTTCGACCTTAACATTAAGAACGCTGTCTTACAACTTACCAAATTTCATCGAAATAAAAGGTGTCTTTCAAAATTTATTGTGTAAACGGACATATAAATATATATACATATGTATGAAGTTGAACAAACGGTGTTATGGCTCATATGGACCTCAAAACAAAAAAGTAATATGGTCCCGGCCTTAGGTCTTATCATGAATATTATCGTAATAGCGTGTTCCCTAGGCCTATAGGGAAATTCGCTAATATTCCATGTAGAGAAATTGGCTAAAAATAAAACAAAGTGTTCCAATAATAAAGTAAAAACTAACATTAAAAAAATGAAAAATACAATAGAAATATACATTATTGATAGGTAATTAAATGTATAAAATTAATAAATTTTAACAACTATTTAGTAATTCTGATTTATGAGATCGGTCGAAAATCGAGACGGTTGGATTGTGCCACTGAAAATTTTCCTGACTTTTGACACTTTTCCCTTAATTTTTTCCTGACTTTCGGCATTTTTTCAAACTTTTTCTTGACTTTTCCTGACCAAAACCCAAAAATCCTGACTATTCCTGACTTTTAATGTCTGTGGCAATTCTGCATGGGGTGTGTCTCAAGATAGTGATATAGTGATAGTGATAGTGTTATAAAACCTAAGTTAATCAATAATTGGCGAATGTAAACACAAAATTGTATCAAGCTCTAGCAATTTTTTATTTTCCCCATAAACCCCATGGGGGTGAGTATGTAGGTTTGCTGCCATATGGGTCTTGCAAACAAATATAAGTTGAACCCTATCTAGATTATGTACATACCAAATTTGATTAAGTTATGTCAATAAATAAGCAAGATATAGGGATTTCTTGATTTCCCATAAGAATAACCTGGAAAACACATTTTTGGATTTTCAATTTTGAAAATTGAGGTCCAAACTGCCAAAAACCCATTTTTGACCTTTTTGAAACCCCATAAAACCCAGTTCCCATAACCCGACAATGCTGGTTCACGAACTCTTGAAAATAGAGCTGGTCTTACACCTTTGTACGATATTTAATCAAAATCGGAGGTCCCCTTCAAAAGTTATCAGTACCACGAGACACACAATGGTTAATGCATTTCATGGTTAATGCATGAAACCAGGAAACCTCAAACCACTACAAGGAGAACAATAAGTAACCAAAACCTACAAAACCTGAAATACTTCCTCTCAGAACAAAACTGGAAAACAGTACATGAAGCCTTTGACACCGACATCGCATTCGATAGTTTCAATCATCTGCTCAAGTTGGCCTTGGACACAACTTGCCCACTGAGGAAAGTAAAAAATAAAAACAAAAAGAAACAAAAAAGGTTTTACGATGAAGAATCTCGTACACTGAAGAGTGTATACCTAACAGCCCTTTACAAGTTTGAGATGACTGGGAAAATTGATGATAAAATAGACATGGTGGACAAAAAAAAGAAGCTATGACTTACACTTAAGGAACCTTAGACAGTTATCAACTCACAACTTCATTGAACAATCTGATAACAAACCAAAAGCACTCTGGCAAGTAATCAACACTGGCAGAAGAGCAAAACAGGAAAAAGCTCCAGAAATGAAAATGAAAATAGATGGAAAAATAGTTTGCGACCCAGTTTTGATAGCTGAACACTTGAACACTTTTTTCTCCAAAATTGCAGATACAACTCTGATGCTGAACAAAAATGCTAAAGACAAAATAGAGCACACTAACTCCTCAGAAATATTATGCCCAGCAACTCTAGTTCTAACTCCAACAAATGCTAAGGAAGTTGAAAATATCATAAACAGTTTAAAGCCAAAATCTTCTGCTGGTATTGATGAATTCTCATCCAAAATGGTAAAACACTGCATGGACGAACTCATTGCTCCTTTAGTCAGCATAATAAATAAATCTCTTGAAAAGGGTGAATTCCCCTCCACACTGAAAACTAGCAAAGTATACCCTAAACACAAAAAAGGTTCAACTACAGAGCTCCAAAATTACAGACCAATAACTCTAGTCTCCACCTTTTCCAAAATCATAGAAAAAATCGTTCTTGCCAGACTTATGAAACACCTAACACAACATGGCTTGCTAACTGGAAAACAACATGGCTTCCTAAAAACTAAATCTACTACCACGGCTCTAACAGACTTAATTGAATTTGTTATTGAACAAATTGATAATGAACAGTTTGTTTATGCTATATTCTTGGACTATAGCAAAGCGTTTGACTGAATCGGACATAAACTGCTGTGTAGCAAGCTGGAGAGCCTGGGAGTGACTGGCTTGGCTAATAAATGGTTTAAAAGTTATCTTGAAGGCCGCACACAAGTTGTTGAGCTACAACACTCAATACAAAACCAGGCACACACTTATCGCTCCAAAGCTCAACCACTGACAAGAGGAGTACCTCAGGGATCTGTCTTGGGCCCAATACTCTTCATTTTACTAACAAACGATTTCCCAAATGAAATGCTGACCCAAAACACAACCACAGTAATGTATGCAGACGACACTACCCTTTTAATCAGCAACAATACTACAGATGAACATTCACTAAGCATAAAAAGGGCCATGAATAATGCAATAGAATATTGTGGGAAAAATGATCTGGCCATTAATCCATCCAAGACAACCCAGATGCACTTTTCAACAAAGAAAGACATAGTAAAAAATGCAGCAGACCTCACAGAAGCAACTCTGACAAAATTCCTCGGCATTACACTTGATTGCAAGTTGACCTGGACCGAACACATAAATGTGTTGTGCAAAAAAATCAGCACAAGTATTTATGTTGTTCGAAGAGTGAAGTGGATTGCAGAACTAGCAGCAGCTAAAACTGCCTATTTCTCACTAGTAGAATCCCACATCCGCTATGGTCTACTAGTGTGGGGAGGAACATCATCACAAAACATGAACCGGATCCTCCTCCTGCAGAAGAAAGCTGTCAGAATCCTCGCCAACCTTGCTCCACGCCAAACCTGCAGACAGGCATTTCAGGACCTCGAAATGATGACAGTTGTATCTCTGTACATTCAAGAAAGTATCCTGCATGTGGACAAAATACAACCACCAAGGAACAGAGACTTCCATTCATACAACACCCGTCACGGTTCAAGTTTCAACTTGCCAGTTCACCGTACGACTCTTGCAGAGAAAAAAACCATCATACAGCGGCTGCAAGCTACGAAACCACCTACCTGCATCCATGAGAGACCTTACTGGGAACAACCTCAAGACGGAGTTGAAGATATGGCTGACGGCAAGACCTTTCTACACCCTGGATGAATTTCTTGAGAGGAGAGAAGACCTACTGTAAACCAACAATCAACCAATTTTAAAACAAACCACCTGACACTATTGTAATTCTTGAAGACTTGTATAATAAAGATATTTTTGACTTTTGACTTTTTGACACATATACACATATATATGAAAATGAACAAATAAATGGTGTTTTTGGCTTCTGGGGACCTCAAAATGAAAAAATAAAGTTGTCCCAGGCTTACAGTACAAATGTGTTTTGACCCAAAACAAAAATTAGCACAACCAAGGAATTTGGTACATATGTTGGGAGTATCTTCCTTTTGAACATACTAAAAGTCCCCTAAAATTGAAGCTGTGCTACGGCCGCCATCTTGGAAAATGGCGTCAAATTTTTATATTTTTGCTATAGTTTCTTTATTATTAGAGATACAGAAAAAAGCTTGGGATAAAAAATGTAGGCAATTAAAAATACACATTTTCTTCATTTGCAGGTTTCCTAAAAATCCAACAATTTATAAGTTATTTTCAATTTAGTGTAAAGATTTTTTTTAATTCAAATTGATGTGTATGATTACTGTATTGTTATTATAAGATGTTTTAAGATGTTTCTAAAAGAGAAATACAAATTTTTCAATGAATATTACATTATTCCAAATCTCTTCAAGTTTTGCCCAGGTTGAAAATGTATTGCTTCTCTACTCATAATAGCTTTGTCTAGTATTATTCAGGGTGAATCTCGTAAGGTGTCCTGAATGGATCATAGACAAACGCTTTGTCCTACAACCTTCCAACAAAATTATTTTCCACTTAATTGACCCCAAGGAATAATTTAAAAGTATTTTTAACGTATAAATACAGGATGTACCAAAAACTGGGGGTCACAGGTTCAAATCTTGGAAATTTCAAATATACAAACATATGACATATTATACTTCATTAGAAAGGTCTATTTAATTAAATCTCCAGTTATCTTTTTTCGTTTCAAAATGGCATCCATTTTTGTAGCCAAAATCAAAATTTACGCAATACCCTGTAGTTCTTTCATTATTTGTCATAAATGACTTCTGATTCCAAATACTTATTTAAAATAAGCTAAGCTTTACAATGATATTTCACAAGCCCACATTTAATAAAAAACAAAAATTTCCAAAATTTAATATTTTTTAAAGTTTTTCACTTAAACAAAACTTAAAAATTTGACATAAAAAATTTTTGTGAGTTATGTTTATGTAAACCTTTTTCTTAAGGGGCCGGTCTACCCTGGCAGCCAAAACAACAACAATGCCGAATGCCGCCTCGCGGCCGTAGCGCTAGGCGAGTTTGATGGCTGCAGAGGTTTACGGGGATCATGTTTTAAAATTAACCAATTAAGATAGAGATTGGCTGTTAACTTTTTGTAAAAGTAGAAAAAGGGATCTAGTCGGCTATCTTTTTAGAATTTTAAAATAAAATTTCTAATTTCAGCTATAACTGTCTAAAATCATCTGTTTTTTAGTTTTGTAAATGCAGAGGTTTACGGGGATCGTGTTTTAAAACTAACCGCTTAAGATAGAGATTGCCTGTTAACTTTTTTTTTAAGTAGAAAAAAGGATCTAGTCGGCTATCTTTTTAGAATTTTAAAATAAAATTTCTAATTTCAGCTATAACTGTCTAAAATCATCTGTTTTTATTGATTTTTAACTGAAGTTTTCTATTGGTTTTAATGAACTAATTACAAAAGTGTAACAGAGGAAAATTAGTACCGTTATTCTTCTTTAATATGACACCTTATTTATAGCTCTAGGCTTCATTTGGCAGAAGATAACACGATTCTAAAGAACCCTTGCATTTGCGTGCGCGCCAGGGGTAGACCGGAGCCTTTCTACCCCCCTTTTAGATCCTTTTTTCTACTTTAAAAAAAAGTTAACAGGCAATCTCTATCTTAAGCGGTTAGTTTAAAACACGATCCCCGTAAACCTCTGCATTTACAAAACTAAAAAACAGATGATTTTAGACAGTTATTACTGAAATTAGAAATTTTATTTAAAAATTCTGAAAATAGCCGACTAGATCCTTTTTTCTACTTTTAGAAAAAGTTAACAGCCAATCTCTATCTTAATTGGTTAATTTTAAAACACGATCCCCGTAAACCTCTGCAGCCTTCAAACTCGCCTAGCGCTACGGCCGCGAGGCGGCATTCGGCATTGTTGTTGATTTGGCTGGGGTAGACCAGCCCCTTAATACCAAATTTTGGAAATTTTAGTTTTTTAATAAATGTGGTCTTGAGACATACCATTGTAATGCTTCTAGCTTATTTCAAATAAGTATTTTTAATCAGGAGTCATTTATGATAAATAATAAAATAATTACAGGGTATTCTATAAATCTTGATTTTCACTTGAAAAATTGACATAATTTTGAAATAATATATAACGTAAAAAGGTAAAATCGTCAAAACACTTACTTCTTATTGTTCATTAATTTCGTAATCCATCCGGCATGTACCTTTTTTTCTTCTTTGAAGAAAACTTCTTAAGATGACCAATAATAGTAATGATCACTCACAAACAACATGTGCAAATATGTAAATGATGTCAACCACCGACACTTTGCCGACACTGCGGTGGCGCTACACATCGGAGAGACAGTGAACTGCTTGGTCTTGCCGCGCATCACAATCGAGCGCTGTCGTTGCAATGCAATTTTAAATCTGAATAAATCGCTATAAACGGTTTAATATTTGAAAATGATAAAACTCAACTTTATTGGAAATATGTAAATTTAATATCAATCGAAAGAAATAATTTTACACTGACGGATAACTAATGTACAATAGAACTAATTTTGTGAAATCCTTATGGAAAATTTAATTTAATTTATTATTTCAAAAAAATAAAATATTAACTACTAGGCCTAGTAGTTTTTTTTATTTTTTTATTTTATTTATATCATCTACATATTGCTGAAGGTCATTATAAAAATATGACTATATTTGTTCTTTAAATAGTTTTCTTCTTTGAGGAAAGTGCGAAATTATTAAAGATGCCTTATGTTAAATGATTGCAATAGCCAGGGAGCCTGTGGTCTGAGTCCTGCCGCCTCTTAAGTAAAGATGACATCTTCATTCAGAGTAGCAGTCAACGAAGTGTTGGTATACTGTAAGTGAAATTTCTCTAGACAATTTTTGGGCTTTTCATAAGTTTCAGAATGATAAGAGACACTTCACATTAAAGATGTTTGTCCCAATGATCTACGGTGAATATAAAACCGTTCAAAACTTTACAACTATATGAGGAATAACAAAATTGGTCCCCCATAAAAAGTGTGGAGATAAAAAGATTGTTTTTTTTTACGTGAAAACACCAATTTTTATTAGAATAACAGAATATTATCAGAGTGAACACGGTCTACTTTGAGGTAATGTGTCAAGATTTGGTGAGGCTAAAAATAAGAATATTTGACAGGAGCGAAAATATTGTCTATACAAGAGTTTACTATGGAAATCCACTGTGGTCTATATTATTTCAATTTTATAGTTAGGGGCTTTTGCCCCTGTAAGCCACTGGTTTACTATACACTATCCTTGGTCATTTCTCAAAAAGCCTGTAATGTTGTTATTCGGGACTGAACCTAAAACACCCAAATATGGTACCAGCACATTACCAACTGAGATTGTTGCAATATTTTATAGCCTTTTTACAGCAAACTTCCTCTAATCTGGCATAATTGGGACTTGACACGTACCGGATTACAAAATATTCCGAATTACAGGAAGAATGTCAGAAAAATGTGAATTCAAGAAAAAATTACATTAAAATATGTATTCTACTTTTAAACAGATTTACTAGACCTACCCACAGGATAAAACATTGCATGACACAATGTAATTGAAAAATACCATAAATGATTATGAAACTAAAATGATTATTATACTATGTCACCCGGATGTTGGATGAATACGAATCATCTCTGCCCCTCCAGCATTCCAAAGTGCTTTGTATGGCACATTGTTTATGGAGGTGTACGGAAGTGTTGTTCAGGTTGACAACCAGAGTGGTCAGGCCATGGGAATGGGGTTACATGGTGTTTAAAATGGTAGGCTAATAATATGTCTTAAGCATTTTTACACAAAATTTAAAAATTTTTCAATTTAACTAAAACTGCTTGAAAGAGCTCTAAAAAACAAACAACTTAATAATTTTTAACCCAACTATTTGAGGAGAAAATATTAAAAAAATATTTCCAATGTCTTGAGGGAAATTAAAAATCTGACTATCTAGCTTATTTATAACTTGATAAAATTGAGTATGTGCCTTCAATAGTTAAAGATAAACGTATGTTTGCTTACAAAACCCATAAGGCGGCAAAACCGTCATACTCACTCCTAAGAAGTTTTTATGGGAAACATAAAAATGGCCAAATCTTGATATATGTCGGTATGTACTTTTACTAGATAGTAATTAAGCCATATTTGCTTATAAAACTCCAAATGCAGCAAACTTACATACAGAATCACATATAATAATTCTGGTTAAAATGTAGAAATCCTCAAATTTTATTGGAAATTTGCTCAGTACACAGGTGGACTGCAATGGGGGTATTTGATTTAATAACCGAGAAAATCCTACTTGCTGATATAACATGGAATTTACAATTATTAGACGACATTCTGTTGCTAAATTTGGATGCTTTTCTGTGGTTCAATCGTTGTCCACTAATTTTATTACCGATACAATTTTCCATCAGTATTTTCTAATATTTAATGCAGTTCCATCGCTAGACTCACTAGTCCAATCATCATTTAGTACCTACCGTATATTTTACGCATTGTCGGAGTAAACGAGTAAATATCTTGCATTCCATATGAATTCTGCTTATTCCGAAAATTCGCTATTGGATAAATTCGGAAAAAAGTCCGGTCCCGATTACAGTAGACTCTATATTAACCGGCCAACTCGAGACCTGACAGTGGCCGGATAACAAAGTGGTCGGCTAAACCGTTGACCATTTAACAACGTTAAATTGTAGTTCTCTATCGCTGGAATATGATTAAAAATAACACTATATACTCTGAGTTTATAGCTACCTACCCACAGTGTAACGTAACAAAAACCAAAATCCCGTCTGTGGACCGAAAACAACATTTCCGGCGAAACAAGACCGGTTAAAGTGATGTTATATGTTTAAAAAAATGGCCGGCTAAAGGAAGTTAGTTTTGTGACATGGTAGGCCAGTTAAAGAGGAGACCGGTTAAAAGGTGGCCGGATAAAAGGTTAAGATTGAGTCTACTGTAGTTCGGAATCTCAATTGGTTACTGTATTTACAACAGCAATCCTCTATTAGTTGTCTAATGCATAACAGAGGTAGTGATGAATTGTGCACTTTTGTTATACCGTAGTTTTAGTAGTAAAGTTTAAAATGAAATTGTAATTTCCTAAATAAAAAAAAAAAAACATTCACTAATTTCTTAATTTATACTGACTAAATGTTTACAATCATTTTGAATTTTATAAGATCCAAGTCCACCTTTAAGAGGCGGCAGGACTCAGACCGCGCGCTCACTGGCTACTGCAATCATTTAACATAGGGCATACTTAATAATTTCGCGTTTTCTACAAAGAAGAAAATTATTTTAAAGAACAAATACAGTCATATTTTTATATGAACCTTCAGCAAGATGAAGGTCATATATAAAACTAAAACTACTAGTAGTAAATATTTTATTTTTTTGAAATAAGAAATAAAATTTCCCATAAGGATTTCACAAAATTAGTTCTATTGTACAATAATTATCTGTCAGTGTAAAATTATTTTCTTTCGATTGATATTAAATTTACATATTCACAATAAAGTTGAGTTTTATCATTTTCAAATATTAAACCGTTTTTTAGCGATTTATTCAGATTTAAAATTGCATTGCAACGACAGCGCTCGATTGTGATGCGCGGCGGGACCCAGCAGTTCACCGTTTCTCCGACGTGTAGCGCCACCGCAGTGTCGGCACAGCAGTTCAGCGGGTGACATTGTTTACATGTTCACACGTGTTGTTTGTGAGTGGTCATTGTGAGTGGCTTTATTATGGGTCATCTTAAGAAGTTTCCTTCAAAGAAGAAAAAAAGGTACATGCCGGATGGATTACGTAATTATTTGAACAATAAGAAGTAAGTGTTTTAATGGTGCTACCTTTTAATATTATATATTTATGTTATTGATGTAAAATAAGTAAATAACAGCTAGTAAACTGTTAATTTTTTAGATGCATTATGGAGTACAATCCCACTTAATGGTAGGCTTATGGTGAAAAAATACATATTTGAATCCTATTACATTTCAATGCAACTAAACAAAAACAAATTGTTCAAAACCTTCGCTATTGTTATAGTTTTGTGGAGGTTTTTGCAGATTTGAATTCTATGTAATGAATTACGAAAGGTTATGAATGTGATGAATTATCTGTTGAAATTTCAATCGGACTTTCGTGCATCTTACTATAGTTACGGTTTCACACGTCAATCAGTTCCATAAACATAAACATCTGTTAATGTATCTATCTAATTATTTCTATACCGGTAAGGGTTTCGTCTGTTACGTCCCTTTTTCTCTCGACCTACTGAACCGATTTTTAAGATTGAGGTGTCATTTTTAAGCTTAGGATGTACCCCAGTGACGAATTGTAACTAAAAAGGTCATATTGTTTCGGGCTTCGCCCCCCTCGCCTTTGATTTATTTCTAGAGGGCGCTTTAAAATGTTGACCAACTTTTATTGCAAGTTCTTTGATGTGAATTGTGATTTAACAGCTGATTACCTTCAGATGAATATTAAAAGCCAGATAGTAAACAAAAATAGATCTCTGTCACTTAATAATCAACATTCACGTACTGTAGGTAAGAATCACTTATACAGAATCATAAAATGCGCAATTTGCGCACGGGTCACCTCGTTGCTATAAATAAGTGCAATTTCGGGCGATTAGTAATAATCATAATATTTGATTGGTCGGGATTAACTGATATAGAAGCAAACGCAACTTCAAATTTTTAGTAATGACCTTTAAAATTCACAATTAATTAAATTTCCCGATTAAGAAAAAAAACATGTACATTAGTTTTTATCTAAATATGTTTGTCGAATGACTATTGCATGGCACACAATGTTATTTACTAATTGTTATAGCAAGTTATTTAAATTATAATAATTTTTCTTCCTTTCATAAGACCTCGCAAACAATGCTTTTGTAACAATAATTTTATGGCTTTTTAGGAATACGTCGCGCAATGAGAGAGTGGGTTCAACACCCTCTTCTTCTAACAAGTGTGAAAATTTGGGAGCGGATGAAATCCCTTCCAACAAACTTACTACTACGGAACTAAATATTTCTCAAAACTTAAAGGCCCTTTGTGGTCGTAGGGTCGTGAACATCAGTGATTTTATAGAACAAATTAAAATATTAGACAACCACAGTCCCATAGCTTGCAATTTCAAGAACATGGTATTTATAAGGGAGAAAAGAGTTGGCTTAAGAAGTGGATTTATTTTCAAATGTTCTATGTGTAATATGAAAAAAACTGTATGGTCCGAAATCGAGAAAAACAGTGTAATGGATGTGAACACTAGTGCAGTTAGTGGAACTATGGCAACCGGGGGAGGACATACTCAACTGGAGGAAGTGCTCTCCACAATGGATATACCACCCATGAGCAATAAAACTTATAAGAAAATAGAAGATAGGATTACAACAGAATTGATGGCTACAGCTGAGTGTGAAATGAAAAAAGCAGCAGAGGAAGAAGCAAAATACGCCGTAGAGCGTGGAGAGGTGGACAAAGACGGAACTCCGCTTCTTACGGTAGTTGCTGATGGCAGCTGGTGCAAAAGGTCCTACAGGACCAACTACTCGTCACTTTCTGGGGTGGTAAGTAATTAGTATTTCCATAAAAAACAATACAAAAACTTAGAAAAATGTAATTATTGTTTAGTATACAAAAAAATTGATTTAAAATACAATCAATTTTATTTAAAAAAATGATAAATTTCAAAGAACTTATACAAAAATTACGTTTTATAAATGAATGCGGTATAATCAAAATTTATAACTACACTGCAATTGTTGTTTTACATTTTTTGCTAATCAACATTGTTATGCCCTGCGTATTGGTAATCTCGTTACTTATCGTGAGTGTCAGTTCTATATAGCGAACTATATGAGGGTTGGATTCAGCCAGTGTATTGTAAACCATTTGCTTTCACATTAAAAATTGTTTCAAGGCTAACCGGAAGGAAGTTTCACTCCACACCGTGGGAAAGGTGGAAATGGAGTAACATTCCACAAAGTTATTGACTGATTTCCAAGTATTTTAAAACCATTTTTACTATCAATGAAGACTTTCCGAAACTGCGTATCACTTATATGGCTTATTGAAATGAAATTTTGCACCATCTTATTTTATTGCTGCTAAAGTTCCTAATATGATAAGTTATATGACAGTTATACGACAAAAGTTATTAGTCTTTTGATATATTAAATTTGAGTTAGTTAACTCCCTTTAAAAATAGTAGGGTTGTTCCTTGTTTTGTACAACCAAAAATCATTGCTCAAAGATGTGTATAAAATCCTTTGTTAAGCCGCTTGCCGCCATTTTGTTTTTTTTTCACATGATTATTTTTATTTCAGTAACGGATGGTTGTATTGAGTTCGTTTTGGTATGAAGCTTTATCATACCTAATAAATATTTTTGGAAACCCCATAATTTTTCCGAAATGAATTTAAAAATGGCGGCATTTAAATTTTTAACTCAATTATCTCAAAACCGGTAAATTTTATAAAAGTTTGCAAGAGTCAAAAAAAGTTTCCAATTTAAGTAATCCATCGAATGGTACCAAGTTTGTAAGGATTTGACTACTAATAACGGAGTTATCGCGATTTTTCTCCATAAAAACATACATTTTTCATTAAGAATAATGAAAATTAAGGTCATTATAACGGAATACTCTCAATAACTCCGTTATTTGTTATCAAATCCTTACGAACTTGGCACCATTCGTCAGATACCTTCATTTTGCAACTTTGTTGTCTCTTGTAATTTTTTTGAACAATTTACTGATTTTGAGATGTATGAGTTTTAAAATTCAAATAGCCGCCGCTTTTTTATATTTTTTTTTTTTAATTTTTTATTGTGATTTTTTGCCAATACTATAATTTATAGTCTCGTGACAAAAAGATGTTTTATTTTATTTTGTAAATACAATACGGAAAAAAATTGACCCAAAAAACAAATCGACAGTTTATGTATTTATTTTTTTTATGAGAATTCAATAACACCATGTATAACTCCTAACTATAAAACTTTTGATTTATGTACAACCGAAACCTATTAGATAAATAACAATTACTGTAAGATATTCTTATTATACTTTCCTAGTTTTTTTGTTTTTTGTTTTTCAGGCTGCTATTGTGGGTCATTATACGAAGAAAGTGCTGTATATGGGAGTAAAAAATAAATACTGCACGGCTTGTGCCCGAGCAGCAACTTCGGGAAAGGAAGTGAAAACGCACACATGTTATAAAAACTGGGGTACCACACAAAGTTCCTCTAGTATGGAACCTGCTATTATAGCAGACGGATTTCTTTTGAGTGAGGAAATGTATGGAGTGAGATATGCTCGCTTGATAGCTGACGGTGACAGCAGTGTCTACAAAAAAATTTTAGAAACTAGGCCGTACAAATCCACTACTGTTGAGAAAATTGAGTGTAAAAATCATTTGTTGCGGAATTTTTCAAATAAACTGAGACAGATTGCCACAACATCTACAAAGAACAAAAACACAATCATGATGCGCAAGAAGTTGGGTGAAAATATTCTTCGTTGCCGAATGGCTGTTCAAAAGGCACTGGAATATAGAAAAAAACAAGACGTGCCTGTTCCTGAAAAAATAAAAGATTTAAGATTAGACATACTAAACATCCCAAGTCATGTTTTTGGGGAACACAGAAATTGCAAAGATAGGGGGTACTTTTGCAATAAAACAGTTCAGGATGCATCGTCTGAAGAAAACTTTGTGCCACGTTTGGTAACGACTGGTCTGTATAATGCAGTCGTTGACGTATTCCGTGATATTAGCCGCCATTCACGAAGTTTGATCACGGACGTCACATCAAATCCAGTCGAACATTACAACTCAATCGTGGCCAAGTACATAGGGGGTAAAAGGGTCAACTTCGCGATGAGAGGGTCATACCAAGGTAGATGTTCTGCGGCGGTGCTTCAACACAACACCGGAAACACGCATTACTTGCTCCACAAACACATGTACAACTCAAGCCCAGGATTTTACACCAAAAGTACCGAGCTGAAAAGAAAGAGAAAAGTTGAAAGAGGCCAAGGGAAAAAGAAGATAAAGAAATCGTTGTTTCCACAGTCAACCACGGGCGACGCAGACTATGGTCCAGCAGCGCAAAGACCGGACATCGATGATACTTTAATGGAACTGGAATCAAAAGAATTTTTGAGTGGTTTGGTAAAATCTGAAGAAGAACGCAACAGGATAGAGCGTGCTACAATTGAACAAAGTGACAGTGGAGAATGGCTCGAGGTTCGTAGAAATTTACTTACTGCCTCAAACTTTGGTCGTGTATGTAAAATGAAACCAACAACAGGTTGTGAGTCAATCGTAAAACAATTATTATACACGTCATTTGATTGTGAGGCAATGGCCTATGGGAGGCAGCATGAGCCAATAGCAAGGCAACAAGTAGCTACTGCACTAAATATAACTATTGTACCATGCGGCTTATTTATTGATGCCGAAAAGCCTTTCCTTGGAGCTTCTCCTGATGGTCTGATCGATGATGATGGTTTAATTGAAATTAAATGTCCCTCGTCTGCGAAGAATATGACCCCAGAGGAAGCAATTATAAACAGAAAATGTACTCTGTGGAAAACAGATAAGAACGGCATGATTGGCGAACTTAATACAAACCACGATTTTTACTACCAAGTGCAGGGTCAACTAAATATAACTAAAAGAAAGTACTGCCAATTTGTGTTATGGACGCCAAAAGGGTTTAAAATCCATAAAATAGAAACAAATGATCAGTTCTGGAAATTAAACATGGTCCCGAAACTTGAAAGGTTCTACCTACATTGCATTTTGCCAGAACTAATTGACCCACGCCACAGCAGATCAATGCCTATTCGGAACCCTAGTTATGTAACTGAAGCTAGGAAACGGCTGGAAGAGAGGAAGAAAAAGTCAGAAAAAACAAAGAGGGGTGCAGAAGACGACGAGGAAAACTAATATAATTTAAATCAGGCTCTTAAAATCAGAACAAGATTTTTTTGTATTGGTTTAAACATGAATTGATCATCTATGTATAAAATGTCTCTTTTTAAATATATTATTAATATAATAATATGAATTTAAAATTTAATTAATGTTCGTAAATAATTGAACCGATTTAATTTGTACGTAAACATTAATATACATAATTTAAATGAATTAAAACTGTATTTGTAACATAACTTTGTTCCTTTATATTATTTATTACTGCTTAGTTATTATTGTGTTCATTATTGACACAGGAGTTGGAACTATGACATTTAAACTGACATTTCTTTTTGCAATTAATTAATTTTTCAAATACTATCATTATGCCATGAAATTGAAATATAAATTTAATGTTCTTGTTAAATATAAATTTTTCGTGTAAAGATAATTAATTATTACAAAAATAAAAACAAATGTATATTGTAAATACAGTAATTGAAATGTGATTTATTTGAGTTAATTTATATATCATTCTTGTGTCGTGTAATGTTAGCAAAACAATTAGTTAAATTATATTACGAATGTATATTTATTTTATGGTTGATATGCATTATCGCCATATTTTTTATGAATTGATAATGAATTGCGCCCTGTTGTGAAATATCTTATCTTTAAATAATAACAAGAAGACAACTGAAATTCATAATGTAACATTGAATATAAGGCGACAATTCTTTGTTTTGTATACATTTCTTATAATGATTATACTCTAATATGTACATAAATTGAATACAATATGTGTGTAAAGTTTTTTTTTTATGAATTTGTATCAATGAAGTCTACAGACCTTTAAAATATGTTCATCATATATGAGTAAAATTCATGATGTATGTAGGTATATATACACTCTGTACTATTTCGATTTTTTTTAACAATTTTAAATGTATTATTTTAAATAATACTTGGTACTTATTGTAATTACACTCGTCATTATTTTGCCAATGTTATTTATTAGTTTAAAATCATATACTGCTCGGTTTAATATTTTTTTTTTTTTTTAATCCTCAAATTGCTTCTATCCAATGCAAGTTAAAAAATTACAGAAATAGACTTTTCATAAAACACAATGAACAAAATTCCATACAAACCAAACTATTTCGAAAATATAAAACGGGTTCGTGCCAATGGCTGTTCGTTATGTGAACAATAACAAAATCATGTTACTGTATAAGAAATGATTTTGTCTGACCAGAAGTTCGGTGTAGAACTTAATTATGGTGTAGAAAAGTTGTGAACGACTTATAAATAAATACAATACTATATAATAATTTATGCATATACGATTAGACTTGAATTTGTGTTTTTACTGCCTTAAGTTTTGATTTCAACTTAGTAATTGTAAGAAGTACCTTATCACTTTTAAAGGAAAACTATTAACTAGGTATAACGCCAATACATATTTTATTAAATGGCCATTTATTGTTGTTAAGGGCAAAAATTTAGTCCCGTATTCATTGCGAAAACCTAACAGATAATAAACATAAAATTAAAATTAAATGCCAGTATATTCAGAGGTAGACTTCTCTCGAACCTGACCCGGCCCGGCCAGACCGTACGCGTTATCTGGCGTTATCTCGCTCACACAGGTGTTCATGCTAGCAGTCGCCAAGTTGTCGCCAGTCGGTAAGGAAGAATATGTAGTGCGGGTTGCGAAATGCTTCATTGCAGGCGACGCGTATAGACGGTTTTTGTTCTGACTCCTGCCGCCTCTTAACTGATGGTACAAAGCAAAAGTTGAGTACAGCACACTCTCGACTATCAGGACAGAGTACATTTCGGATGAAATAAAATCTAGGAATCAGATCATATTTGAAAAAAATCTTTGCCAATTTTATCAGACAAAATTTGATTTACATACTGTGCTTACTGGTAAGCTTTGCCAAAATAAATTACAACATGGTACCTTTTATATTTAGAAGGTTTTATCCTAAAAATTCAACACTTAATTGTAAACTAAATGTAAACACAGAAACTACTTGCATAGCACCAGTAAATAATTACTACTAAAAGTGAGTAAGAAGCTTCAAGCAAGATAAAGATAACTTACATCCAGCCACAGGCAGTTAACAAAGCCAAGGGAACAGGCAAAGCATACTAAAACTGATAAAACTATTTACACCACAAGCATGATGAACTTAACAGCTTAACATCCATCACAAGTTCACACTGGCAATCAAATTCTAAAATTTAAACTGTGTACAAAAATTTGTATTAAGCCTAAGTGGTTAAATACATCTTTCATTTCTCCTTTAATTAGGCTCACATTTTTGTATGAAAAATAATCCTGCTGTGATAGAAGTGAAGTAGGAGGATTTATTAGAAAACTAAATTTTTTATAGCTTTTCATTCAATTAATTGCAATACTCAGCAATATAAAATTGTTGTATTTGACAACAGCAATATAAATTTTATATAAAAAAAAACATCATAAACAACTCAGGTGCAATAATTATATAATTTATCAATAATATATAAATCTTGCTTCAATTAGTAAATTTCGTTACTTCCCACCTAACTTTTTCTAAACCCCATCTCCCCCCTCGTAGAAAGCGAGTTTCTAAGGAACTAATGCACCAAAACATTAACGATCAGTTAATGAATGTATTTTCTTTGTTGGTATTAATGTAGTACTGGTATAGCAGAGTCCCGCAACCCCGGCATTCGATAACTTGATAGCTCAGTCATCTCTGAGAAGACGGAAAATTCTGTTTCTTCAAGGTCACAGATAGATAGGTTTGACAGGCTTACCACAAAACTTTAACTTGTCAAGTATAGCTTTAAATGCACGCTGTTTTAACTTAGTCAAGTATAACATTAAATGTTTAAGTCACAGCAACACCATTAAAATGTTGTAATCTTTAGGGAAAAATCTAAGTATTTTATGATGAAATAGTGATACAGTAGACTCTCAAAAATCCAAAACAATACCCAGACCAAGACCCAGTGGGATTAAACAGGATTGTGAATGAATGGTATAGAGGTAGAAGGTAGAAACCGAGGTAAAAACTGTTCATTTGTTCCTCCGTCGAGGGCACTACAGAGTTTTTGTCCAGATATGAATGTGTTTATTGTATTAAATGTATCTAATGCTAGTCTTCCTGAGAACTATTCCCCCCCCCTCCTTGTCAATGGCCTGATAAGTTGGGGAGACAATCCTAATAACTACTGAGATAATCTTTGTGATGCGCCTTTTGGTGTACCTAGGCTTTACCTCAGCGAGTGCCCATTTCGAGCACTTGGGTTTTACCCAATTTTGCAAGATTATAAAATAAGAAATACCTGTACGATTAGTGGAAAATTTTTATAGAGAAATAAGGGAACAACCATACTGTAAATGGAAAGCTCTACTTACATGAGTATATGGTGATTTATTTAGAACAGCACAGAAAATTCAGGAAAAAAGATGAAAAATTTAGAGTCAAGTTGAAGAGAGAGACTAAAAATTGAAATATTATATATAAAGTGTACAGTACATTTAAATCTATACCAAAATATCTTTAACTTTTGTGTTTTATTTGTTTATGTTGGCAGTGTTTTCAAGACTCTTTTCAAGTGTTTTCAAGAGTGTTTTTAACTTAATGAAAAATAATATAAATAATTGACAAGAATATATGAGAAAATATACCAATACTGTAATTATATTTAATTAATAATACCTATTTATAATGGTAGTTATAATGATTTTCAATTACCAGTAGCCTAATGGTAGTTTTCCTGTAAATTAAAAAAAAAATCATAAGAATGATAGCCAAACTAGAATTATTATTATATTAAATAATAATGATAATTTTTATATCATGTTTTGTATAATATTATCAACATTAAATAGTTTTACTCAATAACTACTTTGTTTAGGTACCTACACCCAAAGGTAACCTCCACGAGTGTCCTTCCGTGTTTCAAAGTGGGAGGGATAAGTAAGTTATAAACAAATAAATAACTTTATTACACACCTTATTGGTGCAAGAGAATTAAAATTTTCAAACTATTATATCGCTGTGGGCACACTTGATCCCGCCGTTTACCAGAAGAACGCTATTTTTGTCCTCACAAGAGATATTCCTGCTGAGGTGTTTTCGGATTACAAAATGTGTCGATACAAAAAATGTCGGTCTATTTAGAGTCTACTGTACTTAGTTGTTTTACTATCTTCCTTAATAATTTACAATTACAAAATCTCGACCCCCCTTCAGTCTACACTAGGCCGAGTTTGTGGGACTCTACTGTTGTAAAAGTGATTTACTCCAATTAAAAATTGTTTAACCAACGTGCTGCGGCGGCCATCTAAAACTAAGCTACTAAAATACAAACTAATAATAGCAGATACTAAGTACAAGGTTGATTTCCCCCAGTTTATCAGTCCCATTATTACTTACACAGAACATGTTACTGTAACACTAAGGAGTAAGGACTTACACTGGGGAGAGTGCGAGTACTGGTTGTTTTTGGTGTTGTCCAGCTGCCATCCGGCGGTGGCGGCGGGGGCGGTGTGGGTCGCAGGGCCTCCGCCCTCCTGGTTATACGTTAGTCCCGGGGTGCTCGAATAGTAGAATTGTATTGCCTGAGGCTGTTGCATGGCCACCTGTCACTGCCGCTCTGGCCACCACCTTCACACCTCACCACCACTCAACACTCACTCTCTGGGGACTCTGGGGGAGAGAAACGCTTCAGTCACCACCGGCAGCCAACACCGACAACCACACCTGGGTGTCGGTCAGTTCATTTAAATAGCATAAATTGAATTAAGTTTCAGATATCTCACAAAAAACCATAACTGGGTTTACACAAAACCTAGCCATTAAAATTATTTAGTGAACATAATAGTTTCGCCTCAGAAAATAAACAATTAGGGGTAATGCCTAATTTGAATTAAGTTATAAAAATTTGGATTAGGTTTAAAGGTAGAAGTAGGCAGGCTAAAAAAGAATATTTTTGTAGTATAGGGCCTACCTTTTACCAATAATTGAAATTTCATAGATGCACACCGTAATTTAAAATTGTATGATTGACAACAATGTATAAGTTTTGATGGATGATTTTAATGCTCCACATTATTTCACAATCTTCATCAATTTAATACACCTTTTCAAGTCTTAACCTTTTTGGAACAAATGATTTTAAGAAAATAGCTTCAAAGAAAATTTGCCAAAAGCACAATAGGCCTATGCCTGGAACTTTTATTACACCAACTAGTTAATGGTATGCAGCTGTGTCTAACACAGGCTAACATTTATGTAACACCACATGAAGAGGTTTTAGTTCTAGAAAGCCTAAGTTTTACCGCATGGTACTCTTTTTATGCCACCTTCAGTCTAAGGCAATACTGGCACATCAAGTCATTTAATAAGCCAACTGATTTTTTTCTCATTTTGCTACTTGTTAAATTCATTTATTTAGCTTGACCTTAACCCATCTGTTCTATAGCTGCGGACTAGGCTATAGTTAATTATATGCAGCTAAATCTAACATAAGCTAACATTTATATAACACCACATGTAGCGGTTTTAGTTAAAATCTAGAAAAATGTTTCCGTAAAATGTAACATGTAAAAATGTTCTAGGTTCTAGGAAAATCTTAGGTTTTACGTTAATTAAATAATCTAAATAAATATTTTGTTCTGTCTGAAGTAAGTGTTTTTTTACTAGTAGGACTATTTATTATTTATCCCTGCCAACGAATTTCGTATTATCTGGTTAAGTCAAAACGTTGCATTAAATTTGAATTTTAACAATTAAATTTAAAGGCTAAACAATGTTTTTTTATTAAGTAGGCTACCTACAATATTCCTACAAGGAGTGGCCTATATAACACTTCTGAAAGAGTATGATTATTTATAAATATTTAAACTTTTTGTGAACTTCAATTAATAGTCCTATTAGGCCTACAGTATAGACCTATTTAGTTGATGACGATCAACATTATAGTAGGCTATTAATATTTCTGATAAAAATATTGAAAAATTATCAATAATAACAATGAATTTTTAAGAAAAAAGATTTTTTGTAGAACATCAAGATTTATTTTTCACATTAATGTCACAAGTTTACAGAATTTCCTTAATTGTTCTTAAAATTACACTTTACTAGCTCTTTCACATTTTTGAGATGTAAGGCTGCTACTGATTTTCAGTATCATAGCAGGTTGAAAATACGTTACAATCATTTATGTAATTGTAAGTTAAGAATACACTACAGTATTCTGATGTATCTTACATTATACCATATGACTTATTGTTTTTGTTTTTTATTTGTAAAGCAATGACTCAAACTTTTAAACATTCTCCGGGTGAATTTTTTATTTTATAGCATCGAAAAAGTTATTGCAGCTAAGACGGCAATCAAAAAAGTATGAACAGCAAAAGGTTCTAATTCAAATAGAGCTGGTTTACATGTTTAAACTGTTTCACAGTATGTAATTCTTTTATAGAAAAAATAAGAAAAACGAGTTAAGTATATAACAAACAAAGTAACATTGGTAAAATCCGTGGTCGAGGTTACATTTACAAAAATACCGTAGTGAAAATTAAACGCTCATCACTAGTTAGTTACCTGCCTACCTGCCATTGTTAAGAACCGATAATATTGCATGGTGTATCGTAGACCGATGTTATTATAGTTAATTTTATAACACTGAAAGTTAACCCAAAATGACACACGAGAGGAACGTAGCAACAAGCCTGTGAACTGCGGCCCCTTCGGAGACAACAACAATGTGAAGGGTAGAGGGTAGATCGGGCTGGACGGCACGGCCGGGGGGTTGGGGGCGACGCCACGACACAACACAACATCTCCAGATGAGTAAACGCGCGATCCACTAGAGACCCGGACTTCGGACTCCGGCGATGATTCAGGTCGGAAACATGGCCAGATAATGTTTAGGCCTATTATTTACAAATCAATGATAACGAATTCCGCAATATGTTAGACGTTAGGGAGAGGACGCAATATTTTGTTTCGGAACATTTGTTATTGTTTAGTAGTCTAAAGGCAGAACAACCTAGAAACTTTTAAATTATATTACGAAATACAAATGCACATTAACATGAGATGCAGAACTTAAAACTGTCTTTGGCAACATAACAGCAGAAAAGTTGTTTACTAAGCAAACAAGATCCGTGATTAAGATTTTTCACAAAAGGGTTAAGATTATCATGCCGAGATTAACTCAAAATGAAAAACAGCAAGACAGCTGCAACAACCTAGGCCTATCAGATGTCGATATTGTTTCTAAAGTTTATAGATGACTAGCTTGCAACGGTACACTCAAATTTCAATGCTAACCCGATAATTGAGCTCGTTCAACTACACTCACTCACCGTCAGGTTCAGATTGTTCGCTGCGCTCAATCGCATCAAGTATGTAATATCTTTCAGTTTTTATTACCAATCTTCCGTCACTACTTTAAATGAGAACAATTCAGGTAAACTCGTTCGCTACGCTCACTGGCCTCAAGTCTATAATACGTTAGTTTTTTTTATTAACAACATTCCATCATTAAATGAGAACATCTGTTTATAATTAATAGTCCTAAAAGATATCACACGAGTATATAACTAGAATACTGCTTCCATAAGAATAACATAATAACATTGAAGACGTCTCGGGCGGAACCCAGGAGGTTGGGAGGATATCGTAAATTTTTCAGTCCATAAATGATTGAGTGTGAAAATGGTAAAAGATATAGAAAACCCTAAAATACAAAAGTTGTAGGTAATAATTTAATTCCCGACTGACGATTTTCAGCAGATTTCAGATTAAATTCACCCATGAGGCTCTAGACTGCAAAAACTAAAGAAGGGACTCAACTTGGCAGCAACCACAACAATTTTTAAAGGTTGAAGACAGTGATCTATCGTCAGTATTTTCAGGAGTTTTCACGACCAGAACTTTCAATCAAGAAAAGGATATGGTTGTAGGTGTTCTACCTCTGGGAATGCATTGTGTTGCATCCTTCATTTAAACCCCAAATTGATATATGGATTGACCGCAGTTATTGACATTAATAATAAAATGTAATCCCACCACTGCGAAAAAAACTCTAACATGCCGAATTCGACCTAAACAAATAAAGAAAATATATTTACAAAAATTACGGTAGTTCGAACATTTTTTAATCGTACTTAATTTAGCCGTACGTCAGGGTTAATTTTGAACCTACGCGTATGTTTAACGGTATTTGGAAGAACAAGACGCAAACAACAAAAATATTGTTGAAAAGCTCTGCCTGTTAGGGAAAATCAACGATAAATTCAAAATGAGAATTTAAATTGGGTATTTTTCTCCTCTTTAATGTGTGTGATGCACGTCGTAGTTGAGTTTTCACGTGCAGGGCAGGGTCAAGCGCGACCATTGTGAGCTCATTATCAGGCCGAGATTGTTGTATGAGTCACGCAATGGCGGCCGTGACGTCACGCCGGCAGACGTCTGACGTCAGTGATCAGCCCTCGCATGCGCCTGTCGTACTGGACATGTAGCAATTCATTCGTTTAAACTAGCTGAAAGTCCTGAATAAAACTACACCTAGTTTGACCATTACACTACACGTACTGGGAACCACTAAGAGCGCATTCCCTAGAGCAAATTTTTTTATAACATTTTTTAATTAATTAACGTTATGTTGCCGATTAGGAACAATTACGAGAAGAGAACAAAATTATGGTTGAGTAAGAAGATAATTTAAGGTGATGTAAGATGGAAGTAGGCTATCAACCGTTGGGTAAGGAATTCAAATCAACAAGAATTAACAGTTTTTGTTGAGCGACGCTCCAGTCTGCAAAATATAATTTTCAGAATCTCGGCGAAAAACAATTTTTTTATTAAAATTCCCATTTGTAGTTTTAGTATTATCCAATATTCCATGTAGGCCTAATATAAAACACTTCCTATTACGGTAAGACCTGAACCCGGAACTGTTACTTTTCGTTTGATTGGAATGGTCGAATCAACTTTTTGGAGGAGTGGATACAGGGGGTACCTAATAAACTCACATGGCCTGGGCGATCGTTCCCGCACCCAAGTGTAGACAGGGCAGGGGGCGAGGGGGAACGGTACGGTGTGTCGGTGACACGGCCGTGTTAAAGCGTGCCAGTCAATGACCTTGGGTGGCGGCGGCCCGAATAGACGGCCTTGACGCGACCAAGTCCGATAATACAGCTCGCCGCGCCGCGCCGCCTTGCCACCCTACCCTACTCAGTATAGACTACAAATTTCAAATAAAACTGCAAATCTCCCATTATTTTTGACTGACTTTTCCTACAACGCTCAAAATTATATTTTAAAAAATGTCTGTAAACCAATGCATTAGGTCTGCCATTGTGTATAGGGTATAGGTCTATGTTTAAATTGTAGACAATTTAACGTTCATTAAAAAAATAATAAATAAAATATTAATGACTTTCACAGAAAAAAATCTAGAAACCCCCTTATCAAAAAGTGTTTTCTCTGTAGTCATTGTGAGGACATAACTACTGTGCGGCATTGAATATTTTTTGTTTGATTCCCATGCATATGATTTTTATAAATAAGTTTTTGGTATATTTAATGTGACAGACATGTATGCAGAGCAAACATAAGAACGCTAACAAAAACTGGTCGGATTTGTAATATACAATATAGTAAAAAGATGAGGGGGTTTTATCTAGTTTTAAAGAAGTCGTATTTAAACTTTTTACTGAATTAATTAACGTATAAGTCGCGAATTGTAAATATATGTACGGTAAATTATCATACATAATTTTTTTTAATCTATATTCTGAGAGAGGTTAACTCAAAGAAAAGGAATTAATTGAAAATAGCTACATGGGCTACGATGGTGAGTTAATGCGATTTCAACATGTTGCTCTAACAATAAATCTAATGAGTACATAGAGCAAACGTTAATTTATCACATTTAAATCGCCGACCGTAACCAGACACACTGCCGCCTTAACGCTGTTCTACTACTGTACAAGGCGGAAGTCGCGGGTCAGAGTGAGCGGCGGTAATATAGACCAATTACTGGCCTCACGAGTGTGGGGAGGGGGAGGGGCCACTCCCAGCACCCCAGCCCCCCCCCCCCAACTGAAGGCGCCGCGACGCATCGATCCCGTCGTCGTCGCCGCCGCCGTTGCACCACTCGCCCCTCGCGCTCCCAGCTCTACCCTCTACCCCCGACCTGAGCAGCCGCTGCCCCACATACCCGCCACACTGCCACACATACCGTACCTCTGATGACCCCGCCAACGTCACCTCTGTACAATGAGTTTTAAGAAGAAAATTTGAAATACACATTATAGGCATATACAAATACTGTCTTGTTTACTTACAGTAAGACCAGACTATTATATAGCATAGTCTGGTACCATTCAGAATCGTCGTAACTACGATGTTAAGAAATTTGTTAAAATATATAGGCTATAAATTTTCCATATTTTCTCATTTACAACAGACATTAGGGATAAGAAAGACATGCGTATAATTTCATAAAATAATGGCAAAATCTGTTGATCAAATCACAGATATAAAATAGTTGCAAAATTTAGATATAGCACTATACCCCCGTATTAATTTAATTTAAATACAATAAGTATTTAAGTTTTATCAATATTGATATATTCTCTGTATGACAATGCCCATTACTTGTGAAAAGATCAACGACAAATAAATGATTTGACTTTGACTATATTATCACTTAATTCGTTGATATGCTAATCTATGCCTATAATTATTACCCATCTAGGGTATTTTTTTTATTAATTGGCATAAGAAAACTCACTGAAAGCATCACTTTGATTTCGGATACCGACTTGCCCCACAATTAAAATTGAATCATAAATTCAATTTTATGATTCACTTGATTTACTTGCCAGTAAATTGAATCATTTCACGGCCTTTAAGTATTGAAACGTATAATCTGAAGATTGTAGGCGGAACGTCTGCATGTGGGTCAATTAACGTACCCTGAATAATCATTGGCCCGGCGATCCAGCCGACGCTTATGAAGGAACTCACATAACTTATGGATTTACTTAAAGTATCCAGCTAATAGAAATACCTATATGCTTGTTCAACGCTTATAACGCGTCATATTAATATTTTTTCAAGTGCTATAATCTCTAGTAATCATACATATAACATTACTAAGCAAATTAACCAATCTGAATCAAAATGGAAATAAATCTCTTGTCTGTCTTTAAATTAAGTAGAATTCCCATAGTATGTATAGTTGCACCGTTGATCAGTTATGTCGGTTCACCAGTTTTTGCACAACAGTTGTATATGCCTAGTACGAAAGCGGCGTCAAACCACAACTAACAGAGCTAATATCGCGCATGGGACCTAGAGCATCAAGTGCCGTGCATCAAACGCAATAGCATACGGTTTTGATTTAGCTGTGTTACAAGGCAATGTTTAAATTTAATTCACAGCAGTTTCTCAGCTTACAGAACGTAAAATTTTCATCACAATTACAGATCGTTTCGGAGATAAAATGTCAAACCAAGGGAAGAATAGACCGATCGCGGACACCATTAGGTATATAACGATTAAACGACGAGTTTTGTAAGAACTTCCCAAAAATTTCAATTCAATCTATAAGTATTCTTAGCCCCCCTCCCAGTGTTATCAGCAATAATCGTAACTCCTGGAATCACGGGTTAATAAAATAGTTTCGGATTCTGGGAATATTTTTTTATGGTATTGAGATAAGCCTGAGATGTCTTAACAAAAAAGTACTTAACAAAACCAGTCCACGTCTACAATTCAACTCATTCATCCGCTACGCTCAACCAAACGATGACATTACTAGCGGGCGTCGAGCATTACTATCATACCCATGCAATCATGCCTCCCCTCGTCACTTACTTGGCTGATTCAGGACGATGCGGAAGTGGTGGGGCGGAAAGAAGTGGGTGTTGTCTGAATACCTGGACACCATTATCACTACACTAGTCCGCACCAACGTTTTTAGTCACTAGCGGAATATTCATATTATCACAGTGCACTTGGATACCATCACTTTAATGTCTGCGCACATTCGCCGATTCAATCATTGTGATTATTTGAAGAAACTGCAAGGAAGGCAGAAAAGGAACTTCAAGAAAAACTATTATCTCTGGGAGTTGGAATGAGACAACATCGAGTGTGTACATAAACTAGAACAAAAAGGAGGTTGAGACATTATAATAATATAGTTTTAAAATTCCAAACGTAATTTTTAATAGAATTTAAAATCGTGCAGTACGTTTTTGAATGGGCAAAATGCACTTTGCAAATTCAAACGACACGTTCCAAAAGTGTGATTCTGGGCGACAAGAATAATGTAACATTAGATAACAATCAAAGTCACTCGGTGCGAAGCGAAGGGGAATGAATGAGTGGAGGGGAGGAGAGGGGACCCAGTGATACCACCCACACAACATGTAATTTCCCACGTCTAGTCACGTGTGTGGTTGGTCTTATCACTTCGTGTAATTGATTAATTTTGATTACTTTTCAAGGCTGTAAAATATAGCAAATAATAATTTAATATTTTATTGTTGTGATGAAACTACGTTTATTTTAACTCAAATACAATTTTAAAATACATTTTTCAATGCAAAACATACGCAACATTGTGCAAATTTCCGTTCTGATATTAATTATCAGTGATGTCTCAACAAAATATTATGGAAACTTTTATCCGCATAGACATCGATTACCGGTACTCATAACATTGATTTTCCCAAATCCATAATGATACCAACAAGCATAAAATTAGTGGGCCTATTAAAACACCACATCATGGGACTAATTCTCGTCAGGATATTTTCTACTGTCAATCAACAACAGCCAAACTGGCTAGTAAGTCAAGCGGGGTAGCGTAGCGGGTGTAACAAATGACAAGGTAAAGTGGGTCAAACGCCCAGAGTATTGCACGTGCCAGGTAAATATGGGCCAGTCTCAAATTGATTGTTCATTCTCACGGTTCCGATCCGGCGGAGCGGACGTAGGATATTCGCGAAAATTCCCCGACGGGACGGGGGAAGTAACTGTACGCGTGACGTCACAATCGATCGCGGCGACGTCACGAGGCGGCATACTTCCACTTCCCATGCGAACCAACCGGATGTTTCGTCACTGCTCCTCGATCTGACACCTAATTCCTTCACAATACGGATTTTAAGCTATTTACAGCCAACACAAATGAAGTTGTTCAACACAAGTAAAACAAATGCGAGTATCTCTAATCTACTATATATTCACAGTGGCAAGAACAGTCATAGTTCCCACAATATGTCAATACGTGTGTTGTCGCTGATTAATAATAGGATTCTTCGAAAATGTGATTACCACACCTTAAACATAAACAAAATCAACGTGTGTTTATTATTAATTTTCTGGGGGGTTTTACGTGCATTTAAAAACCAATGCGTGATACTAGTTCAGCTGTTGAACAACGGAAGCTTCACTAATTCCAATCTCCTCTTCTTAATCAGCCACATTTAACAAAAATGCACGGAATTTCAATCAGCAATTCTGACAGAGTTGCCTAAGAACCCCTAAAACACAAGGCCCTTCTACGTATTAATTTATAAGCTAAACCAAAACCCATTATTAATAATTGAAAGCCCATTATACGCATTTCACACAAATTGTTAAGAAATAAATAAAAATTAAAACTCTTTAATCACAAAAAACCAAGCTAAGTTTTATACTCGAGCAGTGTCGACTAGGTGGTGGTCACTGGGATAAGAACGGGATCGATAAAAGACACAGACAGAGGCAAGATGATGAAAACAAAATAAGGACGTCGCAGGGGGTAAACCGACGACACTAGTTAGTAAAACGCATATGCACCTTTAACCGCTCTTAATAAAAACTAAAAAATCATCGATTGGAAGTTTAAACAACAAGTCGTGTCACTAAACACGGGTCGGAGGCGTGAACACAGAGCACGGGGCGGCCATGTTGAACGAACTGGCGGGTTCGGGTTGGCGGCAGCCGATGCGCGCGCACTCTACTGCACAGACCGACAACTATACTGATAAACCTGCTCAGCTGATCCCGTCTGACAGTCGTCTGCTTACTATCTAGCCGCTCTTGAGTCGGATATGAAGTTCATTGCAACTGAGTGCTAAATTAGGGTTTCCTAGTTGCAGAAGCGGAGGATCAGCTGACCTTTTTTTCAAAACGTGTGTGATGTGCACGAATCTATGTGTTCCTAAACAGTCAAAAGACTTAAAAAAGACCACTTAGGAGCGCAGCAGTTGACCAATTAAGTGTTGAGGTGAGGTTTACACTAGCAAGAAGAACACATGATGTAAAATGAACAAAAAATTCATTAGCAACATTTTTAGTCTTAATACTTAGCATTTAAACACAACCACATTAAACAATTATCTAAATACTAAACTCAAACTGTGCGGCTACAAACGACCTGGAGGTAGTACGATCTGGCTAACAAATTCCCTTTTAGCAATTTAAACTCAAAACTTTCCCACAACAAAACCCATTTTCAATTAGTTACGGAACACAAAATTTTCTTTAAGTCCATCTTACTCGAAAACCCCCAACATTACCAGAAGTTACTCAACAGAGCAGAGCCCCCTAAAAATCAACCAAGGCCATTTGTTAAAGCCAGCTGATTCTACCATTCACCATATGTTGTCTTCACCACAATCCTTGGAAAGGGGAGTCGTCATATTTCTTCCTTGTCGAGGTTCACGAGGTGAGCTCTCTTAAGTGCATGTACGTGTGAGCCTCTATGTACTCATTTACAGTGTAATATGGCTTAGTGATAAAGTAGTTTTTTATTTTTCTTGCGAAAGTAGTGCTGTCTTTGAGTACTTTTAAGTGATTTGGTAGGAGGTTGAAGAATTTTGATCCAGCATAAAGTGGAGTATTGGTATGTCAGTCTATGATGTGGAAGGTTTATGTTAGTTTTGTGACGAGTATTGTAAGAGTGGCATTCTTCTCTAAGTACTGGTGTTGAGTTTATAGAATGGATTATAGTTTCGGATATATACAGAGATATGGTGGTGAGAATTTTTAGGTTTTGGAAATGTGGTTTACAGTGTTCCATAGTGTTCATTCGTAAAATTGTCCTGATTGTTCTTTTCTGTAGGGTCATGATTCTTTCCAGGTTTTGTGTTGATGTTGAGCCCCAGGCTATGATCCCATAGCGCAGATGGGATGCGAAGATTGAATGATAAGCTATCAGAGCGGTGTCCATATCTGTAATGTTTCGTATCCTTCGTATGACGAATAGTGCAGTTGATAGTTTTTTGCATAGATAATCTATGTGATTCTGCCAATTTAGGTTTTGGTTCAGATGTATTCAGAAAAATGTTGTAGTTTTTTCGGTAGGTATGTCTAGGTTTGTAAAGGTCTCATCGTTGTCTGTTCTATGACATGGTTTGAAGGTTATATGGACCGTTTTTCCTTTGTTTATCTTCAAGTTCAGTTGGTTGCACGTTATTTTGGCATTTTCTATGGTGGTGTTAATTAGGTCACTATTGTCATTTTTTCTTTCGGTTGGAACTATGATGGTGGTGTCGTCCGCAAAGAGGACACATTTTTGTCCAGTTTCCAGTTCATTTGGTAGGTCGTTTACGTAGATAATGAATATCAACGGTCCTATAATCGAGCCCTGGGGGATTCCTTGTGTTATGGTTCTGAGTGACGACTTTGTTGTTCTTATGATGTTTTTTTCTTGGTGTTGTATTTCAACGTACTGTTGTATATTTGTTAGGTACTCTTCAATCCATCCTGATGCTTTATTTTCGATTTTGACTTGCTTTAGTTTAGCTTTAAGTATGTCCCAGTCCAGTGAGTCGAATGCCTTTTGCAGGTCCAAAAATATACCAGAGGCATTTTGTTTTTCCTCCCAGACGTCCATTATATGTTGGCAAAGTTCCGAGATTGCAGTACCAGTACTTCGTCCCTTCCTGAATCCATGTTGACTTTGAGATAAAAGGTTGTTTGATTCAAGGTGGTCAATAATCTGGTTATAAATTGATCTTTCAAGTAATTTTGAGAGTGCTGGAAGGTTCGAAATGGGTCGGTAGTTGTGAGGGTCTTGCTTTTTACCCTTTTTATATTTTGGAAATATTTTAGCTATTTTCATCTTATCTGGTATCTCAGTATGAAGTATTGATGTGTTTATAATATGTAAGATTGGCTCAAAAATCTCATCCTGGCAATGTCTGATTACTTTCCCGGTAATGTCATCAAATCCCGATGAGTTATTCATTTTGATGTTGTAGAGTATTTTTTCAGTTCTTCTTCTGTAATAGGTTTGAAGCTGGTCAGGGTCGGTATTTCATCTTTTTCTCGGTCTTCATCTGTAATGATTTTGTGGGTTGTAGTCTATTTGTAGATTGGCTGGGTAGAGGTTTTGTTGAAAATGTTGCTTATATAATACTGGTCAGTAATTATTTCATTGTTAAGTTCGAGGTTTATTCTCTCCAATGAGTCTTCATTTTGTTGTTTACGTTCTGCGTTAATGGTTTTCCATACCTCTTTGCTTTTGTTTTCTGCCATTCCTATTTTTTCTGAGGTATATCTGGTCCTTTTGCTTTTTATGACAGAGTCATAGAGTTTTTGTACTTCGAGGTATTTGTTTTTGTTGTCCAAGGTTCCTGTTATCAGGTATTGTTTCTGCGTCTTGAGGAGTTCTGTTCTGAGCATCATGGTATCATTGTCCCAGAAGTCCATTTTATTTGGTTTTCGAATCTTCTTGGGTCCCTTAGGCATTACTTCTTCCATGTTTTGCATCATTATGTTCAGGAACACATTGTATTTTTCATTTACAGTTTCCGATTTATATAATGTGCTCCAGTCTATCAGCTTCAGTTGGTTTTTTAGTCCGTCTAGATTTTTTCCCCAAAATTTCTTGAAGTTCTGTAAGTTGGTTTTCAATGTTCTATGTTGCATTTTATTTCACAGATTAGTATATGATGATCCGATATTGTATTTGCCTGTGCCATTACTTCTATCTAATCTCCTCTAAAATTAGTGTAACATCCATCAAAGCTGGTGGCAGTAGTTTTAGTTATTCTAGTAGGCCCAACATCGCAGGCATAAAACACCCATATTCTAATAAAAGGTTTCTAAGGTCCTTTACCGACTGGTCATTTGAATTGAGAATATTATAATTTGCATCACCCAGGATAACAATTTGTGTATTCTTCCTTAAGTATTTTTGTAGAAAATTTATCAGTTTGTGTAGAAAGCATAATTAGATTTTTTTCTTTTGTGTGATATTAATTGCTGCTGTTTCTGTCTGCTATATTAGTTCTGTCTGCAAGGCGACATCTTCCTTTGTTAGGCCCAGTTCTTCTATTTCTGTCTTCAAACTATTTTCTTTATATATTGCTACACCTCCCCACATAATAAACGTAGTCCTACAAAATTTAGAGCAAAGAGTGTATCCAGGGATATTTGCGGTTTGTAGCTCTTCAGCCCTCAGACCGTGTTCAGACAAAATTAGAATGTCAGGTGAGTGGATACCTATTTCTACCAGTATCCTGTCAATTTTGCTCTGTAGGCCACGCTGAATATTTAGGTGCCAGATTTTTAATGATTTAGGGAAGTGTCTGGGTTTGTATTGGTGTTTGTTCTGGTGAGGGGTTTTGTGCCATTCTTTTCCATTAGTTCTTTGCTACGCTTCCTGTTGTGTGGACTGGTCAATATCATTTCCATCCTTTTCAATATGTGTTTGGTCTGTTTCGTCTGTTGTAAGGTTTAGGTCGAGCATTGCTAGGGACTGTTCAGCTAGTTCTGGATGGTTTTGATCTGCTAATTTTGGGTCGAGTATATTTAAAAACTGTTTAGCCAGTTTTTTTGCTCCTTCCCTATTTAAATGAAGTCCATCCTAGTTTAGATCACTTTTTTTCAAGTGCTCCGTGTTGTCAATGTAGTGAATCTTAAGTTGGTCACACATAAAACTTATCGCTTTATTCGTTTTGTCAATGAATCTATCACTAAAATCTTCTCTATAGGGTATCGAAGCGACAAACCAGTCGGTTTCTGGGAATCTTTTTTGATTTGCCTCTATGGTTAACCATAACGGTCTCATTACTTGGTTAGGTGTTTTAGAAGTCGGGATATTATTTTTACCCATATTTATGATTACCGTGTTTGGTATGTTGTCTCGACTTGGTAGGAATCTACTCAGGTCTTTGATCTTTCCCCCTGGGATGATTCTTGTTTCTATTTTTGGTTTGTTAGGCTCTCTTAACAGCTTGACTGTGTCCTTTATCAATGAGTCTCCGATAATTAATGGGCTTCTTTTGGGTTTACGAGTCGTAGAGTCATCGTCTGTTTTTTATCCGCGGGTTTTTCTATCTCAGTGTTTTCCTGCGTTTCAGTTTTATCCTGTTCTTCTTCCTCTCCTTGGTAGTTTTCAATTAGGCCTATGCTTAGTCTAGTGTTTTCTACTGTGTTCGGTGTCATATTGCTTGAACTGCCCTTTGAGAGGTCATAAATCAAATTTTCTAGCTTGAAAATAACTTCTGTCTTTTTTGCGATTATTTCCGGGAATCTTTCATTTTCTCCCCTTATTTTATCAACCTCACTTTTCTGGTCTGTTATATCTTCCATTAGTATTTTTATTATTTCGTCATATTGTTTTGACTGGTGCGAGTCCTTTCGAACGGGGTTAATTGGAGTTAGGGTTTTGCAGTCGGCGCATACCCATGTCATTTTGCAATTACTTTCATTGACCAGCATATTGTATTGATCATCATTTATATACACACATTTAGCATGATACCACCTATTTATATCACAATCACATGAGATTGCTTTGTCATCTAAATTTATTTCAATATTACAAATTTCACATGGATAGCTAGGTTCCGTTATAGCATCTAATGGGCCTATTTTTCCTTGTTTTTATTTTCCCTTCAGGATTTTTTTGTACTCTTTGGAGCCATGTCTTGTGGTTTTGGTTAGGCTTAGCCTGTTTATTTCTTTCCTCTTTTCACTTATTCCACTGGAGGGGGAGGTTTGTTTTGGTTTGAAAGGTGGTAGGTTGGCTGGAATAGGGTTTGTATAGGCTAGGAATGAGTTTGAGTTTGTCATATATGCTGATTTTGTGAGTGAGAGTTTTGTCCCTATTTGTAGTGCCCTAGTTCTTAAAGATATTGTCATGCAGAGTAAGGGTCTTGGCTCCAGTAAGTCTACAGTGAGAAAAGTAGAAACAAAAGTTGTGGATATTTTGTATGTAAAGTAGTAAGTTATTTTATTTCGTCCTACCTTGAGTAGTTTTGTAAAGTCAGAGCTCACTTCTGGTTTGACGCCTGCTGCTGTCCGTAGTCTGCTCCTGGTCCAAATTGTAATGTCTAAGGGGAGGATCTATGTTCCGACATCTTGAAAATTCAGATTCAATGGCGTCAATGTCACTATCTATCACTTTTCCAAACTTTTTACTGTTTGCAAGAAGAACTTTTCACTTTAGATCGAACTACAATACTTATATTCACTGTTTATTATTAAAAACGCCTTTACTGTTTAATAATTTGTTTAAATCCAAACATTAATGTGGAGACTGTACGGGAGCCGTTTCACCTTGTCCATGCAGTCCTGCCAACCTCATGCCTCCTCAGTGCCAACGGCATTCTGCCCTTCTCTTCCAAAGAATTCAGCAAATAAGGTAACCCTCCTTTTTTAGAGAACAATTTTGCGTGTTTTTTTGGCATCCCACAATCTGAGCAAGTTATTTTCAATGTATAATTGTGTGGAACTTGGATAACACAAACCTCAACAGACGAGTGAAAATATTATAAATTTATACAAAATCTCAAAACAAAAAATTTACAAATTGTTAAATTTGATAGGAACCGAAGAAAGAAGCTTATTGAGGAACTGAGGGTTGGAAAAGTTCTAATTATTCAGGTGTCATCAAAAATTTACACCTAAAAATCTTACATCTCAAAAAATTTGTTTTTTATAGGATGTTTTTAATTATTTCAGTTATAATTCTTATATAGCAACTGAACATGTTTCTTTTTATTTTCTTAAATTTGATAATTTTAATTTTAATCCGTTGCGATGATTCTTGCTTTGTTTTTTATTTATTTTTTGTTAATCCTACAAACATTTTATGCATGTTACGAGCCATCTATTTAGAGTATTGTTTTGATATACAACGAAGAACAAAAATACCACACTAGGCCTACTTAACTTCCTGCACACTTTGACAATGTGGGATGAAAATTTAAGTTCCGAATCCAGAACCAGTCCCAAGAAGTTTTGCTGGCAAGAATCAATCTTAATGTCCCCAATCATCATAACTGACTTGGAAAACAATCCATTTGGGAGTTACAATTTAAAATCGATAAATTGGGTCTTTTTTGAGTTGACGAGAAGATTGTTATCGCTGAACCACTGAATAAGTGTATTACATTTCATATATAAGTGTAATCAACAAGTGAAGTTCAGCATTTATTGGAAACACTGAAGGAAGTGTCATCAGCGAATAAACACAAATCAATTTCTGGAATACTATGAGCTACATCATTAATGAAACATAAAAAGAGGACTGGTCCAAGGACCGATCCTTGGGGCACCCCAGATTGAACTTTGAATTCCTCAGACTGGTGGTTGCAAATGCAGCTGTTTTAATCAGTAAAAGATATTTCCACTGATTTTTCTACCAATGGGATAAGATGACACCCAATCCATTGATTTCCCTGTAACAACAATCTGATGGGAGTTTTTCCAAAAGCAGATTTGGTCAACCATATCAAATGCCTTAATTAAGTCCAAGAAAGTTCCGAAAACACTTTCTTTGTTGTTAAGGGCTTTAGATGTATTGGTGATAAAACTATACATAGTGTCTATAGTTAAAAAATCCTTTCTTGAAACCGAATTGGTTTTGAAACAAGACGTCATTTGAGATTTAAAATGGATTCAAGCGATTTAAAAAGATCTTTTCAAGAGTTTTAGAAAATGTTGAACTTAAAGAAATGGGCCTATAATTATCTTTAATAACTGGATCTCCCTTTTTCAATAAAGATTTCACGACTGCTGATTTCAGAACAGAAGGGAATGAACCCTGTTCAAAAGTCGAATTTACAAGAAGTTACAACGGATAAGCAATTGACTCCCAACAATTAATTAAAAACCCAGAATTGTAGATTACTCAGAAAGCCTGTCACAGCAGTAAAGTACACTGGGATTCAAGCAGGACCGGCTCTACCATAAAGGCAAATTAGGCCGGCCAGTAAGGAGAGTCCTCGATCAGCGGCAGTTTTCTTTGTAATATTATGCAATAACTGCTCAAATAAATGGCTATAGTGGTTCCAGGGGAGGGGAGGGGCGGCGCCTATCGACTCATTGCTTAGGGTGCCAGGAAACCTAAGGCCAGCGCCAGGTTCAAGGTGCTGAGCTCCATGGCATATTGGTCAGAGCATGATGAGACAATGTCCAAGTTTAACAGATGAGGTTAAGTTTTTAGTTGTATTATGCGACAAAAAATTATTTTTAAAGGAATAATCTATATATTAATACGCAAGCATGTTTCGTTTCCTCCTTTTTTCTCAGCTTGTGGGCAACGTAGGAAAAATCCGCGCATACCATTAGAAAGGTATAGTCCTGTAGATGAGCAGAATCACAATCTAATTCACATCGGATTCCAGGGCTACGCCTCACTGGTTTTCAAAGTTCCAATGTTAATCTTATGGAGGAAGGAGAATTGAATGATTCATTAGACAGCTGTTATAAAAACAACTGCTAAAACAGGAAGAACAGATGTTTTAATTCTAAAATGTTTTTAAGCTTCTTGGGTCCAGATCAACTGAAATTTTGATCGAATTTTGATCAGGAGGCTACCTCTAGCATTAACTAATAGGCCTAGTGATTTTTCTTACTTTTACCCCTTTCTCGATACCGTAACCAAAAGTTTTCACAAAAGCAGACACCTTTCAGTCCAACTTTGGTCTAGATTTGCAGGACTCAACTGTCATAACAAATGATTAGGAAAGTATGACACTGGATTAATCATCCATATTAATTATCTCACAAAAAAATGAACATTAAATTTTTCAATGTATGAAGTATGTTTTTTTAAGTAAATACCGTTTTGAAATAAAAAATTAACTATGAGAAATTTGAACAAAAAATATTTCACATGATAGCCTAAACTTAAGTCTACTTTTCTATGTAATATCCGCCGTTAATAAGGCACTCGTCATATTGTGCAATTAGCTTTACAATTCTGTTGTCATTTAATTCTACCGCCTGCCTTGAGAAACACCCCAATACAGCTGTTTTAATATTGTTATTGTCGAAGCGCACACCGCTTAGGCATTTCTTCAAATGAACATGTGGTAGTCACTCGGCGCTAGATCGTGACCATAGGGAGGATGATCAAATTGTTCCCAACCAAATTCTCTGATAAAATCTTGGATTCAAAAAGTTACATGTGGACGTTCATTATCATGAAACAAAATGATGTCGTTAATCATCATGCACATTTGTTCAGCCATTTTTAAATGCCCTAACCGACTTGGTTACGTATAATTCCATCACACTGATAATGTATTGTCTGTAAACTCCACAGATCTTGCGATGAATATCGATCGATTTCAATCCTTTAGTCTACAGAAAATGGATAACAGACCGTACTTCACAGTCGGTGGGACCTCTCTGAGCGAAGGCTTCTTAAACATTTAAAAAAGTCTGAACTCAGCGGCAAACAATAACGTAAAGGCATCTGTGCATTGCCGACAGATGCCAGAATGCGCAGAACGCCGACCGCAGAGGCAGGATTTTACAACGGTACTGTACTTAAAAAACACGCCTCGTATTTGCTATGTTTAAAAGAGGGAAGTTGATTAGCAGTTTTAGTTTCCAATGATTCATTTTTACCTTGATATAACAACAATATACGGTTTCAAAGTAAAACAATTATTATTATTATTATTACATTTAAAAAATGAAAAGGAGCACTTATAATAGAAATTATATGAAATAACATTAGCATCAGCCCTAGTTTACTTCAATTTTTTTTGTTTTTGTTTTTTGTTTTTTTTTCCTTTTTTTTTTTTGTTAAACCAAATTCTTTAAGAAGGGGCTAAAGAGATAGAGCCTGTACAATCAAGTGGCCATTGCGACCCTTGCGGTAACTACTGGAATGCGTTTAGCTTTTTTGCAAAACCATTCTGAGGTCTCGCGGGTCAAAAATTCATTGTGCAGTGCTTTAACTGCTCCCATTTTTTGCATTTATTTAAAGTCTGATAAAAGTGGAAGTGGTTTCAAATGAAAGATAAATATTTGGGCTTTTTTACTTGCTTTTTGATTTTTTCATATTTTGAACTCATATTAGGCTTAGGCTATGATGGTGTTCTGGTTGTTACCGCAATGGCCACTTGACTGTGAAGACTCTATCCCTTTAGCCCCCTCATAAACATTATTTAAACATACAGGGTGAGTTTTTAATGCCCCCCCCCCCTAATTTTTTCCGCATTTCTTAAGATATTGACTCCCAACCAGCACCAAACATCATTGATTAGTTTATACTATTTTTTGATATGGTTCCCTTTTTTGGCCGCCATCTTGAATCCGCCATATTTAATTGAACTAAATTTTTTTAAATGTAAAGGTAGGGTTGTGACCTATCATTTCAAAGTGATTTTTTGTGTAGAACAAGACGCCGCAATCCGTTTTTCATTATCTGTTTTGGTTCTCAAGATATTACAAGTTTTTAAAAACTAAATTTTAAAATAAAAAAAAACTCAAAAATCTCTGGTTTTATCCAATTTCTTTCTAAAGAATATCAACTTTTTATCACCAGATATCCCATAATTAAAAAGTACTTCATTTTGATGGGACTCAAATTTTTGGCCGCCATCTTGGATCCGCCATCTTGGAATGAAATTAAATTTTTTAAATGTGAAGGTAGGGTTGTGACCCATCATTTTAAAGTATTTTTTTGCGTTGAGTACGTTGCCGCAATCCATTTTTCATTATATTTTTTTGTTCTCAAAATATTAGCGATTTTTTAAAATAAATTTACAAAAATTGCTAATATTTTGAGAACAAAAAAAGATAATGAAAAACGGATTGCGGCAACTAGGGGTGTCAATCCCGGGATTCCGGGATCCCGAGCACATTTGGGTACCTAAAAATCCCGGGATTCTTTACCTTCAATCCCGGGATTAGCGGATTGTTTTTTGTATGTTTTTTTTTTTAAGTTTTATTGTGTTTACCGTCGAATAAAACTTGAAAATAATTGTCTTACAAACTTACAGTTCAACTTAACATGACAATCCTATTCTTTGTGTTTGAAATTGCTAGCATTGGCCGGATCTGCATAGGTAAATCTATCGCTACAAGTAATTTCTTATTGCTTCGTATATCTGATAAGCATTCTTCCCATGGTTGACAATATTTTCATGGGTTTATTTTAGTCTGGGTCACAATATTTTCAGTTGCTATCAGGCGAAAAAATTTAGCCTCCTGTTGGATCTAATAAATTATCTAATTATTTTTAGTTGTTTGCAAAATTCATGAATTGTAAAAATACATTTCGGTACAAAAGTCTTGATTTGTTGTGTAGTTTCGTAGTTTCATGTTAGCTTAAATAATTCCTATTTTTATTTAGATTAGGCCTATTTGTGTAATTTCTTATTAGTTGAATAGTTGAGAGCAGGCCTAGCAGTTTAGGTGAGAATGTAATATGAATTATGAATTTATCAATGCACTGTCACAAAGCAAACTGGCTATAGTAATGTGGATTTGTTAATTTGTAGTTAGAGTAAATATTGTTAAAGTATAGGGCTTTCTAACGATAGAGGTAACTAATAAATTCGACAACAAAATTATAGCTGAATTCAAATTAGAGACGTGTATTAGGCCCACAAACAAAAGATGTCAGTTAAACGACTGACCAACTGCTGGATAAGCTTAGAGATTTCAAAATCCAGAGTGTCTAGATATTCAAGATTGTGAGCACCTGGTGTATGATTTATTGTGAATTAATGTAAAAATGTCTTCAATTTTGATGTTAAATGGCCGAATAATATATTTCTATGATATACGAATCCCGGGATTGATCCCGGGATCGTCATTTCAGTCCGGGATTGACACCCCTAGCGGCAACGTACTCAACGCAAAAAAAATACTTTAAAATGATGGGTCACAACCCTACCTTCACATTTAAAAAAATGAATTTCATTCCAAGATGGCGGATCCAAGATGGCGGCCAAAAATTTGAGTCACATCAAAATGAAGAACTTTTTAACTATGGCATATCTGGTGATAAAAAGTTTATATTCTGTATGAAGAAATTTGATAAAACCAGAGATTTTTTAATTTTTAATTATGAATTTTAGTTTTTAAAAACCTGTAATATCTCGAGAACCAAAACAGATAATCAAAAACGGATTGCGGCGTCTTGTTCTACGCAAAAAATCACTTTGAAATGATGGGTCACAACCCTACCTTGACATTTAAAAAATTTGAGTTCATTCCAATATGGCGGATTCAAGATGGCGGCCAAAAAAGTGAACCATATCAAAAAATAGTATAAACTAATCAATGATGTTTGGTGCTGGTTGGGAGTTAATATCTTAAGAAATGCGGAAAAAATTAGGGGGGGGGGGGAACATTAAAAACTCACCCTGTATATCCTTACTTAAGTGTCCCTGTAGACATTGGTAACCTGTTACATAAGCTCAATGTTTTTGAAAAAGGACTCACACTCCCTCTAGCCCAACCCTTCTATGAGGCTGTTCGTCAACTCATGTGGCAACCCTTTATTTATGAAATCAACTAATAGAGGTGATAATTTGTTGCCCTAAGAGGGTATTATTTCTAGGTGAGGTTGAAAGCTGAAGCTAGCCACTTGCTAAGGAATTTTTCCATCACTCCAGTTACTAACATCACCACTGAGTTAACCACGAACTTTAAGTGATGTTAAAGTGATGTATTATGCGTTTAAACTGTTTAAGAAATGAAAATTGTAATTTTTTCAGCATTCTACAAAAAACAACAACTGATTTCCATTGTGTTATTATTAGTTTGCATAGTAGGTATCCATAAGAGCACAGTGTAAAAACACCTTAAAGAATTGTTTGTCTTTAAAAGAAAACAAATTATCAATTTAAAACAAACCTAGGACAAAGTGAAAAAGTTCTAAACATAAGATCTGGACTTATCCAAAATCTTGTTTACAGTATGTTTGCTTACATGTAGGCCTACTGATAAAGTAAAAAGATGGATGCAAACTAATGAACTTTTAAGGGAATTATTAAATATTTTTAGTATTCTTATGGTTTTTTATTATTTTATTTTCAAATTGCTTGAATTTTTTTATCTCAAGGACCAAAAGGGCTTTTTCTGTGCTTTATAATTTTTTTTTTTTTTTTTTTTAGTTTGCATTAAACTCAATTTTGCAAAGAAAATAACTAGCCTACTTTTGTTTCTAGTGTGTAAACTTACTATTATGTTTAACTTATAGCAGTTTCAATAAGTTTTCACTATGGATAGTTTTTCCAATATTTTCATTGGCATAAATTATTCTCACAACCCCTACGGAGTTCTCTTGGCAAAAAAGTACTGTATTCACAATTTTTTATACTAATAATAAATACTAAGACATTTGGGAATAACATAGTTAATCCCTCCAAGAAACTAAGTTGCATGTTGTGTATTAATTTTACTTAGTTTTCGGTACCTTTGTAATTGAGCTTTGTGCACTATGGTGTACCATTTGATTTATTCTAAGAAAATAAAATGTTGAGAGTGGCTTTTATTATTATTTAAAAGGTTAACACACTATTAACAACACAAATAAATTAAAATATTTTGAGTTTCAAATTAAATTTGATATTATGACGAACCAAATTGCTGAAAGGAATCAGGAGAAATGGACAATGTTACTAAACTTACAGCAGCCCTAATAGTTTAGGATCTCGAAGAGATAAATTAATTCTGTTTTATCTAACTGAATAATATTCAGGAGTAGAAATTATTTACTATATGGTGAGTTCAGAAACTTTCTTCCGAAAATCTGTGTGGTGATTCCTAGGATCAAAATGAACAAAAACGTTCATGGGAACATATATGTCCTAAAATGCTTCGCTAAGCCACTAGCCGCCATTTTGTTTTTTATATTTAATTATTTTTATTTCCAGGAAAAAAAATAATTTTTTTGGTGTATTTTCAAAATGGCAGCCATTTAAAATGTTTATCTCAAATATCTCAAAATTGGAAAAATTATAAAAACTGTACAGGTAACAAAAAAGTTGAGAAATTACATTTTCTAACCATTGATACCAAGTTTGTAAGGATCCGCCAGCAAATAATGGAGTTATTGCGATTTTTCTATTAAAATAACCTTAATTTGTATGATTTATCATGCAAAATCAATGTTTTTCTGCAGTAAAATGGCATTAACTCTGTTAGTTGTTGTCAGATCGTTACAAACTTGTTTGTCAACGGTTAGATAATGTAATATGTCAACTTTTTTGTAACTTCAATTGATAATATTCAATTTTGATAATATTCCTGTTTTGAGATACAGGGTGATTCACGACGAAGTGCAGAAATTTCAGGAGGCGATTCTACCCATGAAAATAAACAAAAAAGGCCTTATAAACGTATGTCCTAAAATCCTTCGTTTAGTTAGCCGATAGCCGCCATTTTGTTTTTTACATGTAATAATTTTTATTTCCGAAACGGATTGATGGATTTACTTCATATTTGGCATGGCCTTTTATCACAACAATATTAATTTTCAGAAAAAATATTATTATTTTCCGATGTGTATTTTCTAAATGGCGGCCATTTTAAAATTTTAAACTCAAATTTCTCAAAAACTGCAATTTTCGTCAAAATTTTATTCGAGACAAAAAAGTTGACAACTTTAATTACCTAAACAATGATACCAAGTTTGTAGAGATCTGACAACAAATAATGGAGTTATTGAGATTTTTCTATTAAAATAACCTAAATTTACATTATTTATAATGCATAATCTATGTTTTTTTGCAGAAAAATCTCAATAACTCCGTTATTTGTTGTTAGATTTTTACAAACATGGTATCATTGTTTAGATACGGTAATTAAATTTGTCAACTTTTTTTGTCTCGAATAAAATTTTGACAAAAATTGCCGTTTTTGAGAAATTTGAGTTTGAAATTTTAAAATGGCCGCCATTTTGAAAATACACATCGGAAAATAATAATATTTTTCTGAAAGTTAACATTATTGTGATAAAGGTTCATGCCAAATATGAAGTAAATCCATCAAATTGTTACGGAGATAAAAATTATTACGTATAAAAAACAAAATGACGGCTAGCGGCTAAACAAAGGATTTTAGGACATATGTTTACATGACTTTTCTAGTTTATTTTCATGTGTAGAATCACCTCGCGAAATTTCTGCACTTCCTCGTGAATCACCCTGTATTTGAGTTTAATAATATAAAATGGCTGCCATTTGGAAAATACACATCGGAAAATAATAATATTTTTCTGAAAGTTAACATTATTGTGATAAAGGTTCATGCCAAATATGAAGTAAATCCATCAAATTGTTACGGAGATAAAAATTATTACGTATAAAAAACAAAATGGCGGCTAGCGGCTAAACAAAGGATTTTAGGACATATGTTTACATGACTTTTCTAGTTTATTTTCATGTGTAGAATCACCTCGCGAAATTTCTGCACTTCCTCGTGAATCACCCTGTATTTGAGTTTAATAATATAAAATGGCTGCCATTTGGAAAATACACATCGGAAATAAATATTTTTTTTTCCTCGAAATGAACATTTATGTGACGAAGGTTCATGCCAAATTTAAACTTACGACACCCACCCACAATGGAAATAAAAATTATTAAGTGTAAAAACAAAATGGCGGCTAGCGGCTTAACGAACCATTTTAGGACATATCTTCCTGTGATATTTTTGGTCATTTTGATTTGTGAAATCACCACACCGAATTTCGGAAGAGTTTCCGAACACTATGTATATTGCCCAAACCAAAAATATAAATTTATCTTAGGATGAATAACATTTTATAGACATATCTAATACAAGAAGTAAGAGAACCCTACTACTACAATCATTCAGGAATCCGACTTGGTTAACTGCATTTCCTGCATTTCGTTAAAGCTCAATCGCCCTCTCATCCTCCTCTTCAAGCAGTCATGTATTTACAACCATTTCACCAAATACCCCTAGACTAATCAATTTGGAAATAATCACAAATGACATAGGACTACATAACAATATTTTTACAATGGGGTCGCCAACTGTTCAAAATTTTTATATAAGCCAGAATAAAATTACGATTGTACTGTTAAATTTAAATTATATTTTTATGTATATTATACAGGGTAAATCTCGTAAGCTGTCCTTAATATAAAGACAAACACACTTGGTCCTATATCCTTCAAATAAAACTACAGTAGACTCCCTCTTAACCGGCCAACTCGGGACCAGGCCTCGGCCGGATAATGATTTGGCCGGTTAAACCGATGTACATTTAAAAATGCCAATCTACAATTTCATTTGGCCTGAATGCAATTATGGCTTGACAAAAAACACTCTAAATATATTGCTCTAATTATAATATCTATAATTTATAGCTAACATCTGACACCCATGAAATCCGTGAGTAAAATAAACTAATACTAATTCGTTTCCCATTTTGTCTACTGGATAGCAGGTCCAAATATTCACTTCCGGTGGCATAACTTTCCGACCAGGACAGTACATTTTAGGTGGTTTAAGAACATCAGGATATAATGTTGAATTGAATGATACATAAGATAGATAAGAAAACCAAGTTTACCGCAAAACATGGCTGGTTAAAGCAATGTTGAGATAAAAACTGGCCGGTTATAAAAAGATGTTTTTGTGCCAGAGTAGGCCGGTTAAAGCGGAGACCGGTTAAAAGGTGGCCGGTTAAGAGGGAGTCTACTGTACTTAGTATTAAAATTTACCCTAGGGAACATCGTAAAAAAATTTGATAATATAAATAGGCTACAGGGTACTTAAAAAACTATGGGTCAAAGGTTGGAAGCTCGGTAATTTTCAATGTATACGCCATATTACACATGATTTTAAAACTCTAGTAAAAATAAACATTTTGGTTAAAAAAACTTAGTTATCTTCAACCGTTTCAAAATGGTAGCCATTTCTTACATAAAAATCAATTTAATGTTATAATCTGTATTTTCGAATGTAATTAAGTAATACTCCTGGTATCTCTCTGATTCAAATCCTTACTAACAGAGCTGTACTGTGATATAATGGGTATATATATATCACATGTAAGAATTATTTTGGAAATGGCAATTTTTTTAAATTTGTATATGGTCATAACAAAATTACAGTCCCTAATTTCAATAGTAAAATATGTCAAGTAACATATCGTTTGAGAGTTAGTTGAATAGTTAACGACTTTCTAGTTTACATCTACCATGTATCCCTATTTAATTTCATGGTAATTATCAAAATATACCATTTTCCAATTTAAAGGCATGTTGTTTAGAATACACATTAGTTATAAGTACTTAAATTAAAAGAATGTGTGGTATCAACATTTTACAGCATTAAATGGGAAAACAGGATATTTTGCCAATAACTAAGAAAACAAATGGAGATACAGGATGGATATAAATTAAAAAGGAATTAGAAATTAAAAGATTTTCAAAATTATGTTACTTGAATTATGTTACTTTTTAAAATTTTTGAATTATGACCACATAGCAATTTTTTAATCAATTATTTTTTTATTATTATTTTTAAGTAATGTGACATTATCATAGTACAACTCTGTTAGAAAGAATTACAAATTTTTATTTGTAGCCTATGTGAATTCTTTACAGAAATACAGGCTATACCATAAAAATTAATTTTTTAAAGGAATTTCCACCATTCTTATCACTTGAAGACGAAGCTGATTGTTGATATGTTCAGTTTTAATTATGCATTTAATTAGAAATTTTAATACAAATTACAAATTAAATCGTGGTTATCTATATACGGCATTTTCCTGAGGAAATTATAGAGTGGTCAACAAGATCTGCAACCACAGTGGGTAAATAAGAGATGTGTTTTGCGAGACCCAAAACAAACTTCTACGAGCCACTTCTTCCGATTTTCAATGATTAAAACATTTTGCATATTTCTTGAAAACATGATGAAATTCATCTCATATGCTACAACTTTCCTGTTTAAAGTATGTTTCTGACAGAAAAGTATAAAAAATCCTCGAATAGTAAGTTATTTTATTATTTTCAACTAAATTAATTATTAAATTCTAATTAATGTTCAAACGGTTAAATTTGGTTTTTAATACTAAATGTATAAATTTCATTGCACTTTAACCATGCTGTTGTGATTCAGGAGCATGTAAATGGAGATCGATGACGAAAATGAGCAGACAGTGCAAAACGGTCGGTCGACTGAAATGTCAGTGTATGTGAACACTCCAGTTCAAATCTTTTGTATGTTACTAATTGACAAATTTTTTTTTGAAAACCGATTTTTATATCAGCAGATTAAAATTGGTATGTGAAGTGCCTTTGTATGTAATATTTTTGGCCCAGCTTACAAGATTCAAAATGTATATAAAATAGGCTATGACTATAAAATATTTTTTTATTTTTAAACATCTGCAAAAGAAAATCCCAAGTTACTCTCTAGTTTAATTTAATTTTTTTTTATTTTTACTGCATATGCAAGCCATTGTTTATTGCATACATATGTAATATTTGAATGGCAATCAATTACAAACAACTCTAAATGCGCACACAGTCACATTAGCAACATTATTTCTTGACCGACTGACTTTCAACTTAAAATCAGAGCTCTCGGATAAATACCGGTACACTACACTGTAATATTTTGCTATTTTCAAAAACAAAAATTTAAAAGCTAACAGCCAAAATTTTTACATATTTACAAATAACTTATTTTAATGAAAACATTAATAATTTAATTTAGTTTTCACTGTTAGGCTTGGTGCAAAAGACCCCATTTGGGCTAACTCACTTTTCTTGATTTTACAATCACCATGTAAAATTGAGCCATGCGGCTAACACATTATTCTTTGTGATTTCTTTGGTATGGGATTGTTTTCATTTCAAGATGATTCATCTAATGCAAGTTTGAAAAGGCTTAGTTTCAACTAAGTTTACCTCATTTATTTGTACTACTTGATATTTGAATTTTACCACATCCAGTTAATACTTTTTTAGATTTTATAAATAGATTTTAGTATTTTCTATAGGTATGTTTTGTTCGCCAGCGTCGACTATGTGCACATTTAGGGTGGTCAGTTGGCAATCCCAAGTCTTACCCTTGTGGCCACCCACATGCTACCTGCACCCCTCCCACAGTCCTACCCTCCCTACCAGCCTGCCAGCAACTGCAGTGGTGCTTACCTGCAACAGACAACAATCTGGATCAGACACACACAACCATTCACACCTGCATCGACAATGGAGCCGAGAATGCAGGTTTATTGCCATCAGAGTTGATGTAAGCAAATAACAAATACTATTTCAGTGTGACTACTGACAAATAGGTACAAAAATCAGTGACTTTTCGGTGGCTTTTGAGGGTGAAAATTTTTTTAAATCGGTGAATTTTGCTTGGTCTATTTAGAAAATATCTTGGGGAAATAGCTAGTCGCAAAACTTTTGCTCAGAACCGCATTATTTTCTCAATTTATACAAAAATCAATTAATGCATTTTACAGAATAATTAGCAATTTTTTGTAACTTCTGTGACCAATAACTAAAATCCGTGACTTTCGGTGACTTCAGTGACCAGTAGACACCCTGAAGATGATCCCTGTCTTGTAAACATGAGGAGTACACATCAAATAACTAAATTATAAAAATAATGAAGGAGCAAAATATAAGCTATTAATGATTTCTCTGAGGAATAAGTTGAGAAACATATTTGAGGATTTCTCTCCTTATCTATTAGAACTACAATGATGATCCAAAGCACATTTTTTTTATTTCCTTGAAATATTTCTAGTTAAAATTTTATAATTTTTAAACTAAAAGTGAATGGCAGAAAACAAATCATATTTGACTCTTTTGAAACACCATAAACCCCATTCCAAATGATTTAACGAGTTCACGAACATCATGGTTAGCGTAGTGAATTTCTGAAAATAGACCTGGTCTCATTCCTCCCAACCAAGTTTTAAATTTGACACAACATACCACAGACACATACTTTTTTCACATATACAAATATGATCGGGGTTTTGCCTTCTCAAAACAAAACTAACATGGTGAATTATGGGAATGAATTATGGGTGAATTATGGTGAAAAATAACGCTGGATTATGGGATACCTGGGGTTCACCATATATGTAAATAACAGTAATTGGCCTACCTACATTAGATATTCCAAACTTTTTTCACATATAAAAATATGATCGGGGTTTTGCCTTCTCAAAACAAAACTAACATGGTCCCGGACCTGGGGTTCACCATATATGTAAATAAAAGTAATTGGCCTACATTAGATATTCCAAGTAAGTTTGCAATCCACTATTTTTTCTAAGATAAATAGGCACTAATAGGGGGTCGTGTGCAAATTGCACATATTGTAATATATGCCTTTCTATTTGTGAGAAACTGACCTGCAGTAAAATTTGAAGGAGTTAGGATTTTTTAAACAATATTTATGTTGATTATGCAATGACAGACGATCTATTTTTGCACTTAAAAATTCATCTGAAGGTAATCAGCTGTTAGTTACAATTCACATTTTAAAATGTATGATGAAAGTTTGTCAACATTTTAAAGCTCCCTCTAAAAATAAATAAAAAACTCGTGGGGGGGGGAGCACAAAACAAAATGACCTTTTTAATCACTATTTGCACAGGCATCAGATCATAAGCTTTAAACTGACATCTCAATCTCAAAATCGGTTAAGTATGTTGGGAGAAAAAGGAATGTAACAGACGAAACCCTAATAGAATTAAGAAAGTAGATTCTTGAAACAAAATGGGTTGGCTCAAACATAAAGTTTGGTTTTAAACATTGCTCAACAGCTGGCAGAGGATTCAGGGGGAGGAGTCACGTTATACAAAGAGTTACATAAGATGGCTGATATCAGCGCATGAGATAACACGGTCACTCAACTTAGGATCTCCATTACTAGTTTAACGTAAACTACAGTACGTAGAAGTGTAGAAGACACTCGCACCAATGCTGCAATAGCATGGCAGGTCCAATAAAATTAACAGATGATCAGAAAAACGGTCAATACATTTCTGTAGTTCATACTGAACTTAACTCAGGATTCTAGTTTTTAAGCAGCCAATTTTAAATATTTAGGAAACTCTTGCTACATATTTAAATGTTCTTCTCAGGTGGTAACATTTTCTTTAAACTAAAAAATGTATAAGAGAATGGAATACTGTATTTACAAAACATAGTTCTTTATTTCATTCAACAGCAATTGCGTAGAAAAAAAAGTACAATAATCTTTATTAAAACTCTTTTTTAAACAATTTTGGTTTATGGCTTCACTAACAACTTACTAACATGACAGAAAAAGCTCTTCTTTTTGCACTAAATATAAAAAGAGCAAAATGTACAGTAACTGTCATACAATACATAAGGCATTTGAACAATTTATTTGTAAATGTTCTAATCGAAAAATGGAACACTTTATGAGAAAATCGTCATATTTAAATACTGTAGATGTAGTATTTAAGAAGACTCTTGGAAACTGATTTAATAAACATTTATCTTATTTTACATAAAATCTATATGTGATATCCTACACTCCAATACGAGTAACATATAGTATGTATAGTATGTATACATACGGATATCGAAAACGGCTTTAACAATTTTCTTCAAACTTTGCAAATAACTTAGTTCTGGGAAAAAGCAACATATATACAGATTATAAGCTATGAAAAATCTTATCTCATTATAGTCTTTAATTGAAATTCTAAAAAAGTTTAACATTGTTCTATTAGACAATATCAAAACAAAGGAAAACTGAAAACAACTGACTCAATATTCCAATGTTCCAGCATAAACATGTGGTTTTGCATTGTAGCTATTACTTTATTACTGAATGATACAGTACTATGATAAAGAGAATTTATGAGTTTCATCGTACTTTATACTGATAATTATAATGTTAAATTAAAAGAATAAAACATGGGATTCATTGAAATTGTAATTATTCTAAAAATACAAGAATGTTTAACAATAGCAAAATCAGCTGAAAACTAAACAAGTAAAACCCACGTGTTTTAGTTTTGTAATAAGTGTCAGCAAATGAATACCAGGGTGCGGCATCTTCAGGCGTTTATAGTTAAAAAATCTTAATGGCAAGAGAGCGAAGCGAACAAGCTCGTCTTGAAAAGAAAGAAGGTTATTTGGACTCAGGATAGTAGGATAACTTTATATGAATATGTGAAAGAACTTTTACTGCAAAATAATTGTACTTGTTTACCAAGCACTTGCTCGGCCAACCAGGTACCTATACTTGAAAATGTTTAAAAATTTTTGATTTCAGACTTTTTTTATTTTGTAAGTAATTGTGTTTTTCAACCTCTAGTAACAGATTAAAGTGCTTAGTTTAACCTAATGACCAAAAACTGAAATATTGAGTACCAAGTAAGGCAATGAATGGTGACAGAATCCAGACACATGTGATGATTGGGTGTGTTGTTATTGAGCTCGCTTTTGATCTGAAGGTTGCTGATTAAGGTTAATCTTGAGAAAAGTTATAAGAAACTTTTTTTTATTGTTCGAAGCTGGGCAGCTTGGTCAGTAACAAAGCTACATCACATCTGATCCATCACACAGTCATATACACCTTAAAATACGAATCATCAGTACGTCGGTGTCTAAAGAGATGTGCATATACAGGGTGTTTGGAAACTCTCTTCCGAAACTCTGTGTGGCGATTCCTTGGATCAAAATAAACAAAAAATATCACGTAAACATATGTCCTAAAATGCTTCGTTACGCCGCTAGCTGCCATTTTATTTTTTACACTTAATAATTTTTATTTCCATAACGGATGGTAGAATTAAGTTCATATTTGGTATGAACCATTATCACAACAATGTTCATTTCCAGGAAAAAAATTATTTTTTTCCGATGTGTATTTTCAAAATGGCGGCCATCTAAAAATTTTAAACTCAAATATCTCAACATCGGTAAATGTTATCAAACTACTATAAACAATGACAAAAAATGAAGAATTAAATTATCTAACCAATTACACCAAATTTGTAAGGATCTGACAACAAATAAAGGAGTAATTGCCTTTTTTCTGCATACAAACATTGATTTTCCATTAAAATGCATGCAAATTTAGGTTATTTTAGAAGAAAGATCTCAATAACTCCATTATTTGTTGTCAGATCCTTACAAACTTCGTATCATTGGTTAGATAATTTAATTCTTCATCTTTTGTCGTTGTTTATAGTAGTTTGATAACATTTACCGATTTTGGGATATTTGAGTTTAAAATTTAAAAATGGCCGCCATTTTGAAAATACACATTGGAAAAAAATAATTTTTCCCTGAAAATGAACATTGGTCTGATAAAGGGTCATGCCAAATATGAACTTAATGCAACCATCCGTTACGGAAATGAAAATTATTAAGTGTAAAAAACAAAATGGCGGTTAGCGGCCTAACGAAGAATTTTAGGGCATATAGTCATGTGATATTTTTCGGAAGAGAGTTTCCAAACACCCTGTATATAATAAACATTCCAGTAGAAATACTGGTGTGTGATTTACAGCACTTTCTTTCCTGGCATTGTGGAGGTACCCGACCTGCTACTCGGCGACGCGACGGCTGAGGAGGTCCTGACGTCCCGGACAGGACGGCGGCGCGGACAAGGTCAGGCATCCGCCCGACCTTCGGGCCGACCCGAATAGGTGGGTGTGCGACTATCATTCTCACTCCAGAGATAAATTTTCTTGACCGAAATAACTTCATTAAAACACTGCAGTTATCCAATTTTTGTGAAATTGTATTAATGTATCACATTTCAACTAAAATTTGTCATAGATGCCTACTCCTTTATTCAAAATTTTAAAAGTACATTTTGTTAAAGTGGATAACCCCAACGGAGAGGATGTACTCATACGGATTACGGACATTACATAGTTAGTGCGGACAATACAAAAACTACAAAGTACTGTTCCACCATGAACAGTAAATTGTCAACATACTTATTTTTATTTTTGAGGTCATCAGAAACTCAAGTCGCCGCTCTTTTTAAGTCACAACGTTAACGGTGAATCGAGATTCGCTCTAAAAGAAGGATGTATTAAATGTAAGTAACTTTAACGTTATGATGTGAAACTTAACGTTTAATATACAGTGCTTAAAAATCCCAGTTACGAAATATGTACCAAAAATTCATTGCAAACATAGGTTTTGGAAAAACCTCTGTCACGGATAACGATGTAAATATTTTACACACATTTTTATCATAATACTGTACGTTGGTTTTTAAATTGGCCATGATAGTAAATTCGGACTTAAAGAACTTACACAAAGTTTGCATACATCAACGTTGACCATATTCCACACTATTTATTTATTAATACATTTCTCTGAATGTTTGGATTTTTAAAAAAAAAACCGTATAGGGGTATATATAGGGGTATATACCGTACCACAGAAATCACTTTATTATTTTTTTAATTTGAATTTTCTGAGTAGGCTTTTGGTTGAAATAGGCTTTAAGAGGAATATGCATAGCGTATGTTGGTCTGTTACAAGGGGGTATTTATTATGAATGGGGTACCTATTATACATCGCTGTTAATCCAACTTAAAATAAAACTCAAAAACTATTCACGGCTGAAGAGGCAACGATCCACGAATTGCGCAACCTAAACGTGCTATTCTGAGAAATAGCACAACGTGTAAACTGGAAACTCCAAAACTCGTTTAAAATTTTCTGTCTGGGCTTAAAGATATTAAGATAACACAATTAGCATCGAACTATCGACCCATCTGCCGACAATGACCTCCATAGCAAGATGGTGATGTGCTTGTGCTAATGAGCCAATTACTACCGCACTTCCGGTAGGCTAGGTTGGTACCACTGAGCCACGAGCGATCGTTCAAGGTTTTGCTTACAAGGGCTACCAACCGCCCGACACCTTTTGTCCCGCGCCGCCAACATCGCTACACTTCAACAATCAACTTCAGTCTACCCAACGTTCCACTGGCCATGTATCGGTAAATTTAGGTACAAGACGGCAATATTAGTACGAATTAAAATTGATTGGCTTAATATTGTGTTTAAAAAACAAGTGTTACGTTTAGAATACAATGAGTTTTAATGCGAAATATGCAGGAAGTATCTTTTTAAATCATAGAGCAGGATCGCAATATATATTTTTTTAACTACATAGTAGTTTAGCTGTAGTTAAAAATCAAAATACACAACTTTCCAATCATTGTAATAATGCTCAACGGATGATCAATTTAGCTAAAATGCGACCAGGAATTCTGTTTTAAAGCCGCGTTTACATCGGGGTTGCAAACACGTGCTATCAACATTTGGATGCAACTTTTAGAAAACGGCTGAAAATTTGTTGCCAACAAGGTATTGTTAGAAACACGTTAATGATAATCCTGCAACATCCTTTAATCTCTGATCTCGAATGTTTACATTGGTGGGAGGGAGAAAATGTTGGCAACAAAATAAAGTCGTTTAAGGAAATGTTGGAAACTTTTGTTGCAAACATCTGTTGCCAACATTTTGTTGACAACTACGGTTTTAACGCGGTTTTAATCGTACAGTATCAACAAGGAACAAATAATGGATTTCTTGAGTAAAGCTGGTGGATATTAAAGCTAATATTAAATTAGTCCTAGGATTTGTGACTTTTGTATATTTTTTACCTTGCTCGCTACGCTCTTCCGTTCTTTGCTGTCGCACTAACGAAAACTTATAAATGTAACAATACTATACTATCAAACCATTACTTGCACGAATTCATACCGGCATAAAAGAGGCATAATTCTTAAACGAGGAATTGAAATTTTAAAAATAAGTATCAATTATTATTTTATTTTACGCGTAGGCTAGTGTGAAAGGTTCGTGAAAAGGTGAAACATGATATGGTTCCAAATATATACAAAATTGCCCGTGCTGCACCCGCGGTAATACTTGACATAACGTGCTGTAATAATACATCATCTCATCTCTGATATATGGTTGGTTGCATCGATTCTGCTACTGAATGTAGCCTAATAACAATAACGGCACGAGGCACCCATCTCTCAAGGTTCGCAGCCTGCCAACGCGGCGCGGTGCAGCTAAATATCCCCGCCAGCAACACAGAGGCAAGCCTGACGGCCGCGTCGTCGTCGTGTCGGTGTCATACTGTCATAGTCACGTGTTCGTAGCGCACACACACAGGAGCGGACCGACCCGATGCTTGCTAATTAACGCTAGGCCGTTAATAATCGTTAGTAGGCTGTAAAATAGACAAAATACAATAAATAAAATAAAATTTTATCGGAGAATCAGGGAGGAAACTTGTCTAGGCATATCGAGTTTTGCAAAAAGGGTCGATAATCTAAAAAATGGAAACCATTCCACCATGAAACGCGACTATTCCTCAACAAAAAATACAAGGACTGTGTATTGAAAATAAAGTATTGAAAGTAAAATCAAGAAGCACAATTTGTACAGTAAACACACAACCGCCCTTAGTACGATAGTTCGATTTCTTTGCGGTTGTGCTATGCATAAAAGTAGACCCTAAATTAGGAAGAGAAGATCATCTCAAAAGTTACTAGCGCAGAGTTCTAAACGTATGTAATAAAATACAATCAAACAATAAATCGGTATTTGAAAATCGCCAAATAGTTTTTAATTATTTATTTACAGCAATACCATAGATAAACATTAAGCAGCAATTTCGAAAACTTGTTATGTGAATATGGTGGTTAAACAATTGTTTAAATACCTCTCGCAAAGCAGACGTGCTCAACGGTTCGGCCGGGGTCTCCCTTATCCACCTCTCGCAAAATCGCCATTAAAAAATGCCACCACATGGCTGTTCTATTAATTTCAAACGTTGCTACTGCTCAATCCAGGAAACGAGAGGTTAAAAGAATGAAATTATTATGGAGAGGTGTGTGTATAACTATTGTTGCCTCTATACCAGCAACGCCCACTCGATGTCCTTGCAAAGGAAGCGCTGTGTACTCCGAGTGACGTGCTTGCGACATGAGCAGCCTTTACCTCATGACCCAATTGCAGTAAGTACTTCCCGTCTACTACACTGCACTGTGAGAACTTATTGTAAAATTTTCAGGGCTGACCGAACTGGGGTGGTTCTTACAATTGCTTGCGGAACGTGCTTGAGGGACAAAACATATTTTCCATAACTTAGTATGACAACATAGCAGTTACTTTTTTTGTATATAAACCGAGAATTACCCCTGTATATGAATCTACAGTATTGCTAACTTAATGATTACAACTTAACCGACCAAACAGTGGAATACAATTTAACCACATAGCAATTGGTCTTTCTGTCCAAAAAGTACTGTGTATTATCATTTTTTTATAATTTCCGACACTGCGAATTTTTTCCAGGATACAATTAGTATCAATTAGTTAAAACTAGTCTACTTGTTGCTCAAAATCGAGAAACTTACTTTTATACAATACAAAAGTAACATTAAGCTCTAAATCGACGACATTCGACCAATCCAATATTGTGAATATCAGTAATCACGTATTTACAGCTGTACATTAATTTGTGTATAGCACCCTTATTTTATGTCCGATTTTCATCAATTTTTGGCGAAAACAACTACAAAGCAAGCCCTATCGCACGACACCAAAAACGTGAGTATCAGTTGAAAAATGTACAAGGAGTTCTAAACCCAAAAACCCCTTAGAGTATAAAATAAATATAGATATATTCGGAATACAGTACTAAGATTGGCTGGGTAGCTAAAGTACAGTAGGTGGTTATAGAGCTCGCCTTTGATTCTGAAGGTTGCCGGTTCAGCTGCTGGGTTAAACATCACCCAGCTGCCTTTGGCCATTGGCCTATTTATTCGTGATCCTGAAAAATGAATCCCTTTTTGTCAGAAAGTCTTTTGTCATAAATCTGATCCATAATACTCACCCCTCAGTCACATTCACCTTTAAACACGCACCATAAATTATCACAAATGTACAAATGATATTTACTATTCGTTTCATGCTGAACTTTATCACCGAATGAAACTTAAAATTTTATCATACGACCCGAAACAATACCCACTAAAAACTGGATCACATGTAAAATGGATGCACTAAAAACTGGATCTGGGCGTGATGCTTTCACGAGTTGTCGATGTATTCGGCATCGCTGGCCGCCATTAGCATGATGCTGACATTTTTGCTCACCGAAATCCCGCCCTTTAGTGAAGGGCATGCTTTATGTTCACCAGGCCTTATGAAGGAAATTTGATTGTAACTGAACAATATTTTATTTTGTGCGTTTCTACGCCAGTGGCATTTGTAACGTTTTGACGGGGAACTGTCCAAACTCCTGTCTTGTTACTCTCTAACGTCGTCCAGTTGTTAGATATAGCATCTTGACTAACATCCACATCAAAAATTGCAACTGAGTCTGGAATCGAACCTTTAGAAATCTAATAATTTTTTCTCAGGGTCGTACCGGCAACCTTTGGATTCAAAGGTGAGCACTAACCACTTATCCTGTCCAGTTAGTTTGGTGTGTAAATAACACCAATACAAAATGTTGGTGACCGATCTTGGAAGAAAAAAATCGGCATCCTTCAAAACCACAATTAGTATTTTGGACGTCTTACTAATGTATGTAAAGAGGAATTGTTGTTGCCTTAGGCCTTGCAGAGAAATGAAAATTATTTTGATAGGTTTAAATAAAGCCTTAACGAAGTTACAATGAAACTCAATGACTCAAAAGTAGAAACGTGATCAAAATGAGTCAGTTATCACAAGTCCAAATGAATCAGTAAACTATTACCTCCAACCAAGTGCAATAAAGCGCACTCGATAACATATTTTACGTCACCTGTACTATACAAAATTTCGATAACATTTTAAACATAAAGTTTAGGTGAAAATCAAAAATGATAACCATGAACGGGATATACTAGTGCATATACTAGTGTTATACAGCAGTTTCTCCACCTTTTAGAATACAAATGTTTCATTTCGAACGCTAAATTAAATTTATAAGCACATAAAGCGAACCCGCCATTAGTCAATACGTTAGTTACGTGAGTAATCCAGTAATCATGTTTCCCCCATTACAGTACAGTAGCTTTTAATACTATTAACGAGTAGGCTTCAACTTTAAATCCCCGAAGGACGAAGTCTGAAGAAAATAAACTGTATTAGATATAACTACTTTACTGACACAAACTATCTTCCACCAGTGAAAGCCAATAGTTGACATTTAACGCCACGCAACAATATTTTAATCACTTAGTAATTTTTGTAATTAACTTAATAGACTAAAATTTGGATAAAGTATTAATCAAATGTATGAGTTTTTCATTACACAGATGCCAAAAAACTGTCAAGAATCGCTGTTTATAGGTAGGCCTACTCGTTTCTAACAATGATAATTCAGTAATGAGAGGGAGCACAGTAGGCATATTATCGTTGTTGCCCTTTATATCCAGCGGTGAGTGGCTGGCTGAGAGTAAACATGTTCCCGACACTCCGCTATTATTGCCTAGGTTGCCGCCAAACAACTTGTGGAATGTTTTCAAATCGACAAACACCTACAACCAGCTTCAAAACCATCGCTCTTCTTTGAAGGTATTGTTTCATGCTTATTTCGGTTATTTGGATAGTTTCAACTATATTAATGAAGAAAAGGTCCATAGGAAATCTAGAGCCCTGCTACGAGCTAAGAGGGTGTTGTTCGACACAGGGTCCAAGGGTAAAATAAACAAGCATGAGTAATTAAATATTTTGCAGAGGATGACACAACATCCCAGGCCAAATTGGTGCTAAGACCCCGTATCGTCCCCTGCAAAGTAGGTATAGACCGTGGCGCGATGCGGCTGAGGGGGGTGGGCGCGGCACTGACAACCCACGGCACAGGTCACATGAGGCCACAGACACTTCACTTGATGCAGGTCACATTGGCTCAACGCAAATCATTCGTCCTCTTTCCTAGCATGGTTAAATTTCTTAAAATGAGCACCAAAGATTTGTGTGAGTACAGTAATTCAGGTACGAAGCTCACGAAATCATAAGCGCTATAAGGTACGAAGCTCACGAAATCATAAGCGCTACCGAAGCTCGATCCACTTACATGGTTGCAAACAAGAAATACCTGGTCGACGATTCTAATAAGTGAAATGTACTTTGAACAAAAATGAAAAACGCCCACTTAAAACATTAATATAAGTAAGGTTATCTCCCATCTCATTTCCTCCGTGTGCCTCATCCGAATTCCAAAGTGACCCTTATAATCCCCTGCCCTGCCTCTACCTACGTCGCGTCGTTGTTGCAAGTCCTCGGTTTCTTCGCGGCGGCGAAGCCCCGCCGATCATATCCCCCTCCCCCCCTCCAATCACCACTTTCCAGCCACCGCACCCTCACTCACATCCCCGAATGACTAGTACAGTCCCTTAGCTTAAACTGTTTGTTCGACAAAGTATGCAAATCTTCTACGAATGTATCAATAAAAAATTTAACGCAAGATAACAATGTCTTTTTTTAGATTTATGTGTCATATTATGTAAGAGATTATTGTTGATTTGCCGAATTACTATAGTTCGAAATCTTCTTTAAGATTACATACGCACACCTATGAAATGTCAGTCAATACGCCTCTAACAGAAAAAAATAATTCATATTTCGGTATTCAGACTAACGGGTTATATAGTAAACCCCCACTATAAAATTAAGAACAGCTTTTAGCAAACAAAATTCAAAGATTTCTAAGTGGTAAATGTGTTAAGCGCTGCAACAATAATCTAGTGAATACGAAAAGAGATGTAACAGACGAAACCCTTATAAAAATAAAAATATATAGATAGCGCCTTTATTTTAGGTCTGATCCAACAACTACAAAACTTGAAAATTGGTTGATAGTTTATCGAAAATAACAGGGCAAACAGTGTTTAGAAACAAATTTTGGGGTTTTTTCTAAACCGTGAACAAGTAATTAATTGCTATATATTAGTTTAAAAGTTTAAGATCACAATGTGCATCTTATAACGGCATGCGTGGATTTCTTCAACGATGCACACAAGCTGAGAAAAAAAGGAGGAAAAGAAACATGCTTGCCTATTGTGGCTGTAATCAAAAACTAATTCGATGGATAGTCTTGAGCGGACTATAATGCGGGAAATATTTCAAAAACTTTCCATTCAACGTGTATAAGGGAGAAGTTATTAAAGAGGCATTAAAAAAATCCAATTTTCTTCATTCGGGCGATAAGCCTTTCAAGTAAATAAGCAGTGAAAGACGGATTGCAGCCAGCCTAAATATCAACATTATACAGCGACAGCGGAGAGACTGCAAGTAATGGACTCCAACCCGGCAAGCGACCAACGGGACTGGCCAGCCCAACCGGCTCATACGGTCTTTGATGGTTACACATTATTTTAATACGCTTTTCTAGAAAGTTGACAAAGGCAGGTTTGAGACCGGTTTCGTTTTGCAGTTTCTTATCGATGTCAAACAAAGTAAGCGCTGCAAATTAAATGGCACTTGAAATTAATGCGGCGATATGTTTTAAACATTCCTATTATGACGTAATTGACGATAGCGCGCCCGGGTGGCGTCAGAATTACGATAAACATAGATAGCATCATATCGGAGCGAAATTCCTAGAGATTACGGAGGAAACTCGCAACGTTCTTCTTAATTCAATGCAATGTTCAACTATGGTGTTTCTTTCGGTTTACCATTTATCGCCTCGCGTCACACCCCCGCATAAACCTGTCACTCAAAGCTGCACAAAAATTCACTATCAAGTTCAAATAACTCGATAAAACATCCCCTCCCAAACTCTAACTAGGGTTTCACCAAGCCTACTGCATGTGATTAGGGTGTTCGGATAGAGCTACCGGGTGACAAGAATGCGAGAAAATGCTCTGAGAGACGAGTGAAGGGGAGGGAGAAAGTTGTTTTGGGCGCGGAGAAAGTGCTGAACCAAGGCCGCTGCCACCGAATACCTTACAACAAACCCCATCATATGGTGCACTTGAAACGTATGGAAAAGGGTTGTACTACACACCCCGTTGGCTTATAGAACATGATTCCAAAATATATTATCTTGGAAGAACAAATCTATAGTATTAAAACTAATGTGAATGGAAAGTGAAGTGGGACAAACACAGACTTTTTTGCAGATTTATTTAAACAAATAGGGTCTACAAATACAAAATACAAGGTCAAAATGCAATATCCTCTCTTCGGACAAATTGTTAAAGGTTATGCCACGTAATGTTTTATAAGTTTGGGCAACTTACAACAAAATGTTAAAAAAATCCATAGGTGCTTTATAAGGTAAATGAGGTAACTTGGTATAAAATAGGAATAAGCTTTCTTTTCATTTTTAGTAAGCGTAGTGGATATTCTGAATTAACTTGTAGTTTAACACATCTTCACACTAAAATAACCGACTGTCTGCTTCCATTGATAAGAAACCTATTCCAGTTTCTTTTATTGCATAAGAAATATTAATACGTATCACCATTATTAGAATACGTTTATAAGCATTCGCTTATCTCATATCATTGAAATAAACTATCGAAATTTTATCCTGACCCGACACACTGAATGGGAGATTTCGTTTTTGTAAACGAAACCCCCTTCGTGGATTTTAATGTGCGTTTGATAATTTTAGATATAAGAAGGCAGTATTTTCTGTCTTTATTTGTAGAATTATAAAAAATTAATTAACCAAACATATTTTTTGATAAAAAGAGGTGAAAATTCATTAAAAACTTCTTTAGTTGAGGAAACACGATCCAGGCAGTAAAATGGCGATAGACGACGGCGGCGGTGGCGTCCTTCTGGCACCGACTGAGACCTTGCCCCTCCCACGGCAGCGTCGGGTCAACGACCTGCGTCCATCGTGCGTGCGTGCGAGCGTGCGTGTGCGTGACGACGTGCGTGCGGGTCTATCGATCCCCACCCCTACCTTCCTTCAATCGCAATCGCACAGGAGGGGGAACATGTCAAAAACCAGCTGGCCAACAAGCCCGCCAACTGTGGGAAAAACGCTACCCCCGCGGGGAAACGGACGGGACGAGCCGAACACCGTTACAATATCGGCGGCATTCCTAGCGCGCCTCGCCTCGGACAATCGAGACTTCCCTTCCACTTTTCTCGCCCATCCCCGCCACCACACCACGCCGCGGCGATTCATATGCTCGTGCCTAGGAAAAACTCAGGTATCATGCACCTTGTGCAATTTCGAAGAGCAAAGCAAGTTTAACACGTCTCTCTCTCTCTCTCTCTATGCGTCAACGTTACCAAAATTGGGTAAATTACGAAGATAAGAAATTAGCCTGATGGTAAACCGACATAAAATTACAAGGAATTCCTTATCTTTTGGTCTTACTGTAGAAAGGAGACAATAATCAAACCTCAAAGTTCTTACAAACACTTTCGCTGATTAGTCAAAACTAGAACATTGTAAAATCGCTCTCATTTTGAGCAAAACTAACATCACTATTGAAGGGGGATACAATCCTGAATGACATGATGTTGTTTTGTTCACAAAGACCGTGGAGTGTAGAGCCTGTAAACGCTGACTGCGAGGGACTTACTTCCTGCACACGGCTACAATCAGGTCAACTCTCTCCGCAATTAATTCTCTCTGACGAGTGTATATCACTAATTATAGATTCTATTAAGTCATCAACCTGGTCAATTAGCAACAGTAATTGTCCAAGGTAGTCTGCACAAGGAAGGAAACAAAACAACCAACAACACTGGTTCAGTACGCATTTGACAAACCATTACTAATGTGGATTAATGTATTAAGGAGACTTCAAGCATTCACTATATATACAATAACGAGAATAGAATTCTCATGCAATGCATTTGTTTTACACAGAATTTTGACAGGTAGGTTCACCACATCAGAGAAGCTGCAACCAATGTTGTAATTCTTTAGCTGGTTTAAAGGGCAGAAAACACACTATCACAACAAAAACAGAATTCTTAGTTATAAAATGGCTCATGCAAGAAGAGGGGTAGAACTGATTTACCTATGTCACTTGGGTACCTAATGAGCCACAGAAGATCGCCCCACTGTAAATCGGTTTCAAATACGCCTATAGTATGAGAAGTCTATTCACGTTAATGTTTATATTCAGTACTTTAAGAATACAATATGTAATTAGAGTTGTCCACAAGGTTAATCTAAAGAATCATTAAATCATGGACATCAATTTTTGGACCAAGTGACCAGTTTACAACTTTCAGAATAAACTATCTGAAAACCCATGCTTTGTAACAGAACGTTAAGTCTTTAAGAACAGGAAAATTATAATGAATGTTCAATTTTTGTATTCTATTTTACTTAATAACATATCTTAAGCTGTAAAACATTTATAAAAAAGGCAAAAGAATAGACAATTTTTAGTTTGTTGAAGGAACTAATTTCAAAAACTATCAAGCTACAAAATTACAGAATAAACTATCTGAAAACCCATGCTTTGTAACAGAACGTTAAGTCTTTAAGAACAGGAAAATTATAATGAATGTTCAAGTTTTGTATTCTATTTTACTTAATAACATATCTTAAGCTGTAAAACATTTATAAAAAAGGCAAAAGAATAGACAATTTTTAGTTTGTTGAAGGAACTACTTTCAAAAACTATCAAGTACAAAATTGGTAACTTATGTCAACACAAAATTTTACCACTTGTCAGAACATTATGGGAAACACTGAATAGTTTCCCTCTTATGGCCACAATCAGTAATTAAAACTACACTGAGAACTAAAATTAAAATTCAAGTATACCTGGCAAAATTTAGAGTAAATTCTATTCCTTTTAGGTGAGAAGAACTGTCAGTTAATTGCTGACCTTCCTCCACTTACTAAAAGCCATATTATAGTTTCATTTAGAATTATAAAGGACAAAAATAGTACTGTAATGATATTAAGAAATCAGTGCACGGTATTTTCTGGAAATGACTCTTTGGCCACCGAGAGAAAAAGGAATTTAGAGCGGTTACACACAACCACAGTCCTTTCTATCTCTTTTAACAGCCATTGGTTTTTGTTTGAAATCAAATTATTTAATTTCAATGTTATTAAACAGTTGATAGTGAAGAGGGGTATTTTCCCCTTCAATAGCCATTAAGTCATCTCTCAACCTTTTCCCTCTCTTTTGTGCACCAAAAAATTAGAGTCAGAAAAATGAGTATTTAAGAATCTAAGTGCAGCAACCTACGTGGTAAACATTATACTAGGCAACAAGATATTGCGAGCTTCAAAATTCAGCTGGCAGCTGATTTCCATTATTCTTACCTAGCGATGTTGTCGGTTTTGTTTTGATATTTGCTTATATTAGCAATGGTAAGCAACAGATGCCACAGCTAGATGAGTCTTTAAAATTAAAAATGTAGACTCACAATTTTCCATAGGGAGGAACCTATTACCGTGGGTCTCATGGTAAGAACTAAGCCTGGGACCATGTTACTTTCTTGTTTGAGATAAATGGTAGTCATTAAAATATATATATATATATATATACATATATATATACATATATATATATGTATAAGAGAAAGTATGTATGTATAGTAGAGATCGCCCACTGGTTGAAATTCGACCAAGGACATTTGATCTTGAGCCAATTAGTTTTAAAATGTTTTATAACTGAAACATCTGTTCTTCCTGGTTTGCTAGCATTTGTTATTACAACAGCTAGGCCTATCTCATGATTAAATAAATTATCCTTCTCCCATAAGATTAACGTTGAAACTTTGAAAGCTTGTAGGGCGTAGCCCTCGAGGCAGGTGAGAAAAAAGGAGGAAAAGAAACATGCTTGCCTATTAATATATGGATACTTATTTCTCCTTGAAAAGAAAACTCTAAACCTATATTATAATACTAGGAGTATCTGTAGCGATGATTTTATCTCAAAATCAAGCTAGTAGATTTTGTTTAGAATTAGAATTTAAGAGTATTCTGGCGTTGAAATAAGTTTAGAAACAACTCCAAGCAGATAAAATCGTTTTCTGTCAAAAAAAATTTTCCAATGGCATTTTTTTGAAATATTAGTCATATGGGCTGCCAGTTTGGTAAAAAAATGACAGCGAGGGGTAAACAAAAATAAAAGATCACTACTATTCGGCATTGGTTTTGAAGATGTTAAAAGTGTTCGTGTAGTTGATTGTTGCTCAAAAGAATGTATATAAAGGATAACTAACATTTTTTTTACCATTGGAATATGAGTAATGGACAAAACATTCAATGTATTATAGCAAGATAAGAAGACTTCAAGCTGAGATATCAGTGTAAATTAATATATCAATAACCATAATGTTATCAACATCTCAAGCCATAAGATGAATGAGCCTTGTTTGATTGCTTCAACTCAACCTTAAACGATTTGTGATAATACAATAGACATTAAAAACTCGTAAAGGCACATTTGCACTGGATGTTACAAACAAAAATTACCAACTTTGACTGTAGACAAGTTATTAAGTCAGTAGCAAGATAATAACGAGAAAGTGTCATTAAGGCTATTTTTTTTTTAGCATTCCAATCATCATTATGTTAATGTAGCCAAAGAGATGAAATTTTAAAGTAGGCTGTAAAATGCAGTTTACTAACTTGCACAAACTAAAAATTCACTATAAAAGATTTTATTTCGAGTTGTGTGTAATGATTGACATCTACGGAAACCTGTATGTAAAGCTGTGCCATCCATCTAATAGACAAATATCTATTTTGTATTTGGTCAGCATATAGTCAAACCCAAGTTTAATATCCGTGATCCAATTGAAAATTAGTTAAATAATAGAAGTAATCAATAAATTTCTTGAATATGTAATAAAACAAAGCCTAATGGCATATTACAAATACCTCATCTTTCTATTACACCAGGTAAACCAAAACTGTGGCTAAAGCCATATAAACTTTACAACTTAATCGTGTATTGACAATTAATACAAATTATTTTAAACATATGACTGTTATTACAGATGTAAATAATTATAAATAAAATTAATAGATTTATGTTGTTGTAAGAATAAAACTGAACCTAAAACTAATGAATTTGATTTATTTAAATTGAACTATCAAAAAACGATTTTACATCCAAACCCAAACCACATTATACATGGTAGCATAGCAAAGAATTATGATCTACGGTTGCACATTGAAAATTACCTCGCGATGGGAATTGCACTTTAAATCTTCACTGACTCGCTTGAAAGAGTACGTTGTTGACACTACGGCACTCCTGGAAGGTGACGACGTCCCTGAACAACAGCTCCAAACCAGGACTAGGACTTTGACTAAATTTCTCAATTGGGTGGAAGACATTTACAGGCGTCTCTACCAACAGCATCCGACTGAAGGACAATCCGATGAAACCTCAACAGACGACTATACCACGGCGATAATGAACTGCGAGGAGGTCTTGGCTCGGCTGGAGGTGAGACAGGGTATGAGTAGTCCACGAGTTTTGGCCACCCGAGAGTAGTGGAGAAAAGCCACAATGTCACTGTGGCAGGATCACCACAATTAGAAACAATTAGTTAACCTTGCCCAGATTTCAGGGAGATATGCTGCAATGGCAGGAGTTTTGGGACTCCTTTGAGTCGGCCATCCATTGCCACCCGTATCTAAGGAAAGTTGATAAATTCAACTATTTAATAGCTCAACTTAGAGGTGATGCAAAACGCTGCATCGCAGGTCTCCCTATGACTGATCTCAATTATGTTACGCTTTGCCAACAACCATTCAATAGTCAATTCACGCTATAACGCTTTAATGGACATGGCACCTATTAAATCTAGTAGTACCGCAACTCTTCGGCGAGGTTTCGACACTATGGAGAAGCATCTTTGTTGTCTTCAGTCTTTGGGGGAAGATGTCTCGTCAAACTATTTTGTTTAATTAATTCTCAGTAAGTTACCTTTACGATATAGTTTTAAAAGTTGAAGAGATGAACCCATTGGAGAAAAAGAGACGTCAAAACTTTATGTAAATGGTTGAATGATATCATTTCAGTCGGGGATAGATCAGAACAACTTACACGATTAAATACTAGCGATAGATCTTTCTCTAATAATAAAGCGATAAATTCTCATGTGTCTTCTCAGGAAAACAATGAAAGGTTAACAACTACTCATTCCCTTGTGGGAAATGATACTTTGACCTGTGTCTTCTGCAATGGTAAGCACTGGAATGATCAGTGTACAAAATATGAAACAGCCGAAGATCGCAAGAACGCAATACGAGGTAGGTGTTTTGTTTGTCTAAGTTAGGGGCATACAGTAAAACAATGTAAAGTAGAGAAAAAGTGTGTTTATTGTATTGTAAACAAAAGGACAATCATCACAGAAGCTTATATACTAAGCAGTTTCCTTCGGACCAACTATCTAAGGGTAGGGAAACACGATCAACCAATTTAGTTCAAACTTGTCCTGTACCAACGCAAGTACAGGCAATTTCAATGGGCCTGAAATTTGCAAGAAAGAAATCTCAGCTCTTTCAGCGAAGAGTCTGCTTTGGTTTCTGTATCTGAGCATGTCATTCTTCAAACTGCAACAGTTACTTTGCAAAGTACTGACTCTGAGCTAGAAACACAATCTGGTGTACTTTTTGATAGCGGCAGTCAGAGGTCCTATGTATACCAAGGTATGGCTTCTACCTATGGTCCTATGTATACCAAGCAAAGGTTGCCAAATGTTGTCTCTATTTACATTTGGTAATCGTGAATCTAAAACAATAGAAACTCAAGTAGCAGATGTTAGATTGCAGCTGAACGATCGAAACGACTTTGTAATTAGAAAAAATATTGTTTCCCACATATGAAAGGTGTCTTTTAAAACTAATTTAAATATCAATGATATTGCTTGCGCCCACCCATCCTTAAAACTAGCTGATGGTCAACTAGCTTCACAAAATATAGATCTTTTAATAGGCAATGATTACTATTTTGGCATAGTAGATATAACAAAAATTGAAATTTCGCCAGGTTTGTATCTGATTAATACTAAACTTGGGTGGATTGTAAGTGGAAGGGAGAGTAATAAATCTCAATATTATAACAAATATCTAATTTATGAGTCTTCTTTTCTAACTGTTGTGCAACCTACAAATCTATTTAGGTTAAATGATCAATGAAATCAGTGCTTGTGTTCTCTAAAAGCCACTTAACTCCAAATTTTAAAAATAACATCACTATACCGAGACTGGAACTACTCGGTTTTTTGATTGGGGTCAGATCCCTGAAATTCGTAGAAACTGAAACTGAACTAATGAAGCCGATTTCAAAGAAGATACTTTGGACAGATTCACAATGTATTCTACATTGGCTGAATAGCTCTCGTATATTACCAAAATTTGTTGAGAGAAGAATTCTTGAGATCAAATCACACGCGAACGTAGAATACCATCCAGTGACAAGCCATCGGATCTTGCAACTCATGGGTTATGTACTGATGAACTAAAACATAGTCAACTTTGGTGGTCAGGTCCAGAATTTTTGAAATCACCACAAGAGATGCGGCCAGTAAATAACTTAAAACATTAAAGCTTCGTTGTTTGAAACAACAGAAATTGATGAACTTCTTCCAACTGAACCAGAAGTCGTAACAGTTTCACAGGAATCATCGTACTCAAGTTGAATATCTCCCTTTGGGATGGATATAAAAAAGTTCTCATCATTAGACAAACTTAATTCGAACAACATCATATTTTGAACGGGCCATTAATACATTCAAGAAACATTCACCACCCTTTGAGTCCCGCGAATTACATCGTGATGAACATGACAACTCAATTTTGTGTAGGGTGAGATATGTACAAAACAAACATTTTTGGAAAAACTATCAAGAACATGGAACGTGGCCAAACTGATGATTTACAAAAACAGTTGGGATTATTTAACTATCAAACAACTATTTTACATCCAAACCCAAACTATTATAAAAAAATACCCCTGTAGCAGCAGACCTGCGTACTCAGCTAATTTCCAACAAGATTCGGCATTTTGTTTAACTTGCCCCATATAAACACCAAGGGAACGAGGACGAGGTTTGCTGCCAAGGGGGTATTGTACGTAGATATAGGAAAATCCCTTCCCAGTACACGTACAGTTAAATTTTTTTTGTCTATAACCGATCAATATTAGTTTCCGTTTATTTTTGTAGCGACTGCACAAGTTCTTTTGACATCATTTTTATGAAATAAATACATAATTGATTTAATTTCGTCTTATTTTGTTCGTTTGAAATGTTCGCCGCGTTGGCAAACATTTAATAGCTGGACATTCCTTCCCACAGATTGTAGTTCAGTCAAGTTATTGGCTCACCCTGAAAAACTATGATTGCAAACTGATTCATTTTAATCTATTCTTGTGTAAAGTTTAAGGCCTATTTTCCCAAACGCGTCTCGTGCGTCTATTACTTCGCAATGATCACTAGAGCGATGATCGCTCAGCGATGTTCCCTGGGGGCTATTTTCCCAGAGACGTCTATTCGATACGATTATTAGATCAGTGATTGGTTGCCTTGGGTGGCGAGAGGAGTGGTTTTATTGGCGCTGTTTGTAAAATGAGTACCGGTATTAAAAATACTGATTTTTTAATCGGTGAGAAAAACGAGGGTGAAAAGTCTACAACTACAACTCTTCGAAGCTGCGTTTTCATCCTAAAGTCGATTTTTCTAAATGGCTTCTGTATTTTATATTTTTATTGATATTTTCGTAATATAATTTTAACCTTTACAGAATGCTTATTTATGTAAATTAGTGAAAAAATGTAGTCAATGTTTTTCACTTTGATATGAATTAGCAATGAATTAGTTTGACATTAATATATGAATTAGCCTAGTTGTTACATGCAATAAGAGTGATATTGTTCTTAAAACATATATTTTAAGTTGGGGGATTTTATGTGAATTATATCTGTTGGGAAAACATCGATGGTGCCGAAGGTTAGACTATTGACTATAAAAACATAACATTTAAGCCAATAATTAGACCAAAATTTTTAACCGTACTTTTGAATACGGGGCCAGTGCTGCCAACGTTTTGAAATTATTTTACCCAGAATCCACAGGCAGATTCCCCGGAGTTAAAATTGCATTCCCCGGAATTCCGTTGCAGGACAAAATATTTTTAGTATTCATTGCTTGAACCATTTCCTACTTATACTGGAGACCAGATTAAATACAGGATGTACTTAAAGTCCGTCACAAAACTTCATAAAATGGCTTATTAGGTCAAAATAAGCAAAAAATGTTTTATGAAGGTATTTCCTAATAGGCCTATGCATATTTACCCAGATATCCACCATTTTGTTTTTTCCACTTAATAATTTTTATTTCAGTGACGGATTGATGTAGAGTCTTCGTATTTGGCATGGACCTTTAAAACACCAATTTTCATCTTTTACTAGGACACGTACTTAACCATCACAAAGACCTGGATATGATATCCATCATTTTCACGTAAGGTCCTGGTGTCCATTAAAAAGGAGATAACTTATTGGGACCTAAAATGGATGCCAAGTTCTTTTCATCTCATCCTCATCCAAGACAGAGTAGCCCTGCTCTGTATATTCTGGCAGTCAACTGATGAAATTTTCAGCTCGTTCACACGTTCATTCACCGCAATCCATCGCAAAACTGTTTTTTAACCTAACTTGTGACTAATCCCACAAATAACGTGTTAGAATTTGTCACGTGATAGGCAAAAAAGTTGTGGTTGATTGCGGTGGATGAACGTGAACGAGCTCATTGTGTTGCCAAGAATGAAAACAAACATATTATTACCAACCTTTAACCAGACAATATCCCCGAGTTTGGCTCGTGCAATAAGAATTTTCATCTAGTTTGTTGCATAAACGTGACAAATTGCTCAAATTGATATTTTAAGTAATAATCTCTCTTACATAAGTAAATGTAAAATTTCCCTTGATATATTCACTGAGTAATATGAATGCAATTTTGTGGAATAAAATCAAGCGGCGTAATCCCCAGAATTACTCCATTCCCCGGAATTTCGCCAGAGAACCTCTCCATTCCCCGGAATGGAAATCGGAAATCGGCAACGCTGTACGGGGCCCCCAGATGCCAAAAACACCATCCATCAATATTTTGATTTGTGTATAGGCTATAGCCTAAATGATTATGTAGATACAGTTTTCAATGTAAATTCCGTGAAGTCAGTAAACTTGTTAACAAAAGTCTAATTTTTATCAGGCATGATATTGAAGATCATCTTGTTTCACTGGGATACCTGAGGTCGACGTGGACTTTGATGAGGTTTTTGGCGGCCTCAGTGAGACATGCAAAGTCTCCGTTAGCCAAGCAAACAAGTGGCAATCCAGAGTGGAGGAACTCAACCTTTCTGAGGAGGAGAACACCAGGTTTCTTAAACTTGGCCTTCTCCTAGTGTGATTTCTCAGCTGCACGGTGCATTTGAGGACCATGGTGCTTCAAGTGCCTGGACTATTGAACCCGCCTCAGAAAGTGCATGTGAAAGGATTGCTCCTCTTTTTGCTACAAATGTGATGAGGTGGGAAAAATAGTATAGGGCAAACATCCTAAGAAGATAAGGCTCAAAAGAAGAAGTCTAAAAAATAGCATAATATTCTTAGAATTTAAAGGACACAACCTCATTAATGTAAAACAAGGAGCTCCATTGAAGTTACAATGTTACAAAATGTTTTAGGGAAACAAAGCCTGGAAAAAGCTTAGGTGTGGGTTTAGTAGACATGGTTAACGCGAGTTTCATTCAACGTTCGTAAAAAGGATTCGCAACTCCTTTGCAATTAAAAGTGTAAAAGTATAACGACCCATTATATGATTTCTTAAATAAAATATCAATTATGATATTTCCATATTTTTTTTGTACCATATGCTTGAATAAGTGTTAAACTAAGTTCAGTAAATAAGTTTTAAAATGTGGTTGAAATTATTCTTGTTCACAATTTATAGATCAGATTTGCCGTAACGTAGTGAATTTTCTTCATCGTTAATTTTTCTTATTGTTTTTAACAATTATTTAGTGCGTTACATCAATGAGCAAAACTGAGTTTTGGAGCGTCAAGCGTACAGTCGATCTTATAAAACTGTATGAAGATGAGCCCTTGCTGTGAAACCCCAATAAGTTGAACTACAGAAATAAGTTCAACAAAACGATGCCTTTGCAAAAATCGCACTTGAAATTGGAACGATATTTTGATTCAATGCAATATATCAATTGATCGATCCAATTTGATATATCAATAATATTGATCGGTCCGATACAATATATCCATCGCATAGATCGATATTTTCACTCAGTGGAAATGTAGGCGATATGAAACTGTATCCAATCAATGGTGTTAGGGAACATATCAAAAGCATATTCCCTCAAAACAATAGCAAAATAATACCTTTCTGATTCGTATTTGGCAGCATTTGTGTGACACCATTTAAGGTCTAACAAAATCTGCTTCTTCTCACAATGCTATGGATCTTAACGGTTCAAAATGTGTTGTTATCTCCTTCAAGCGTGGCACTACTATAACATTCTATGATTATATGCTAAAAAACAACATCCTGAGAAGAGTTGATAGTGTTAGAGATCTTGGTCTGATAATGACACCTTCGATGTCTCCTGCTGAGCATATTCATCAGGTCACTGCTCGAGCTAGCTCACTTCTTGGCTTCATCTTTCGGTCCACAAGAGACTTCACATCTCCTCAAACACTTGTAGTCCAGTTTAAGACGCTTGTGCGTCCTATTTTGGAATATGGATCCGTTATTTGGGCGCCCTACCAAATGAATCACATAGATCTACTCGAAGGAGCTCAACTGAGATTCATTAGGAGGCTGGGTATCAAGTTGAGATATACCTATAGGACTGTTCCTGTGGAAGAGATGGAGGCTGTGTTCGATCTTTCACCATTGCAGCTGAGACGTCGACATGCAGATCTTGTAACCCTCTACAAGCTGGTCAATGGCCTCCTGGACTGCCCAGGACTGCTGAGCAATATTGACTTCATCTCATTGAAAGGGACCAGATCTAGGACCATCTTTAGAAGGCGCTATCTTCCAACCAGCTATTCCTACCACAGTGGTCTCTCCCGGCTTATTAGAACTGGAAGTGAAGCAGCCACCCATTTGGACTTCTTCTTTGAGTCTGAGCAGTCCTTTAAAAACAAAGTGAAAAACTGCTCTAGCTTATAGTCTTGCTTATTGTTATTATAATTACTATTCATTGTCGGTTGTTATTGTCCACTTAATTATTGTCGTTTGTTTTTGCTCACTTATTTATTGTTATCTGTTACTGTTTAATTGTTGTTGTTGGTACGATACTTTAATGTAATTATTACTAGTCTTGTTGCTTTAAGTCATTATTATAATTATTTTTAGGAGTTGTAATGTGTTTGTTATGACCATCTTGAGGCTGTCCATTTATTACCTTGTTATTCAAATTTATTACTCACTAATTTATTGTTATCTGTTATTGTTCACTTGTTGTTGTTACGGTACTTAATATTATTTATTGCTAGTCTTGTCGCTTTAAGTCACTGTTATTATTTTTAGGAGTTGCAATCAGCAACAAAGTCATGTCTTTGTTATGTCCATCTAGAGGCTGTCCACTGTTACCTTGCCATTTAAATTGTACTATTGGTGTAATCCGTTAGAATAAATAAATAAATAAACAATTAAGATACACCTACACAATAAACTTGGGTAGCCTAGTTTATTTTGTGTTGTTCTTTCATAATGTTACAGATTACATTTAATTAGGCCTAGGGGCCATTCCATGTCAAATCAACCTGAAAAACAGAATTTTCAACCTGACCCTCCCACATTTTAATGAAATTTGGTATGCTGTTAAGTAATTATAAGCATAAAACAATTTTTTGAATTTTTTTTCTCTTGTAGTTTTTTATTTATTGATTTTTCAAAATGGCCGAAAACGGCATTTTTTGACTTGCGGACAAACTTTTATTTTTTGACTTGCGGACAAACTTTCAAACTGCCATAACTTGAGTTCTATTGCATATAGAGAAGTAAGAGTGGGCTTATTTTGTAGCTAATCAAAAGGGCTTTAATTTGATATGCATGATGACCATATTTTAAAAACATAAAATTTTCAAACAGTTTTTCAAAAAAATCAAAATGGCGGATTTGAAAAACCTGTACTTTTTAAAATCTGGAAAAAATATATATTTATCATTAGACTTTTACCTACACATGGTGCAAGTTTGATCATGGGATGGCAATGGGATCATATTTTAAATAATTTATCAAGTATGTAAGCGAGGCGTGATTTAGATCTATACTGCAGTTGAATAGGAATCTCTCAGTCTATGGGTTATTTATTTATTACGATTGTTATAATTAACGATTGTTGTGATAGTAGCTTACCTACATATGATTTGCAGAAAGGAAGAATTATAGGCCTAACTGTTTTTGATAAAAACACATAATACATGTATACCGGTAAGTCATAAAAAGTCTTAAACATGATATATAACTATTTTTCATTGCTCAGCCTGGTGCACCCTTACTGGGGTGCAGTGGGTCAAAGTGTAATGGTTTGGAGAAATATTTTTTTCTCGTAAAAAAATTAAACTTGACTATCATTTGAGGTAGAGTACAAAAAGTCTTTTTTTTGGTCAGTGGTATGAAGCCATGCAATTTCTGTGTTCCATCAATGTTGCAGCTATTGTCAAATCTGATATTTAATTTTATTTCTTGTTTGATGTGATCATATGTAGTGAGGTACCGTATTCAAATTGTATTTCATGGATGTTATCCTTTACAAAATTATAAAATTCTAGCAAATTAAGAATTTGCTCAGATATTCTTTGTATATGCTGTCAATCTCTTCACCGTACCATTTACATCATCGTAAATAGATAAAGATTATTTGTACTATGAAGATTATTATTATTATCTCTGGGTCCTTTTAAATGGGAAGTGGCAGAAAAATGGCATTCTGCACTAGCCCCAAGGTCCTCTCCATGACGGCATAAATTGATAGTTTTTTTCTATTTTTATATTGCGCCACTGAGCTGTCATAAAAGCAGTAAGTAAATTTTGGAAGGTTTCTCTATAAATCTTTTTCTCAAAAATTTAATCAATTACAATTATTAATAGGGCTAGGATTACATGATTTATAAATTATGTTTATAGTTTTTATGACTCAAGAAAATCAAGAAAATCAAATCTTTATTGTCATGGACATTATACATGTATTGACAGAGTCACAAAGCAGAAAATAAATTCATTGTCAGAGATTTGCTTAAGTTAAAGCTAAAATTATAATATAAAATCTAAATTAACGTTTCAAGGCATTTACTCTGGACTGCACTGAGAAATAGGACACATTTACAATCTAATATCACAGACAAAATTTGACCATTAATTAACTGAGTAACAGATTTTAAAGAGAATTTATAAATAAATAAACTAACAAAACAAATAACAAAAATCAACAAAGTAATCAACATTAAGATAAAATATAAAAAATATTAACAGATTAAAATGTGAAACAGTCAAGTTAAAATGTTATATCAGGATGTACTAGGAACTCTTCAATACAGTAAAAGGGATTTTTTAAAAGCCACTTACTAAACTTCTTAAGGAAAACTTGCTGCTGATACTTAGGCTACTTATATTGTTAGCTAATTTATTATAAACCTTTTTGCACATTATGACATGGCTATTCAGAGATTTACTTAAACGACAATGCTGGAAACTAATTTTTTCCTTGTTTCGAGTGTTATGGGAATGGATGGCCTCATTCAGTATCATTTCTGGTAACCTTTTTAAAGAATAAACTACAAGTTCAAAAATATACAAATTAATAACAGTATTTATCTCCAACTTAATAAAAATAGGCTTACAATGCTCAAGAGGAGCTGAACCATCAATCATTCTTAAAACTTTTTTTTGCAATCTTAAAATTTCAACGATTCTTGGAGAGTTGCCCCATACCAACAAGCAATATTTCATTATTGACTGAAAGAAAGCAAAATAAGCCATTCTGATGTATTCAGGTGATACACAATGTTTCAATCTCCCTAACAAGTAAACCACTCTAGACAGCCTAGTTTTAACACTATCTATATGAGGACCCCAGGTAAGCTGATGATCTACAAAAACTCCTAAGAACTTAGCTTTAGTGACAGTTTTCATTTCAATAATATTACTATCATAAGGTCTTAAACTAAATATTATATTCTCGGTTTTACTCTTGTTTAAAAGATAGCCATTTGCTCTAAACCAAGTTCCAGCCTCTTCCAATGAGTTATTCACTAAGTTTTTTAATTCTAAAACATCATTTGAGATATTAATAAAAGTTGTGTCGTCAGCATATAAAATAGTTCTACTAATAACATTGTAAGGTAAATCATTAATGCTGATCAAAAACAATAAAGGTCCAAGAACTGATCCCTGAGGAACACCATGCTTTAAATTAACCTGCTGTGACCATTCTCCATTGATATACACTGCTTGCTTCCTATCTTTAAGGTACGTTTCAAACAGTTTCAAGGACACACCTTGGAAGCCATAGAAATTAAGTTTAGACAGAAGGTCTGAATGATCGACACAGTCGAAAGCCTTACTCAGGTCACAAAAAGTGACCTGAGCAAAGGACCTTTCCTCGAAGGCTTGCAATATTTGACATACCAAAACCTCAATTGCATCCTGAGTGGCCTTACCTCTCCTAAAACCAAATTGAAAAGTTGATAAAATGCCATTTGCCTCTAAAAAATTAACAACTTGATCATATACAATAATCTCAATAAGTTTTGAGAAAACAGGAACAAGAGATACAGGACGGTAACTTTCTGGTTTGTCTTTAGGTCCCTTTTTATACACAGGGCAAACCCTAGATATTTTCAATTCGTCAGGAAAAGTACCTTGTTGTAATAAATTATTAATACAAACTGCTAAAGGATTAACAATGTTTGGGATTATATTCTTTAAGAAATTATTTGACATGTTGTAAAAATCATAACTGTTAGAATTACTCAAATGTTCGGCTGCCTTATGACTTATTATTATGACGTATTATGTATTTTATCAAAAAACAGTTACACTTCTTCCTTTCTGCCAATCATATGTAGGTAAGCTACCATCATATATGATTATTGATTAGTGTGTATCTAATACACTACTGATATTTTGTTTTTTTTTTATTCCTATCAGTACCTAAACAATAACTATCGTTATAAGTAACACATGGACAGCAGGTAGACTGAGAGGTACCTATGCACCGGGGAGACCGGGGTACAGTGGGTCATTTTTTGATTAATATTTTTTAACCTAAGAAGTTATTCATTAACATTTTTACCAAATAGCTATTTGTTTGGCTTAAAATTTTGTAGTACTATTCAAATTTTTTCTCACCTGTGGGTTTAATATTTTTATGAGAAAAAAAATATATTTCCAAACCATTACCACTGTACCCCAGTAAGGATGCACCAGGCTGAGCAATGAAAAATAATTATAAATCATGTTTAAGACTTTTATGACTTACCAGTATACACGTATTATGCGTAAAAACAATTAAAAAAAAAAAAAAAAAAAAAAAAAAAAAAAAAAAAAAAAAAAAAAAAAAAAAAAAAACAGTTATAATTATTCCTTTCTGCAAAATCATATGTAGGTAGGCACCTATCATATGATTATAGAATGTGTATGTAATAAAAACATGTAAAATTAGTTGAACACACTACTGATGTGTTTTTTTTTTCTTTTTTTTTTTTCTAGCAGTACCTTTTAACAATTGTAATAAATAACCCATAGGCTGAGAGATTCCTATTCAACTGCAGTATAGAGCTAAATCACGCCTCGCTTACATACTTGATAAATTAATTAAAATATGATCCCATTGCCATCCCATGATCAAACTTGCACCATGTGTAGATAAAAGTCTGATGATAAATATATATTTTTTCCAGCTTTTTAAAAGTACAGTTTTTTTAAATCCGCCATTTTGAATTTTTTGAAAAACTTTTTGAAAATTTTATGTTTTTAAAATATGGTCATCATGCATTTCAATTTAAGTTAAAGCCCTTTTGATTAGCTACAAAATAAGCCCACTCTGACTTCTCTATGTGCAATAGAACTCAAGTTATGGCAGTTTGAAAGTTTGTCCGCAAGTCAAAAAATGCCGTTTTCGGCCATTTTGAAAAATCGATAAATAAAAAACTACAAGAGATAACAAATTACAAAAAATTGTTTTATGCTCACAATTGCTACTGTAGGTCTAACAGATCTCCAAATTTCATCAAAATCCCAGAGGGTCGGGTTGTAAGCCTTGTTGATTTGACATGGAATGGCCCCTAGTTAAAATTCGTTCATCTTGTTTTTGTTATTTTCAGTTGCTTGTTTGCAATATACCTACCGTTTTGTTTTATTGACAAAAGGTGTTTTTATAGCCAAATTATAATCGTACAAAACTAAATCACGTGATAAAGTCTTAATCGGGCCGTTTAATTGTATCATCAAAGAATAGCAATATTATCACAATATCAAAATTTCCACATCGATAATAACGGTGGAGTCAGATAGTGTAACGAAGTTTCGACGAAAAATTAAATACACTTCCGTAAAGCGAAAAATCTATTTTTACTACAATATAACACAAGTAAAACTTTTTAATTAGGCCTAACTTAACACGTTCGCTGCTGACAACTGCTAAAGCAGTGGCGTGCTCCCTTCAAAGATATTGCTTCAGTGTGAGCCCAGCTCTTTGCCGGGAAGGTTTATATCGTCCCCGCATGTTGTGCCGGTTTCGCTCGTTAATCCGTTTCCGGATCGGGAATTCCGTTAGTTTTCTCGCTATCGTTGGAGGAATGGAAATATAACTCAGCATGTTGGTTGAGTTTTGACATTTTATATGCCGCAGCGAACGTGTTAAACATGTAGGCCTAGGCAAAAATATAAATAATAGGCCTAACAACAATTTTTAAACTGCGCCCAAAGTGAACTCACCTGACTGTATTAGGGTAAACTGGTTAGTGATTGACACTAGGCTAGTGAATGACACTTCTCAACTTTTTTATTATTTATAAGATTCACAGGTTATATTTCAAGATTTGCATTAGTCTAACTTATTTTACAGGTTTTATTTGACAGGTCCATGTGATCCATCACTTGTTTTTAGTTTCCACAGTTTTGGAAGAATTTTTTTTTTTAAGTTTCGTCACAAAAACTTCTCAATTTTAAGAAAAAAATAAGAGGTAAGTAATTTTTTAAACCCGTCTATTCGCTTTAAAAAGATATTATTTATAAGATTTGATATTACTGGCGGATGTGATTTTAATTGCTTGTCATTTTAAAGTAACTTAAAATCTGCCAACCACATTAATTTTTAGGTTAGGCTAGTGTCAGTGACTAAAATGTAGCATGGTCAAAAATTTCAGTGTATGACACTTAATGTCATTCACTAGACTTTGTACTACCTATTTAGTCTATGACACTCCAGCATTTTGGAGGGAACTTGATTAGGAATCAGTACTGAACATAGTTTGATGCTGATTGGAGCTAGGTAGACTATCTTACAAAAAGAATAAAAGCTAAATAAAGTTCTTGCCTAGTCATTTAAATAAAATGCATTCATAAGTAAATACTTTATTAGTACAGTACTATCAGATGTGATGTAATTGCTATCAATTTTGAATTAACTAACTATATCTCAACAATTTAATTTTGAGGTTAAGTTTGTGTCACAAAGCATCGGGGAAGTTGCCTCTTAACAAAAATAGAAAACTTTTGCCAGCACCACTAATTGGGTTGGAAGCAGAGGATATGCTCAAAAACTGGATAATGGGTTTAGCGACCCTGGGCTTTCCTATTACAAAAAATGATCTAATTACCTCTGTACAGCAAATATTAAATGATTTAAATGCCACAGACAAGTTTCCAGGAGGTAGGCCTGGTGAAACATGGCTGAAGCTATTTTTAAAGAGAAATCCAGAAATCAGTGAACGAACAGTAGAGAAATTAAGTAAAATAAGAGCTAATGTTACTGAAAGTGACATTAAGAGATGGTTTGAAGAAGTACAGTCGTATTTAAATTCAAACGACCTTTTTCAGGGCTTATCAGATCCTAGTCGAGTCTACAATATGGACGAGACGGCATTTTTTTTGTGCCCCAAAAGTGACAGGGTTCTGGGGATCAAAGGACAAAAGAATTTATATGAGGTTAGTTCGTCCAATGAAAAAGAAAACCTTACAGTTTTGGCTAACGTGAACGCAGCCGGACATGTTGCCGCAACACTTATTGTGTACCCTGGGCAAAGATTGCCTCAGGCCTTAAAGCTGAATGTGCCCAAAGACTGGGTAATATCAAAATCTGAATCTGGCTGGATAAACGGAGAGGTTTTCTACGAGTATTTAGTGAATTATTTTTATGAGTGGCTAGTTCAGCGCAAAGTACAGTTTCCAATCATCGTCTTTATGGATGGGCACAAGTCCCACATAACTTACCACCTTAGCAAGTTCTGCTCCGCGAAGAAGATTGTTCTAGTAGCACTCATTCCTAACTGTACGCACATAATTCAACCTCTCGACGTTGCTGTGTTCGGCCCAGTCAAGAGAGGCTGGGTTGAGGCTGTTCACTTCTGGCGTATGTCAAGCGGAGGAGAACGTTTGACAAAGTATAACTTTGCCACATTGTTGAAGACTGTATTTGACAAAACAATGACTGAAGACACCATCAAGAATGGCTTCATACGCTGTGGACTTTGCCCTTTCGACAAGGATGCGCTAGACCACAGCAAAGTAGATATTTTAAACAAAGACACCGCTGCGGCTGCAAAGACAATGCTAGTAGAAAATCACAAACAAACAAAATGCCATGCCACCAACGTCTCCTCTCACCCTGAAGGGGAAAATTGCTTGTCGTTTTTTGAAGCCTTCATTCCCCCAGATCTGCTTGAAAAATTCCATGAAACTTACAAGTTCACTCCCATTTGGAATGATGATGAGAGTGCTTATGATTTGTATGTAGCCTGGAAGAAGGCAAAGGATCATGTCAGATCTAAAGAAAAACAAAAAGCCTCCTACATGAAATCGAAGTCAAGATTTGCAACATTAAGCAGCGCAGAGGATGATGAAGAGAGCCGTGTTGATGACCCTGATGACATCACCAAGGTGCAGGATCTGCAAGCTGTAAACGATTTACAGGTTACACCGTCAAAGTCCAGTGAACCAGGTCCAAATAATAGGCCTATGTCTACCACTCCCTCGAATTCTCCTGCTTTGATTACCAACGAACCAGGGCAGAGTACTACAGCTACTCCTTCCAATTCGTCTGCTTCAAAGGAGAAACTGGCAGAGGTGCTCTCACCTGGGACAAATGGAGCAGGTGTCCCATCTCCATTTAAGAAAAATCTTTTTTGGCCAGGTACTCCTCAAAAAACTAAGAAAAAAACAAGAGTCAGTAACATAAGGCTACCATCTGTGGTAAGCAGTAAGGAATGGCAGTATTATGAAGAAAAGAAAAGGGCAGAAAAGAAAGCAGAAGAAGACAAGAAAGCAGAAAGAAAAAGGATTAGGGAAGAAAAGAGAAAAGGCAACCAAAAGAAAAGCAAAGTTTCAAAAAAAAAAAAAAGAAAAAAAAAAGTGATTGAAGATGAAGCCGGTGACTGGATTTGCAATGTTTGCAAGAAGCGATTTTCCGCAAAGATAATTTTAGGTTTGGCAAGAAAGTGGATAAACTGTGATTCATGTAACAGTACTTATCACTACAAGTGCATCCCAAAGAGACACCGAAACACTTTTGGAATTGACAATGACGATGACGAAGATGAGGATGAATTTGCATTTATGTGTCATAATTGTGTATCGGATAGTGACGATGACCCTTTAGTTTTGTCTGAACTCGAAGAGGACTTGGAATAATGTGACAGTACCTAGCCTATGTTAAAAAAAAAAAAAAAAAACATCTTAATGTAGGAGGTTAAGTTGCCAGTTTTGAACTTAAAAGAACAGATTTAAGTTTGATTGTTAAACTGTCATACACTAAATAATGCTATGTCATTCACTAAGATAAAGTGTCATTCTCTAAAAAAGTGACATGTTTATAGGCTATGTAAACATTTTTTTAAAGTCAAGTAGGGGCCTATAATTTATAAGTGGTAAGAACTATTATATTTAGATTTGTAACTAAACAAGTAATCCAATTATAATACCCTGAATTTTTTATGACATTCCATTTAATCACAATGAATTTTTAAAGTGCGAACATGTCTTAAAGTGTCATTCACTAACAGGTTTACCAAACACAACAAATCTTGTCCAAGGCAATAAACTTACAGGCCTAATGTTTAAGAAAATATCCAGGCAAAAATCTAAGAGGCTCCATATTCGTCCTACAATCTAAATTATCAAAAATTGCATAACTTTAAATGGTTAACTTTTCATCCAGTTACAATAACTTTTAGCTGAAAGGCATAGGTCTATATTTTAATATATAGCCTAGCCTAAGTGATTTAACCCTCGGGGAGGCGCTTGCGGAGTCCTGCTCCGCACGTTTTGAATTTGTAAAATAAAACTAACTTATTAGGTGTCGGCAGTCACGCGCCGCTCCGTACCTCACGCGCCTCATTCCTAGAATCGCCTGAAATAGCTTTCAACCCCCTCCCTCTCCAAGCGTCAGTATGAGTTGAGGTTTAGTGACGCGCGGTCAAGTTGCGGAGTGCTCCTCCGCAAGCGCCCTTCCGAGCCAGGAAACTATATGTCATATAGTTTCCTATATGTCATAGTTTTTCTAACATTTTTTTTTGTGTTTATTAATTTTATTATTTCTAACTCTTTCAGTGTTTTGTGATTTTCTTATCAATATATAATAAAGTTTTTGTATTAAAGTATAATGTTATTATTGCGGAGCAAAACTCCGCATGCGCCTTCTCCCGTACACTTATAGTGAAGAGCAACTTTCCTGTTAAACTACACATGATCGTATTTAAATTTAATTCAATAATATTTACTGAACAATTTACGATATTAAAAGTAGAATTAGTTTCTAGGGATATTGGTTAGTATTTAACCTTAAAGTTATGCAATGAAATCAATTAAAATCGGCTGTAGGGTTGACCGGGGTAATTGTGAACGCGTTTTCGTGTTTTGACAAAAAACCCTTTTTTTAAGTACTTTTTATTACAAATATCATATTATAGTATATATATTTTTAATTCTACATTATTCAGGATACATTATACAAATTGTCAGGAAATTCCTCTGATAAACAAAATTGTTACAAGCCATTCACAATTCCCCGGCACGGTATTGCAAATCTTATCAATTCTGGGGTAAATGTGAATGCCATCAGGAAAATTATTTAGAACACACCAAAAGTGAAATGGGGCAAATCAAAATAAAGCCCAACTAATTCTCTTCACATTTACCCCACTTTCAAAATTATAGTCACACAAAAGCATTCACAATTCCCCCTAGTTCAATGCAGGTTCGAGATTTCTTAAAATTGCAAAAAAATGCAAGGTAAAAAAACATTAACCAAAACTGTATTAATTAGTTTAATACAACATAAAAACGATATATTGCCATAACAACTTATGAAAAATATGAAAAGTGTCAAAATTTAGTTCATTTTCACTAAAAAAATTTAAGAGAGAACTTTGTAAATTAACGAAATGAAACCTAGCCTAACCTAGCGAAGTGAAACAGTGGGTAGAGTTTCATATAGCGCCTACCTTTTTACCGAATGGTAATATCGATCGATACGATCGATATATCGCATCGGATCGATCGATACGATTAATATATCGCATGGGGTCAAAATTTCTATGTACTGTATGTATAATCTTATGGGTAACTATGTTTGTAGGCCTACATCAAAATTCACAATTTGGTATATTGTTGCTAAAAAGTACAATAGTTATAATGTTGATCAAAATCTAAATCTTTCTCAAAAAACTTATTGGTCAATGTAAGTTATAACTTATAATGGTTGATTTTTCTTTTTTAACATGAAAACTGAACACTAACACTACCAATCTATTTTCATTTTCATCCCCCTCACCAGTGCACCACACTGCTCACACAACATTTTCTTTGGTACAGTATCAATTCATTATTTTGTAAAAATCTATCACATTGCTCATTTCTATAACCCAACTATCTAGTATAAACTTTCTATTATAAATAGTTTAATAGAAAGTTCTATGAAACTCATGAGACTAATCAAAATAACTAAACTATCCATACTGAATATGAAATCACCTAGTAAAATCTTGGTTTAAATGCTAGATAAACAAACAATAATATTTAGTAAATAAATATAAAAAATTGTAATAAAAAACATGTGTTTAAATTATTTCATCCGATATTTCATCCGATGCGATATATCGATATTTCATCTTATGTTGTGTACCTATCAATATCTCATCCGATCGTATCGATCGATATTTTCATTCGGTAGAAAGGTAGGCGCTATATGAAACTCTACCCGAAACAGTATTACTGCTCATTGACTCCCACAGCTCCATTGAATACATAAGTAATTTTGCAGTTTTTGTAAGTTGTTATGGGATAGGGGAGTACAGCAACAATGTCAAAAATAGTAACAGTAAACAAATTGTTTTCCTTGCACAAAAATTCAGTTTTTGCGTTATTGGCACAACGGAAACCTTGCACTGTTATGTCACCATCATCAGAGTCAGTTAACTCTTTACAATTAACAAAATTTAACTCAGTTTCTGCAAAAAAGTGCACTGTTTGTATTTTGTATTGAATTGGGGCAATTGTGAACCGTATTCACAATTACCCCTTTTTGTAATTCACAACTACCCCACAGTTTAAAAATTATGGGGTAATTGTGAATTGGCAATAAATCCTAGAATTTTTATTGCAGTTGATAAAGAAACCTCTCAGGCTTTAAAGCACTTCTCTAGAAGTGCTTAAAAAAATTTCTAAAAAAAATAAATAGTAAAATTATTTTTTTAAATAATCATTTTTGTTGAGTGGCCGAAGTGATTCACCAAAAAAAATTTAAGGGTTTTTTCATGCTAATGGAAAAAAGACTAATTCTTTTAAAATTAATAACAACTTTTAATAGTGTATTAAGAAAAGACCAAAAAACATGTTTTAAGTTGGTTTTTAATAATATTAATGTTAGTTTCTAAGTTATAAGCGGCGTTCACAATTGCCCCAATTCACAATTACCCCGGTCAACCCTATATATGAGATTCTGTAATGCGGAGGATTCCTCCGCAAGCGCCCTCTCCCGTTACAAAATTTAAGCGCCCGCTCCAGGGTTAAGACATAAATATAAGTAGGCCTACATAAATAAAGAAATCAAAATCTACAATTAATTATTTCACCCAGCTATGGTATAATTGGCCCTAACATAAGCTAGCCTAGTAAGTAATGTAGGCTTAAACTTAAGGGCTATGGTAAATTTAATTGATCATGAGGTATTTGATGATACATCTAAATTGGTTTACAAAATTAGGTTACTTACCGTGTGAAGCATGCGTACTAATTTGAAAAGACTGTGACTGTCCAGACGGTTGTCCTTTTTGCATGCTTATAGCAACGTGTACTTTAGTCCGTTATGAGACTTCATAGGACCTCACTCGAAATAGCAATAATTACGTAAAACCACAGGTTTTAACAGCAATTTATAGTTTAAACACAAATTCACCAAACAATACTATCAAATTTAGCATAATAACACAAAACAAGACATTCAGAATTAAGATGAAAATAGATAAATTCAACCATACACAAAGTGTACCACCTTAACGTTTTAATTCAAGGAGAAGGCTTCGTCCATATTCGTTTGTTACTTCGTTCCTCTTTCGGGAACTCTCGGAATCGTCTGGTTCGAAACAAATGGCGGCGAAAAAATAAGCTCAATAACTCTGTTTTAATAGTTACCAACAAATAAATTAGCTAAAACAAATTTAGAAAACAATCGGATATAGAACCGATATTATCTAATATCATAATGTTCCTTTTAAGAGGATAATTCAAAATAAATTATTAACCCAACAAAGTACATGCCTTAATGACAATGCCAACAAAATCACCATATTTTTAATGCCTCACATATATCATACCACAGTTAATGATTTGTACTATAGTAAAGTAATGTGTTGTGAATATAATATTTTTAAAATACCCCGTTGCAGCAAACCGGCGTACATGAGCGATTTATACGATTGCTGGGAGCCAGGCTTGGATTCAACTTTCAGGATGTTCCAATTTATGATCTCCAATTGAATTATAATCTGGCTCCTCTTGATGTTCGGCGCAGAGTATTTTACGTGTACTTTCTGTATAAGCTTCTAAATGGTGTTATTGACTGCCCCGTGCTTCTTGCTCTGATCATTGACTATTGATACTATAGTATCTAAAGTCAAAGGCTCCGATTGACTTCAAGTGTGGCTCGACTCGAACCAACACCTCCTAGAGTTATAAGAGATTATTCTATCCTTATTATTCTAGGAGGTGTTGCTCAAACACGCTCCAGAGACCTTTTTGAAAAACAGCATCATCCAACGTCTTATGCATATTACCAGTTGATATTACTCGACCATCGCGAGGCTTCATCGTCTAGGAAACATAGCAGCTTAATTGGATGTGGACTTTTTTGCTGAATCCGACTACAATGAGAACATTACTTAAATTCCAGTTATGTATTATGTTAAATAAATCGTTCAAAATAGTATTTTACAGCTGCAGATTGGGTATAGTCCGAAATTTTACGTTTTTAACTGTAATAAACCTTTTTTTACCTGAGGCAATAATAATAATTAGCCCAGCAATGATTTGTCATGCAGGAACGGATTGAAGGGTTTGGTGTCCCTTAGGCTATATAGTCTATCCTATAGGACACCAGTTGGGCTATAGGCTATATACCCCCCCCCTCGAAAATTTGCTGTATACGTTACGGTGGCTGTACAGCTATTGGTGGTCAGAATTCACGGTCTGAAGTAGCAGTTTTAAAACAGAACCTAAATGTTTGACACTGTAGGCTAACTTGCGTTAGCGTTATCGTCGTTGAAGCCTTTTTCGTTTTCAAATTAATAAAAAATACTTCAATAAAGCCACCTAATTGTTTGTCAAATTGGAGTTTTAAAACAACCTTGCTGGCCACACAAAACAATGAGGGCCGTATTCTTCCTTGCAAGTAATACTTGTCCTCCTTCTCCTCATCGCAAGGAGCTGTACTCTTGTCCGACTGAACTCGTTCATTTATATGAAACTCGTGCATTATAATAATTTTGTAATAATTATTGTACTCATTCTAATTACGGCACCGGTAAAGTAGGTCTAATTAGAAAACTTTACCTCGTCACTTCGGAGGTCACAAAAAAGACTAACAAATACGGGAACTCACCAAAGGTAGTCCCCAGTGCTTCCTATTCTGTATAGTTAGGATAGAATTATAAACTAAGAATGCAAAGACTACAATTTTGTTTTATATTCCTCCATTATTTTACCTGAGTAGCAGGGCGATCCTAGGTTTTCTGGCACCCCCCTAACCACCCCCCCCCCCACCAAAACCACTCGAGCCGTTTATTTGATAGCCGTTATTTCATTTTACAAAGAAAGCAACGTTTAAAACAAATCCACATTTTTATTAACAGTTTATTATAAAATACAGCACTTGGAATTTAAAAAATTCTCCATTCTTTATTGTAAACCAAATTTGCACAATAATTATCCATTGCAAAAATGCGAAGATCCGAAATGAATCTAAAAGTACTTTGCATCATATATGCAAAGAAGCACAATGATTATTATTATAATCCATTTCGGACCTCAAGAAAAAAAATCAGTTTCGAGAGGGGCCCTCTTCACCTTTGATTGTTGATTCTCTTTACTGCACATCACGGGTGCTAATTATTTCCTATTGGGAACGCCCTTTTTACCCCCAATAGGGCCGCTATTTACTGCGGCCAATCAAAGGGCTCTTTGATCAGGTGCGCTGTTTACCGTCCATTGGGAGATGTTTACCGCCGGTCGGGTGCGCCCTTTACCGTTGGTCAAAAATATATTTAAATAAATAAAATATATCAAAAAATATATCATTTGGTTATTTGGTAAGAAATAACCAAATGATTCTTATTTGGGGCGCTTTTTGGCGTCGATCATAAGCGCTTTTTACCGATGGTGGGGGGCGCAAATTAGCTCTGATATGATCAAGGGCGTTATTTACTGTTGATTAGAAGGCAAAGGCAAAAATGTTTACTGCCGGTTGGGGCGCTCTTTACCGTCGATCAGGGGCATTTTTACCGATGGTTGGGGGCGGTATTTTTCAATTGTCGGGTCGTTTTTGGCCTCTGAACAGGGCGCTATTTACCACCGATCGGGGGCGCTTTTAACCAGTGGTTGGTGGAACAATTTAACTCTGATCAGGGGCTCTATTTAACATTGTTTAGAAGGAAAATACCGCTGGCCAGACATGCTATTTACCGTTGATTTGGGCTGCTTTTTGACTGGCTGGGTTTATTTACTTCCAGTCAGGGCGCTCTTGACAGCTGAACAGGGGGGCCGTACTCACTATAGTTCGGGGACGCTTTTTACTAGTGCTCGGGGGCGTAATTTTATTCCGATTAGGGGCACTATTTACCGTTGATCAGGGGCGCTTTTAACCGTTGGTTGGGGGCACAATTTAACTCTGATCAGGTGTATTTTTCATATTGGAGGCACTGTCTCACACCTGTTTAACTACCGTATGACTATTGGGGGCGCTTTTAACGCCGATCAAGAGGCTATTAACCATCTTTTGAGGGCGCTCATTACTGGGGATCAGATGAGGCGCACTTTGCCGCCGATCAAGAGCGCTGTTTACCGCCGGCCGGGAGCGCTCTTTACCGTGGATTAGGGACACTCTTTACTGCAGATCAGGGGCACTCATTTCCGCCACGATGGTGCCCCTCGGGCTTCGGCGCCCTAGGCGGTCGCCTAGTTCGCCTATATGGTAGAGCCAGCTCTGATGAGTTGAGTACTTCTTTTCTTTCTTTTCTTTTCGTCTTTGTTTTCCTCTACGAGGTAACCTCGTATTGGCTCCCCCTACCCTCACGGGTAGTCCGTACCTGGCATTAGCCTCAACCGGACCAGTCTTGCGACCAAGGGAGTTATGGAACATTTGTCCCAAATCACATTAAGGCGGATTAGACCCCCACAAAACCCGGAATTCACTAGGCCTGTGGTACTCAGCCGGCGGTGACCCAAAATGACCATCCGCTGTGAGTGACAGTGGCACCACTACCCATGGTACTTCTCAGCTTTCGTTTGTGAGCAACGCCCCCAGATAAGGCTGGAGGGCCCCCCACAGCCGAAGCTGTGTGCCGAGCATACCGACAACCTCTGCCCCCTCGATTCCAACCCAATATCCGGACTGGCCGAAGCCAGGGGCTTGAGCCGGATCCCGAGGTCCCCATTTTAGGTTTTACTTGGGTCATGGGTGGATCCCAAGCGGAATAACTAGGTCACTGGAAACCCGCACGCCAAAGGCGCCGGCTACACTGCAACCATACCCAAAGGCACGGAAGCCCCAGATCCCCGACATCCTGACTCATTCCCTCCCTTTTTGGGGGGAGGCTGGAGTGAGACACCCAGTAAGCGCGCGATTGACACAAGGCCACCTCCGCCAGGGCTCGGAACAGCCGAAGCTGCCCTACTTCAGTTGATAAAGGGAGCCACGCCCGTTACCCAACTCAGTGCTTCGAGCTGGGATTGGGTAGTGGACATCCCAGTTCTAGGGGTGCAGGCCCTGAAGTACAACATACACCCCATGAGTTGAGTACTAATCGATATTTCGATAGGATGAATATACGGTAAATTTAAAAAAATCCCCATGACTATTATGAAAATTTATAAAAAAATTTTCAACGCCAAATTATTGCTACGTGTGAAATGTGAACTGACTATTTGCAGAACGGCCGCTTCGACGCAGCATGCCTCGAGCACGCAGTAAGTAATTAGTTACCGGGGTTACCGGTAAACGACCGGTAAGCTTCCCGGAATACCAGAAAACAATCAATGGAAGGCTGCATGTCAACAAAAAATCATGCAAGCTTGAAACGAAACGAGAGTAGAAAGTTTAAAATTTAAAATGTTATGTTATGTCAATGTCACAACTTAAATAAACAACAGTTTAACCTAGAATGGAAAATCACATTGTACGCCCTTTGAATCCTAGAAGCGAGAAGCGATAGCAACTAAAGGTTAGTTTTAAACCACTACACGTTTTATATTGATGAAATACTTGTTGAGTAGGCCTGTAAAATAGTATAAAAAATAAATTAAATTGGTTTTTTGTTAAATTCAGCTTTATCTTTCACTGGTCCTCCAGTTTTATTTCATTCTCATTAAATGTATAGATCTAAATCGAATGAGGAAATCATAAATCATCGTTCCCAATTTGGCATAGTGACAACATAGCCTAGGCCAATACATTTTATATCAATTAGATGGGTGAGTAAACCTATAATTCAAGTGAATGTTTTTGATACAAAACATTATAATTCAAGCCCAAGTAGGCTCAGGAATAATATTCAGCTCACAAAGTCCAGGTGTTTAAGAAGAACCCAATGACATGTAACTATATCCAGTCTTGGACTGATGTTTATGACAGGGGTAGCGGAATTCTACCCCCAGGAAAAGTACCCCCATGAAAAAACGCTACGTCATTTTGACGTCACGAGGGGCGGAGCTTAAAGTGGCATGGAGTTTTGGCTCGTGGCCGGAAAAGTACCCCCAGTTTTATAAATACATTATTATTTAATTTGGTTGCTCTAAATTAACATTATAGCAAACCAAACACCAGCCGGATTTCTACCCCCGGAATTCTACCCCCGGAATACTACCCCCAGCAAAACTACCCCCAGCAAAACTACCCCCAATGGACTAGATCCTGAATACTACCCCCGGAATTCTACCCCCAGCAAAACTACCCCCAGCAAAACTACCCCCAGCAAAACTACCCCCAGCAAAACTACCCCCGGAAAACTACCCCCGGAATTCTACCCCCAGCAAAACTACCCCCAATGGGCTATACCGGGAATCCTACACCCGCGAAAGTACTTCCACGTACACAATTCCTTAAGTATTTAACAACTAATTGTTATTTTATGTACGTGTTCTGCTATTTAAAACATTTCTATTATAAAATAATAGAAATGTTAAGTTTATACTAGTAAACGTGTTGCTCGAAATCGAGCAATTTATTTTAATACAATACAAATGTTACTTTTATCTCTAAATCATTGACGTCCGACCAATCCAATATTGTGAATATCTGCAATCACCAAAACTACACGTATTTACAGCTGATTATTAACAGATGTTTAAAATGCTTTATTCATTCCCAATGTTATTTAAATGGGAAATTTTGAGATTTCAATGGTGGATAACGCCTTTATTTTCCATCAGATTCTCATCAGTTTTTGGCGGAAACAACTACAGACCAAGCCCTATCCAACGACACCAAAAACTTGAAAATCGGTTGAAAATTAATTGTAGGAGGAGTTCTCAAGACAAAAAAACCCTTAACGTATTAAATAAGTATAGATTAATACAAACTTGCCCTTCGGGTGATCTCGTTCTCTACCCTCACTCACCGTCAAGTTCTATAATAGGCCTATGCTTTAGTTTTATATAACCAATCTCTCCTCAATCCTTTATAGGCTTTTAGCTGTATGGTTTTATTGACATCAAATAAAATATATACATTTCCGTACCATGATATACTTTACCTGGGGGCCAAGCATTAGCTCGGTAAACTTAAACAGTAATATTTTTGGTAGTAATATCATAGATAAAATATGGTAATATCATTTACAGACAGCCCGGTGCAAACAGGCTTATTTCTTGTTCAAGACGAGCTCGTTCGCTCCACTCACTCGCCTTTCAGCTTCCTTTTTCTGTGCTTTCAGACTGTTTCAATGTAGGCCTACGGGTCTCGTGTATATTTGTTAAAACACATGTTGAATGTGTAACACGTGGATTCTAATTATTTAGTTAGCTGGTGTTTGCTTTATTCTTTCTAATGCTTTTGTTTTTAAATTCAAATGTTAATTAATGTTAATGTTAATTCTACAAATTGATTTGTTGTTTTATATACTTTTACATTACTTTTATTCTTATTCATAATCAGCAGTATGAAGTACAATTTAAAAAATTATAGATTATTTTCATCATAAAATAGTACCATTTAATAATTTAGTAATTGGCTGCCATGCAAAACTACATGTTTAGGCCTATACTGGAACACATAGGTATCTGCACTTTGACAGTTGAGTCTACTGTTTTCATTATTTTTTTTTTTTATTTAACTCCATAAGACCAATGTTAAAAAATTTTTTAATTTGAATTAATGATTATAAAGAATTAAGATTTTTTTCTGGCATAGAGACCTGTATTTATATTAAATTCATCCCAAAACTATGTTATCTGCAATGTTGGAAGAAAATGGTTTTAGCTGTTTTTGAGATCCGTGTGCAAACATACACACATACAAATATATAACTTACTCGTATTACAGTATAGGATAGGATACACTTTATGCTTAGGCCTATGTAACTTAACTCACGTTTTGTAAATCTAGATAGTCTGAAAAGTATATAACTCAATATATCTAGTACAACCAGTAATACGGTAATAGAATTTTACTTCTGAGTAAAGATCTTGTCCATCTCGGAGGCGAGTGATCAGAGTGAACAAAATTCCTTCAGATTATTGTGAATATTATTATTCCGATTTTTCTCTATTTAACTTTCAGGTGTGTAGCACGTAGGGCCTACATTGTCATCTAATAAATATTATGTAACACCTGAACATGAATGAACTTTGAAGGAAATTTCTTCTTTCTTTTATCAGTTGCTGCATACACATTTTTCCAAACAGTTTATAAAAAAATACCTTAGATAATAATACCATTAATTTATTATATTGTGTTGTAAAATATAACATTAAACCAATAACATTAACTCATCATCACCCACAATTACATTTTCACCCAAAAAAAGCATTTTCAAAAACACACAGCTAAAAGCCTGTAAAGGATTAAGGGAAGATTGGTAATATAAAACTAAAGCATAGGCCAATTATAGAACTTGACGGCGAGTGAGGGTAGAGAACGAGATCACCCGAAGGGCAAGTTTGTATAAATGTAAATTTAACATATTATTATTTTATAATAGAAATGTTTTAAATACCAGTTCACGTACATAAAATAACAATTGTTAAATACTTAAGAAATTGTGTACGTGGAAGTACTTTCGCGGGTGTAGGATTCCCGGTCTAGTCCATTGGGGGTAGTTTTGCTGGGGGTAGAATTCCGGGGGTAGTTTTCCTGGGGGTAGTATTCCGGGGGTAGAATTCCGGGGGTAGATTTCCTGGGGGTAGTATTCCGGGGGTAGAAATCCGGGGGTAGTTTTGCTGGGGGTAGTATTCCGGGGGTAGAATTCCGGGGGTAGAATTCCGGGGGTAGTTTTCCACCCCTAGTAAACTTACAAAACATTGCTTAAATTGTTCATTATAGAAATAAATTATAAAAGTGCGTAACCAATGATTGAAGTAGAGTATAATGTATTCTCTTCAAAAGTTCGCGGCCGGAAAACTACCCCCATACCTGTGACGTCAAAATGACAAAGCGTTTTTTCATGGGGGTACTTTTCCTGGGGGTAGAATTCCGGCGCCCCTTATGACATAACCAAACTCTGACAATTTCTAATGTACCAAATGATGTATCAATGGAAATAAACTTCTTGATTCTTGATTCTTGATTCTTGACTGATAAATAGTGAATAAATTCTTGATTCTTGTGCAGGACTGTAGGCCTACCCTACTGTGTCATGATACAGTACTGTAGTTGGCCTACTCATGGTAAAACCTAAGTAAGTAGTTGTAAGCAGTGCTCGATTTCTAAAAAAAGAGGTAAGGGAACTGTAAAGGAACTGGCCCACCTTGGGCCCTCCACCAGAAGATTTTTAAAATTACTCTTAATTTGCAGCATTCTTAACATACCTGAGAATATTTTTGCAGCTTTTTTATGACAACTCAAAATACAGTTTTAAAGATTTAATAAAAATCATTAAGCCTTTCGGGAGCAGGAATGTTTCATACTGACTAACTTAACAATGTAAAACTAGATAAGGCCTAATTTTTCTGCAAGTTTAAAAATACCCGGTTTAAAAAGAACATCATATCGTAGGCGTATTAAAACTTTTTATTGAATATCCAATATTATTGGAAAGAAAACTAAATTAAAGGACTGGGATGAAAATAAAAATATATTTAATGTTAATTTAACAAACTATACGGTACTTGACTTTAAGGTCTGTACTTGACTTAAGGCTTTCCCTTAGTTTCTAAAATAATTATTTTATTTTTTATTTTTTAAAAAAGGTACGGGAACGCCGTTCCACCGCGTTCCCCCTGAAATCAAGCACTGGTTGTAACTATTGTCCGGAGATGACTTGTTGGCCAGTGAGGGGGTTGCAGGGTGAGGGGAAAGCTGAAGTATGCTATTGGCTAAAACAATTTGCTTTTTGTTTTTGGTTTTTTTATTTTTATTCCACCATATGTTAAGCTATCAACCAAACCTAAAACATACAGCATCCCTGCGATGTTTTATTTTATTTTGCAATCAGCTGTCTTTCTCTACATTGAATTAGGCTAGCTGGTTTGTCAACAAAGATAGGCTAATTGTTTACTTTTTGTAGCAAAATCTTTTCATGTAGAATAGTACTATCTAAGTTTGTTTTTATTCCTTAGTTAACCAAATGACTGGTAGGTTTCAGATGTAAATTTCCCCTCTCCCCCCAACCCCATCAGTGGCCAACAAGTCATCCCCCGACAATAGTTACACTTCTTTATTCTGAATAGAAGAAGAATCTTGAGCACTTAGCAGTTATTTAGGAAGGTATCAGTTTGGGTGGAATAGGCTATTCTATCAGATGATCGAGGGGCTCTGAAATAATGAGTGCGTCTACTAGCATCCACCACAAAGATGTTTGTTTACGTTTTTGCCTATCACGTGATAAATTCCAGACACTTTATTTGTGGGATTTGTCACGTGATAGGCAAAAACGTAAACAAACCTTTTTGCGGTGGATGCTTATGAACTAACTCATTATTACTGCACACTTTCAGAACTTCCATTCTTTGTAAAATCATCAAACTAACTTACAGTACAGTGGCGGATCTAGAACAGTAATAAGGGGGGGGCTAACCGGGGGGGTCTGCGCCCCCCCCCCCCCCGATCGGCGGGCCAGACCGGCGGGGGGTTCGGGGGCCCTCTCCCGAGAAGTTTTGGAAATTTAAGTGTTAAAAATAGCAGTTTCAGGTCAATTCTTCACCCATCGCTTTGGAAAACAATACTAAATCGCCAATCAATTTTTATTACAAACAACAGTTTGGCCAATGTACCAACTTTCATTGCTCTTATTATCATTAATATTTAAGGAGAATTTCTTTTGCATCGAGAAGTATAATGCATAGTATGCATTGCATACACTTACCTTAACAAATTTGGTTCGTTTTTATAGGCCTGTTGCTATCTAAATTTTCATTATCTTTATTTCGTATTGAAATGGTACACTCTCGTGTTAACACTTTTAACATTAATATACTAAGTCGGTAATAGGTAGGTAGGTTAATATTTTAAAATGTTATTAATACAGTACATTTCATCATGGATTAGATACTAGATCACGTATAGGCCTGGCGCACATGTTATGTAGATCACATGTGGTGAACTTATTGCAAAAGAGTGGTTTACAATATTTCTGCTCTGTCTAGTGATCCGGAGGGGTTATAGTTTCACTACCATGGTTTTGGGTCTTTTTGACCCATTATAAAGTGTTTACAGTTACAATTACATTAATCCTTCAATAGTGAAGTTGTCGTAGTATTAAAATTAAATAGAGACACAGACTCCAACACGGACACGGTGCATTTCAATGAATAAAATCACGTGCGTCAGCACCAAGTGATGAGACTCGACCTTTCAGACTGTTTTAATGTAGGACTACCGTTGCGGATGCTGCACTCTGGTTTATTTATTGTCGGATCAGATGTTATAATTTTTTTGTTAACAGATGATTTCATTATTGTTACTATTTCTTAAGTTTTAAATTCAATTGCAACTCTAAAAAGTGCTTATTAGTTGTATTATCCATTTACTTTACTTTTATTTATCTAAATATTCATAATCACTAATACAAAGTACAAAAAAATTATCGTTTTTATTATAGTACCATCCGGCAATTAAGTAACTGTTTACAATGCAAAACCACATGTTAACTTGGACACTTGGTTTGTACTTTGACCATTGAGTCAGCTTCTTCATTACTTCTTTTTTTTTAGTTTTGTACTTCATAAGACCATTGTTAAAAATTAACGTAATTAACGTCCATTGGTAAACATTATAACGAAAGAACTTAATTTTACTTACTAAGCTAACTAATTTTTATGTTATTCAAAGTGCGGCCTTAAAAACACATCTATATTGAAAGAAGACTATTTACTGAACATAGTGTGAAAATTACACGTTTCTAAGTTTTACTGTTTTTGCGTTGGGCTTACTTAAAGTCAGCCATGTCACTGATGATCGTAGCGAACACATCTCCGCTGAAGGCTGTGACGCTGGGTTAGTTATAGCTGTCTAGTCGGTCTTATGTATGACTTATCACTACTGTGTGATTTGTTTTGAGTTAGTGAAAGTATTTCTGACCTATATATCAATAACAAACATAACCTAATCGTCGCAGCGCATTGTAAACTTGGCTGAGTACTTGTAGCAGGCCCGGTGTCAGGCCGCGGGCGGAAATGCGTTCACCGCTATCATCGGTGACATTTCTAACTTCAAGGATGTAGAACCGAAAAACTGTAAGACTTAAAAAAGTGAAATTTTACACAATGCTCAGTTAATAGTCTTCTTTCAATTTATGTGGTCTTTAATACTGCAGATCAATATAGCCTAACATAAAAAAATAGCCGGCTTATGTATAACAATAGACGTACCCGAAAGAAGATTTTCCCGACATGGAAACTTGTAAATATAGGCCTTATCATTTTTATCCCAGAACTGCTTTATTTGAAAAGTTTGAAAAAAATCGTTGGAGCCTTTCTCAATATCCGTGTGTACATACACATAGACATAATACAAATATACCTCATCAATAATAGACTATAAAAATATACTTTTTTGTTGGTAGGGATCGAGTGCCGATATATACTATAATTAGTTTATAAGTAGCCTATTTTTGCAAAAATTTATGATTGCTATTTGAATTATTAATTATTTTAACGAATTTTACCTCCAGTTGATTTTCTCCAGGTTCAAATCTACACGGTTCTGGCTTTGATAAAAACTTGAACGTCAATTTAGACTGCTTTTCGTCGTCTTTTATTTAATCAAATTATTGTTTTCTTTAAAATGAACCAGTCTTTTTTTTCAGACATAACCTTCTTTAGAACTACTTTATTTATTATAATGAATATTAATAATTAATAATCAATTAAGTGATCTCGTTTGAATCAATAGAAAGTCATCACAAAGGGTTTATCAGACATTACACATACAGCATTGCGTTTTGCTCTGCACTGTCTGTTGTTCTTGATTTCGTGTTGTGACAGGAAAAGTTTGGGCGCGCAATGCAACCAAACATTAAATACAACATCTAGTTGTAATTTTGATTCCCCTTCGCATCCACCACTTCCACTCTTTCCCCTATTATACATCGCATCTTTCAAGGCACGTAAACTAAGTACATTGCACTAGATAATTTAATTTAATTTGTAGAAACAAATTAAATTGATTTTGTTGGAAGAAGCACTTTATAGAATTGAAGACTTTATGAAGAAAAAACAAATTGACTATGTATAAAGATAGAGAAAGAAAAAATTATGATGAAGATTAAATAAAATAGATTATTTATTATAAGTTAATAATTATAAATTATGTATATTTGCAATGCAATTTATTGTTGTGCAATAAAGTATTATTATTATTATTATTAGATAGGAGCATTTATACCCGGCGCCTGACGGTCGTCTGTCGCGCGTCATCCAATAAGGTATACAGCGTTTCGAGCGACACGCGGCGGGCGCAAGCGCTCGACGCGATGTAAAAGGGCCCTTAAACTTGAGGATGGAATACGTCACTCCCCATCTCCGCCTCGTACTCCGACTTGGCATACACACACAGAGGGACTCTGGAAGCCTCAGAATTGGTGCCCCACCGATTGAGATGGCGTACCGATAGAGACACTAAAATGACAGTGTCGTCTAGTTGAATTACCAGAAAAGGACATTATATCATTTTTAAGAACAAATATTTTTAGAGGTGATGTTTTTATTTCACAGTGTGCATAACAGGCACAAAGTAGGTTACATTGAAAAATATCGGAAAAACGTGCGCTGGTTTGCCGGCGCCCCATCACCCGGCCTGCACCCGACACGGGCCGACGCCCGCTCCGGGCCGTCGCGGCGCCCCACCTTGGTCCCCAAGGGGGGGGGCTATAGCCCCCTTAGCCCCCCTCCTTGGATCCGCCACTGTTACAGTACCTATGTATATGGTTATCCTTTGGTAAAAAAAAGTTTCAAGGAAAAAAGAGGAGATTTTGGTTATTGACTAAACCGGAGGGGGGGTTTGGGATCTTGTAATTTTCTAATATGCATTGAAAACCATATTTTTAAAGTCTTTAAATCATAAAAACTTAGTAAAAGTGTTCAACTAATAAGGTGTGTTCATACCAGAGGTTGACAACTAAAATTTGTTGACTTTTACAGGTGTTTTAAGCAAGTAATATTACATTTTAAAGATACGAGATACGAGTAGCTGAGCAAGACATCTTAGTTACCTGAAATGCATAACTGAAGTGACGCTCTCCAATTGGCTACACAGAGTAAGTCAGCTGGCCTGGTAGAGTGGTCTTTGGTACGGTACAATTAAACCAATACAATATCATATAACATCTTCCTCTTCAAACAAAATTAGTTTATACTTCTTCCATTGACTGGTTGCAAATTAGGTACTATTTTTCTTCATTTATCAAAATGTAAAAATATAAAAACATTTCTTCTTGCATAGAACATTGAAATTAAATACCTTCTAATTTATAAAAGAAAACTAAAATTACTTCTTGTTAGCTTGGATCTTCTTAGGGCCTACTGTTTGTATCTCTCAGGAGTTCTGATGACTCTTCCTGAGCGTGTTGTCTTTGAATGTGTAGGATTGACTCTCTTAGGGGTCGTGACATGACTTGGTGTTTGGCTCGGATCACTAGCAGCAGATGGACTAGCCGATGGACTTAAGCGTGGTGAAGAGAGGCCAGTGTGAGTTTGAGTACTAGGTAGGCTTGGTGATGTCTGAGACTTGAGAGGTGAAGGGGCTGGTCTAATCCATTCTCTGTTTCTCCTGTATTCACCCGAATTTGACTGAATTTTATAGGATCGAGTTGACAATTTGCTCTTAACTGTACCTAACTCCCATTGGTTGTATTTTGAATTAGGCTTGGATTTTACTACTACACCTTGACCTACTTCCAAGTTAGACAGATCCTTTGATTTCTTGTCATAGTATTGCCTATAGTTCATCTTTCTAGCAATTAATCTTGATCTGACTCCATCAGGGACTTTTGGAGTTAGTAAATTTGTTGTTACCGGAATGGTTGTTCTAGTTCTTCTTAACATTATCCTTTGAGCTGGGCTACTTCCTATTTCTTTGGTTGGTGTGTTCAACAACTCCAAAATGGCAAGCCAAAAGTAAGTTCCTTCGCTATTTGCTCTTGAAAATAACTTCCTCAAGGTGTTTTTTACTATTTTTACGGTTGCCTCAGCCTTCCCATTGCCTCTAGGGTGATATGTAGATGAGGTGATATGCGTAAACTCCCATTCTTTACTAAATTTTACCCAATCAGAGCTATCAAAATTTGGCGCATTATCTGTAACTAAAGTTACCGGTACACCCCATCTGCTGAAGTTCTTCTTAGAAATTTCGATCAAAGTTTCAGAAGTCATGTCCTGAAGCTCATCTAATTCCCAAAAATCAGAGTAATAGTCTACTGTAATCAGATAATTTTTGCCTTTAAACTAAAAAATATCCCTTGCTACACGACTCCATGGAAGGTCAGGGGTTTCATGGGTCTGCATAGGCATGTGTTGTTGATCCGGTGAATTAAGAGTACAAGCAGCACAGTTCTCAATGTGTTTCTTTATGTCCTCCGACATATGTGGCCAATACAACGTTTCTCTGGCTTTACGTAATGAAGCTTCAATACCTTGGTGACTACTGTGAATTCATCGTAACATCTCTAGCCTCATGGCTTTAGGAACTACAAGTCGGTTAGCACGGAATATAATTCCTTTATGAACTACAAGTTCATCCCTAAAATTCCAATATTCTCTCAGTGACAAATCCACGTCGTTTTTCAATTTAGGCCAACCAGAACTAACCACTGAGGCAAGTTTCATTAGCACTGGATCCTGCATAGTAGATCTTCTAATCTGCTCAAGTCGTTTGTCAGTTTCATGGAGATGCCTGGTTGCGTCTACATTTTCTATTTGTTTAAACATTTTTCCTTCTTCCTCAATGCGATATACATGTGAAGTTTCTATGTCTTCCTGGTTTTTAGCAAATCGATCATAAGGTAGAGCTGCTCTTGAGAGGGTATCAGCCAATGTCATTTCTGAACCTTTTTTATATTCCAGGTTAAAATTATACTTCTGGAGTTTTAACATCATACATTGGAGACGCTTAGGTGCATTGAGAAGCGATTTCTTGAAGATTGTCACCAAGGGTGACAACGAACAGGTGATAACGTTCGTGATGCATATACAACCGGTTGTCCGGATTGCAGCAGTGTAGCACCTAGGCCTATACTGCTTGAGTCACATTGAATAGTTACCGGTTCATGTACATTGTAATATCGTAAAACAGATGATTTGGCTATACTTTCTTTAATTTTTTCAAATGATTCGTCATGAGTTTTATCCCAAACCCAAGCGCTTTCTTTTCTGGTCAACTGTCTAAGAGGTTCGCACAAATCCGACAGTGCGGGAACAAAACGTGCCAAGTAATTGACAAACCCTAGAAATCGCTGTACATCTGTCACATTTTCGGGTTTTTTCATATTGGTAATAGCCTGAACTTTTGATAAATCTGGACGCAATCCAGTGTTGGACAAAACATGACCCATAAATGTTACTTCTTTCTCCCTAAGCTTCATTTTCTTCCTGTTGAGCTTCAAGTTCTTTTCCCGAGCCCGCAGATTCTTTAACTTAATATCATGATCCTTGATAGCTTCTTCCTCTGTAAAAGAACTTCTCGTTATAACTTTACAGACTTCAATATTAGCAGGGTAGCACCGCTGCCACCATGTTTTAAGCAAGTAATATTACATTTTAAAGATACGAGATACGAGTAGCTGAGCAAGACATCTTAGTTACCTGAAATGCATAACTGAAGTGACGCTCTCCAATTGGCTACACAGAGTAAGTCAGCTGGCCTGGTAGAGTGGTCTTTGGTACGGTACAATTAAACCAATATCATATATAACATAGAAATATTTATTTTGCTAAACAACATCAACCAATTTTTAACAAGGAAAATTAAAAATCTCCATTAAAATATGCATGAATTAAGACACAATCATTGCACGTCAGTACTGGTATAATAAAGCCTAGAAAAAAAGATTTCCTGGTGTAAGTTGTTGAAATTCCCTGGTACTGAAATTTTACCCTTAAAATCCGGTAATCTCGGGGGAAATCCAGTTATATGGTAACCCTTCCTATGTAAAATTCATAAAAAATTCAAAATTCCTTAACCAACTGAAAAAAATTTAGCAGCATAATTCCGTCAAATTCTGTTTTGAAAAATTTGTTTAATAAGTTACGCTGTATTAAGTTAGCCTAGCATAACCTAATAGCCTACACTGTATATAGCCTCTAGCATAAATTAGATTGGTAAATAAAGAAAAGTAAAAACCGTCCATGTAGGGCCTAGGCTTAATGGACAATAATGGACACTCCCCTCTATAAAATTATACCTTCTGCTTTTAACATATGGTATATCTCTACATATTCAGTATATAGAAAAACCGAGACTAGCGATGCATATTCGTATTCTACACATCAAAATAAATTGAAAATGTCCAGTAAAATTCTTTTAAATAGTTTCAGTTAAAACTGATGAAATTTTCAATTCAACAACAAAAAAGTATCATGGTCCTAGACTTAGGTCTTACCATGAGTACTACCATAATAACGTTTAGGAAAATTAGCTAAAAGTAGAAAAAATATGAATAATGTTAATTAGAACCTACATAAGAGACTTAACAAAAATCGTCGATTGGGGCTTTCTCTAGCTCCGTTTCCATCTTGTGACACACACAAACACGCATTCATCACACCAAAAACTTTTATTTGGGCTCAGGGGGAATCAAAACAACTTTTGATCTATATAGAAAATAGTTCAAATTTGAAATTTTGGATGCAAACAGTAGACTATGGTATAGTAGGAGGATGTAAAAGTAATGGTTTTCTCTTAATAAGACCTTAAAAATTATAAGTTATATTATATTGTTTATATAGGCCTGTATCAAAATCCTAGGGTTCAAACCACATTTGACACCAGTTTTTGGGACCCCCTATACAATGATACTGATAAAATTATTTTAATTGATTCCCGATACACAATTGAGTTGATAATAATTTGTCCTTAGGATTATAGAGAAAATCGTTCTGAAAAAATACAAATCTGCTAGGTTAAGTGACGCACCCTGTATATGTTTATGTATATATGACCACAATATTTGAAGCCGATGTTTTTATGAAATTATTATATTTTTTTGTTACTACTACTACTACTTTTTTTCAACTATTGAGACTGCAAAAACACACTGAAGAAACATAGTTACCCACAAAATTATACCTGCACTACAAAAAGATAATTGCCATTTTATAGTGTTCACAATGTTTAAATAATGGGCTATTTAAATATGCAATTTAGTGTACTTAAATGTACAAAACTAATATTCCCCATCCAACATTTTTTTTTTTTCGAGTTTTCCTCCGCCATCCCTTCCCAGGCCTACCGGATATCAGCTCTGGCTGGACCCCCATCTTAAAATCCTGGTTACGTCCCACACTTACTTATCCCTTATCCGTAGACCGCAGAAGACGGCATGGAACCAGTAATTTGAAGTTAACGTTCTCCTTGTATGCTACCGCAAAGGAGGGAAGGGGGGAGGAATTTATTCATCCATAGGGACAATCATAAAAAGATGACCCTACCAATTTGTTTGCAGGAAGTCGTCCAGGGTGTAAAAACATTCCCGGACCAGGAATTCATTCTACTAGACACTAAATTCTTTTTCATCACTCCGTATACGAAAGTGACAACTTGCCGTACAGCTGAGACCTTGGAAAGTAGTCATTTCCCAAACTGTCACCGTCAGCTGATTTTACTGACCTGTACGTCCAAAGGTATTATTACTTTCCGTCCAAGGTAAACAAACTTTTCCGTACAGCAACAATCAGCTGGGTTTAAAACAAATTAAATTTTGAATTCCAGCTTTGTTTACTTTGTCCAATGGCGAAGAATTTACAAAAATAATCCTCCTTTAAAACTTCCACATTTATTAATAATTGCGTCGTGATGAAAAGTATCGTTCACAACTCGTCCGGAAAGCCCATTTCCAGGCTCGATAGTGTAAAACACTATCTCGCCCAGAAATGGGTCACTTTCCGGACTAGTGGTGAAATATACTATTGTGTCTCTGCTGCAATACCACTGCAATACGTTTTTCCCATATTTAAAATATAGCCTAATTGTCATCTATTTGATAATACTTAATTATTTTTTTACAGGATGTCCAACTTCAGGACTTTGTTAACATTTGCCCTACAAGGGCTAAAATTTTCCACAAAAAGTCTGAAACAATCTGAAGTCAAACTTACTAAGGATGTGTACAATATTAAAAGAGGAAACTATGCTGTTCTTAATGATTTACATATCAAAATGTTTGAGAGTATCTTGACCAAAGATCGAGTTTTGACAGATCCCACAGAATTGGAGTCCTTCAATGTTGACTGGATCAAAATGGTGCGAGGTACTGAAAATTTTAATAATGTCACTTGTAATTTCTTCCTCTAAGTTTAATATTGCTAGTTTTATAATAGTATAAAAAATGTATTAACTTAATTGTTGAATAAATTACACTTGAAAGTTAAATTATAACAACTATAGTTCAACAGTTTTAACTAATTAACTATCAGATTTTGTGAAAGAGCGTTTATCTGTACCAAACTATTATAAAAGCTAGCAGGCCTATGTATTTTTTTAAATTCATAAATTTTATAGTACCAAGGGTAAGTTAGATATGGAGCAAAAGAGAGCATGGTTATTCACCCCTACCACCGGGAGCGGCAGCTCAGTGATAAAGCTCTGGCATCACAAGCCAGCAGTCCCTGGTTCGATCCCGGGTGACGACATTATATGCTCAAACATGAGCAGTCACCTGTGGCTACCCTATGTGACCGAATGCCGTGATGGTACCTTGCTATTTTTTTATCTCTGCACAGGCCTATTGGCCCTTGGTGATAGACAGTGAAACAATAAAAAAATTCTCTTTTTACATTTGTCCTTACTATTGAACTAGTTTAGCCTCCTTTCCCATAAACTGTAGAATTAAATGTATTATTGTAATAAATATTAAATAACTAAAATACCCTTTCAATCATAAAGATATTAACGTTGCAGCTGACCTGTGTAGGCTACTAAGCAATTTTCCAGTTATGTTTTGTGATTTGTTACTTTTAACCATAAATGTTATATGGGGTTCTGTAAGTAGAAGCCCTCCAGTCCGGCCTCACATGGTTTGGACGATTTATAATCTGCCCGCGGTCTTCCAGAAATGAAATGATCAGTGTGGGTGTTTTCCACCGCCAAAATAGACAGGAGTCAACTTGTTTCATGTTATGTTTTCACTAAAATATATCAGTTTGATTGCCGATTTCTGGACTACTGCATTCGGTAAGTCGATACACAACATTGAGTGGTCAAGTATGATACCCTTCATTGATTAATACATGTTAATAGTTCATTGTTGGAACACACATTTGATACAGGGCTCTATTTATCCAGTTTAATAAACCGCCTCGCCGGTTAATCTGGCCATTTTGAGTTCCGGCTGGTCCTGAGGTGGCCGGATTTGAGGGCTTCTACTGTAGGTTTGCTGCTTTTGGGTTTTTTAATACAAATAGAGGATAACTACTATCTACTAGGCTACAGATAGTCTTACATACCAAATTTTATCAAGATCTAGAAATATTTTAATTATCATCATAAAACCCCATGGGGAAGGAGTAAGTTTGCCGCCATATGGGCGCTATAAGCAAATATAAATTAATTCTTGCCTCATGAAGGTACATAACAAATTTGATCAAGTTATAACAATAATAAGTTAGATGGAGAACTTTGTTGGTTTCCCATTTAAGAAAAACATGAGAGACGTTTTATAGATTTTCTCCATTACTAGGAAAGGTACGTTAAAAGTTCAACATATTTAGTTTTTTTTTTTTTTTTTTTTTTTTTAAGCTCTTCGGAGTGGTTATAATAGAAATTGTTAAATTTTTTGCTAAAAAAAGGCCAAAAACCCAATTTTAAACCAAACCCTATAAAAACCTGTGGTCTGAATATCCTGGTTTCCAAACTTAACTAGATGAAAGCTACCATACACCTCCATACCAAATTTCATCACAAGCGGAGGTTCCGTTCGAGAGTTATCGTGTTAACAGACACACACACACAAACATAAATATATTAATTTGAACAAACCTTGTTTTGGCTTTTAGGGACCTCAAAACAAAAAACTTATCATGGTCCCAGATTTAGGTCTTACTATGACTACTACCGTAATAGCATATATCTGCGCACACAGCGGATTTCCATTTCTCAGCGGAATTTTGGTATTTTATTATTTCATCATAAACACCATGGGGTTGAGTATGTAGAGTTGCTGCCATATGGGTTTAGTAAGTAAATATAAGTTAAATCCTACCTAGTCAAGGTACATACAGTTGATTGCACGAGACGTGAGACACCCTGCCAGAATTTGAGCTACACATGGGCAGGTTGACTCTACCTCGTGCGACATGACGTGGATTAATCATTATAATGATATACCATAAAATCAATATTACGGTCTTAATTTAAAATTCAGGCTGTTTAAGGTACGGCTACACATAGCAGGAAAGGATACGGAAAGGAAACGGAAAGGACACGGACAAAATTCTGATGGGGTGGCTACACATATCGGGACACGGACAGGATAAAAAAAAAATTATCAATAAAAATAAAAAATTATCAAGTTCACAGCTACAATACTCGCCAAAGTAACTTCATACATAGAAACAACTGCAAATTAAATTTAACTTCAAACAGTCCCTACATTAGAGGAGCTATATATTTCAATATGTTACCAAATAACTTAAAAAGATTAAATGGAAAAGCTTTCAACAACAGACTTAAAGCACTCCTCATCAACAAAGTTCCTTATAACCTAGACATAAATTTCAAATAGTTCTTATGGGCCTGTTATATTTTATTGTTGTATGATGCATGTTGTATGACCTGACTATGTCTATGCACAAATGTAATGATGTGTTCTTGACAATAAAGCATTATTATTATTATTATTATTAGGACATTTCTGAGTCGGAAGGCTGCGCACGCAGCCGTCAGACGTCGGAAGATTGCGCGCGCAGCCGTACGACACGGCTCATCCCGCCGGCCTCCACACTCACTACACTGAGCTACCGTTATCATTTTCTGATAGTGTCGGAAGGGGTGGCTACACATACCAGGACGGGACACGGACAGGACACGACAGTGGCGGATGAATGCTCGTCTGGCGATCCATCCGACACGGCGAATGTCCTGTCCGTGTCCTTTCCTGCTATGTGTAGCCGCTTCCATTTGATAACACAGGGAGCATTCATCAGAAACTGTCCTGTCCGTGTCCTTTCCTGCTATGTGTAGCCGCACCTTAAACTGCGAATGTGTAGCACAAATACTGACAGGCTGTCTCACGTCTCGTGCAAGCAACTGGGGTATTTTTCATTTTCCCCTTAAAAAACCATCGTGATGAGTATGTAGGTCTGCCGCCATACAAGTTTTTTAAGCAAATATATGTTAAGCTCCTTATAGTGAATCTTCGTACCAAATTTTATCAATCTATGTTAATAAAAAAGCAAGATAGAGGGTTTTGTTGATTCCCCAAGAATAATGTGGGAAACATTTTTTAATATTCTCCATAACCATTGAAGTTAAAAATTCAAAATACTTAATTGTTTGTTTTTTAAGCTCCTTTAAATGGTCTAAGTTAATTTGTAAAATTTTATATTCTATGGTAAAAAAAGCAAAAAACCTATTTTTGACCCTTTTGGAACCACATAAACCCCCATTCTGATAACCCTATTATGCTGCTTTGCAAACTCATGAAAATAGACCTGGTCCTACACCTCCATACCAAATTTCATAAAAATCGGAGGTCCCATAAAAATTTTTCAGTACCACAGACATATGTAGTGAAAATTATAATAAGGAAGGAATGGTGTTGTGGCATCTGGGGACTTCAAATAAAAAAGTAACATGGTCCCGGGCCTAGGTCGTACCATGGCTACTACCATAATAGTGCCTACAGGGAAATTTTCTAAAAATAATAAATAACAAAGTTTATTTAAAGTATTTCATCTATAACTTTTAATCAACAAGTAAACCAATTATTCCCACTATTACAATGGGTTTAAGAAGACTTTCATGACATTAATCAACCATTTTTTTATTAAACTCAATTTCAAAATTCCTACTTTTTTCATTACTTAAAATCTTTTTCACAACCCACGTCTCGGGTTTAATCATTGACTATATAGAAGAGAAGTGTTGTGTTGTAAAGTCAATGTTTTAACTAATTTGTGTCTATTTATGAAGTACATACAATGTATCTAAAAGCTTAAAGTGTTTGTGGAAAATTTTTTCTCTAATATGTTTTAGGTTATAGCAGTGTAGTTTTGAAGCCTAAGACTACAGAAGAAGTGTCAGCGATCTTAAAAATTTGCAGTGAGAATAACCTGGCAGTCTGCCCCCAGGGCGGGAACACTGGACTGGTGGGAGGCAGTGTTCCTGTCTTTGATGAAGTGATAATATCAACATCATTGATGAATAAGATAATCAAAATCAATGACATTCCTGGTGAGAATCTTCAGAATTTACCTAATGAAGTAATATTGGAAGTTTTCATCACTAGGAAGGACGATAATTCGTAAACAATTTCACAAAATCTTTACTTGATTTCTCACAGCTCTAACACAAGATATGCACAACATGCCTCAATTAAACAGATACATATGGTAATACAATTTCCACAACTAATCCGCTTTACATGGCTCATGAACTTTTTAACTTTTTAGATATTACTTCACAACATAAATTAATATGTTTCATTAATGAATTTTTAAATATTTAAGGTTTAGAAGGCGTCAAGTCTTGACCACTTATAAGTGACCCGGACTTTGTCATTGATTGTATCCTCCCCTCAGCGTCACATCTCTAGTCAGTGAAGCAAACCACACTACACCAACTAAAGTAAGATGCACGAAAATAGTCCGATGGAAATTTAAACAGCTGTGTCCCCCCTCACCCCCTCCTGCCCTGCAATGTTGTCATTTGTTGTTATCTTTACCATGTGTTATACAGTATAAAAATGTGTTTCAGAATAAATTTGGCAACAATGTATCAACTCTCATCGGACTATTTTCGTGAATCCTACTATAATAATAAATTTTTAATTTATAACTCAACTTTCCAATACATAAACATTTATTGAGGTTATCATTTTAAATTGAGATATCAATTTAAAATTTATGAAGTATTCCAATTGAAAGAGCTGTAGAAATGAACCAACTAGTAAATTAGCTGTAGTTTTTGTTAACAACAAAAATTCACAATTAAATCTGTTTTTGATAATACTGTATAATCTAAGTTAAAAATATTTCCCTCAGTAAACATTTACTTTTTAATAATTGTTCATCAAAAAGATTAGACAACAATCAGGCCTACACAAAATCTGCAGCCTATTAGTAGGCCTGTTCCTGCCACAGCCTTCATGATTATAATTTCAGGCAGCATCGTGTGCCAGGCAGGCTGTGTGCTGGAGGCGCTGGACAACGCGTTGGCAGAGCATGGGCTGATGATGCCTCTAGACCTCGGAGCCAAGGGCAGCTGTCACATCGGAGGCAACATTGCTACCAACGCGGGGGGTCTCAGACTGCTGCGCTATGGCAGCCTGCAGGCCAACACACTGGGACTTGTTGCGGTATCTAAAAGTTTTTCTTTATTCTCTATAATTCTATACAGTAGTTTATTGTTTCTGGGGGATTAGGAGGTTTGGCAAAGCCAGCTAGGCACATCTCTCTTTGGGATATACTGGTCAACCACTGGAAAAGGGTAATAGTATAAATGGAAAGGTATATAGGATAGGGTCAGTCTACCTTGGTCCAGAAGGGATTGAGAGCCTTACATACCATGAACCAAAACCTCAGGTAAACTTCAGGTCTGACAGACACATACCATCCTTATATACAGACAAACAATCTCTACGGTTTTAGAGGAAATGTAAGGGCTTGCCCCTAAGCCAAGCAGGCCAGAGACTGCCAGAAAAGGGTCCGCCCAGCCACCCACGACATGGGTTGAGACAAAACCGAGGCTTAAAACCTCTGAGAGAGAAGGATGAACCAAGGTTAAGAGAATACAGGCAGATTTACATTACCACTGTAAGGGTTTACCGGCCATCTCGGGACTTAACGGTGGCCGGATAGCAAATCAGTTGGTTAAAGCACTGAACCTTTAACAACGTTAAATTATAGTCCTCCATGACCGGAATAAGATGAAAAATAACACTAAATATATTACTGTTTGAAATTGAAGCTACATACTCACATCCTTAAATTATTTTTTCTGATTCAACAAAAGCAAATCACATCCAAACACATACAGAAAGAAATACACTGAAAAATTGTGGCATAATGATCTACTGGAATGAAATAAATTCATTTGCGGTGGCTTCCCCCCGCAATTTAATTACCCGTGATTGAATTATTTGATAGATAATAAATTTGTCATAGTGAAGTCTTAGCTGTAGGGCGGAGTACTGTAGTCCTGTAGCTAAAGGACTTCAAAAACTATAATCGTAAAACCTTTTCTGAGTGAGCACCTATTAGCAAAGAGGAATGTCTATGTTAAATTTCAACCCAGTAGGATCTATGGTAATTTTGTATTTTGGGGGTCCTGTGGGGCGGAGCCCTAAAGGACATTAAAGACTATATTTGCAAAACCGTTTCTTAGTGAGTACCTATGAGTAAAAATTAACGTCCATGGTGCAATGAAAACATCTTTAGGAATCCCTAAATCTCTCTTTCAGATTTATAATTAATCAATGCAAGATTATTGTGCATTATTGATTAACAGCTAAGGACTAGGCCTATATCTGCCACTCAACTGACTAAATTTCAAACAATAGACAATCTATTTAACAGCATATCGCATTAACGTTTACAGTGGCTTGTCTTGTTGGTTTTCAGAATTTTGGCATTTCATGTACTCTCACTATCTATATTTATACTGCAAACTTTATTCTATGGTCCATGATGAAGTAGCCTATGTTGGTTTATGACATTAAGTGGTCTGTGATCATCGAGGATTTCATAGAGAATCAGAGTGAAAGTGAATACTTAAACAAAATGGCAGACACCATGCAAATGCAAAACAACTCCTTATTAATATTGAGTAAAAATATTTTAACAGAGCTAATTTTGAATTTATTCTTATTTAAAGCTACAGTGAAACAAATTAATTGTAAAAGTAGTGACATAATAGCTACAAGCTACTCCTGAATTGAAGCTCGTACAGTTACAATGTACTTTTTATTTAAAGTAGTGTAGGTACGACTTTCACTTGTTTACTACTTTATGTCCTCTGAGTATACTACTTTTCTCAGGAATGTTTTATTATTTTATTTTATTTTATTTTTATTTTAATCACCTCTTCAGTTCATAGTAAGCAATAATAACAATAATAGTATAATTGGATGGGTAAATTGTCATTTTGTGGCCGATTAGTCATTGGACTCCCAGTAAATCTCATTGGATTACTCACTTCCAGGTGAAAGCTGATGGCCAGATTGTGGACTGCATGAACACTCTCAAGAAGGACAACACAGGCTACCATCTCAAGCATTTGTTCATCGGCTCTGAAGGAACCCTAGGCATTGTCACCGAGGTGGCTATCCAGTGTCCTCCCAAACCTCAGTCAGTCAGTTTAGCATTATTGGGTCAGTTATTTACTTATACCACATCGCAAACAACTCATGTCTTCTTTCAATTCGCCTTAAGTTCAAAATTACCTAAATCTAAATAATTTTTCCGATATTGATTTTTTTTACAATTATAGTTAATCGAATTTTCGAGCATGGTATTCCACAATTTGCGAGGAATTATTGCAATGGATGGTTGCTGTTTGTGATGAAGGTGTTGTGGACTTTGACCACGCTCTGAGGACGTTCCGCCTGGCCCGCGCCATGCTGTCCGAGATCCTGTCATCGTGTGAGCTCATCGACGAGAACTGCATGCAGCCAGTAGTCAACACCCTTGGAGTGCGCAACCCACTTGGCCAACACCCGTTCTATGTTCTTATCGAGGTACGTTCTCAGCAGAGGTGTTCTTTCACTTAACCTAATGTACATATATGAAAATTTATTTATAAATTCAATATCTGCCATACTTGTAGTCTGTATCTAAAACTGCACCTCTTCTTATAACTATTCCTACAGATAGTAATATTTTAAGAATAAGGCTACTTTCGAGATATGATTTGAGACAAATTACTATTAGCATTTGATTTATTTTATGCAGTGACAGATAAAAAATAAATAAATAAATTAAATTAAAATGTCTTTATTCAGTTATTTTCAGTAACAACTGTTTTTCAAAATAACTTTTCTCCAATAAGTATAACAATAACAAGCTACATTACATAATAAATAAATATCCCCGTCGCAGCAAACCTGCGTACTCAGCGAATTTCCAAAATGATTCAATTTTTTAACTTCCCCCATAAACACCATGGGAAAGAGGATGTAGGTTTGTTGCCTTGGGAGTATTGCAAGTAGATATATGAAAATCCATTCCCAGTGCATGTAACTAAATTGCATAAAATTTTTATACGCTTCATTTTCTCCATAAACCCTATAGGTGTCTTGGGGTTGAGTAGATAAGTTTGCCGCCATATGGGGGCTGTACCCTACCTAACGAATGTACATACCAAATTTGATCAAGTTATGTCAATAAATAAGTGAGATACAGGGTTTTGTTAATTCCCCATTTTGTAGTCACTCAATTAAAGAAAAAATATTTACTCTCTGCTTAAATGTGACAAGCGACTGATCTTTGAGACTCATCGAGAGTTCATTGTACAATGACACACCAAAATAGGCAAAGCCCCCTCTGCCAACCTCACGAGTGATCTTTGGGAAATGAAGGAGCATGTCTTACCAAGTGCTATGCAAAGCGACATCCCGCCGAAGGAAGAGTTTGTCAAAGAGGTGCTGATGCTCTCCAACAATATTCGGTGGCGTAGAGCTTTGTGAACCAAACATGGCATCCATAGGGAGCAGATGTAAAGCCTCTATGACACATGATGACAAGATAACAGAGAGAGATGGTCAAACGAGGTCTACTGTAATCTCTACTTCTAAATTATTAGAGATTTTAGGAGGTGTACAAATACTCGAGCTTCCAAATGAGGTAAGGTTTAAATTAAATTTATTTATTTTTGCCAAAAATACAAAGACTATTTAATTTATAATCCTAAAGAGTAAACTTCCTCTAATCCGGCATCCTATGATCCGGCACGCTCGCTAATCCGGCACGACTTTAAGAACAATTATATTGACAGACATAACAATAACAATTGAGCGTTCGAGTTTGTTTGGGATCGAAAGTTGCCGAGAAGCAACACTGTATCGTACAAAGCCTCATTCATTCATTCATTCATTCAATGGGGCGGACCTAATCCCAAGGCGCGTCAGCCGCAAGGGCTTTTTGCACTCCCCTAATGTAAGTTTCAGAGCTCATCCCTGTTTAGAAACTTGATGAACTTCTGTATCCTGCAGACAAGCTCCTCTTGAGGAAGGAAAGTGCCCCTCCGTAGTCCTCCAAGGGCCCTCTCTCTAGCCTCTTCCAGCTCCCCACAGTCAAACAGCACGTGATCTGCAGTTTCTTCTGACTGCCCTCACCTCCTGCATACCGGGTCACCATTGTAGAGACCCAAGCGCTGCAGGTGCTTCCTCAAAGAACAATGTCCTGTTATAAGCCCTGTTACCTGTCTGATTTGCCCCCTCTCCAGCTGCAGAATACTGGAGGCAATTTTCTGAGATGGAGAGTGAAGCATGAGCTTACTTACCCTCAATTGAGGAAGTCTGAACCAGGCCTTACGATGCTCCTCCCTCGCCCATGACATGACCGCTTGGCACGCATACTCACGAGAGACAGCACAGAAAGGCTCCGGACCAGTAAATTCTGAAGATGAAGCTGCATTGGCAAGGGCGTCCGCAGCCTCATTTCCAGGTATCCCTGTATGACCAGGGACCCAGCAGAGCGTCACGCTGTTGCATCTACCTAGCGCAGATACTGTGGTGAAGCAGTCCCAGACGATCTTTGACCTGAACTAGCAAGAGTCCAGAGCCCTTAGAGCTGCCTGGCTGTCTGAGAAAATGGAAATACTCCTGTCCCTGACACCTTGCACCAGGTTTACTCTGGCGCACTCCATTATCGCAGCAACCTCCGCTTGGAACACCGTGGGATGCATCCCCATAGGGAGACGAATCCCTACCCCCGCTTGCACCCCATGTACTCCAGCTCCTGTTCCTCCTCTTACCTTGGACCCATCTGTGAACCATTCCAGATCCGCAGGTGGAAGAGGGTTTCCTCCAGACAGCCAATCCTCCCTCGCTGGAAGGAGGACCCTGAATGACTTACCGAAGGCATATTTGACCGACATGTAGTCCGAGGGCATGTCCAAAACATTCCCCTGTACAGTCAGAATGATCCGAGAGTGACTATCCAAAGATAGTTCTCCAGTGTCTATCCAAAGATTCTCACATTTGAGTCGATGAGCAGCTTTCCTTGCCGTGGTCTTGATGAAAAGATCAATCGGCAACAAGTTGAGAAGACAGTCCAGGGAAGCCCCAGGACTGGAACTCAGGGCTCCTGTGATGAGGAGACAGGAGAGTCTTTGAACTCCCGGCAATCCCCTCACCGCCACCCCCGAGTCCATCTTGGGCCACCATACAAGCGAACCGTAGGTAATGGCAGGTCTGACCACAGAGACGTAAAGCCAATGCATCAGTTTTGGCTTCACTCCCCATGTCCCTCCCACCAATTGCCTGCATGCCATAAGTGACCCGTACAAAGCCTATTCCACAGTCTAATATAAGTTACTGGGAGACAGTCATGACACTCCGTCACTTAGCTTGTCCGCCTAAACCGCCCGGGGACTCCAGTTACGCAAGGAACAGTGGCTTGGAGCGCTACTGTGGATTGACTAGCGCTCGCGTTGGTTGGCATCAGAGTTAACACAATCACAGGTAATTGCAGCCATCAGCTTAACACGAACACAGCTGACAATGCCATTGACCATAAAATTGCTGATAACTATCAAAATTGTCAAATTAAATCCCAATCAAATGATAACTGCCAAAATATTGGTTGCCGCTCACTGGAGGTACATTTAAAGTTCCCACCCATGTTGAGAACGGCCGGGCGGGGACTCCAGTCATGTCGGTTCCATCCGCTCAAAGCACTAACTGCCCCGCGGACAACACTTAACTACATACATTAATACATTGAAGCTCCGTGACTGTCTCCCAATAACATTGACTGTGGCGTATTCCGTATTGGAATGCGTGGGGGGGAGGCGAGTCGTCTTCAACCGATATCGCGTGACATTGTGTAATTATGGGATAGGCCTGGCGTCACTGTAGCTTTGTTTACATTATTCGTCTTCGTGTTCAGTCTGCCAGCGTACGTCTCTTTAATATGACGCTGTTTGTAAATTTCAAAAACTTTATTATATAACAACAAAAGTCAACAAAATATCCACTAAACTTATTGATTCGATTAGTTTCGCTATAGTACGTAACCTCCGTATTACTGTATCCAAGTTTTTCCCGTATCCGAGGTGGCCTCGTTCCCAGTTATTGTACCTCTTATTTTTCGAGTCCGTTATACAATAGTTTTATTCTTTAAAAGCTGTTTTAATATTAAAATACGTGTTCTATAGTCATTTTTGTTTAATTTACATTTTTCCTGAGATTCATCCTGTAATCCGGCATATTTCGTAATCCGGCACATGTCAAGTCCCGGACGTGCCGGATTAGAGGAAGTTTACTGTACTTGAGGAATGTACAGAGTACAAGAAACGTTTTTAAGGGAAAGCGGTCCAAACCCATCCGTGTGGTGGACATCCCGAGAATTGAACCCGTGACCTCTTGAACCAAAGTCCAAGACGTTAACCGTTAGGGTAGCGAGATGCCTAACCGGCGCATCAACTTTGTCAAGTTTGTCTTGTGTTTTTGTGACATATTTCTGAATTCAATTTACACATACGTCAAGTTTATGTTGTTCAATGTTACTGTTTCTGAGCAAACTCATATAACATTATACAATTGAATAAGATTATCGAGTTTTCTTAAATCAAGTGTTTTTCTTTAAATTTGTAACCACTATTAATTTTCTTCTGCATTTAACACTTTTTAGTAAGATTAGTCATAAATACTTGCAATCTATAGTTAAATAACAGTAAATATCAAGGCTTAAGATAGAATTTAAGTTTATATTTTACTTGTTTGTGAAACGCATATTAATGTTACCAGTACTGTTGCTGGGTAAAGTTTAGGCAGCAAAACAAATAAGGGCTACGAAAAGCTAAGTAGCTTGTAGTTGTGGGATTGTACTACAGATAGAGTCATTGACAAAAATATTTACAGTAAACTGAAGAAAATTGAAGTTCTCCATATTGAACAAATTATAGAAGTCAACACATTTTGTATTGTAGGTTACCATTAACAATTTTTTTAATGCTCTGTAGACCCTTATGTAGACATTCTAATGAATTTAAAGACGCTCTAAAGATCTCTGTACAAATAAAAATGTATGTACATCCACTAGGTAGGGTTCAACTTATAATTTGCTTACACCACCCGTATGATGGCAAATATACACACTCACCCCCATAGTATTTGAGTGAAAAAATTCCAGAATGCAATATATTATGTACCCTCACTGGGAAGGGCTATTTTTTCTTGCAACACTCATGGAAGAAAACCTACATACTCATTCCCATGATGTTTATTGGGGGGGGGGGGGGATACCGAATTCTGTTAGAAATTTGCTGAGTATGCAGGTCTGTTATGGGTGTGTTCAGTTTACACTCAGATAAATGTGGTTTTTGTAGGTGTCAGGTTCCAATGCGGCACACGATGAAGAGAAGTTGAACTCCTTCCTAGAGAGCGCTATGGGCGAAGAGATAGTTGCTGATGGAACAGTTACCAACGAGCCGTCACGGATGCAGGTCTGTACAAGTCTGTAAGAAGTGGTCAATAAAGGTCACAAGCGTATAAAAAAACTAAAAAAATATAAATTTGAATTTATTTCCGATAAACAACTGGCTTCATTAGATTGCTATTAAAAGCTACATATACACACATAGCTTGTACATAGCAAAATACATATATCGTATGGCTTTCATAGCCAGCCACTAGGTTCTAAAATAATGTCTATAATAATGTAGGATATCTCAAACCGTCGTCAATCAAACTAGTTTTCTTGATTGATTACAGGTTTCAGGAACAATATCCCATTGTCAAATCTTCAAAATGTTGAAGTTGAATTTACTGAACCACTTGTCGTCGTCAAATAGTTAAAATGAAACATACACAGAACACAAGACACGATACATTTAAAAATTATGACGGATAATTAAAATAGCGTGTCCAGCCAAAGACACGTTCTGATTGCCACGTTCTCCAGTCGGAACGCATCTTTGGCCAGCCACGCTATTTTAATTCAACGTCATAATGTTTTGACTGTCACATCTCAAAAAATAAAAAAAATGTCACATCACAAAAATGTTTTTATCATTTGTTTCAACCATTTTTTGTTTTATTTTTGGAACATATTTTCTACAGATAATTGTGAGTTAAATATTGATACTTTACATTTTATTTAATCACAGACCCTTTGGCAGCTGAGAGAACGAATCGCTGAAGCATTGCTGAGGAATGGATTCGTGTATAAATACGACGTTTCACTACCTCATGACAACTTCTATGAGCTGATACCAGTTCTGCAAGATAAACTGAAGGGAACTGATGCCACGATAATCTCAGGCTATGGTCACTTGGGTATGTAGACACATTAGTTTTTTAGCCTAATTCTCCGAAAGGAAGTACAGTCAACTCCCGATTATCCGGGGGCGGGTAAACCGGTTTGCGGATTTAACCGGGGTCACAAAACGTCAAATTCAATTTCATTTATTTTCTCAGTTTTGACAACAATACCATAATTTATCAATCTTATTATGTTGAAATTACTTAAGAAGAAATATCTTTACTAATTATTATTTGATTTATCAATGGAAAAAAAGCAATGAAACACGGAAAATAATTTGTAAATTATTCGGTGGCGTTATTGTGATCGTAGTCATGTGGTCAGGGAGGAACGAGTCAGAGCGATGGCGTGTTGGGATGGGGATGGGGCGCAATGGCGGGTATGACCTTGACTGCTAGGTAATAAACAACTGGTCTCCCGCCGGGATGAGCTAAAATAGAAACCAAGAAAGGTCCTATTTAGTTTCCAGTTCTGTCTGTAATTATCGCTCTGATTCGTCTGCTGTTCAGTGACCCCTATTAATTTTAACTTATATCATTCTAAACAACACATTTCAAAATGCATTTGTTTTGCATTTCAAGAAATTTTTGTTAAAGTACCATAACATTAAAATTTTAATTGACAGAGTTATAAATTTATTAACCTAATTAATTCAACTAGAAATCGCCTCCTGATCGAAAATCGATCAAAATTTCAGTTGATTTGGACCCAAGAAGCTTAAAAAAATTTTAGAACTAAAACACCTGTTCTTCCTAATTTTCTAGCAGTTGTTTCTACAACAGCTGTCTAATGATTAATTCAATTCTCTTTTCTCCATAAGATTAACATTGGAACTTTGAAAGCCTGTGGGGCGTAGCCCTGGAGTCCGATGTGAATTAGAATATGATTCTGCTCATCTACAGGACTATACCTTTCTAACGGTATGCGCAGAATTATTCTACGATGCACACGAGCTGAGAAAAAAGGAGGAAATGAAACATGCTTGCGTATTAATATATAGATAATTAGCATACATTTTGGACAATTGGTTGTTATAACATATTTAACAATTAGTCAAAAAGATGAACCATCACTCGTTTTTGTACGCGTGCTCATATCTCGAATAAATTATCCCAAGCGACCCTCCCCCCCTCACCGCACCCACCCATCCCCACTGCCAGATGCCAAACAATAGAACACCTGACCTTGGTTTTTTGTCCACGTTGGACCCTTTTATTGTGTTCCTTGTTCACTCAACTAGATCTGTTTATTCATTCCAATAATGTTTGGTCAATAACAAATAATAAAAATTGGAAACCCGTGGACTCTTAATTAAAGCTTATTTGTTTATTTAGTGTTTTACTTAATTTATTGAACTCTTTGTTTTAACTGTGGTTTTGGGTTATCCGGGACCCTTCAACCAGTCATTACCCTGGATAATCGGGAGTTGACTGTACACTAATACAGTATTCGGTGTAAGCAAAAAAGCAATGTTGGCTTATTTGAAAATATTGGATATTGTAAATGGCATCTCTATTGTAAGTAAAGCCGGGTTTACACGTTGCCAGTAGGTGAGACAATTGTCTTTGGACAATTGTCATCACGTGGGAGACAATTGTCGGAGGCCAGTCAAGTTGAACGTGAAGCTGTTTACACAGGGCCAACTATTGCCACGGCAGTGGTAACAAAAACAACACACCTGTATGTCTCAACTGACACAAGGGAACTAGTGAACTGGCATAAAACAAGACAGCGCTACTGGCCTATCCGTTCACACGGCGCCAATTGTCGCGACAACTGAAATTCCGAGTGGTGGGGGGTCTCGCTGGGCCCAGCTCGTTGGCATCAGTCTACTCCCGGAGACAACTGAATTTCGGGGCAATTGGGAGGGCAGTTGGCAAGGCAATTGGCCTGAAGTGTTTACACGAAGGCAATAATTTCATGCCAATCAGTTGTCCAAAGACAATTGTCTCACCTACTGGCATCGTGTAAACCCGGCTTAAAGCCGGGTTTACACGATGCCAGTAGGTAAGACAATTGTCAAAAGACAACTGATTGGCATGAAATTATTGCCTTCGTGTAAACACTTCAGGCCAATTGCCTTGCCAACTGCCCTCCCAATTGCCCCGAAATTCAGTTGTCTCCAGGAGTAGACTGATGACAATGAGCTGGGCCCAGCGAGACCCCCCACCACTCGGAATTTCAGTTGTCGCGACAATTGGCGCCGTGTGAACGGATAGGCCAATAGCGCTGTCTTGTTTTTTGCCAGTTCCCTAGTTCCCTTGTGTCAGTTGAGACATACAGGTGTGTTGTTTTGTTTACGTCCGGTTATTCGTTAAGTAAAAATGGCACCAAAGTGGACTGACGAAATGAATTTAAAATTTGTTGAACTTTACAAAGAACAAAGGTGTTTGTGGGACCAGCGAGACGACTTGTACAAGGATAGAAACGCTCGCGAATCGGCGCTCGTTGCGATTGCCGAAAACTTAAATGTCCAAGAATTCGGACTCACTGATAAATTTCCGACACAGATCATTAAACATTAGTTTTAGGTCCTCGCGGGACACGACAGACGACGAGCACTCGGCCATGTTTCCTGTCAACTGCCGTGGCTATAGTTAATAAGTGTTAATAGTTAATAAGTGGAGACAATTGTCGGAGGCCAGTCAAGTTGAACGTGAAGCTGTTTACACAGTGCCAACTATTGCCACGGCAGTGGTAACAAAAACAATACACCTGTATGTCTCAACTGACACAAGGGAACTAGGGAACTGGCAAAAAACAAGACAGCGCTACTGGCCTCTCCGTTCACACGGCGCCAATTGTCGCGACAACTGAAATTCCGAGTGGTGGGGGGTCTCGCTGGGCCCAGCTCGTTGGCATCAGTCTACTCCCGGAGACAACTGAATTTCGGGGCAATTGGGAGGGCAGTTGGCAAGGCAATTGGCCTGAAGTGTTTACACGAAGGCAATAATTTCATGCCAATCAGTTGTCTTTTAACAATTGTCTCACCTACCGGCATCGTGTAAACCCGGCTTTATGGTGAGATTAATTGCAGAAGCAGATCATTAGGTGGGGGCTGATAGTTTTAAACCTAAACCTAAGTAATAATAAAAAATAAAACTAGTTGGTTGGGTTTAATAATTACTCAAATCTAATAGGCCAGCACAAAACTTTTTCTACTTTTTTCTCAGCGTGTGTGCATCGTAGAAGGAACAATGAATATCATTAGAAAGGTAGTGTCTTGTATATGATCAGACACCCATTAAAATTTAAATTACCTATCAGGCTACGCCATAGAGACTTAATGTTAATCTTACAGGAGAACAGTTATTATTATTATTATTTTTTTTTATGGCAAGCATTGGACCACTTAAGTCAGGTTCTTCTTAAATTCTGTCTCTTCTTCTTGTCCGCCTAATACTTCTTCCTTCTTTCCGACCGTTGTTTTCTTTCTTCTTCCGAAACCACTCTTCCTTGTCTATGATTGTTTGCTCCTATTGGTAGGATGATATTTTTGTCTTTGAGTACTGCGAGCGCCTCTGACTTATTTACCAAATTCTTCAAATGATATTTGCAACATTCTCATGTCCTCCTTAATCTCTGTAATCCACCTAAAGTCACTCTTGCTATTCCACAACTTGTCAATTATTTTCTTACTTATTCTATTTTCCAGTGTCCTTAAAAGATGTCCAATGAATGAAATTCTTTTCTTTTTAATTATACTTGTCAATGGCTCTATTTACTTATATACAGTTTTATTTGAGGCCAGTCTAAAAACTATTTTTTTGATATTTTAGCGAATTTCCCTATAGGGAATACGCTATTACGGTAGTAGCCATGGTAAGACCTAAGCCCGGGACCATGATACTTTTTCGTTTTGAGGTACCCAGAAGCCAAAAACACCGTTCGTTCATTTTCATATATATGTATATATTGAAAAACATTATAATTAAACAGATTTATAATTCAATTTTATATAATTATAATTTTCAATGTTATAAAAGTAGCCCTAATCATATCAAATCTAATACGTATATTAGGGGTGGGCGAGTACTCGAGTTTCGAGTAGTGGCTCGGGTAATTAGTCCTACTCGAACTCGAGTCGAGTAGTTGCAAATACTCGAGAATCGAGTCGAGTAGTCGTCGTCGTCACTCCCGGCGGCGCGCGCCCGCAGCCGTGACAATAGTTGTTTACGTCTGGCGGCAGGCGATCTCGCTAACGAGCACAAAAACACTGCCGCCGAGATGATCTATTGTTGAGCTTATCTATTGTTCGACGCCCGGCAGTAATTTATTCAAGAGGGGTGTTTTTGGCTCCTAGTACCAAATGCTACTTTCTGAACCAATTGTCGTAGAAAACTAAGGGATGGCTCGTTTAATTCGTCTAATTCTTACAAATTAAACAAAACGTCAACCAAAGTTGTGTGACTTTCCTAAAGGAAAGTGGCAAAGTGTTGTTAAATAAATCAATCTTTAATTGAATTACTGTTTTATAATGTTAAAAGTATCTTAATATAATTTATTATAATTTTTAAATAAAAAACTTCAAATCCCATTAAATATATTTTTTTTTTTTCATTAAACATTACAAATACATTTATTAGATTTTGAGGTTCATAACTTAAAACCTTCATTGTTTTTTATTGATTTTTTCATCATACACTCCTTTTTTAATATAGCAAAAAATAGCTAAATGAATACATAGAAATAAAAATAAAAATAATTATGTCTAATAGTGTATATTTTCAAAGTTCAATTTTTATGATAATCTCTAAGTAAGAACCTGTCTCAGTTAAATCAATAAGTAAAAAAAATACCATTTCTTGGGGTTATAAATGGCGTTGGTTTGTTGAACCACTTCATTCCTTAGTGTTAAAATTTATTATAATTTCAATTTATTGTTTTTTTGTTTATTATACTGAGCAGGCCTTAGGCCTATTTATGTTATACAGTTTTGTTTTCTTTACAATTTTTCCATTTGTTTTAATCTATATTTCGATGTACATAATTTTTCTGTTAATTCTTTGTACAAAACGTTTAATATTTCATTCAACAAAACTTTTATAAAATTTTAATGGATATTTTTATATGTATATTGTTTAGTGATTCGATTTTAATTGTTTTGGTTACAAGGAAATTTGTACTGTATTCTTATCTTATTGTATACTGCAAATATAAAAATTAGATATTTAAAATATTTTCAACTAAAGGAGGTTCATTGTAACTTATACAAAAACAAGTGGAACAGTTTGGAAACAGAACCAGTTGATATTTAACATTCATTTTTCTTTATACCACACTCAGATAAAAATCAAAACGAATATTTCCTGATAGCGTCGAGGAGAGCAATCCCGTCCCGAAATTGGACAGGAAATAAAAATTCCCGTCCCGAACTAAAAATCCATTCCCGTCCATCCCTAATTTTGTTGTTGATGAAATTTTTTACTTAGGCCTAATTCTCATAAATTGATTTGTACTACACATTTTAAGAGGAAAACTGTAAATAAATATACTTACTTTTTTATCAACTTTTATCTAAGTAGTTCTTATTGTCGTACCCTAAATTGATGTTATCTTTCAGTGTTTTCATGCATAAAGATGAATTTAATAATACTTTTACTTTTATTATTTAATATTATTTTTAAAAACTCATTTTAAACTTTTTCACACTACTACTCGACTCGACTCGATACCCGAGTAGTTGATGCAATACTCGACTCGAATCGTAAAACCACTACTCGCCCACCCCTAATGTATATTATATATATATATATATATATATATATATATATATATATATATATATATATATATATGTGTCCGTGGTACTGATAACTTTTGACAGCGACCTCCGATTTTGGTGAAATTTGGTATGAAGGTGTAAGACCAGGTCTATTTTCATGAGTTCGCAAACCATGGGAACGGTTATGGGTGATCGGGTTATGGGAACGGGGTTTTATGGGGTTTCAAAGGGGTCAAAAATGGGTTTTTGGCATTTTTTGACCTCATTTTTCAAAATTTATCAATTTTAACTAAAACCATTTAAAAGATTTCAAAAAAACAAACAATTTGGTATTTTGAATTTTTATCTTAGCATAACTGGTTACGGGGAAAATCCAAAAATATGTTTTCCATGTTATTCTTATGGGAAATCAAGAAAACCCTATACCTTGCTTAGTTATTGACATAACTTAATCAAATTTGGTATGTACATTATCTAGATAGGGTTTAACTTATACTTGCTTTCAAAACCCATATGACGGCAAACCTACACACTCACCCCCATGGGGTTTATGGGGAAAATAAAAAATTGCCATAGCTTGATACAATTTTGTGTTTACATTCACCAATTATTGATTAACTTAGATTTTCTAACAACACTCCATGGCAGCAAACCTACATACTCGATCCTATGGTGTTTTTATGGGGAAAGTAAATAATCTGAAATTCCATTGGAAATTCGCGGAGTACGCAAGTCTGCTGCGACGGGGGTATTTTGTTTATACATGTTCTGATGGTTCTTCTTTCTATTTTCAGTATTTTATCTATTGCTACAGTGTTGGTTGTTTTAATTTAAATATAGTTTCACTTGCGTATGTTATTTGTGGAAGTATGACTGCCTTGTAGTGTTTCAAATTTGTTGCTATTGATAGACATTTTTTGTTGTATGTGTTTTTAGTAATATGTTGTATTCTGATCAATTTATTAATTCTATTTTGCCATTTATTTATTTATTTATTTATTTATTTATTTATTTATTTGCTTCCAACGGTTTGCACCAATTTACATTATATTGAACATTCATTAAATTAACAAATTCAAGATGATTGACACAAACTAAGGTCTATACACTAATTATCACAATTTACCAAAGAATATATCTGCAATATGATCGACATTGAATTGAGGACAACGAGATCAAAAGAACGATTAATATAAAGATATAACTATATGAATGGATAACAACAATAAACTATGACATAGAGCTAACCAAGTTCAACTACTGGCAATATGACAAATTACAACAGGCAATAAACTATCAAATAACAATAACAAAAATTGCAACAACTACTGGCAATTCATAAAACTAATACAGACCAACAATATGTTCATATCAATAACAAAACAGAGATAAATAACATCAAGATAATAATTTGACTAAATAACAAAGTGACAGTACCCATATAACTAAAAAAATAACAAGCTAGGAAAAACTTAACTAATAGCACCAATGAGAAGAATTAACAAAACAAATTTTTGGCCATCTAAGGCATCACTGGCAACACACATCAAAAGACACCAGTGTGGCCCTCTAAAGGCACCACAAGCAAACACTCATCACTAAGACACTGATGTGGCCCTCTAAAGGCACCACCAAACACAGATTAGAAATGGATTGAGTGAAGCTTCTTCTTGAAGGATGCCGTAGACTCACTAAAGAAGTCGACATGCTTCGCTGCGTCACTGCCAATTCTCAGAAGTCTGGAGATACCGGTGTGGCAGGCATAGTTGCTTGGGTGGAAGCGCCTGCGGAAGATGGTTTTGGACCGAGTACCTCTTGATACTTGAATGCCGATTCCACTAAGTAGGCTAGGAGAGTCAATAAGGCCATTCACTAGTCTATGCAGCACAGTCAGATCAATGTGTTGACGTCTCAAGTGGAGAGGGGCAAGGTCGAAGAGAGTAGCCAATTCATTTACTGGAGTAGTCATATAGGTATAACCCAACCTAGGGCCAAGCAACCTGAGGAAACGGTCCTGGACGTGCTGAAGTTGATCGATATGGTTACGTTGGTATGGACACCATATCACGGACCCATATTCCAAAACAGTCCGCACCAAAGCCTTGAACAGCACAACCAGTGTGTTGGGGGAGTGCAGACCTCTAGTAGCCCTGAAAATAAACCCCATCAACGAATTGGCTCTTGAAGTTATATGATTTATGTGGTCAGCTTGACTGAGTGTAGAAGTAAAAATTACTCCCAAGTCCTTGACACTGTTTACTCTTCTTAAAATTGTGGAGTTCAGTGAATAGTCGTATGCAACTAAGTCTGAACCACGCTTGAATGATATTGCCAGACACTTCGAAGCATTGAGCTCCATGGCATTGTCAACACACCACTGACCGATGAGGTCCAATGAACACTGAAGCTCCTCTCTATTCGTGTCACTGGGCACTTTACTATAAACCTTCATGTCATCCGCAAATAAAAGACTCTCGGAGGGTAATGATCCACAAATGTCATTGATGAATAGGATGAAAAGAAATGGACCAAGGTGTGAGCCCTGTGGTACACCGGACAGCACATCAAAGGGTGCAGAGGTATAACCATCACATTTAACAATCAATTGTCTATTGCAGATGTAGCTACCCAACCAATCAAGCAATGAGCCATGAACACCGTATCCCTTCAATTTGGCAAGAAGCAGACGATGGTTAACCTTGTCAAAGGCCTTGGACATGTCAAGGTAGATACAGTCGACTTGACAAGAATCCTGAAATGCTGACATAATATAATCTTGAAAAATAAGTAAGTTTGAAACTGTTGAGCGAGAACGTAGAAAACCATGTTGAGCTGGTGATATGCATGTCCGCAGATGAAAAGAAAGGTGATCTGAAATAAGGCTCTCAAATACTTTAGCGATGGTTGGTTGGATTACAATGGGTCTGTAGTTTCTAACGTTGTTACGGTCTCCAGATTTATGAACAGGGATGACAAAACCATTCTTAAGAGACTTTGGGAATATTCCGTCAGCGAGAAGGGCAGAGAAAAAGATGGCAAGATGAGGAGCCAGGACAGGAGCGCAGAACTTAAGCACTAAAGGAGGTATACCGTCGGGACCAGCTCCTTTGTTAGGATCAAGAGCTTCCATTTTTTTAAGGACGTCAGTTGGTGAGATTGAGCATTGTGGGACGGTGAAGTTCCAGCCAAAATCATACTCATTAATATTGATTGCTGCATCACAGAAGACTGATGAGAAGTACTGGGCGAACAAGTTACACTTGTCAGTGTTATCCTCTGCCGATCTTGAGTCAAAGCACAATCTTGAAGGAAAGGTTGGATTGTTCCTCATACTGTTCACGTGTGACCAAAATGATTTGATGTTACTGGGGATATCATTTTCTATTTTCCTAGCATAGTTATCAAAACATTCTTCTGCTAGAGCGCTACAACGTCTTCTCAGAGAACGAAAGGTTTCAAGATGAGATAAATTCCCAGTTTCCTTAAACAATTTATGAGCTATCTTCTTTTTAATGACAAGACTTTCCAATTCCCGAGTGAACCATTTAGGGAAAGTAGAGGATCGTACCTTTTTCAAAGGTGTGTGCTGTTCTATGATGTTCCTAAGGGTTAGACAAAAGCTGTTAAACATTTGTTCAGTGTGAATAGTAGGGTCAAGCATGGGGTAGTTTAAACTTTGGATGCAGAAAAACACCTTTTCCAAGTTGCATTTGCGAAAGTCAGGAATATATCTGACTGATTTATTCAATTGGTGTGATCTACCCAGTATGAGGGACACTGAAAGGGCAGGATGGTGCCTATCCTCATTTAAAAGAACGTCTTCAGCTGGAGAAAGATCACAGTTGGTCAAAGAGGAGAACACCAAGTCAAGATATACACCTCTATAATTAGGAACGGTGTTAATTTGAATTAAATTGTGTGTCGAAGCAAGATTCGATAAACATTCAGAACGATCAGTAGAGGGGGAGATATTTTGAGAGTCCCATTCTGTAACCGTCAAGTTGAAATCTCCCATCAAAAGGATGTTATCTATAAAACCAGCAGCGGAGACAACATCATCAAAAGTGTTGGAAAAATCTGAGTAAATGGAGACTGGCTGGTTTGGTGGGATGTATACACAACCCAAGATCAATTTTTGAGACGCTATGATGCAGGTTACAAAGACACATTCAGATGAACAGTTAGTGCAAGATAACTGACTGCATGGAATTGAGTCACGCACAGCCAGTAAAACTCCACCACCACTCACTTTGGTGCTAGTAGAAGGGGATCTATCACATCTAAAAATGCTATAACCATTAAGGCCCAATTCTGAATTTTTGATATCAGGGCATAAGTTGGTTTCAACCAGTGCAATAACATCAAAGAAAGAAGTATTTGTCCTTAGAGATAACTGGGTAGTCTTGGTTCTTAAGCCATTAACATTTTGGAAATAACAGTAGAGTCTATTCGGTGCACCGTTGGAAGAAACTAGTTTTTTTTCTTTACAATTTGGGGGACATTATTAAGAAATTTGATGGTTAAATCACTTTCACCGTTAGCAATGCGAGTATCCAGCACGCTCTTGAGGGACTGCAAATGTTCAGATTCCCGAGGTGTCCTGTCTCTGGAAAGTTTAACCTGAGAGAGGGCAGGATCAATCAAGGCTGCCGAGTCAGAAGAAAACTTGCTTAAGATGATTGATACATCAGATTGGTTTGGAAGTATGACCTTCAGGGCTCTCGGTCTATTTTGTTGTTTACCACCAACACGGAAGCATTTAATATGCTCAGTCACTAATGAGGGATGCAAAGGTGAAAAGAGCTTGGTAATCAAATCAAGATCGTGCTTTTTTCTTAAATTTACATCCGAAGACGAAGATTCACGCAGAGAGTAAACCATAACATTCTTCGCACGACGTACACGTTCATTGGCTTCTGCCAGAAAATATTCAAGATCATTGGACTTTGAAGCAGGTGAAACATCCGCTGATTTCTTCTCAAGAGCGAGTATACGATCCTCGACACTCGCAATTCTTGGCTCAAGTGAGTTAAGGCCGGCCTGAATATTGGAAACTTCCACTTTGATCACTGAAACATCCTGTGATATACTGTCAATTCCATGCCATGATGGATTTTCTTTCAGATTGTATGTTATAATTTCACCTAAGTACTTAAAATTTTCTACAATTTTGATGCAATGTTCTCCAATTTTGATTTTGTTAGCCAATGGTGGTTTTGTTAACATTATTTCTGTTTTCTCAAAAGAAATTTTTAGACCTATGCTCTGGGCTATTTCCTGAAGTTATTTTATTTGTTTCTTGGTTTCTTGGATGTTATTAGCTAGAAGAGCTAGATCGTCAGCAAATCCTAAACAGTTTAACTTTATGTCATCTTTTTTTGTTCCAACAGTAATATTTTTTGGGTTTGTTTTAAGCCATTCCCTCATAATGTATTCAAGTGCACAGTTAAAAAGAAGTGGTGAAAGGTCGTCTCCCTGTCTCAAACCAGTTTTTACCAGAAAAGGTTCTGATATTTCTCCTCTAAATTTAATTTTGTTGAAGGTATTTGTCAAGGTAAGTTCTATAAGTTTTATTAATTTAGGGTGGAGTCCGAAATGTCTGAGAATCTTTAACAATGATGGTCTGTGGATGGAATCGTAAGCTTTCTTAAAATCTACAAATGTTATTGAAAGAGGTTTGTTTTGTTTTCTGTAGTAATCCATAATCAATTTCAGCGTAATTATTTGTTCTGCACAGCTCCTCCAAGGTCTGAAGCCTCCTTGGTATTCTCCTAGTTCATTATCAATTTGTTCCTTAATCCTATTGTATAATATTTTTGAAAAAATCTTATATGTGCAATCCAAAAGTGATATTCCTCTATAGTTATCCGGGTTACTCTTATCTCCTTTCTTGTGAAGTGGATTGATTATGGCTGTGGTCCAATGTTCTGGGAATTTCTCGGTTATCCAGATTTTTTGTAAGATCATATGTAGAGATGTTTTTGTTGATTTGCCAGCATACTTCCACATTTCTTTATAAATTTGATCTTCACCAGATGCTTTATAATTTTTCATATCTTTTACTGCTAATTCTACTTCTTGTACTGTAGGTGGGTTTAAATTTTCTGGTTTTGTTTTTATGGGAGTATTTGTATTTATTGTTAGAAGATTTTTAGGTTCGTCCCAGTTTAGTAATTTATTAAACGCTTCTGCCATAATTTCTGCATTCTCTTTGTTATTATGGGCAGTTTTTCAATCTTTATTTATCAATAGAAATGTAGGAGGGGTGTAACAACTTAACTGTTTATCGAATGATTTGAAATAATATCTAGAATTTGTTTTGAAGTAGTTTTCTTCTATTGATTTCAAAAGATTCTTCTGATATTGTCGCTTTGCTTTCCGGATAATTTGGGAGCATTTCTTCCTAATGTTTTTGAGATTCGTGGCATTTTCTTCTGACTTGTGATTTTTAAATCTTACCCAGGCTTTATGCCTTTCTTCAAGGGCTTCATCACATTCTGTGGTCCACCAAGCATGTTTCTTACGTCGATTCAGTGGGGCTACTTCTTCAGCATCTATATATTTAAAACACAAAGGTAAAAAACCTTTGGACAGTTCGTCTGTGACTTCTACTGGACCGATTTACATGCGGGTTGTACCAAAATAAACGTTTTCAGTTCTATATTAGCAGGTTTTATTCGTATTTAAAAAATATTTACGTTAAATCGGTCAAAAATGAAAAATAAACTTTTCTTATGGAGATTTAACATGGGGAAAAAAGCCAACATTTCCAATCCTTTTGACAGTTCGTCTGAGACTCCCACTGGACCAATTTACATGCGGGTTGTACCAAAATAAACGTTTTCAGTTCTATATTAGCAGGTTTTATTCGTATTTCAAAAATATTTACGTTAAATCGGTCAAAAATGAAAAATAAACTTTTCTTATGGAGATTTAACACGGGGAAAAAAGCCAACATTTCCAATCCTTTGGACAGTTCGTCTGAGACTTCCACTGGACCAATTTACACGCAGTTTGTACCAAATAAAACGTAAACCTTTGTATATTAGCAGACTTTATTTACTTTAACATTATCTTACTTCCTTAAATTAAAAATATCAACATTTTCAAACTTTTACAATTTATTTATTTTACACGATTTCAATCAGCTGATTGTAAACACACGAGGTATTTTGTCTAAACACAGAATGGATGAACAAAAGATCATGAAGGATTTGGTTTATTATGGCCAGTACCTAAAAACGTTTACAATTTTATTATGATGTATTGTCATTTATGAAAAGAAAGTTGCTTAATTATGTAATTAACCTTATCTTACTCTCTTAAATTAAAAATGTCGACATTTTCAAACCTTAACAATTTATTTATTTTACACGATTTCAATCAGCTCATTGTAAACACAAGAGGTATTTTGTCTAAATACAGAGTGGATGAACAAAAGCTCATGAAGGATTTGGTTTATTATGGTCAGTACCTAAAAACATTTACAATTATTATGATGTATTATCCTTTAAATGGAAAGAAAGTTGCTTAGTTATGTAAAATAGCTGATTGCTATGAAATTAAGACTGAATTGTTTACATTTGTATTAAAAGAAACAGATGTATCGGAAATTCGTTGTGCAATCAATTTGTCGGTTGCCAGGTTGTAATGCTTTACATTTCTCCCACTTACCAAAGGAATTTGTGGCACAGTCGGTAGCGTGACTTTATACAAACCAGAAGGCCCGGGTTCCGAACCGAACTCTTCAAGTATACCAGGGTGTCTACTGGTCACCGAAGTCACCAAAAGTCACTGATTTCAGTTAATGGTCACCGAAGTCATTAAAAAGTCACTGATTTTTCTTTAAAATGGAAGAAAAGTCACACATTTTTAGTATAAATTACAAAAAAATTGCGATTGCGAGCAAAAGTTTTGCGACTTTAACAATTTTCCCCCAACATTTTCTATCTTAGAGACGGAAAAGTCACTGATTTTTAACAATTTTCACCCCCAAAAGTCACCAAAAAGTCACTGATTTTTATATCTCTTTGGCAGTAGACACCCTGTATACTTTTTGTAATGTGTCTAACAACGGTGTCACTAATAAATGTTTTACTGATGGTACCGATATTTATTTTGAGCAAAATAGAGACATTAAAATATTTATAGGCCTTTTCAAATTCTCAAAAAACTTATTTATTAAATTTAAAAAATTAATAAATACAACTTTATAGTTTAGGCTTGCTTATTTATTTTTTTTTTTGATTAGGCTACTAAGGTTTAGGCCTAAGTAAACAATGGATTTGTTATGTTTATAAAATACTAAAGAGTGTCTGTGTTACATAGTAAGGGTGCAGCATTATTGTTTTTAAGGAATATGCCTATAGGCCTACTTTGACAGACACTCCAACTAAAATTATGTAATTTTCTGTGAAATAAATTTGTATTCTTTAAATTTGGATAGTTATTGAAACTTGCACACTACAGCATAAATATTGCTATATGAAAGTGGTTATAAATGGTTTCTCTACATTCTATCCTACCCTAATACCAATATTTGTTAAAGCCATCCATCATAAGTTACAACACTGTAGGCCTTTCCTAATTCTTGAAAAAAACTGTTAAGAACAATTTATCCAATAGGCCTACAAGTGGATATTGGTCTACTTATTTCTGATGTTGTTGAACCTAATAGAACGGTTTCCTTAGGTTAATTAGGTTTGCGCCTACCTAAACAATCAAATTGACATGTTTATAAAATACAAAAGAGTAGGACCTATAAGTACAAGGATGCAACATTATTGGTTTTCAGGAATAGGCCTACTTTTCCGACGCTCCAACTAAAATCGTAGTATTTTCTGTAAAATATATTATTGTTCTTGGTACGGCAGTTCAAAGAAGTACATTTTATAGACTACCTTACATGTTTGCACTATTATAGCGTTTCATTTACCACTAATGGAGCTTTATTCGTCGAGTATCGACGGGCAACAACTAGTGTTGTTTTAAGATTGGTTTTAATTCTTCTAAATTATCAGTTAACTTTATTTTTTGTGTCATCTTCTTATATTGTTCATTTTTTATTAATTTACGTGGGTCATATTTTCTTTTATTCTTATTTACATTTTTTCTCCTTTTTCTTAAAGGGGTGAATTTAATTTTAATTTTCACTAGATAATGATCTGAGCCTGTATCAACTCCTCTTAACACCTTAACATTTTGAATTTCTTTGTGAAAAGATTTGTCCACGGTCCAAGGACATGGTCCAGCTGCCGTAGGTCTCATGGTAAGACCTAAGTCCCGGGACTATGTTACTTTTTTGTTTTGAGGTGCCCAGAGACCAAAAATACCAGTCATTAAAATTTTTATATATATGTATATATGTGTCCCTAGACACGATAACTCTCGTAAAAACGGTCCGATCGACACCAAATTTGGTAGAGATGTGTAATCCTTCGTTTATTCGGATGAGTTCGTAAACCAAACATATCGACCTACTGTAAGGGGTGGTTTTGGGGGGTTTTGTACCCCAAAAATGATTTTTTTGCATTTTTCTATGTAATTTTAAAAAATTTTTATTTTGACCATTGGATTTAGCTCAAAAAAACACACAATTTAGTATTTTGAAGCTTTGCTCTATCTCCATTGGTTACCGAGATATTAAAAAGTCTAAAGACAGTAGATTGTATTTTTGGGCTCCAATGTTAATCTTAAGGAGAATAAAGAAAAGTTAATATTCCACTTATTAATCAATATTTTTGGATGAAACTTGGTATTTAGCTTCATTTGGTTAAGATTCATCCATTTATAGTAAAAAATCTTGGTTTTTGTGCTTATCATGGCAGCAAACTTGCATACTCTTTTCCCATGTTATTCATTTGGGAAATAGACAAACTCGTTTATTTATGGACAGATGTAGATGAAACTTAGTGTATAGCTTCATATGGTCGAAATAAATTTTTTTATGCTAAAAACCTACTTTTAGTGTTCCCCATGGCAGCATACCTGCGTACTCTTTCCCTATATTTATCTTAAGGAAAATAGACATTTATTTCCCTATTTATGAGCATGTTATGAAATTTTGCTTACAGGTTTAGCTGGTCAATATTAATATTACTAATTTGGAAATTCGCTGAGTACGCAGGTCTGCTGCGACGGGGGGTATTTTTAGTTCTTAAACTAATAATTGTGTATGAAAATCCTGACTATTTACTATCAAAGTTTTGTCTTTTTGCGGTTCTTTTATGTCAACTTTTTTGATAAAATGGTAATCTTTAACTCCATATTGATTATGTTGAGTACTATATTCAATCAGAATATTTCTACTACCGTTTAGTGTTATAATTGCATCCTCTTTAGAACCATTGCAGTTTTCCGACACTCTTTCTCTACTCAAAGGTGTGGATGTTGAAGGGAAGGATGTAATTTTTTTAAACGCATCTGGATGGTGATCAAATTTCTTTAATTTATTCTATGGCAGAAGATATATCATCGTTTCTCTTTTGTATTTATTTTAAGAAGTTGTTTATTTTCTTTGTAGGAGGGCAAATCATTTAGTCTACAAACACCCGTCTCCTTTAAACCATAAAATAACACATGCAAAACCTGTGCATTACTCTTTTGCTCAACAGTTTCTATTACAGCTGGCCAGGCCCGACGTCCTCTAATTTTTGCAATCACAAAATCACCTTTTTGGAAACTTTTTTTCTTCCATTATTCACAAATCTATCAAAAAATTGTTCAATAACTGTACAGAGATATTAAGTAAGAAAAAAGTAAGAAAAAACAATGAATCAAATTATTTACAGAGTTTAAAAAATTCTTGATGAAAAAGAAATTAAATAACTTTTATAATGTTTAAGAGAAGATGAAAAAGTTAAATGTTTCAAATGAAAAATAATTGTCAACAAAATATTAGTTGGCAATATACTTATAGCTGCATTGATAATGATTTAAATTTTTGAAGTTGGAGATTGTTTGTAAAGAAGTTGTTGGCTATTGACAGGTAGCAGTAATCAGATTAGGCTGAAGCCTAAGTCTCTTATCAGCTGTCCAGAGGTCAGGGCTCCTTATCACCATTCCATTCTTATCTATGTTGTGGAAAATAATCCTGTAAATCCAAAACAAACTTTTAGTCATTTTTTTATTATCTCTTTTACAAATTTAAAAATGTAACAACTACTCACTCACTTTTGCACCTGACAATAAACCTCACATATTAATGTTAAACACATCCTATGAAAAAAAACTTTAAAACTCACTAATTTTTAGCAAAAAATGGAAGAACAAGGCTGAAAGCAAAGCTTAAAGTTCCCATGTTAATATAATGGGAATAAAGTTTCTAAACATATGATCATTAAATGGGGTAAGATTTGTAATGTTTCATGAGATTTTTAAAGGGTTACTTTTTTCAATGACAAGGAAAATAAGTCAGAGACAGAATAGGTCCAAAGGTATAAATGTCGACTGTATAAGAATTTTATAATTTTTTCCTTTTATATTTCATATCAAACCTACTCTTAATGTAGCATGTGCTTTTAAATAAATATGATATCCTTTTAATCTACTTTTATCTGTGTTCATATCTAGGTGATGGTAACCTGCACCTGAACATCTGTGCCCCGCAGTTCTCCGCAGAGCTCTTGGACCAGATAGAGCCATTCGTGTTCCAGTGGATCAGTGAGCGAGGCGGCAGCATCAGTGCCGAACATGGCATCGGCTTCAAGAAGACAAAGTTCCTGCGATACTCCAAGTCTGATGCGGCTATAGACACCATGCGACAGATTAAACAACTCATGGATCCCAAGGGCATTCTCAACCCCTACAAAGTTCTGCCTGTTGAATAGATTGGTAGGAATACACACACAGTTCTAGTTAAAGTTTGATCGATAAATGCACTAATCTGCTAATCCAAACTAATTGGTACCAGGATTGTTTGTATTATGGATTATTTTATTAATCAAACAATTGCTCTCCAATTGTTATATTAAACACTGCTAACATGATGCAAAGTACAAAACAAAGAACCTCCCCAGCTTTTAACCATAACATTAAAACGATAAAAAACATCAATTCTGTCAGATCAGTCACTTCTTAATATACCTACATTTTTCTATCTATTTCTTGCACTGATTATCACGTAGAACTTTTATTAAATCAGTAGAACCTTGATATATTGAACTTAACATGTAACAAAGTTTTTCCTAATCCCCTTGAACCTGCCTGTCAATCTAATGTTATTTCTCAATATTTTTTAGGATTAAAAACTTTTGTAATGTTTGCATAACAATTATGGGACTAACAATGAACTTGAATTGAGTCTAGCTTTCTAACCTTAAGTTTATAAAAAAATTTTAGAGGGTAAAAAGTTTTTAAAATGATGTGTAACGGCCAAAAATGGCATGAAAATCGATGGTTTTATTTAAAATTGTTAAGTCCCATGTAGGCGTACACCATATTGGAAAAATGGTGAATAAAACAAGAAATTTAATATCACTTAAATAAACACAATAAGTAATCTATGGTAGTCGCTGTTTAAGTTTTTTTTTCAATTCCCCTTACAGTTTTTTAATGAAACAGCTGGCACACTTATATCAATCACCCTGTATGGTTCCCCAAAGAAAAGAAAAAAAACTTTATCTACCTGATCAGTGAGTGAGTCAGTTTGACATAGGAGTGTATATTTATTTATATTCTTAGATTTAGAGAGGGCCTTACATAAGTTAAGGTTTTTATTGCCTAAAAAATTTAAAAAATCCACAAAACAATTTTAACAACAAATCTAGTTCAAAGTTTTCAACCAATTAAATTTTGTAAAATGTATGTAAATGTTATAAATGTATAGTGTTTTGTTAAACATAATAATGTTATGTTTATTATACTGTTGAATATTTATATCAATATATTTTTTTACATTAGTGTTGGATAATAATTTTTTTGTATTGTTTGTACCTGATCGTGTCCTACATAACCCTTTACTGGGGTGCTCTCAGAGGGGGGGGTTAAGGCACGTTGCGACTGTCTAGCACTGGTAGCGTTGTTTCAAATGGGACCATTGTCCTTGACGCGGCTTGCGACTGTCGCTGACGACTGTAGCGAGCCTGGTCTGAGGGCAGGCTCAGTCGCAGTCGCGGAGCGATTGGCGTCAATTTTGCATGTTGTAAGTTGTTCATTGAATTGAGAACTGCAATTAGGATGAAAAGTTTATAGAAGCGGCCTTTATATTAACTAAAGCTTATTGCTAGAAATTGAGCATTTTAATTTTAACTACGACATGTCATTGCTAAAAATGTCATGTTTATTTATAAATCAATGACATCCGACCAATCCAATAAAGCGATTAAATCACCCAAAACCACACCTATTTACAGTTGTAAATTAACAGATGTTTAAAATGCTCAACCCAATCCCAATGTTATTCTAAACATCAAATTTTTAATTTAAATTTTGGATAGCTCCCTTATTTTCCGTTTCCTACAATGTTTGGCAGAAAAAATTACAGACCAAGCTCTATCCAACGATACCTAAAACCTGAAAATCGGTTTAAAATTGTAGGAGGAGTTTCTATTACAAAAAACCCCCCTTAGCTTATTAAATAAGTATAGATATCTTAAAATAGCCTTCTTGTCTATTTATGTCATGTGTCCCAACTTGTGGTACAAATAACATTTTTGTGACGTCTTCCTCATTGACTTCCTCAACTGAAAGGTGTTTTTGTTTTACTTCTGCTTCAAACTCATGGTATATTTAAAACTCACATTTCAGCAAAACAATACACCAGTATTGCTCTAGGACAATCGTTTTAGGGGCAATGACGTGATTAGCGACTATCACTCATTGACTATTGCTCCACTACTATTGCAAGAGTCACTCCAGGGACAACGTGCCTTTATGACACGTCTTTCATCATGAAATTTTAATGGGTGGTGGGGGGGGGGGGGCAAAAATTTGTATTTTTGCCAAACTGGGGTAGGGGATGATTTTACAAAGTATATTTTCATAATGTGTAATAAAATAAAAGTTAATAAATAAACTAATATTTTATGACCACCCACCCTGCATTGATTAGAGTTCTCCCACAATACCCCCAGATATTTTGTTAATAAAAACGGTTGCCATCAATAATTCCCCCAAGATTAGAATGGAAACCAGTCAGCTAGCTGTAGATGTCATGCACTATGTTATGTCGTTTTGCAATTTTTTCACAAATCTAATGATGACTCACAGGATGTTGACTGTGCAGAGATGACATCATAGTAGTATATGGGCCAGCTGATCGGTTTTACCAAAAGCGGGTAATTTACCCAATTTTTGGGGATTTGTGCATAAGGTGCACAAATCCCCAAAAATCGGCGGGGTATTTGTAACATTCATTAGAATTTATTGATCGTATGGTATTACTGTTCTATCTACTATAGTTCATGTCTTATCGTACCAAGCACCTGATCCTGACTTATACATTACGGGGAGTGTTTCTACATTTTTCCCAAAACTTCTTAAAATTTGTTGGCGTCAATTATTATGGCAAGAGAATAATATATAGTAGAACCTTGGTAGTCCGACAGTATTTGGTCTGACAAGTTCTATTATTCGACAATGTCTTGACAGCCAAGTCCCTCGTGAATGCAAGATAGAGACAGCAATAGTCTAAACAGCTAGAGCAACTATGCCCACTGAGGCCAAAAAAGCTTGAATCTCGCACAAAACCCATATATTTGGAGCAAATTACTGTAGTCTACAATTAATTCATTGATGAATGCCTTCTTAGAAAACTATTAATTTGTTTATTCATTATTTGTAATATTAATAAGCAAGCATGTTTCGTTTCCTCCTTTTTTCTCAGTTACTGTGCGTCGTATGAGAAATCTGCGCATACCGTTAGAAAGGTATAGTCCTGTAGATGAGCAGAATCCCATTCTAATTCACATCGGACTCCAGGGCTACGCCCCACAGGCTTTCAAAGTTCCAATGTTAATCTTATGGAGGAAGAAGAACTGATTAAATCATTAGACAGCTGTTGTAAAAACAACTGCTAGAAAAACAGGAAAACAGATTTCATCTATAAAATGTTTTTAAACTTCTTGGGTCCAGATCAACTGAAATTTTGATTGAATTTCGATCAGGAGGCGATTTCTAGTTTGTAATTATTTCATAGCTAGATTTTTAATTTTATACACAAATAACCTTTTTGATGGATAAACATGTGTATTAAAGTGGTTTGTTGTTTGTAACCACCTTAAACTGCTTTTACATCTTTTTAACCTTTCCTGAGTGGCTAGCATTTTTATAATTACACCTTTGGTAATCCATTATCTTCTATCCCAGTTTTTCTCAACCGGTAACACGCAAGAAGATTTTAGGTGGTCAATGGAAGAAAAAGTATAAATAAATACACAAAAATTAAAAAAAAAATGTTTGAAATGACACCGCTGGTTTGGTCAGCTCATTTCTGAGTTACAACGCATTTCCACGTAGTTTGAGGCAAGAAAATCTAAGGCTCGTTTTCGGAGCACATTTCATTTATAGTAATGAATAGTAATTTTGTTTCAAGTACTCGTCTAAACTTTTTACTTTGACATCAATTGATGACTTTGATCACTTTTTTACGTCAAATTGACAACGTGTGCTATATGGGTATATTCTGAGTCCACAAATTGTCGGATTATTGATAGTCTCCTGTATCTACAAGAAATCTTCCTCCTCCATTAAAACTGAAAACCTGTAGCCCAATAGTAAGGTTTAATGTGTTCTAAACCCTAAAAAAAATTTTTTGAGAAAACAAGTGTTTGTGTTTAATTTACATAATCTTACTAGACAAAAGATTCCTTCTGATTATTCAGACAATCTAAATTATCTCTTTTGTTAAAAAGGTTTCATATTTAATGCAATTTTTATAGTTTAAATAAATATAACTGCTATGAAATGTAGGTAACTTAGGATTAGTTACAAATATCCAGAACATATTACAGTAGACTCCCTCTTAACCGGCCACCTCGGGACCAGGACGCAGCCGGATAATGAATTGGCCGGTTAAACCGATGTTCATTTAAGAACGCCATCCCACAATTTTATATGACCTAAATATAATTATTACTTGAAAAACAACCTTAAATACATTACTGTATATGATTTATAGCTAATATCCACCACCCATGAAATCCACAACAAACCTACACTAATAATAATTTGTTTCTTTATTGTGGTCTACTGGATAGTAGGCCCAAACGCATTGATTTCCGGTGGCAGTCACTTCCGCCCAGGACATTTTAGTTTAATTGGTTTGGGAACGTCAATATGAAATAAAGTTGAATTGAATGATACATTAGATAAGAAAACTTTGTTTCCGGCGAAACGCGGCTGGTTAAAGCGATGTTGAGATAAAAAATGGCCAGTTAAAAAGATGTTATTTTGTGTCAGAGTAGGCCGGTTAAAGCGGAGACCGGTTAAAAGGTGGCCGGTTAAGAGGGAGTCTACTGTATTTTTAATATTTATCAATAAGAAATGATAAAAATTATTTAAGAGAATTTTTTATTGATCCAAATGTTACAACCCTCGCCACGTAACTTGAAGAATGAATTTTCACTACTATTCAGTTAAAATGATTAGATAATCAGCTGTTCTATAAAAAATTGCATGTAACGTAAGCTCAATGTTTTTGGAAAAGTACCCCCTCTCCTCCCCTCGCCTTACCCAGCTGTTTTTGGCCATTCGTCTACTTATGTGGCGTGACTTATAGGAAGAGGAATCGTGAAATTTGACAATGCTTAGTAATGGACTTTCATAAATGAATGATAACTCAGAATGATTTTCGAACAAGGAAAATTTTCAATAAAAAGTAACATACACAATGAACGTCATTAAAAATTTATAAAACCTGATGGTACCCAACTATTAGTTTCCATTATACTTGAAGATTTTGGTTTAAACTGGTAGGTTTTTGTAGTAGACTGGTAATTTTCATGCCACAGCAAATTTTGCTCTGAATCATATAACTTGAGAACAGGTTGTAGAGGACTGGTAATTTTCATTGCTGCACCATGAATTTTGTTCGGAACCAATGTCATATCTTGTTAAATTTTATGGTTGCTGAAAACTGATAATTTTAATCCCACTGTGAATTTTGTTTGGAACCAATATCATAAATTGTCAACAATTTCAGAAGACTCGTAATTTTCATTGCTGCACTGTGAATTTTGTTTGGAACCAATATCATAACTTGTTAAATTGTTGCTGAATACTGGTAATTTTAATCCCATTGTGAATTTTGTTCGGAATCAATACTTCTTCACTGTTTGTAGAAGACAAGTAATATTGTATATGCAACAAATTTTGGTCCAAAAAACCACAACATGATGCAACTATCAAATTTGGAGAAATTTTAACTGTGTCTCTGCAATGTCAAAATGTCAAATGCAATGATGAAAATCTATTCCCATTCAATTTAGAAGTGTGTGGTTCCTTTGAATTTAGAAATTTCATTCGTCTTCCATTTCAACATTTTTCTCCTTTTCTTCTTTTAATTTTTGTAATTTTCCTTTTAAAAGTCTTGGCCTCAAATTAATGTTGTAATTCTGTCCAATTTAATTTTTTCTTTAGAAACTGCAAATTTAAAAGTCCAGAATGAGTTTATGAAAATTTTATCACATGAACCTTGAACAAGTGTTTCAGACTCTGCAAACTTATATTCAATTATCAACAGACAATAATATAATCACGAATTCTTAAAAATTATGAATGCCAGTAATTTAATTCTGGAATTTTGACTGCTAAAAATTTGGTTGATGTGGTTACTATGGATGCAAAAAACTAGATATACAGTAATTGTTATGAAATAAAACAAATTAAAATGAATTTATGTTATTTGAATGAGTTATTATTCCCAATCTCACAGCATGCCTGAGTATTATCCATTAGCAGTTTACTATGAGTTAAGATTAATTGATCAAATTTTATAAAATGTATTTAAAAACTGGGTTTACTACTAGCCTTATTAGGCTTAGAAGCTGGATAAGAAAAAATTTGATCTACTTTGATATTTTTTTAGTTTATCAGTTTATATAATTATTACTGGTTTTGGCATGGCGTGATAAAGATCGTAGACACAGGCTGTGAGGCTGGGGACACACAATTTAATATGACAGCATTCTTCCCAATCGGTAAATAGGCAGTTCTAAGGAATGGCACATTAGTCCCCATTATGATGTTTTCCTGAAGGTGAATGGTAATGAAACTTGAAACACATTTTAACTCTGGTTAAGTTATAGTTGGATTTTTCACATAAATCATATCAACTAAGTTTTATTACAAGTTCATATACTTTTAAGTATAACTGTTTGTCGCGAAAGTTTAAAAAACACTTTTTATAAAAATATTAGCCAAATTAAAACTAATATTTTATAACCTTAACTTAGTCTTGAATGTACATTTTTTAGCGAATTTCCCTATAGCGGGAATATGCTATTGCGACAGTGGTCACGGTAATAATAACTAATCCCGGGACCATGATACTTTTTTGTTTTGAGGTCCCCAGAAGCCAAAAACAAAATTTGTTCAAATATATATATAAATATATATGTAAACATAGTTTTTTCATATATACTTAAAAATACACACACACACACACACATATATATATATATATATATATATTTATATTTATTTATTTATATCAAAGAGGGAGTAGGGCTACTATAACATTAACTGTATTTATTCTCATTATAAATAAACTAAGTACCCTTTTTAAAAAGGTACTAATTTTTTATTGAAAAAGGTAAATAAAAATATTTTTTATTTATAAAAAAAGTTTTTTTTTAAAGGTACTTAGTTTATTACTCTCTCGACCAAAACCTGATTAAAATTGATACATAGGTGTTGGGCAGCATTAGTGTAAGTTTGAAAACCAGCGTGATTGGACCATGGGAACGGGGTTTTATGGGGTTCCAAAAAGGTCAAAATGGGTTTTGGGCATTTTTCGACCTCAATTTTATTAATTACACAATTGTAACTAAAACCAGAGGGAGCCCAGCGCTTTCAGAGCCACAAAAAGTAGGAAAAGTAGGAATTTTTTCTCAAAAGTAGGACTGACAATGTGACAAATACACTAAAAATACGATAAATCCATGAATTTGGGCAACAATAGAATGAAAACCATACAAAATCAAACAAAAACACGGGACCATACAAACAACTAGGCCAAAACCAATCTGAACACTTGTTCTTTTGTGTATAGGTGCCAAGCGCTATACCCCATTCATAAACTTAGTTCCTCACGCACAGGCTTGGCCTATGTGAGGATTATATTTCATATACTAATAATGTAATGTTGTTTCCTATGTATTGTATATATTGGATGAAATAAATTATGTTTTGTCTTGATTTGATAATAAATGTGCGGTCAAAAGACAGAATTTTATTTCCCACCAAAGAAAAATTCCCTCAATACCTTCCTGAATTCCCCTATTTTCTTCACAAGCAGATGTAATTTTAATTTCCCCCTTAAATTCAGAGTAGAAAAAGCGCTGACGATCGTGTTACTTCCCCTACTTGCTGTTGGAAGCGCTTCTCTTAATTTAAATTTATATCCAAACGAGAACGATTGTTGTTTCTTTCAGCGATGGCAACACTTGCAGGTATCAAAGAGTAAAATATTGATGTTCTAACACGTTTTTAACCGACAAAAACTCTGTAGCGACATCCGCGGATGTCGCAGAAACTGACACCATATTGCTCTTATGGGATGTAGTTCATCTCTGACACTACAGTCATCTTGCCACAGAGTAGGCTGTGGATCTCAAACAGACCGAAGTAGACCATTCTTCTGAGATCTGTGTTATTAAATGTATTGTCATTCCTTATGATGAATAGGCTTTTTTATATGCTAATTTTTTTGTATATGCTTGTTCCACTTCAACTCATCGTCCTATATCACTCCTCCTAAGAAAGTTGTGTGCATGGGCGGAGTTTACCTCAGATTGCTGGGGGGGCCAGCTTGGGTCAGTGATAAGGGACAATTGATGCCAATAACCTATACATTCAGTTTGAAACACAGCCATCTTTAACTAAGCTGCGACGTTCGAAGTTCAAAGTAAACACTTATGGTGAATAGCACAGTCTGATAGCCTACAAGTATTTTTTTTATGTGAATACAGACATGACACTCGGTCAGTTTTTATATGTAACCCGAATTGGGAACTGTATCACTAGCGCTCCCGTTGTCTATGACTCCCAATAAGTGATTACCTGTTTGAACTGTTTTAATGATTTATTAATTGAAGGATTGCCCATGTAGTAAATGCACGACATTTTTTATAAAAAAATCATGTACAGGGTTTCTTTAAAGTACGTCACCAAACTTCATAATATGGTTAATTGGGTAAAAATAATCAAAGTTATATCCTAAAATGCATATTTACTTAGATATCCGTCATATTGTTTTTCCACCTAATAACCAATGTCCATAAAAAATACATTTTTTTTACTGTATGTATTTTTTTTAAATAGTGGTCATTTTCAAATTATATTCTACAAATATCTTACAACTGTTTAGGTTATAAAATTTTACAAAAGACAAAAAATCTCTAAAATTTAATCATGTTGCAAGGATCTGACAACACATAATGGAGTAGTTGTGATTTTTGTATTAAAATAACCATAATGCGCAATAAATATAATACAAGATCAATGTGTCTCGGTTAAAAATCACAATAACTGCGTTATTTGCCGTCAGATCCTTAAGAACTTTATATCATTGGTACCTGGTCAGATAATTAGGCTAAATGTTAAAACTTATTTACCCCATGTACATTTTTGATAAAATTTACCGGTTTTAATATATTTGGGTTAAAAAATTAAAAATGTCCGCCATTATGAAAATATAGGAAAAAATAGACATTGGTGTTACTATAAAGGCCGGTTCCAAGAAGTTCCAACAACAATCCGTCATCGAAATAAAAATTATTAAGTGAGACAAACAAAATGGTGGGTATCTAGATTAATATATTTCAAGATATATCTTTTTAATTTGAACTATTTTGACCCAATTAACCATATTATGAAGCTTGTTGACGTAGGCCCTAAAGATACCCTTATAGCAAAACCCGGTTTTACTATGAATGGAACAGCAAGTAAAACGAACTATTTGTTCGTCAGGAAAAATTAGTGAATTTACTTTAGAAAACAATTTGTGTAAGATTTTCAGATTTAAGGCTGTTGACGAGAAAGAAGTAATTAGTATAATATGTAACTTGAAAAACTCATATAGCACTGGGTACGATGAGATACCTGTGTCACTCCTGAAAAAGTCTTGTACCCATTTATCAAAGCCTTTAGCTCACATTATAAACTCCTCCTTTTTATCCGGGATTTTTCCAGATAAGTTAAAGATATCAAAATTAAAACCGTTATTTAAAAATGGAAGTAAATCTGAAGTAAAAAATTATCGCCCTATAGCCCTTCTTCCCACACTATCCAAAATATTTGAAAAGGCAATGTATAATCAACTTGTAGATTATTTAGAAAACCACAACCTTTTAGAAAATTGCCAGCACGGTTTCAGGTGTGGCAGATCAGTTTTAACTGCAGCTACTGAATTCACAGAATCTGTTATTGATTGTTTGGAAAACAAACAAAAAGTTATTGGCATATTCATGGATATTACTAAAGCTTTTGACTCTCTGAATCATGACAAACTCTTATCCGTTTTATTTAATCTTGGCATTCGTAATAATACTCTTAAATGGTTCAAAACTTATCTATGCAACAGGCAACAATTTGTAGAAGTAGTGTACTTAAATAAAAACAAAATGAAAATACCTTATCAATCTCAAATTAGAACAATAAAGCATGGAGTGCCACAGGGGTCCATCTTGGGCCCTCTACTATATATTTGCTATACAGGTAATTTTCCAAAATTGTCTAATAATAGCCAACTTTATATCTATGCAGACGATGTCAATTTAAAACTCTCTGGATACTCAGAAAATGAGTTAGAAACTAATTCTAAAACTGACTTGGATTTATTAACTAATTATTTTAATGATAAACAGCTTTTACTTAATCCAGTTAAAACCAAATTCATTACATTCGATACACGGCAAACTAAAATGCACATTAATCCAAAGATTGAAATTAACAAGAAAGTTATAAGTGTAGTGGATCATATAAAGTTTTTAGGGTTGGAAATTGATAAAAACCTGTCTTGGAATTCACATGCTGAAACAGTGATCTCTAAAATATCTTCCGGAATTTTTGCATTGTCTAGATTAAAAAAATTCCTGGATCTCGATTCTTTGAAAAACGTCTACTTTGCATACATCCATTCAATAATATGTTTTGGAATATCATTATATGGATCCACATCTAAAAGTAACCTTGACACAATTTTAAAACTACAGAAGAAAGCCATTCGTATAATTTTAAATCTTAAACCAAGAAATTCAGTAAAGGAACATTTTGTGTCTCTAAATATAATGACCGTATATGGAATTTATATATTTGAAACCATTTTATCATTGGGAAAAAAATCAAACGATTTAAAATTTGTTGGGGACAACCACAACTATAGCACCAGAAACAGAGGAGAAATAGCTCTTGAATCCCACAGGTTAGAACTATATACAAAAAAAACCCACACATATTGGTTCAAAATTTTACAATAAAATTCCAAAAAATATACAATCTGCAAATAGCCAATCTGAGTTTAAGAAAAAATTAAAAAAATTTCTTGTCAGCAAAGCCTTATATTCTTTTGAAGAATTTGTTTAAAGGCAGTTTCTTAATTATTGTCTATTCGAAGAATAGACCTAGAGTGACTAAGAGTCTCATATAGCTATTCTTTGTCCCACGATTACGCTCGATAGAAGTAACAGATTGGCCTCAAATTTCAGTTGAAGATTCTTTATGCAACTGTTAAGAACCCTTTCGTTGTTGAAAGTATTTGGTTGGATATTAATAAAATAATCTTAAAATGTGACTTTTTCATTTTTCCCATAAGAAATGCATTGGAGACATTTTTAGTGGTCGGTGCTGTGTTTACTTTTTTAGCAACGTCTTTGCGATTCTTAACAATCAAGACTGAGACGTTCTGATTGGTCCAGTCCGGGTCCGGGAGCAGAGTGAAGTAGTCGCATAAACATAAACAAAGATGGATGTAGAGAGGTTATGTCAAATATGAAATTGACGGCTCTAATTAAATTTAATTTGAGTAACGAAAATCAACTACATTGTATACACAGCTAATTAATGTCCTTTCTTAAAAAAGTGTATTATGAAGTAAAATTTGGTAATTATGCAGTTTAGGTGACACCTCTTAAAAATTGAATTTTTTTATGTCAAATTATTCCAAATTACCCCCTGATTATGAAAATGATAATTTTTTCCGCGGAAAAAGTCGGAAAATGCCGGAAAATCGGAAAAACCGGAAAAACATTTTTTTGCCAAAATAAGTCAAGTGGGTACTTAAAATGACGGGGAAATCGAGCTGAATACAAATGTTCAAGAATTATCGAAATCCGTACATAAATAACGAAGTTATCGCCGGAAAAGCGGTGGAAATTCGGAAACTGGTTAGTGACAATTTTATTCAAAAATATGTCAAGTGGGTACTCAAATTAACTGGGATGTTAAGCTGATCACAAATATGTAAAAATTATTTCGATCCGATTTTAAATAAACCGGAAATTGCAGGAAAAGTGTTGGAAAAGCCATCAGATGAAATATTTTTATATGTAGTACTTAAGTTAAAGTATGCCATGTGGGTACTCAAATGACGCAGAATTTCATGTAGAATACGGACATGTATATATTACTTGAATACAACAATTTAGTAGGGAATAAAGAAAAAAAAACATTTAGAAATCAAATAAAAGTACCCTGAAACTCATATGCTTCAAACTTAGCGAACTAACTTTGGTGTTAGCGAACTAACAGTGGTTATTGATGTAGCTTAAAGTGCTATAGGCCTAGTTAGCCTTATAGGGAGTACTATAGGCATATTTAAAAACTTATATTTACATATTATAGCCTAGTATAAAATGTGTTATTATAGGTAACATAACCTAACTAACTTAACCTAAACAAGGTCTGAGGATCATATGAGTCCTATTGAGCAAAGTTTTATGTAAAATACGAATATATACCCTACCTAATATGGAATAAAACATACCAAGTTAGTACTCACATGGTTAGGTTATGTTAAGTTAGGTTAGGTTAAGTTAGGTTAGGTTAGGTTAGGTTAAGTTACCTATAACATAATATTTTATACTAGGCCTATATGTTAATCTAAGTTTGGGCTATACATCAATAACAACCACTTTTACCACAGTTAGTATTTCATTCAAGAATATGAGTTTCAGGGTCCGGTTTTATTTTATTTCTAAATGTTCAATTTCTATTTTTATTCCTTACTAAATTGTTGTATTCAAGTAATATATACATATTCGTATTCTACATGAAATTCCGCGTCAATTGAGTACCCACATGGCATACTTTAAGTACTGTAGTATAAAAAATAGTTCATCTGATGGCTTTTCCAACACTTTTCCTGTAATATCCGGTTTATTTAAAATCGGATCGAAATAATTTTTACATATTTGTGATCAGCTTAACATCCCGGTTAATTTGAGTACCCACTTGATGTATTTTTTGAATAAAATGGTGGCTAACCGGTTTCCGCATTTCCACCGCTTTTCCGGCGATAACTTCGTTTTTTATGTACGGATTTCGATAATTCTTGAACATTTGTATTCAGCTCGATTTCCCCGTCATTTTAAGTACCCACTTGACTTATTTTGGCAAAAAAATGTTTTTCCGGTTTTTCCAATTTTCCGACTTTTTCCGCGGAAAAAACTATCATTTTCAAAATCAGGGTGTAATTTTGGACAGTTTAGAACAAAAAATTCAATTTTTAAGAGGTGTCACCTAAACTGCATAATTACCTAAAATTTGAACAGTAAGTACTAGATTGTTTTATTTCTTGACGTTAACAACTGTTGGTACCGGTAGGCTAAGCCTTTTAGGGTCACTTTCAGTTTCATTAAGTGCATGTTGTGTATCAATTAATGTGTATTCATTACATTTTGGATTTTAGTGAGTACACCTTAAAAAGCAGATAAATCATGAATTACAGAAGAATACCGTAAAGGCTATGTTTGTATCATTGATGTAATTTTCATACTGTCAGGCTAATTAATTCACTTTTTTAAGTAACTCAGAAGCGCTAATTGACAATTGTGAATCTGCTAATAGTCAACCAAACCAATTGTCTGCAACAATTAATTTCATGTAACATATTTTGCTTTTCAAACTAACCAAAAGTACCGGTTCAAGGGCCAAGTACGGTAACTTAATACGGAAGACAACTTGTTTTGGGAGTTATGTGAAGGACTTGAGGCCTAAGAAGATAGTATGTTTTGAGTGGATAAATAGAGACAGGCCTAGATAGATCGGTAATAGTTCGTTATCCTACTCCATAGTTTTTATCAATGGTTAAAATTTCAAAATTTGCGATAATATTGCTATTTTATCTATAATGCAATCACTGATACACTTACGATTTCATTAGGTACACTGATTCAGTTTTCTAAAAATGTCCTGCGACAATAAAACTAATATACTGTGCACAAGTAACCGAAAATAACCAAATCAAGTAGCCTATAAATTTTAAGTAATGTAGCCTAATTACATTAAAGGAAAACAGAAAACAAACTATGTTACCTAAGTTTTTATTTGTAGGTCTTAATTGTCAAGAGATGCAGGCTTCATAATATAGCGTCGTCACACAAATATGCTGCTAAATACCAATCAGCAAAGTATTTTTTACCAAATTGTATTGAGGGAATATGCCTTTTAATGTTTCCAAAAACAATTGATTTGTTTTATTTATTTTTTTATTTTTGGTGTAACTACGCCAGAGGCATTTCTTAGCATTTTGACTGGGAACGGTCCAAACCCCAGTCTTGTTAAGTTACTATCTATCCTTGACCAGTTGTTAGAAAGCATCATTAATTAATGGCCCAATGACAAATGGCAACTGGGTCCGGAATCGAACCCTAAAAAAGCTACTAACTTTTCCCAGGATCGAACCGGCAACCTTTAGATTCAATGGCGAGCACTATAACCACTCAGCTACCCAGCCTGTTTGTTTGTTAAAAATATTGCTGTCCATAAAAGTGAAGGAGGCTTACGGTTAGATTTTTAGGTTTGATTGTTCGTAGGCCTATTTCTTACCTTAATATTGTTGTTGTGGGTACAGTTTCATACAGCGCCTACACTACTATTGAATGAAAATATACATCGACATATCAATTGAATAGGATTGAAAATAACTGTGAAAAATACAAAATTTCACTTAGCATGACAAAATTTATTCTAACAAACTAACATTAACCTCAACTAAAATCCATTAACATGAGGAACCATCCTAAGCCCAGGAAAGTCCACATTTAAGTAAGATATATAGGTAGGTCTAATTGTTCTTATATTCTACGTTTGTTATTTTGTCATTATGATTAGTTGTGTTTTGGTTTTGTTAATGTTGATTATAAGGTTAAATGGTTTGTTTTTTATCGATGTGGTAATTACTAGGTATACAATGCAGTTGTCTGCTTGCAATATTGAGGGGAGCGACTATTTTTTAAATCAATAGGCCTAATAGCAAATGTTTTATAGGTAATTCAAGTGAGCTCGTTCGCTACGCTTACTCGTCGTTGGGGTTTAGCTTGTTTGCCCTCACTCGCCATTTAGGTCAGCTCGTTCGCTACGCTCACTCACCTTTTGGGTCGGCTCATTCGTTGCACACACTCGTTCAGATTTAGGTTGTTCGCTGCGCTTACTCACCACAAGTCTGCAATACTCTAATAATTTTTGATTACGCAGGTTTGCTGCGACGGCCTATTATATGTTAAAATGGTGCGTCGTCCAAGATTTGCACCTCCTCTCTGTAAACGTGGCATTTCATTCACGTAAAAACACATTATAATAAACAAAACAACAATTTCACATAAAACTACTGTACAGTACACCCCCTTTTAACCGGCCACCTTTTAACCGGTCTCTGCTTTAACGGGCCTACTCTGGCACAAACACATCGTCTTTTTAACTGGCCATTTTTTATCTCAACATTGCTTTAACCGGCCATGTTTCGCGGGAATCTTTGTTTTCTTATCTAATGTCTCATTCAATTCCACATTATATCATGATGTTCTCAAACCACCTAAAATGTACTGTCCTGGACTAAAGTGTATGCCACTGGAAGTGAATGTGTTTGGACCTGCTATCCAATAGATAATATAGGAAACGAATTATTATTAGTTTTTTTTGGTCACTGATTTCATTGGTGTCGGATGTTAGCTATAAATTATATAGAGTAATATATTTATAGTTGGTTTTTTCAAGCCATAATTGCATTTAGGCCATATGAAATTGTAGGTTGGAATTTTTAAATGTACATCGGTTTAACCGGCCTAATCATTAACCGGCCGAGGCCTGGTCCCGAGATGGCCGGTTAAGAGGGAGTCTACTGTATTCACAAACAGCTATTTAATCAACACACAGTAAAGAAACCAAATAAAATATTTCTCCTATTAAAATAACATGGTAAATTTAAAGGGCCGTAGGGCAGAACCCTTATGTCCGATTTGGACCATTTCAGATTTATACCTTCCCATAGATGGTTACTATGACCGAGCAAAATTTCGTGAGGATTTGCCGCAATTTCGTGAGGAAATTTTCGAAATTTTTTTTGCAAATTTTCGTGAGGAATTTCCAGCTGTTCAGGAGGAGTACGTTTAAATAAAAAGCCAGAGTGTAGTATAGGAGCTTCGCTCGCTCCCCTCAGAAATGTAAACAAAATAGGGGTACGGTAATTACTAATTGTGATCATATAAGATTATTATTTAGGCTATCTATTGATTGATTTGGTAAATTTGTTGATATGATAGATATATCCATCTGATCTATAGATATTTTCATTCAATATTAGTGTAGGCGCTTTATAAAACTTGTTGATTTGATTGTTTTCATCGCACAATTTTAATCGCAAAATCAAAATTTCATCCAGTGATAAAAACAATGGAGTACGATAACAAACTTATACCGGTATTCCTTGTCAGTAGGCCTATCCATTCTACTCCTCAAGTAATTTTTAGGCCTTAGAACTTAAATAATTTGTAGCAAATTTCAATAACATATTGACCTAGGGAAAATACTATCATTATAGTAGTCAGGGTAAAACCTAAGACAGGAACCAAGATAGCCTACTTTTCATTTTGAAGTCCCTAAAAGCAAAAAAACAGCGTTTGTTCAAATTTTAGCGAATTTTCCTTTTACAAGGAATTATGCTTAGGCCTACGTTGAGACATAAGCCCGGAACCATGGTACTTTTCGTTTTGAGAATAATAGAAGAAAAAAAAGACTTGTAGATTTGTAAGCTTATGTAGGCTCTAGGCCTTTGTGTTTCCCTTAACACAATAACTCTTGAACTTAACCTCCACTTTTTTTAAAAATTTCATACACCAGTGTAAGATAGCATTTATCAGGTGAAATTCTAAAACCAGCATGATTGGACCATGCAAAAATGTTTTTTTATGGGTTTCCAAAAGGGTATAAAATGGGTTTTTGCCATTAATTTATTGCTCTAAACTTTGCAAATTTGACATTTTAAACTCAATTTATATGCAGTAGAGAGCAAATCTAAATCCATACTAACCAGGACAGGGGGTGGTTCGGACAATCAAACACAAATATGATTTACCTACTATTTAGGCTATAACTATTAAACAATTCATCATAAAATTGCAATTCTTATTGTTTATATTCCATATAATTTAAAATAATTAATGGACATTATTCCATCAATATTAAGGCTGCTTTTTAGCGAATTTCCCTATAGGGAATACGCTATTACGGTAGTAGCCATGGTAAGACCTAAGCCCGGGACCATGTTACTTTTTCATTTTGAGGTCCCCAGAAGCCAAAAATACCGTTCATTCATTTTCATATATATGTATATATATATCTATATATATATGTGTCCGTGGTACTGATAACTTTTGAAGGGGACCTCCGAATTTGATGAAATTTGGTATGAAGGTGTAAGGCTAGGTCTATTTTCATGAGTTCGCGAACTAGCATGATTGGGTTATGGGAACGGGGTTTTATGGGGTTTCAAAGGGGTCAAAAATGGGTTTTTTGCATTTTTGGAGCATAATTTTCAAAATTCAAGAATTTTAACTAAAACCATTTAAAAGAGCTTAAAAAAACAAACAATTTAGTATTTTGAATTTTTAACTTGGCTTAACGGGTTACGGAGAAAAGCCAAAAAAAGGTTTTCCATGTTAATCTTATGGGAAATCAACAAAACCCTGTATCTCGCTTATTTATTGGAATAACTTGATAAAATTTGGTATGTACATTCACTTCGTAGGGTTCAACTGATATTTGCTTACAACACCCGCATGGCGGCAAACCTACGTACCCACCCTATGGGGTTTATGGGGAAAATGAAAAGAACACCATAACTTGATAATATTTGGTATGTTTATTCACTAGGTAGGATTTAACTGATATTTGTTTACAACACCCATATGGCGGCAAACCTACATACTCACCCCCATGGGATTTATGGGGAAAATTAAAAAGTGCCAAATATTGATACAGTTTGACATTTACCTAACGTAACTATTACATTTCCTAACAAAACTAACATTTTCTAACAACATCCCAAGGCAGCCAACCTACATACTCATTCCTATGGTGTTAATGGGGAAAATACAATATCTCAAGATCATTTGGAAATTCGCTGAGGACGCAGGTCTGCTGCGACGGGGGTATCTGTAGTTGGATCGGTTTTTACAAACTCACTAACCATGTAACATCCATGCAACTCTTGCAGCTCTATCCGTACTCTTTGATAAGTATTTGAACGCCGAATAAACATAAGAATCTTATTTATTTTATTCCTTCTTTATTTAAAAAATGCTATTACAGTATTAGTAAGTTTAAGTGCAGTTGTAAAATACAGTAGGCTATCAAAATTTTTGCTACAACGCTATGCAATGTACTTGTTACATTATTATGAATAAAGGATCTTTGACTTTGACAGTAAATATTTGTTTAGCAAATTTCCCATAGGAGAGAAGCTATTACCGTAGGTCTCATGGTAAAAACTAATCACGGAACCATGTTACTTTTTTTTGTGGTGCCCCGAGACCAAAAATAATGGTCATTAAAATTTATACATATATATATGTATATTTGTCCCTAGACACGATAACTCTCGTAAAAACAGTCCGATCTGGACCAAATTAGGTAGAGATGTGCAATCCTACTATTATTAAGATGAGTTCATCGCACCTACCGGAAAGAGTAATTTTGGGTGGTTTTGTACCTCAAATTAGGTTTTTTCGTTTTTCATATGTAATTTTGCAAAATTTTAAATTTTGATTTTTACCACACAGGAATTAGCTTAAAAAACACACAATATAGGACATTGAAACTTTGCTCCATATCCATTGGTTACCGAGATATGAAAAAGTCTTAGTATTTAGTTTGGTAGGGCCTACCTTCATTTGGTTGAGATCCATGTATTTATGGTAAAAAATCTAGGTTTTTAGCGAATTTCCCTGTAGGGAAAACGCTATTACGGTAGTAGTCACGGTTAGAACTACCCCCTGGACCATGTTACTTTTTTTGTTTCGAGGTATTTTGTAAAATATACATCTTACAGTAAACTTTAAATGGGGAACACTCCCTTGTTTTTAAAGAAGTTTTAAATTAAGTAAATAAATTTTTTGTAAATGGCTGCCATTTTTCAGTATGGCAGACAACTAAAAAAATTTAAATATGAACCCCCAATTACAATGTCATTTTTGGATTTACCACGCAATTTGAAGATTTTTTCATTCGTTGACATTTTTCTCTAAACTTAACAGTTAGGACGCTACAGGCAATTGAAGTTAATTTTTAGTCCCACAAGAATATAACATGGGGCTAACTTTAATTGATTATTTCTCCTAAACCATTCAGTAAAATAAAATATACTCATTAATAAAAATGTCTTAAAATAATGTTTTAAGATCATATTTTTCATAATAACATAAAATTTTTACAAATTTTATTATTTGTCTACTATATTTGTAAAAAATTATTTATGCGTAACTGACCATTTTAGTGAGTGGAATGGAAATATATATATATTTATACTAGCTGTTTCCCATTACGGCTTCGCTCGTGATTGAATTGATTTTATTGGTAATTAAGCTTGTTCGCTACGTTCACTCGCCGTCAGGTTTAGCTCATCCGCTAATCTCACTCGTGGTTACTCTAACCTTATATATAAGAAATCGCTGGAATACCTGAAATTAGAATTTTTCATTGAATTTGTTTCTTAGCAACCAATAAAAAGATAAAATATAGATTTTCAGATTTTTTCAAACTATTGTATGCCCTCTTGGTCAGAGCCCTTTTGACAAATTTGCACCTTAACTACACACAAACATCCTTGAATAATGCTTAATAATGCCTGAAAGTTTCATTACAATCTGTCGAGCGGTTTCGGAGTCCATAGGCAACATACATACATACATACATACATATTCTCTCTTTTATGAATATAGATAAGTGTCCGTGAATGTGATAACTTTTGAACAAAATCTCAGATTTTGATCAAATTTGATAAAGGAGTGTAAGGCAGCATTTACTTTATCGAGTTCGCAAACCAGAATGATGGGACAGTGTTAACAGGGTTTTAAGGGTTTTCAAAAGGGTCTAAAATAGGTTTTTGGCTTTTTTTGCCTTAATTTATCAAATTCCAAAAATTTAACCAGAACCATTTAAAAAATCTAAAAATCAAACAATTTAGTATTTTGAATTTTTTATCTGGTTAATAGCTCAAATGGTTATGGAGAGAATCCAAAAATGAGTTTTCCATTCTTAGGGAAATAAACAAAACCCTCTATCTTTCTTATTTATTGGCATAGCTTGATAAAATTTGGTATGTAAATTCGCTAGGAAAGGTACAACTTAAATACATGCTTCCAAAACCCATATGGCAGCAAACCAACATACTCACCCCAATGGAATTTGTGGAAAAAATAAAATATCAAAATTCGGTAGGAAATTCTCTGAGTATGCAGGTCTGCTGCGACGGAAGTATTTGTAATTATTATGGCAGCAAACCCTGCATACTCTTTTTCCATGTTAATGATAATGTTTATGCAGAATAGGCAAACTCCTTTATTTATGAACAGATATTGATGAAACTTAGTATATGGCTTCATATGGCCGAATTTTTTTATTTTCAACGACATCCCATGACAGTAAACATATACATTACTCATTTGTATGGTGTTTATGGGAAAAATACAAAATATCAAATTCCTTTCCAAATTCACTGAGTTTAGCAGATCTGCTGCGATGAGGGTATTTTACTTTTAGCAAATTTCCCTATACGAACTGTAGCTCTTTTGAAGATCTTCCCAAAACACCTCACAGATTGTTCTATTGGGCCAACCACATAGTCACTGGACCTTAACTTAAAAAAATAATAAAAACGAAATATTTTTGATACCATTAAATTTGGTTTTGAGGTTTAACAAGCGAACATAAGGCAGAGTCATACGACCAAAACTGTAGTTTGTATAAATATTTTACAAAAATATTATTTAGATTTTTTATAAGATCTATTGTTTTCACACTAACACTCAAAATCAGGAAAATGCATAATTAAAAATGCTTTAAAATATCACAAAAATATATATCGAGAGTTAGAGGTGAGAAATATGTAGGCGGAAAGAAAAAAGGGACCTGTTCGTGGTAATTTTTGATATTTAGTTATTCATATTTTTGAATTCCTCATTTAATTCCTAACAATTTTGCGCAAGTCCTGCAAGTCTAAGATTTTTTGTTAAAGATATAATCTGTTTGAAAACTCAAATTAGCATAAAACATTTATTTTTCATATTTAAGAAACGATTTTGGTACCAAAAGAAAGCTGTAAATGTCCTCTTTAATGGGAACACCTATTTTTGTCTTAACTCTCAGTAGTTTTCAAGAAAAAATGTTTTTATCGAAGCATGTAGTGAAAATTTGATATTTCAGAAAAGGGACCTCTTCGCGGTCCTATGTTATTTCTCCATAACGAATTGCAAAACTGCCAAATGCGACCTCTGGGCAGCATTTTCTGGTTTTTATTTATTGAAAGATGTTCTATATTTACAATTATCTCGTAGTAGTTCACCTCGTCGCCGATAGAATTTGTCAGAGTGCAGTTTTAAAAGTGTAGCATAGATTTTTGATGGGTTTTGAAAAGGGACCTGTTCGCGGCAATGTTATTTCTCCATAAGCGCGAAGAGGTACCTTTTCACAAGCTAGACATCGACTGTTATTTTGAATGTTTTATGCCATTACAAGTGTTTTCTAATATATTTCAACCGGTAAAGGACGAAATGGAGCATATTAAAATGCAAACAACCGAAAATCGATATTTTTTACCTCAATCGATAAAACTGCCCATACTGTAATTTTCACTTTGCCGCGAAGAGGTCCCTTTTTCCTTTCTCCCTCACATATAGTAATTAGTCTGCAGTAACAGTGTTTGTAACCTGCAGTGGGGTTAGTCTCGGTGTTTATTCTGTGTACATCGATTTCTTTGGTGTTACTGTAATTTTTAACTGCTTGTTATTAATAAAGTGGTCAAATGAAATCTTGTAGAATTCCTTGAGTATTATCATACATAGTTGAGTCAACACATTGAAGATAAATTCAAAGTGGTAGGTACGTGATGTCATAAAAGTAAAACACTTAATCGTCCTTTAATTTTAATTAAATTCCTGCAGTACACCATCCCTTAATCAAGGCGGGCAAGGTCAAGCAGATAGTGTTCTAAGTAAGCTTGACTCTGGTTGACTTAGTTCACCATGGTTCGCTTCCCCAGGGTTCGTGCTTGCCTGCGCTCCATTTGCAGTCGGTTTTTGCACAAATCAAAGGACGCGAGCAGACCCAAGCATTCAGCACGAATCCACCCAGTGACCCAGTACATACTACCATGAGGTTCTTCTGTTCTGGTCAAAAGTTGGCGTATGTTGGTTTGTATTGATTTCTTTGGTGTTATTTTATAACTGCTTGTTAAAAGTGGTGAAATGAAATCTAGAGTTTCTTGAGTATTATCATACGGAGTTTGTATTGTGGGCCCGGCACACAAGCACATCAAAGATATACGCAATCTGGCAGATGTGAGGGGTTGTATAAGGGGTAACCTTAATCATCCTGTTACTGAAATTAAACTGAAAAAGGATTTGGTAATGCCTAACTACACTGCTTCACTGTTCGTCTAAGAGTTCCGAGATCAGCTCAAACAGTAACAGCAATAGTGTATTTCATGAGTTCGCTGAGCGAGTTAAACCCAACTTTTGCTCCAGCATTTGCCCAAACAATTTGGCGATAGTATACTAAAGGCATCACTAAACCATCAATTTTAACAAGTGACCATTAAATTATTTAAAGGAGCTTGAAAAAAAAATTATTTTTAATTTTTAAAACTTGGCATAGTTGATTATAGAGAAACCCCTAAATACATTTACCATGTTATTCTTAAGGAAACTCAACTCAAAACTGTAACTCACTTTCTTATTGGTAACATAACCTCTTAAATTTTGTACCGGAAGTACATTTACTAGGAAGGGTTTAACCACAGATAACCCATAGATATCTGTAGGTTATCTGGGGGTAAACCTATATTTGCTTACAACACCCATATGTTGTCAAATTTACCTACCTACCTGCTCACTGTTAAGGGGAAAATAAAATAAATACCAATACTTGATCAAATTTGGTATGTACAAAAATTACACTATTTGTAATCTTAAAGATGACAATATAAGAGATTCTGATACCTGTAATGGGAGGGGGTTATCGTATACTATCTGTGGCCCGTTACGGCTTCGCCCTTTATGTTCACGGCTTCGCAAATTTTATTTTATAGATAAAAAAATATCTTTAAAGGGTAACAAAGTCTTCTTCTCAAGAATCCTATTGAAACATTGACGATGTGTTAGCGAAGCCCTGAAGGGATTTTGCAAAACCTTTTCTTAGTGAGCACCTATTATTAAAGAGCAATGTCCACTTTAAATTTCAACCCGCTACGATCTATGGCAATCTTGAGGTTCCGTGGCGCGGAGCCGTTAACAAAATTTCAAAACCGTTTCATAATGAGCACCAATGAGAAAAATGAAAGTTCTTTACTAATTGTAACCCTGCAGGGCTGCAGGCCCTACAATCTTTGAGATCCATTGTTTCTTTGATTCGCATTTAAAAATTGGCCACAAGGCATCATATTTTTCAAGCCTTTTGGGGTGGAATCATAAGGAACTTAAAAAAATATATTTGAAAAATCTTTTCTTAGTGAACACCTATTATAGTAGGATTCACGAAAATAGTCCAATGAGAGTCGATGCATTTTTGCCAGATATATTCTAAAATACATTTTTATACTATATTACACATGGTAAACACAAACACAAAATGACAACATTGCAGGGCGAGAGGGGGTGAGGGGGGAAACAGCTGTTAAAATTTCCATCGGACTATTTTCGTGCGTCTTACTAGCAAAGAGTGACTATTACCAAAGAGAACTCTTTGGCCCATGCCAAATTCCATCTGCGTACACTCTATAGTAATTTTGACATAAATTTTGAAGGCCTGTGGGGCGGAGCCCTTAAGAAGCTTTTCAAAAGCGTTTCTTAGTTACCTATGGGCAAAGCGGATCTCACATTACAAATGTCAACCCGTTACATCATAAAGTTTTTCAGATTCGTTGTTTCCTAAATTCACATATATATATCGTATATAACATATTAAAAACTGGCTTTACGAATAACATTAGATCAAAATCAAAATCCTGTGCTGCGGACACCTGATGGAATATTGCAAAACCGTTTCTTAGTGAGCACCTAAAGATGTTCATGCCAAATTTCATCCCTCTTTACCCTATGGTTATTGAGATTCTCTGTCGCATGAGTGGGTGATATTTGACAAATATATAGTATATTTATGTACAACACGCCCATGGCAGCAAACCTACATCCTTTTGCCTATGGTGTCTATTTGGAAAAAACTGAACTCCGATCGAAATTCACTGAGTTTGCAAATCTATTGCGACAGATGTAATATCATCACCGCACCAACCGTACGTACAACAACCGTGCAAGTGGGCGTAAATATTCATAAATTATAATACTGTATAAAAGATAGGGTTTGGTGACTAAAGATGGGTTATGAATGACCTGAAACCAGTCACAAATAGTTAAAATTTACATCTGTAGGATAAACAAAACAATTTTGGTAGGTTTAAGTGTGTAAATATTCTTGAATGTTCTCTGGGGTGATAGGCCTAATTATAATCAAGATGATTTTTTTATTTTCTAAAAATAGGCTTTCCTTACCATATTTTTGTGTTTAAAAATGTATAAAAAAATATTTAAAGTTTGAGAAGTTTAACACTTTTACAGTGATGCGAGTAAGGCAGCCAGTTGTTCTGTAGGCCTAATTATTAAAATAAATAAATTATTTTGTTTTGTGTACATGGGGCAACCTAACTTATTTGTACTATCCTAAATAATTAAAATACTGTAAAAATGTTTAAGACTAATTGTAGTAAATGCTTATAAAAAATGTGTATGCAACAAATCCATTAAATTAAAAGTAACTACTAACTAAGTATTGCCTAAATATAAGAAAATTGAGTTTTTATTTAGGTTTTCTTTTATTACAAGTGATTTTAGTTGTTTTTAATACCATTACAAAGTGGGATCAAATTTTTTTAATGTGACAATCCCTAATACAAAATTTTAAATTTCTTCTTCGAATAGACACTTACGGGAGGTACGAGCGTACTCCTAGTTTATTATTAACCATAACTGTATAGAACCTTCTTTTCCTCTTTTTTTATTTTTTATTTAGAAGTAAGACAACTTTTGACACCATTCATTTGTACTGCTGTAAATGTATATAAATTGAATAAAGATGTTTTGAATTGAATTGAATTTGAATGGCGGAGGAATTGTCCTCCTCCAGCACCTTGTCCTTGTACAGAAAGACAAGTAAGTCTCTGATGCGGATTGCGGAACTACAGGGCCCGCTGGTCTTCCAGGCCGAACACGTATCAATCGTGATTACGGTCATGGGTACGATGTATCGTGACACTGATGTTAAACTCTGCCGATCCGATAGTAGGCTACGGATGCATAAAAAGTCTAGTGACATAGAGATGTATAGAAAATGTACAATAATTGCAATCATGTTACCTAATTTTACATCTTTACTAATTCCAAATGTAAAGTATATACCGGTACACATAAAGCTATTTTTGAGATAAATTTTAAGCATCGTAGCGGGGCGCGGCGCCTACCCTACCTGAGTTTGACAGTCAGTTTTGCCAACTGTAGGGCCTAAGGTTATATTTTCCCTTAGCGATCTACGAAATATCCCTACTTAGTAGTTCGTGCACATACAAAAGTAAGTTAATTTTCTATGATCTATTATATAATTTACTTTTCAGTATGAACATAGGTCGAAAATGTAAATAGAAAATAGTGTTATTTTTTAGAGTAAGTTTAAGTGTGATAAAACTTTGAGCGTTAGTTGAAAAGATAGTTATTTAGCTCATAAATTTTGTTTTTTACATAAAAGTTTTGAAATTTTTGGGGGGGCCCTACCCCCCAGGCCCCCCCCCCCCCCGAAACTCCGCCCATGGTTGTGTGATCGGTTTGCTGCAAAGTGAGTGGAATGTCTTGATTATCTAAATTTTCTATGTACAGCTCAAAGAGAGACATCGTTCCTCAGCCTTTTCTGGTTAGTTTGAATGAGCATGAAATTTCTTTTTGTTGGGTTGAGGACCAAGTTGTTTTGTGAAAAGTACTGTGGGAGCGATATCTTGCGATAGTTGTTGATGTCGGTTTCTGATCTTTCCGTGAATTGTGGTCTTACGTTCGCTATCTTACACTGTCTTGAGAATATGCCAGAATTCAAAGAGCTATCAATTATAAATGTGAGTGGAATTACTATTTCTAAAAGACAAAATTTTAGGGCTTTAATGCTAATATCATCTATTCGTGTTGAATGTATTGTTTACAGTTTAAATCCCTCCTCCACCCCAATATTCTCGTGAAGTATCAGGTTAAAAAAAAAAAAAAAAAAAAAAAAAAAAAAAACTATAGTATTTATTATTATTTCTTGGCTGTAAACTTGAAAACATGGTTTACTCTATGTTATTAGCAACTAATACACGTCATTGCAATCTCCTGCATCTGTCATCAACAGCTGATCTTCTTGCTTCTGTCTTTCCCTAACTTAACCCTACTTTTACACTTACCACAACTTTCCTTATCCATTCAAAATACGTAACCACTACGCTAAAATATTTATGTTGTATAATTTGAAGAGTTATGGACGAATCCTCAAAGAAAACATTAAGTTCAATTCCTTTGCTGAAAACTAAAGCTGGACCGAGAGATAAAGATTTATGGCCTCAAAGGTTGAAAGAAGAATATCAAGCTCTGATTCAGGTAAGGTTTACAAGACGTGTACCATATTTTTCATAGTAACTGAGTACTTTATTCTGAATAACGAGGACCGACTTAAAAGAATAAGGCATACTGTCAAGGGTGACAAAGACAGCCTACATAACTTATAAGTTAAATAGTTGAAATACAAATCGACTTGTTGAAAATTACAATAGGCCTATAGGCTATGTGACATATTATAACAGTGAGCTCCATTTAGAGCTCACTTTAAACCGATTTCATTGGGCTAGTGAAAGTATCTGTTCTGTCATTAAAATTTTCAAAGCTCAGTTTGAGGCGAAATGGAGTTATGTGACTTTTTCTCTCCTTTAAAAAATGATCAGCACTTTTTTTGGTCATCAGTTAACTAACTACAAAAGTTTTTAAGGTAGCCTAATCTCGCCTTGAAACATTGCTTTGGTCTTCCTCGTAATTAATGGTGAAAGAGTTTGATCGTGGAGCCTTGGGATTGATGCCAGGGGTGCAGAATATGTCCGATCTGGCGATCTAGGATCAGGGGAAATTTCCAGGTGTCTGGGAAAATTATGGGGGAACTTTTTGGGGAAAAAATTTCAATATAGGCCTATATATATATTGTTTTTGTATCTATGCTAGTGGCATTTTTAACTTTAACACCTTTGGCATTTTTAACTTTAACACCTTTACTGAAATGGCAACCTAACTCAATAGGTAGTTTAAAGCCAAGTATGAATGAGAGATGAGTGTAGGATGATTGTGGCGTGATCTTGTAGTCTTGTTACTGACTAAGGTCGACATTCTCCTTAGACAGGACTGTTAATTCATAGCCCTACAGCCAATGGTATCTAGGGACCCACAGTTTAACGTGGGATCCGAACCACAATTTTGACCTCATATATACGAATTGGTCAAGCCTAATTATGAGGATGGTCTTTATGGATGAACTAATATTCACTAGTGCGGACGTTAATCCCCACCAGGGAATATCGCATCCACAATCCATCGCTTATAACTATCCACAATTCGTGACCTCCAAGTAGCTGGATTTCAGGATGTCGCCAAGAGTTAAATATATTAAAATTAAAAATAGTTGTAGGCCTACAGAAATACTTTTATACAGGTAGGCTACCTACTGAAGGTAGTTTTGATTTGATTTTAAGTAGGCCTAAGTTTACTTGTGTTTTAATATAATAAACTAAAATAAAAACAAAATCTTTATCATTTCACTGCCCCATTGTAAGCTGTTGAGTTTTAAGGCAAAGTCATATTTGTCGCGTATATTTGATCCGTAACAGTAGAAATTTTTGGGAAACAGTGGGGGAAACTTTTGGAGTCAATACATTTTCTGCACCCTTGATTGATGCTAGTGCAATTTTTCCCACCATATTAGGATCTGGCCTTGTTGGGTCTCAGCGGCGGATCCAGGATAGGCCAAAGGGGGGGGGGGGGGCTAGTTGGGGGTCTAGGGGTAAGTCCCACCAACAACAGGAGGGAGGGATCTGGGGTTCCCGCCCTGGGAAAATGTTTAGAATATCGGGGCTTAAAATAATGCTTTAATGCAGTTGAGTGATATTACTATTTTTTCAAGTGATTAAGTTTTTAAAACAAATATTGATGCACATTTTCGAAATATTACCCTATGGTAAGTTTCTATATTCCAAAACAATATTCATTGTACAAAATGCACCATAATAAACAGCACTGAAATTGATCAGCCAAAATGATATACAAAACCTTCAAGAACGGTAATACGAGTGTTGCCTCAAGTATGTTATTAATTGAGTTTAAACCTACGTTTATATGTTGGTGGAACTAAGTATATTAAATCTTGCAATTTCCATATGGTACTGTTTATTTTGGTGCATAGGCTACTGTAGAACCATATGCTCACATAATACAGTAACATCATTTTTTCATAAGCTATAGGCCCTAACCTCACTATCTGTGTCTAGGTCGAATGCTAATTAAGACTGCATGTTATTTGGGATGAACAGAGAATTTATAATAAGTTATCTTTTGATTCCTTTTCAGGGTATCGCTTTTATTATTTATCTGTTTAATGGTCCAGGTAAATCTTAATAAAGTAGTATAATGAAAGAGAAGAAAAAAACGATTATTCAAAGTTAAATTTTTGTGACTTGATTGCCAACAAAAGTTAAAAACCCCTTCCATGTTAAATTTTTCTCGGTCGTACATTTGTCTACTACCAATACAGAAAATAGTATTTCTGTATAAATAATAAAACTACATAAGAACTTAAATTAATTTATATTGCGTCTAAACAACAGCGAATCTTCATTCACCCATAAATTGGTTCACAAGCAGACGGCAAAATAAAATCACCAAAATCAGCTACAAAGAAAAAAAAACATAGAATCCCAAAGAGCGTTTGGACGCGGCAATTTTATAGTCGATATTAAAATGTGAGACGGCAGTGTGTACAACACAATTTTCGTAATATAGTAAGCTACGTTATTGCTTTATAAACAGACCTACAAATGAAATGGAAAAATATCGTGTCATGATAATCGATGAAACTTTGTTTTGAAATAGAGTCAGAAAATCCAAAATGAAAATCAGCAAGAGATAACTTATTGCTGGGGGTTTAAAGATCAAACATCTCAAATCAAAAGTGTCGGGATAAACCGTTATATTTATACAATAAATGGAATGAAATGGGAAATTCAGTCCGGAAACCTGACCACCGGGATTTTTATTTTTGCCAGAGTGGTTAGGCTGAAGGGGCAAGACGATCAGCCTAATGATGCCAAATAATTACCTATGTAGTCGTGGCTCGCGCCCTCGCAGTTTTACTCAGTGTAAACCATAATGAAACCAAATAATCTTCATGTACCACTCTTGATATTTTAGACTAATTTAATCTAATCCCCAAAAAAATCTGCCACCCCTTAAAATTTGCCGCCCTGGGCCCGGACCCATGTGGCCCATACCTAAATCCGGAACTGGTGCCGCGGCGCGCACGGATTCCTTTCACGTTCGGCAACCCAACAAAACAAATTAGCCATTTTATCTAGTGTAAATAGGATACCCAAGGGGGGGGGGCTATAGCCCCCCCTAGCCCCTCCCTGGATCCGCCACTGTTGGGTCTGTACCCTGCATACTTAAATTAGACTGTAACTGAGCAACAGGCAAGTGACAAATGAGCATTAGAGAAGAATGTACAAGCCAATTGTATCTTTTGCTAAAAAATAGATTAATTATTCTTTTTAAACTGTATTTTACATGTTTATATTTTGTTGTGTTTAACCGATATTTTAGGTTATCGTTCCTATCGCACCTAAGCAAGGTTTTGTAAGGTTGATTGTCTACTACATTGTGCCCATGTATAATTCTGCAATGTGTTGTTTTTACAGTATGTTCAGAACAATAAAGCAGCTGACAATGACTGGTTCAGACTAGAATCAAATAAGGAAGGCACTCGGTGGTTTGGAAAGTGCTGGTACATTCATAATCTTCTCAAGTATGAGTTTGACATTGAATTTGACGTAAGTAATCAATAAATGTTTATTTCATAACATTCCCATTTTTACTCTACCATGGTTAGTCGCCTTAAAAGTTGTGAGGTTACTCTTACAGGTCAAAGTTCAGTTATATAAACATTAATACAAGGGTGATTTGTAAAATAAAGTCTGTAAATATAATAAAAATTAACATCATGATTTATTTTCTTAGCCATATAAATCATCTTAAATCTTTAAACCTAAGCTACGGTATTTTTCTAGGCAATCTCCATTATTCTCCAAGCACTTCTGTGTATGAAGCTCCTCCCGACTTTGGTATACGGTACCCATGTCATAACATTTGTGTAGGTAACATATGCAAATACTTTGAGGAATCAAGTAAAGATCATTATTAAATGTTTGATGTCTCACTTGAAAAAAATTAATAACCATAATTTTTTTTATGGTAATCTAGAGTTTGTTTATATTTTGGTAGTTTGTCTAATGGTGATAGAATTATGTTTAATTCCATTGAAATAATTTAACTCAAAACCCCAAGTTTTTTTATAAATGCCTTGTAGTACTTAAAAACCATTTATTTTTATAATACATCTCGTTTTGAGATTTATTGAAAAAAAGCTATAGCACTTCAGTCATGATGCATCAGACAGTTGGAGTAGTGTGCTAAGTTGTGTTGTAGATTCCTGTGACATATCCAGCAACGGCAGTAGAGATCGCACTTCCCGAGCTAGATGGCAAGACGGCTAAGATGTATCGAGGAGGCAAAATATGTCTTTCTGACCACTTCAAGCCCCTGTGGGCCAGAAATGTGCCTAAGTTTGGTATCGCTCATGCCATGGCATTGGGGGTGAGTGAATTCATACAGTAGAGTCTAGCTAATCTGAAAACCTGCTTATTCCGAACACCTTCCATCGGGAAAGTACCCATTTTTCTTAACTTTTATTGCTACGCAAAGCAGTTAATTGGATTAAATTTGATAATATAGTTCAATATATTGGTTTGAAAATAAAAAAGAGAGCCTAAAATAATATAAACTGTAAAACTTCAAAAAAAGAAAAACTTTATTAGAAAACTCTTGGAATGAAATTGGTTTAGCATCTATCTAAACATTTCTTTACATTTACTTTACTGTGACTTATTACTTAATCACTTTTTGAAATATGCAGTAAAATGAATGAAATTATAAAACAAATATGAAGAAGTAAGTTTTTTGGTTTGAAATGTAATGAGTCAACTTGAAGAGATGCGCTGTTCCGCCATCACAGAATGAACGACCCAACACAATGTGCATTGACCTAAAAAATCATATTTAAAAATGTGGGAAAGGATGACAGATGGGGGTTCTATTGTTATAACGTTGTCTGTGCTCTGGTGTTATCTATCAAAGGACAATGCCATCCCCTTCCAGTGGGTACTCCACTAGTTCACAAGTTAAACTGTAGAACTGAGAGATGGCATTAAGCAGATGTCCCCAAGATTCATTGCAGATATCACTATTGCTTTATTTTAAGGACGGCCGGGTCCGGAAATTTCCCGAAATTTCAGGAAAAAAATTGTCCCGATCATCGGGCTGGATTTTTTTTACTCTGGAATTTATCGGGACGAGAACTGCTGAGCACTCTATGTTTACGGGCAGCGTGCGATCTCGCTAACGAGGAAAACACAGCAAATTTCCATGAACCCTGGCTGAGCCAGATAGATACGATCTATTGTTCAGTCCGGCAGTAATTTATTCAAGAGGTGGGTGGTTTTTGCTCCTAGTACCAATTGTCAGGAAAACTAAATGATGGCAAGTACAATAAGACGTCAACCAAAGTTGTGTGACTTTCCATTCAAGTTTAAAGTTGAAAAGTATTGTTAAGTAAATCATTCTTAAAAATTTTTTCCTACTTTAATTTTACTGTTGTCTTTACATTAATGCACAGTTTAATAGCCTAACACTCAGAACTTTTTTGTTATCATCTTTAATAACATTACCCACAATACTTCTGTTCTGCACGCAAATAAATTAGCAAAACTTTCAATCGAAAAATTTTGAAAACAATACATAACTTTATTACAAATTCCACACTTTCATAACTTGGCCCAAACTCACCCCTTCATTGAAGTAGCATTGGGCTGTAAAAAAAGCAAAAAACAAAAAGCATTGCTACCCAATGTCACCCCGATTAGTGAGGTGATTTGGGTCACTCTTGGTCATTGCTTAGAAGTACTAAAAGGAATTTTTGTACTGAAAAATAAAATGCACCACTGTAAAGCTGGCTGGGTAGCTAAGTGGTTATAGTTCTCGCCTTTGAAACCAAAGTTTGCCGGTTTGATTCTGAGAAAAGTTAGTAGTTTCAATTGGTTTAAAGGTTTTTTAAGGTTCTATTCCGGATCCAGTTTCCACTTGTCATTGGGCTATTAATTAATGATGCTTATTAACCACTGGTTTATATATATGGTGGATATATATATATATATATATATATATATATATCGTATGGGTATCATAGCCAGCTACCAACTTAAAATAATAATGATAATAAAATGAATAAAAGATGTTCTGCAGTGCAAAGCACCTGCGTCAGTACATTTAAAACTAAACTAAAGTAAAAATTTATGATCCCTCTGTAAAGCTAAGTCCAGGGCGCTAAGCCATTGCTTCCCAGCTTCACTTGCACAATGCAAGCCCACCAGCCCTTCCAGGAAAGCACTCAAAGGGCACTCGGTGACAATGTGAGTCATAGTCTGAAACTCCTCACCACAGCTGCATGACTGATCTTCTGCCATTCCCCATTTGTATTTCCAATAATTACACCTTCCCACTCCAGTGTCAAATCGATTTAGCAAAGTCCACTGATTCCGTGGAAGATTCATACCTCCTACTGCTAAGGTCGGGTCAGCAATCAGAAAGCAATTCCAGTCGGTATGGATGGAAAAGTTTGAGTCCGTCAGCTGGGATGCTGTCTGCAGTGGTGGTTTTCGGGACCTCAATCGGCCCGTCATCTCGGGTAGGTAATCATGGATGGGCAGATGTGGAGCAGATAAGATCTTAGTATATTCCCTAACGAGTGCATCCTTTCGTCTGGTTTCAGGTGGAGCGATATTACACAGGAACGGGAGCCAGGGGACAAGGGTTGCCATGAGTGTACCACCAATGGCTCTCATAGCCCTGTTTAGCTGGACGTCGATATCTCTGACATGCACACTGTTCAACCACACGGGAGCACAGTACTCAGCAGTTGAGTAAACTAAGGACAGAGCAGTGGTTCGTAGAAGTTGTGCGTTAGCTCCCCATGTGGAGCCAGCAAGGTGATGGACAATGTTAGTCCTGGTTCTCACCTTGGCTGCTGTCTTTTGTAGGTGGCTCTTGAATGTCAGGGACCGATCTAAAGTGACCCCCAGGCGCTGTGGGTGTTCATTGTGCTTTAGCTCAGCACCGTCTAATACAATTTTAAGCTTTTGGTGGGCCATTCTATTGTTCAAGTGGAAGCAAGAAATCTCGGTTTTTGTTGGGTTTGGATTTAGCTTCCAGGCTTTAAAGTATTCACCGAGGGTCGTGAGGCCATTTGTTAGTGTTTCCTCAGCTTGTTGGAATTCCTGGGGCTGATAGGCCAGAGCTATATCATCTGCGTAAACGAACTTTGAGGAGTGAGTGTCAGGAATGTCGGCTGTATACACATTAAACAGCAGTGGGGCGAACACTGACCCCTGTGGCAGGCCATCCTTAAGTTGCCTAAAAGTACTTTCCTTGCGTCCCAAATATACTTTAATCATCCTGTTGGAGAGCATTGAGTTGAGGAGACGCAACAGGAAAGGGCAAGGAATCAGGTTGTAAAATTTAATAACCACTGGTTGATGTTATATAGTAACAAGACTGGGGTTTGGACCGGTCCCGTCAAAATGTTAAAAAATCCCACTGGCATAAATACATTAAAAAAGCACTCACCTTTTTACTATAATTGACAAAATAAATAAAATTTTTGGATGAATTAGTAAAAAATAAAAGAAAAAGAATTTTGCACTGCCCAAAGTGACCCCACCTGTATATTCTCTAACAATATGCTCAAGATTTTTCCTACCTACTTAATTGCAACAGATTAGATGTTTTATTGTATACAAATGTCATTAAGATTATTTTTGATTTGTTTCTGTTGGAACACACGGTTAGTTATCAAACATAACCTCAAACTAAAAAAGTAGCAATTAATTACTAAAGGACAACAATGACCAACAGCTGTGGCATGGTTTTTAATAACAGCTGACTTTAATTTGCTGTTTGATTTAGCGTGCGGTAAAGAACATTGCCGCTCTAGAGCGGAAAGGAAACGAAAACTGGAAATGAACTGTTTTGCGTAGGGTTTACAGGTGTGGCAATGTGATTACTTCCATGCAGTGATAGGAATTTTTCCCTTCAAGGATTTTTTTTTTTTTTTTTGAATATGGGGGTTTTGGCCACCAGGAATCAATTGGAGTTGGTCCCATGGATGGGAAAAATCTGGTTTTTGCCCTAGAGCCCTCAAAGTTCCCAAAAATCAGCTGATAATCGCAGAAATAAACATATGTATCACATATTTTTAACCCATGATTCAACAAATTTATACCCTAGTACACCCATTGGCTTGGCAAGTGAGGAAAGCAAACGAGCTCGTTTAAAAATAGAAAGATTGCGAGTGAGCGGAGAGAACAAGCTTTGTCTAAGAAAGGAGAGTGACTTGATTTACAGAGCTTAAGCTTGGTCCCTCTGGTACATGACAATAAGTATCTTTTAGTGGATTTTTTAGTCATTCTACGCCACACTAAATGTTATTATAATTCTAGTACTGCCAATCTAGGTGGTTATGAATAGATCTTCTTCACTCATAGTCATAGTTTGGCTCTGGTTTTAAAATTAAACTAAAACACATGTTTCAATATAGGCCTACCCAAAAATATTTCTATCACCATGGTATTCTCATGGAGGAGGATTTAAGTTATTTCTCATTTTGTAGTGGTAACTTTTTGGGCATGGGCTTTTTTCCCTGAAAATGTTATTATAATGGTGAAGTAACCCTCCATAGTGAATTATTAATGGTTTTTTTTTTTTTTAGTTTTTACTTCTTAAAAAATCATGAGAGAGAGAGAGAGAGAGAGGGAAATACTTCATCACATGAACTTCAAGCTTAGAAATGGTGAACAGAAAAATACATAAGTCATCTAAATTATTAGATTTCAGTAACAATTACTGATCGTTTCCTTATTTTTGTGTAATTTGATGATAAACTTATTGCTGGAAATGTTACATCTTTAATTCAGTCCATTTATCTTTAATACTACTTCATACTGAGACTATCGTATGGAGAGAGGAGATATTAAGAAACACAACCATGTAGTGTTTGACCTTGCTGTCCGTTATGCACCGGTTGTCTGTTAAAAAATCAGTCTAAATGTTTTCCAGCCACCCGTAATGGTTAGTTCTTACCTTGGTAGTACTCGCATATAAAATAAAAATTTGTGCATTTTGATTCCAGTTGGGACCTTGGCTTGCTGTTGAAGTTCCAGATTTGATTGAAAAAGGTGTCATCTCCTACAAAGAAAAGACCTCTGAATGAACCGTGCAAATCTGTATTTTTATTTATAATCTGTGGATACATTTGGTTTTTAACTCAATATTATTATATTTGCATAAATATTATTTACAATAAATATTTTATATTTATGTTTTTACCAGCATTACATCTATTCATCAACCTGAAATTTGTGCCCTGTTTATTTAATTAATTAATTAAATTTATTAATGGTCAGTTTGGTTCTAGAAAAGGTATGAATACTCAAACAGCCCTTGTAATTTTCTTAATATGACCCTATATATTTATTGTATAGCTCATTGGGCCAGCCACAAAAGTGTTAAGAATAAACTTCCAAATTGACCCTGGATAGGGGCATTTGGATTTGGTATGGCGAATTGCATAGCTGAGAGATCCCTCGTGTGGTAGGTCAGCTGCCAAAAGTTGTTCGTTTAGCACCACCCAGGGAGTACATGCAGCTTAAGTGGAATGCTGCTGACACGAACAACTTCACCCCCCAACTTGACCATGATGTCCTTGGATGGATCACAGAATGCAGCTGGTGTGTTCTGTTATTTATCCCAGGCATTTTACTGTGCCAATCGTGAATTTTGTTGCACAACTTGGATAAGATTGACATGAGACATTTTTCAGTGGTTTAAATCTTATTTGTCAAATAGAAAACAAAGGACATGCATCATTCAAAATGGGAAAAAATATTATTCAGAGTAGGCCAGAATTCTATATGGGATACGTCAGGGCTCAATATTGGGCCCACTATGTTTTCTTATTATTTATATCAATGACTTGCCCATATCAATTAACTCAGTTGTAGTTTTATTTGCAGATGATACCATTGCTTTTGTGGGAGGTGATTCACTGTTAGAAGTGGAAAATTCATTGGAAAAGACTTTGAAAGAGCTTCAAACGTGGTTTACAGCAAATGGCCTTGTACTAAACAATCATCAAACTAATTAGCGAATTTCCCTATAGGGAATACACTATTACGGTAGTAGCCATGGTAAGACCTAAGCCTGGGACCACTTTACTTTTTCTTTTTGGGGTCCCCAGAAACACCATTCGTTCATTTTCATATATATGTGTGTGTGTGTGTATGTGTGTGTGTGTGTGTGTGTGTATCCGTGGTACTGTACTGATAACTTTTGAAGGGGACCTCTGATTTTGATGAAATTCGGTATGAAGGTGTAAGACCAGGTGTATTTTCATGAATTTGCATTGTCGGGTTATGGGAACGAGGTTATATGGGGTTTCAAAGCGGTAAAAAATGGGTCTTTGGCATTTTCTAACCTCAATTTTTCAAATTCATCGATTTTAACTGAAACCATTTAAAAGAGCTTAAAAAAACAATTTAGTATTTTGAATTTTTATCTTTTATCTATGTTTTCTATGTTATTCTTATGGGAAATCAAGAAAACCCTATATCTTGCTTATTTATTGACATAACTTAATCAAATTTGGTATGTACACAGGGCTTGTAACAGGTTATTTATTTATTTTATTTTTTTTGCTCTTGGTTATTTTTTGTTATTTTTTTGGAAATTTGGTTATTTTTGTTATTTTTTTGTGATTTTGGTTTTTTTTATGGCAATTAGGTTTCATTGCTCTATTTGTATGAAGCTCATAAAAATAAATAGGGAAATTAAAAAAAAGGAAAAAATAGAAAAAAGTAAGAGATAGATCGGAGAGGGTTTTTTCCTATTAAAAATTTTTTTTATTATTATTGCTTTAGTAGATGATCACTTACCGAGTTCAAAACCATCCTCCATCATTTTTATTGCCTACATATTTTTAATATCCCGATAAAACGCCGGTTTTGGGGATTTTTAGCGACATTTTGGGTTTATTCAAGGTTATTTTTTGGTAATTTTTTTATCATTTTGGTTTTTTTTATTTTTATTGTCCTCAAGAACTGTCACAAGCCCTGTGTCAGGGTGTCTACTGGTCACTGAAGTCACCAAAAGTCACCGAAAGTCACACATTTTAGTTAATGGTCACCGAAGTCACCAAAAAGTCACTTATTTTTCCTTTAAATGCAAGAAAAGTCACATATTTTTTGTATGAATTGAGAAAATAATGCGATTGTGAGCAAAAGTATTGCAACTTTAACAATTTCCCCCCGAAATTTTCTATCTTAGAGACCGAAAAGTCACTGATTTTTAACCTTTTTTACCCCCAAAAGTCACCAAAAAGTCACTGATTTTTGTATCTCTTTAGCAGTAGACACCCTGTGTGTACATTATCTAGATAAGGTTTAACTTATACTTGCTTACAAAACCCATATGGCGGAAACCTACCTACTCACCCCCATAGGGTTTATGGGAAAATAAAAAATTGCCAGAGCTTGATACAATTTTGTGTTTACTTTCACCACTTATTGATTAACTTAGATTTTCTAACAACACCCATGGCAGCAAATCTACATACTTGATCCTATGGTGTTTTTATGGGGAAATTAAAGAATCTGAAATTCCATTGGAAATTCGCTGAGTACGCAGGTCTGCTGCAACGGGGGGTATTTTATGTTATTTAGAGATTAAATTTACGTCATAGAGTTTACCAGCAAAATTTTCTGCATTTGATTATTGCTCAAAATTTAAACTCAAAAATTTAAATTTTTTTTATCATTCTTATTTGCATTTTCAATTCATGTGTAGTGTTCATCCTTGAATATCTGCCGAACGATGTTCTTTGCCCCCATATAATCACTTCTAACGAAACATGATATATATTTTTTTAATGCTAAGAGAAACATACGGTCAATTTGACCGTTACTGCATTTTATCATTATTGTGTGTGTGTGTGTGTGTGTGTGTGTGTTTGTGTGTGTGTGTGTGTGTGTGTTAATTGTTTTTTTATGTATTGATAGGCACACGGGAGTTATAGTGATATTTTACAACATTCTATGAAAAATAATATTTATTTATCCAAAGTTAGATGACAGAATTATAAAATTAGAGAACATAGTCCAGATTGGCATTCGGATCATCACCCTCTCTGATGTGTATTTTCACTGTCGTCTGCCATGTATCTTTGTATCTGTTTACTAAAATTTGGTACACCAGGCCTTACACCCCTTCTAGGACCACTTCTAGCTATTTTGTATCACTAAAGTCGCGGCCACGAAATCAGCCTGGTGATTGATTTTTCCACGTTGCCAAATTGCCCGTGATTAATTGAATCACATGTTTTATACTTATGTCAATGTTTTTATTTGTTACTAGATGATACGGATTTTGATCATTTTTATCGTCCCAGAATTCCTATCAGACACTACTCTGCATAACCATGCATGCATTTTAAGTTAAAATTGAGTACATTAATTTATGATTTTATTTAATGTAATTTTTTATTATGTACTGTACTATGTGACAGGAACAGTTGCTGCTGTAAGCTACACATGTAACGTTTTAGTGTCAATAAACAAATTAAAATTAAGGTTTTGGGTGTAAAGCCGGGTTTACACTGGTCAAGTTACTTGATTCAAGTTGATTTGAATGTTATGTAAACATTCAAGTAAAATTGGCTGTTTGATTTTTCCTGTGGACTTGAATCAAGTAGGCTAATAATTTGTGTTATGATTTGCCGGTATGATCAGCTGAATATAAACAACCTCCGTGAAAAATCTATCTAACCAAGTTTAAATGCATATGCAAAGACTTTTAAACTGTAAATTGGGTACAGTATAAATTATGCATATAATATTATGAATAATTATTTACTTTGCTTTTATTATTATTTGGGTGGTTAAATGTTAATTAGGAATAATTGGACCAGATATTCATTTCTTACATAAATGTTAGATTTGGGCTTTAAGCACATAAATATTAACTGCTTAAAAAGCATTCACCACTAAGTTATAGGATACAAAGTAAACACGAGTTTGCTAACAAAATTTAGTTGCCACAATTTAAAACAAATGTTCCTCAAAACAGACCTTCTGTATACTGAAGGATTATTTTATGAAACACTTATAAAAAATTTTTTGGAATGTTAACTATGTTTTTGACGTCTTTTTTAATTCAAAACGAAAGGTTATTTATGTTCCAAGTCTAGGTCGCACCGTCACTATTATGAACAACATTTAGTAATATAAATGATACATGATGCATTTCCTACTACCCTAGGAGTAGGCTCATATATGTCTTTCTGAGTGATAATCCGCTTAAGTCTACCTGTAGTAGCCTATGGGGTATTCAACTACACTGGTCCCCAAAATTCCAAGTTCATTGCGAGTCTTTTGCAAAAATGTTGTCCAAATTTATCACAAAAAGTTTGAAATTTACCCATGAAAATAAAGTTGGTTATGTATAAAACCATGACCAAACTCATTATGCCTGTATAAATTAGCTACAATTAGAAAGAACGCGGGCTCACGCGGCTTTCTCCTTCGTCGTTCGGCGACCTATACAGGGAACTACCAAAGGACTAATTGCAGGTCGGGACTGTCCAGATGAATCCGTCTGACCGATAGTTACATGCATGGGGTGGCCTTAATATTTTTATTTATTCACCAGAAAAACCTATGTTCCATGCGGGCTAAAATTGACTTTGTGAATAATTTAGACTACCGGTGTATTGAATAAAAATATGGCATTGTTGGAATTAATTATGTATATCACTGTTTAAAAGACATAATTCCACTTGGTGACAAATTCCTCATCTACTAGAAACACCCAATTTTTAACTCTTTGTCAAGATATTGCAACAACCACCACCTTTATTATATTAACCTATAGGCTACTACCACACACGACAGAATTTTGTACAGTTCAGTCGTGGCTTTATCTTCACAAAGCAGACTTATAGACTTGTGGGTATAAGTTCAAGTTTGTTTTACAGAAAACTATCCGTCTCAAATTCCTTTAAAATTTCACAGTTAAATGTAATGCTATAAAAAAGCAAGATCTATGTTTCATTTGATAAAAAATGTAATTTAACACAGTGTATAATATACCAACAAAATAATACAAAGGAACCAAAAACCAATTTTATATTTATCATGATTAATTTTAACTCTGAAAATCATAACAAAGTCAATGAAATCAGCTGTAGGCTTGTAAAATATTCTTTGGTAAACTTCGGATTTTAGTAGTTGGACAAATTTACTGCAGATAGCTGCACGTGTAATAATAATACATTTTTACTTGAATGAAGGATTCCAGTGAAATCAAACATGTTCAATTTCTGTCTACTTGAAATCAGCTGTTATTTGAATAACAAAATCTTCACTTGAATGAACGTTTACATGAGTCAAGTCGACTTGACTGTCCATTTTTTCTGACTTGATTCAAGTAACTTGAATCGTGTAAACGACCACTTTTGGTCACAACAACAAACAGCTGTTACTTGAATAACAAAAATTTTACTTGAAAGGACGTTTACACGGGTCAAGTCATGGTCAAGTCACCTACTTGACTCAAGTAACTTGACCCGTGTAAACCTAGCTTAACTAAACCCGAACTTCAGTAAACACAGTTTTATTAATTTATTCGCACAAAAATTACACATTAGCTTTAAAACTACAATGTAGATGGCAGCTGAGAAAAACAATCCTCCATATTGTCAAATTATTAAAACTAAATTTGAGTTTTAAAAACTTGCATTCATTTTATTAACAATAATAGTAATGTTTTTCTTAAAAAAATGTAAACAAAAGATATATAAACTTAAGAACAGCTGTTATTATCTTACACATGATTTATTTAGTATTTATTTATATTTATATCACACTAGTATACGTGTTGCTCGTAATCGAGCAAATTATTTTAATACAAATGTTACTTTTAGCTCTAATTCAATGACATCCGACCAATCCCATATTGTGAATCTCTGTATCACCAAAACTACACGTATTTACAGCTGATTATTAACATATGTTTAAAATGCTTTATTCAATCCCAATGTTATTTAAATGGGAAATTTTGAGATTTCAATGGTGGATAGCGCCTTTATTTTCAGTCCGATTCTCATCAGTTTTTGGCGGAAACAACTACAGACCAAGCTCTATCCAACGACACCAAAAACTTGAAAATCGGTTGAAAATTGTAGGAGGAGTTCTCAAGACAAAAAAACCCTTAGCGTATTAAATAAGTACTAGTCCACTTGTTGCTCGAAATCGAGCAATTTATTTTAGTACAATAAAAATTTTACTTTTTTATAGCTCTAAATTAATGACATCTGACCAATCCTATATTGTGAAACTCTTTAATCACCAAAACTACACGTATTTACATCTGATTATTAACAGATGTTTAAAATGCTTTATTCAATCCCAATGTTATTTAAATGGGAAATTTTGAGATTTCAATGGTGGATAGTGCCTTTATTTTCAGTCCGATTCTCATCAGCTTTTGGCGGAAACAACTTCAGACCAAGCCCTATCCAACGACACCAAAAACTTGAAAATCGGTCGAAAATTGTAGGAGGAGTTCTCAAGACAAAAAAACCCTTAGCGTATTAAATAAGTATAGATATAGATATAGATTTCCCTTTCTTCAGAGAAGTGGTAGACTACTTTATAAATTAAGTTTTTCTGCGGGTTTTACTTTTCTGGAAGACCGCTTGACAGTATCCCCACGGACAGGATCTTCATGGGAATCGGTCTCTTTTATTGTATCATCTTCATTATTTACTGGCGGCAATTTTCTTAAAAACCAAGAGTTTCTTCTGTATACTGCTCCATCAAGAGTTTCTATGATATAAGATCTGGGTTCTGGGCCTTCTTTTAGAATAACAGCGGGTTGCCAATTCCTAGGTTCTTTCCTGTATAACACCTTTTCGCCAATCTGAAACTCCAAACTCTTCTTTTTTGATCTGTTGCTGTACATCCTTGTTTTGTTTCTTAGAGTTTGTAATTGTTCACCAACATTTTCAGGAAGTTTCGGTTTAAGTAGATCGTCTGTACAGGGTAAGAGTGATCGAGTACGACGACCCATCAATCATTGAACTGGAGATCCAAGGCCGTCACGAGGAATATTCCGTTGGTGAAGCAGGGCTAGGTACAAGTCTGATTTATCTTCCAAACACTTCTTTAATAGCAGTTTAGCTTCTTGGACATAACGTTCTGCAAGCCCATTTGATCTTAAAAATAAAGGACTGGAAACGCGTTTGTTGAACTGCCATTCTTTTTCAAACTTCTTAAACTCAAAAGAGTTGAATTGAGTTCCTCCATCTGATAATAAAGTGTCAGGAATTCCATGTACGGAGAACCATTTTTTCATTTCAGTGATTACATTGGATGATGTAGTTGATTTCAGTTCAACAAAGTCAAAGTATCCCGAGTATGAATCCGCCACTAACAGATAATCTTTGCCAGATATATGACGTATATCTGTTCCTAATTCCATCCATGGTCTTTGTGGTGTAATCAGATGTTTATAAAGATCACATGTTTATGCCAACCTTTTGTCATGAGGAGTTTTGAAAAATAAATACAGTTAATGTTTGTGATCTTACGAATGTGTTCTTTAATTAATTATTTATAGATTTAATGTAACACTACTTGGTGTCAGGTAATAAGTTTGATATTATGCCGAAACCTAAAGATAGAAAAAAGGCCTCTCGGAGGTTTACCAGAGATTACAGTGAGGTTGATGGCAATGATTCTGAAAACGAGTCGGTGTTACAAAGTTTTTCAGACCTAAAAGTTGACCAAAATAAGAAGTTGGGTGAAATAACCGCCAATTTGATTCCATCGCAATCGCCAATAATCGTGGGAATGCCAACTCAGCTTTCAGCGCCCGAAAACTTTGATTTCACGAATCCTGCCTCTTGGCCCAAATGGATCAAACGCTTTGAGCGATACCGGATTGCGTCAGAATTGTATCTCAAACCAAACTGTCAGCAAATAAGCACACTTTTATACACTTTAGGCCAGGAAAGTGAAGATCTTTTCGAAACTTTTGGTTTAGGGAATGAAAAAGATTTGTTGTTTGATGATGTTGTAAACGCTTTTGCAAGTTACTTGGGTCTTAAGAAAAATATTGTTTATGAAAGGGCGAAGTTCTTGAAACGCAGGCAAGGTTCTGGGGAGCCAGTTGATGCTTTCATAAATGATCTGCACAGCCTCTTTCTCTAACTGACTGTAGTTTTGTTGTGTTTTATTTAAAGACTTAGACGAATAAGCAACGGGCTGATTATCTTGGATTAGCACAGCTCCAAGAGAGTGTGAGCTTGCATCAACAGACAAGGTAATAGGAATATTCGAATCATAGTATCGCAAAACTGGGGGCTTTACCAGTGTCTGTTTAAGTTTGTCATACGCTGTCTGTTGCTCAAAATCCCAACACCAAGCAGTGTTCTTTTTCAGCAATTTACGTAGTGGTTCTGTTAACTCTGAGAGGTGAGGGATAAATTTTCCTAAGTATGTTTTTTAGTATATGTTATGTTTATGTAATATGTTATGTTTATTAGTTCTTTTGCCATGAAAATACATTTGTCTTTGTTGAGTTTAAGACCTGCTGAATTTAGGGCTAAAATAGCTTTGGAAGTTCTTTGTTCTAACAATTTGCTGTCTGGGGCATGAATAAGGACATCATAAACTTGAGAAAAGCTGTTATTATCTTACACATGATTAATTTATTTTTTTTTTTTTTTTTTTTTTTTTTTTTTTTTCTCTTTATTATGGCTCGAGCATCAACCCAAGAAGCCATCAAACATTACAAGTTATAACAGAACAAACAGTTACAAAGAACAAAAACACATACAAAAGAAAGTCATTGTAAATAGCACATTAAATCTACACTTGCATTTCCACTATAAATTTAGAACTTTTGAATATTAAATTTTCTTTGAATTTGGAATAAAAAATCAACTATATGAGGCCAAAAAACATGTCTATCAACATTTAGAATCACTCTTAAATCTGCAGGAACTGGTAATTTTGTTTTATTGTACAACTGTAATAAATAAGCCCTCTCTTCAGAAAAATGAGGGCAGTCCATGACAATATGTTGAATCGTTTCCAATACATCTTCATCACAAAAACGACACTGCGGAGATTCAATTCTTTTAATTTGGAACAACTTAGAGGCTGTAAATACATGACCAAATCGTAAACGGCACATCAAGGAAGTTTGGTAGCTGTTCATATGAATGAGGTAAAACCAGGGAAATTTTGATGGTACGCTTTGAACAAATTTGTACCAAGCCCCTTTATTACATTGGTCAAAATCAGTTTCGGATATTTTAAGGATGTTTTTCTTAATTACGTAGACAAAGTCCGATTTTAGGATATAGCATCTTTTAACTTCAGACAGCGTATAATTAGTAGTGGCTTCTTTGGCAATTTTATCAACTCTTTCATTTCCCAAAATCCCGATATGTCCTGGAATCCACTGTAAGATAATTTCTTTAGAGTTTTTCAAGGCAATCAATCTTTCAATAATACTTAAAACCAAAAATTCGTCAGATTTTCCTTGAAGGGCATTCAATATAATTTGTATAGAGGATTTTGAATCAGTCAGAATTATAAATTTAGTACTTGCACATTCTGAAATGTAATTTAGAGCCTCGAAAATTGCATATAATTCCGCCGACATGTTAGATGCATAATATGGAAGACGAAAACTTAAGGACAGATTGATTTTCGAAACAAAAACTCCAGAACCAACCCCTGAACAATTTTTCGCTCCGTCTGTGAAAATTAGAGAGTATGATTTTGCCAATGAATCTTGAATAATTCTTAGAGACATATGCTTTAAAACTAAAGAGCTGGTTTCCTTTTTTGATGGAGTATATTCTTCAAGTTCGCATTTGAGAGCATCATCCAGATCAATTAATTGCAGAGGGAAAGGTAAGTCAAATCTTGATTTTGGGCACAGGACCCCGTCAAAGCAGTCACCACGCAACTCTTGAATCCTTTGGAAGGCGGAAACAAGGCCAGGCATGGTCTTTTTGGACCAGTAAGGGTGGTGGGGACATAACATACCCAGTTCTGATAGATTGAGAAACGCCGGGTGTTCTGTAGAAATCTTCAGTGACATTTTCTCAGTTAAGTGTTTTACCCGTAGATGAATCGGCAATGTAGCGGTTTCTCTCTCCAAAACATTGATTGGTGTTGTTTTAATAGCACCCAAACATATCCTAAGTGCAGCATTTTGAATAACAGAAATTCTATTTAAGGCACTATTGTTCAAATCACCGTAGATAAAACTACAGTAGTCAATTTTCGAAAGAATTAGAGATTTGTAAATTTTTAAAAGAAATTTTGGGTGAGCTCCTTTACGTTTACATGATAAAGATTTCAAAATATCCAAACGTTTCCAGCAGTCTTTAGTGATTGTATCTAATTGAACGTTAAATTTTAATTTATTATCAAATGTTATGCCCAAAATAGTGTGACTATTCACTAATGGTAATTTCTTACCGTAGATAAAAAAGTCATAATGACTTAGATTTCTCTTTCTTGAAAACAGCATTACCCTGCATTTGTCAGAATTAAAGATCAAACCCAATTTTAAGAGTGATGTTGATAAACTCTCTAAGGACAGTTGAAGATTTTCACATGCTACAAGGTCAGACTTAGAAGATGAACATACAAGTATATCATCCGCATACTGGAGAGATAGGCAGTCACTGCTAATACAGCTGTTAATGTCAGCGATGTACAAGGCAAATAGAATTGGACTCAAAACACAGCCTTGAGGAAGACCTCTATACACTCGCTTTTCAATACTCGTAGGTGCAGAATAGCTGTGAAAGGAAACCGTTCGATTATGTAGCCAATTAAAACAAAACTTAATAATTGAAGTAGGAATTCCGCACATGAACATCTTCTGAACTAGAACTGGAATAAGAACATTGTCATAAGCTTGTGAAAGATCAAGGGAAGCCAAGGCCATGGTTTTATTCCTTGTTTTGGACACATAGATCTCAGACAGGAGTGTAGCTATATGATCCGAGCATCCACGACCCCTTCTGAAACCAAACTGAGTTGAGGATAAAATAATGTTATGCTCAACAAACCATTCCAAACGATTCTTCACCATAGAATTAAGAAATTTTGCTAAACAGGACATTAACGAAATCGGCCTGTATGAGCTTTCCTCATTAGCATCTTTATTTGGCTTAAGAATTGGAACAATACGAATACATTTCCAATTTGGTGGAAGAGTTGCTCCGTTTGACAACCATATGTCATTAAAAAAGTTAAGTAGAAGTTGATGAGCCACAGATGGTAGATGCGTAATCATAGAATAAGTTACCTTGTCAAGCCCAGGAGATGAATCTTTCTTCTTAGAATGAAGGACTGCGTTATATTCTTTTGGCGAGAAAGGTTCTTTGAAAGTCGTGTCAGTAGTATGGAAAGTTGGACATGAAAGCTCTGAAAGTTGAGGGACATAATCTGGAGCTATTATATTCATAAACCTCTCTGCAATGCCTTCATCGTCGTGTATGGGAGATTTCGTGTGATTCACCAGTTTTCCTTTAAAAGACCTTACGATCTTCCAAGACTGAGTGATATTTTTACCCCCTAAGTCACTACACAAATTTTCCCACGCTTTACACTTAGCTTCATTAATTATTTGTGAGGCCAAACGTTCTTTTTCTTTAAACAAATTGTAGTTCTCAGGGGTCATGTTTAACCTAAATTTCTTGAAATATAATCTACGTAAAGCCACAGCTTCCGAACATTGAGGAGACCACCATACTTTCGGCCTAAAACCGCCCTTGGAATTCTTCTTACTACACTTCGTAAAGGGAATACTATCCGTAGCAGCATGATCTATAATCCCCAACAAACTCTCCAGTGTTACAATGTCATTTTTCAATATCGCCTCTGAGCATTTTGATTCAATAAGAGCAGAGTATTTCTTCCAATTAGCAAATTTCACATTCCTCGTAGAAAGAAAGGAGCTTCGAAATGGAGAACTTGAAAGGAGGTTACGTTGAAGAGTAATTATAATAGGAAAATGATCACTTCCTGCCAAATCATTTGAAACTTCCCAAGAGAGAATGTGATCATGAATGTTTGCAGAAACTAAACTCAGATCTATCGCACTTGGTTTTTGACCTGGGAGAGGGCTAGTTGTTTGCCGACCATCATTTAAAAGTATGAGATCAGAGTTAGAGATAGCAGAAAATATACTCCTTCCTCTTGGGCAAATATTATCACACCCCCATTGAGTATGATGTGCATTGAAATCCCCACATATAATTTTACTCGCACCCTCATCATTAGAGAAAATTTGTGGCCAAAAAACAGGATCAGCTCTGTTCTGGTTAACGTAATAATTGTAAATCAATATAGAAGTGTTTGTATCGATATTAACTCTAATGGCAAGGCCTTCAATAGGCAGACCACAACCTGGAGCTATAATTTCCGACCACTTGAGAGAATGATGGATGAAAAAGGCAACACCCCCCCACCCATCGTCCCTGTCTCTTCTTAAAATGTCATAGCACTGAAGTTTGATATTTTGATGTTTTTTTAGCCAAGTCTCCTGAACCAAAGCAATGTGAATTTGATTCTTATGAAGAAGATGGCCAAATTCTGCCCATTTTTTAATAAGAGATCGGGCGTTCCATTGTATAATCCTAAGAGACATCAATAGTAGACATGTCCTCCATCGATGAAAGATCCTTAATTACAATAGAAAAAAATTCCTGCAGGAGAGGGATCATAGAAGCCAAAGAATCCGAGTCATTTTGTGGACATTCCTTTAAATTGGATATCACCCTTTTTGACCACTCCCTATACTTTAATTTGAACTTAGCGTCTTCGAACAACTCTTTTACACAGCATTCAGCATTTTGAGAAAATTTTTGGGTTTTTACTGGTCGTACTTCATCAGAGGAAGCAGGAGATTGTGAAAAATGTGTTTTGTTAGCAAATGACGGTTTGAAAGGAGGGAAAGACTTGTTACTTGGTTTACCCTGAGGTTTCCTGATTTTGGGATACGACCACACAGACTCGACCCTACCAATATTGTTTTCTGAATCCATATGAGACCGGTCAGATCTCAAAACACTGAACCGATTAGGTGACTCAACGGAACTAGATGGCAACGTAACTTTAGACGACACAAAATTACTGTTCCCCGACCCTTGGGAAACCGACGCATGTGCATAGCTGGCCGGCCTTCCAACATTTTCTTGCTGCAGATATGTTTTGGGAACAAATTTACTAGCTGTGATAAAGTTTTCTCTCATGTAATACATCCGTTCCTTAATCACTTGTTGTCTTTTATATTCTGGGCAATTTCTACTTGCACTATCATGGGCCCCTTTACAATGAAAGCACACTGGCACAGCGTTGCATTCATTGCCGTGAAAATCCTTCAAACATACCTTACACAACCTAGAGCCACGACAGTTTTTTGAAGAATGCCCAAATTTATAGCAGTTATAGCACTGTTGTACTGGGTGTACATATTCTTTCACTGGAAGGAGAACATAATTCAATTTCACTTCTTTAGGAATTTTATCTCCAAGGAAAGTAACTTTAACCCAGTGAGTCCTCACTTGGCCATTGGGTGTGTGTTTCACCAATCTGTACGCATCGATTATATTCAAAGGACTTACAGTTTCTTCAACAATTTCTTCAACTTCAATTTCAGGGTCAATGTTAATAAGACCGACTCTTGGATTAGCACAGCTCCAAGAGAGTGTGAGCTTGCATCAACAGACAAGGTAATAGGAATATTCGAATCATAGTATCGCAAAACTGGGGGCTTTACCAGTGTCTGTTTAAGTTTGTCATACGCTGTCTGTTGCTCAAAATCCCAACACCAAGCAGTGTTCTTTTTCAGCAATTTACGTAGTGGTTCTGTTAACTCTGAGAGGTGAGGGATAAATTTTCCTAAGTATGTTTTTTAGTATATGTTATGTTTATGTAATATGTTATGTTTATTAGTTCTTTTGCCATGAAAATACATTTGTCTTTGTTGAGTTTAAGACCTGCTGAATTTAGGGCTAAAATAGCTTTGGAAGTTCTTTGTTCTAACAATTTGCTGTCTGGGGCATGAATAAGGACATCATAAACTTGAGAAAAGCTGTTATTATCTTACACATGATTAATTTATTTTAGTATTTAGTTATATTTATATCACACATATGGAACATTTTTCAGGGATAAAAATGGAGCAAATGAAATGATCACAAACTATTCAACAGCTAGAACTTTGTAGGGGTTGAGAATGCCCTTGGGATCCATGAGTCGTTTGATCTGTCGCATGGTGTCTATAGCCGCATCAGACTTGGAGTATCGCAGGAACTTTGTCTTCTTGAAGCCGATGCCATGTTCGGCACTGATGCTGCCGCCTCGCTCACTGATCCACTGGAACACGAATGGCTCTATCTGGTCCAAGAGCTCTGCGGAGAACTGCGGGGCACAGATGTTCAGGTGCAGGTTACCATCACCTGGGAACAGTCATGCAACTTGACCTCTTTTTAACTTTCCCCCCATTGCAATTTCACATGCATTAAATAAGTTTGTAAAAACCAAGTCAGACACAAACAGTGACAATATTATTACTAGAATTTTTTTTTTTTTTTTTTTTTTTTTTTTTTTTTTTTTTTTGAGGGAGAGGTAAGAAAAATGCATTACGCACACAGGTGGCAAGCCTGTAGTGTGGGACTCCCCTAAAAACGGGTTTACCCACTAAAAAACCTCGCCTCTACTCTTTAGGATTCTAACCTGGAGTTGTTTATCACATTACGTAGGGCTAGGCCTAAATTTGGCTTATGCCCGTGGGGTTCACTCCTTATCCAACCACTCGATCAAGGGATCTGGGCCACTTCGCGGTCCAGATCATGTTTCTTTTCCAGGAGGATGCCCCGCACGAACTGTGATAAACAATCCCAGTTGCCCTCATCCTCCAAGCATGGAAAGCGGAAAAATGTGTGTTCCGCATCGTCGGGAACGCCCGAGCAATAAATAAAGAATTGGCCGCCGTTCCACCCATGGTTGGACGTGCTTGATAAGTCGCGCAGTCCATCGTCCTCGGGTGTCGTGCTCCCAGCTGTGTTGCCACTGCTGGAAGGTTCGGGAGCGCTCTGCTGTTCTTGCCGTGTCCTTGCCAATCTCGACTTGTCTCTGATAAATTGCCTTCCTCTCTCCTGCCAAGAGCTTGACAGGGATAACTCCAGCAACCACCAGGACGGCAGGCTCGGACACTGTCCGGTAGGCGGAACACACCCCGAGCGCCGCTCAACGTTGAACCCGGGCGAGTCGCAACCTGTACTACTCTTTATCGAGAGCGTCTGCCCACACCTTTGCTCCATAAAGAAGCACGAACTGAACCGCGGACATCAACAGACGTCTTCTGCTGGATCGTGGAACCCCGACACTGGCCATCAGCCTACTAAGGTAAGTGACTACCTTAGCGGCCTTGTCCGCCGTACGGAATATCTGATCCCTCCAGCTTAACTTGGTGTCCACCATAATCCCGAAGTACTTAGCAGCATGAATTGATTGGACCACCTCCCTTCCCACTCGGAACAGAATGACGGTGTCTATCCTCTTCTTCGTAAATATCACAATCTCCGTCTTACGGAGAGCAAGCGAGAGACCGTGATCGGACATCCATGTGTTGACCACACGCATGACTCGGTTCAACTTTAGTTGGGCCAGCTCAACGTTGCGTGCGACAATGAGAGCTGCGACATCATTGGCGTACCCAACCAAAGAGGTTTCCTCAGGCATCTCCGACCTCAGGAGGCTGTCATAGGCAACATTCCAGAGATCCTGGCCGAGTATTGAATCTTGCGCGGCACCAGAAGTGACTTCCATCGTCCACGTTCCATCCCTTGTGTCGTAAATAAGGCTTTGAGAGCGGAGATAATCCTCAATGAGTCGCAACAGATATGCAGGAACGCGAAAGGTGTTGCGAAGCGCATCCAACATATCGACCCACCTTGCCGAGTTAAAGGCATTCTTGACATAAGCGTAACAAGAAGCACTACTCAGCGAGAGAAATGGTTGTGGCTCTCGACTCTCTTCACAGCTCTCCATGGACTTCGGTGATAGCGTCAATCGTTGACCGTCCCTTTCTGAAGCCATACTGATGGGGGCATGAGTCCCGGGCAGCTTCCACGGCAGAGGTCAGGCGGGAACGGATCAGCTTCTCGAACAGCTTCCCAGCCGTGTCCAACGTGTAGAAAGGCCTGTGGGACGACGACAGCTCGGGATCACCTTTGCCCTTGCTGATCAGTACAAGTCTTGCGGTTTTCCATAGGGAGCCGGAAACACCCCTTCTACCAAACAGGCGTTGTACATTCTCAACAACAAGTCAGCATTAATTGAAAATACTTTCTTTAAAGCCTCGCTGGGAATCCCGTCAGGGTCAGGAGCCTTGTTGCTCTTTAGGGAGAGATCGGAGGTTTCCATTTCCTCGAATGTGAAGAGTGGAACGTCATCTAACCGTCCGAAGTCAACCGGCGTACATCCTAGGCCTAGTCTACAAATAAATACACACAAAGAATGATTTTAGCTAAGACCTCAAAACAAGCAAGTAACTTAATAATAATTATGCTTACAATATTAAAGGTAAATAGATTGTAGAGCGAAAAAAACAATACAATTTAAAATCCATGATTAATTAATCAAAATTAATAAAAATCAAGTAATTTAAGTATTGTAGAATTACGCTTACTTAACACTTAATGCATATTTTGTTACCTGAGACATAGGCTACAATGGCACAGCACATTCTAATTAGTTGTTCAATTTAAATCTTTCTCCCAAATAGATATTAGTTGTATCCCATAAATTAGTTAATCGCATAATTCCGTACGACACCAATTCATTCCACATCAACATGCCTATCTTTTGGTAGACTATAATTTATAACTTCAACAAGTAAACATCAGTGTTGATCTATTTGATTTAACAAACAGGTCTGTCAAAATATCAATTAAATTTTATTTAAAAACGTAACATAACGGCGAGCAAATATAAACAAGAAAAGGTTATGTTATGTTGTTTTCAGCATACAGCGACAACTCAGCTGCGATGGGGGAAAATAAACTGATCATAGCAACTACATTAGTCAAACCATGTAGCCTAAACAACTAAAGTTCTGTCAAAAATTCCGGAAAATAAGCTTTTTTAATACTTGAAAATAATTGCTCGATTATAGTTTATTACCTAGTTTAAAATACTTAAAATCTAACCTGAGAATTTCATTGAAATCAAATTAGTAATAAAAAAGCCTTTTGGGGGTCAAAAATTCGCCTAAGAGAAATTTAAAGTCGATCTAAAAGAATTTTATACTCTATGTTCCATATAGTAAAAAATTCAATTACTATTATTTTTACTTTATAAAATATTCTTTGATATACTCAGTAAAAAACTAGTGTTTTAACTAAACTATTTTTGTTCCAAATTGTACATCACTTCTTTGCCTGTGATTTTGTATTATAGGTTAGTTTGAATTGCTAATGTGCACTGCAGAATGATTGGTAATCACAAAGAGCTTTGACCTTTATCTCAACAGGGACATTATTTACCCTTTATAGGTCTATATAAACACAAAACGTTCACACAAATTTCAAAATAACTAATTGTTTAGATTCAAATTGTGCTCCCTCATTTCAGCATGCAGAACTAGTTCCAATGTATGGGATTTACCAAGATGTCCAAATCCAGTAACAGCAGTGGCTGCAGTCCCTCGTAGCCTTGACCTGAGCTCCGGCACTATCTGGTAGTAGCACTGGTGAGGTAATGATATGTCATACATGTAGGCATAACTGTCCTTGAACAGAGCCTCAGGAATGCGTTCTCTCAGTTGCCACAGTCTCTGCAATAGCAATAGCGATGATCAAGCAATCATCACAGATATCCATGGAATGGGATGTTGAAATTAAAAAGGGGAGGTGATGTTAAAATGAAAGGGGGGAGTAGGAAGTGTGGACATCTTAGTTAAATAAATCCTCCATGCTGAAAATGCGGCTCCAAGATGGTACACTTTGAGGTCTGGGAAAAATATGAAATAAATACTTTCTGCTAGTTTTTTTTTTTTTTTTTTTTTTTTTTTTTTTTTTTTTTTTTAATTAATGTTACTTTATTTGAAGTTTAAAATGAAGTTGATGTAAATTTCAATAAATTATTGGAACTATGATTATATTTTAAAGATCTCTCATGCCTGCCATAACAATAATCTATAAGATTGAAACTTACATTCATCTTCGATGGCTCAGTAGTGACAAGCCCATCCATAATGGTTCCATCATTGAAAGATTTCTCCAAAAAAATACCAAGTTTTTCCTCATCATGACTAGAGCAGGAGCCAGACACCTAGAACAGGATTACCATTACTTATTATATGTTTTATATGTACAAATAAAAATATCAATTATTGATTTTACTCCATTACTCAAGTTGGAATATTGATTCTGAGATTGATATTGACTGAAAACTATACACTATATACTATAGGCATTTTATTTAAATAAATAACAAATACACAAAAATCCCTATCATGTATTTTTTAGAAACTCAACATATAAGTGGGGGTATTGAAAGCTCTAACTAATGCTTTAAAGTTTTGTTGCTGCAGACAAATTCTATATACAGTAGAACCTCGATAGTTCGACACTTTGTGGACTTATAGAGTGTCAAACTATCGAAATGTCGAACTATAGGGAGTATATGGGAAATTTTAAGACTGGGAGTATAAAAATCATAATTTGAATTTAGGAAACACTAATTTAGTGAAGCATAACCTAATTGAACTGTAACATAAACAACATTCAAATCATTTGCCAATTTGTTTACATTTTCACCTTTGTTAGGCTACAACATGGATACTATCGGTCATTATTAACATGTTAAGTTGTCAACGGACCATGTCGATCTATCAGGAGTGTTGAACTATCGAGAGTCGAACTATCGAGGTTGTACTGTAGTATAAATATATTCACATGTTTCTTTTTGTTGGTTATTTTTAACAGGAAATTATAAACTAGCTTGTGCAGCATGCCTTGCAATGCCAACCCCTGAAATATTTTGCCCTTCAGTGAGTTTGTTTGCCATGCCCACCTGTCGCAAGTCTATATCCTATACTTTTTTATTACCAATCTTCCCTCAATACTTTAAATAAGAACAGCTGTCTGTAGAATTAATATTCCTAAATGTAATCATATGTTTCAACATAAAAATGTTGCTTCTATAAGAATAATATGGCTACTTTGAAAGACGCGTGGGGCTGAGCCCTATGGAGGAATTTGGATGAAAAGTATCCTATATGTTCTTCCTGGTTCTAAGCTCCCTGCCCACCAATGTTCAGCCGTTCTTAAGTTTTAAATAGTGTAATTGATGCGATTTTTATTTATATAGATATATATAGAATAGATAGTGTTAGGCTAGAACATGTTAAGAAGAACGCACGTTTAAAGCAGAATTGAAACATTTGGACTACTGAAATGTTCTGAACTTACAGCAGAAGCCCTCAAATCCGGCCACCTCGGGACCGGACCACCGGTCGGATTAACCGGCGGTTTATTAAGCGTGTTAAACAGAGACCTGTGTTATATATGTGTTCCAACAATGACCTATTAGGATGTATTTAACAATGAAGGGTATCATACTTGCCCAATCAATGTAATTTATCAACTTTTTAACCATCATGATTTGCTCCTTCTCAGAAGTTGTACCGCCGAAATGACGATTGAAAACGGACAAGGGGTCGCTAGCAATGAACCTGCACTCAACAGACAATAATACTGGTCTTCTGTCAACACAGGCCCTAAACAATGGGACAGTAAAAGCGACAGAATTTGTCTAGTGACCTAACCTCGACGATCAGACCGCGTAACACCCAACAAAAAGATAAAAATCATAGATAGAACACTAACAAAAAGTTTTAGAAGATATTCGTAACCAAATAGTCCGGAAATTGTCAATTTAACTGATATGTTTTCATGACATATCATGGGAAAATTTTACTCTTGTCTATTTTTTCCGTGGGAAACTTCCGGGGCTGAATATTTCATTTCTGGAATACCGCTGCCGGATTATACGCCGGCCGAACCATCCAAGGCCGGACTAGAGTGCTTCTACTGTAATCTGATTTATACGAGCAGTGCACTGTACTGCACAGGTACTCCTCCCCTACTATGTCAAGGTAAAGCTTTGAAAAATCTTAACTAAATTTACCAGTAGGATCGGTATTTATTTACCTCTAAAAGGAGATAGAATGGATGTTTCTCTAAGGGGCTGACAAGCCCCAACTTGGAGACAACTGCTTGAAGTGACTCAGCATCTATTATCTCACAAGAAGATAAAATTTCAGACAATAAACTTCTTCCATATCGATAACACTGTAGTGCATTATCAAATGTTTTCATTCCTTAAAAAGTCAGGTCTTATCAACTTCGTAGCTAAATTTCAATCACAATGTATGGTTGTGTAAAAATTAACTTGGTGTTTATAATTGTCTTGCTTTATAGAAAACAAGCGGTTAACCCGTTCTTCCTATGGGATGTGTGTAATTTATTCATGTGAATTATATACTGTAAATTCATGGACAAATGAAATATAATTGGTTTTTCACTGTACATAGATATTTTTATGCTCAACAGCTGCCAGCTTGCAGGTACATTTGTCAAATCCCTGATATTCTTCTGCGTTTTACTTTTACTAAACATATGCCTCCTGTTGTGTTCATAAATAACTCAGATCAAAAACTCCAAAAAAACCTGGCGTTGGTATATTTATGACAGTCCAGGGACTAATCCCTGAGGGCTACAAACAAACAAATGGCTTGCAAACCTTCTTCATGAAATTTTCCATATATACCGTATATATAAAATATCAAGTTTCATGGCAAACGGTCCAGTGATTTCCGACTCCAAATCGATTACGAATCTGTATACCAACATCCTCTTTTATAAATACAGATCTCTAGATTAAATTTTGAAATTGTGATTTCTCATGCCTTGCATTTTAATGTTTAATTGTCCTAGTACCAGGGGGCTGAGCTTGTGCTCGGTAAATAAAGTGTCAATCTCTTTTCTTAGACAAAGCTCGTTAACTCTGCTGACTCGCAATCTTTGTTTTTTAAGAGAGCTCGTTTGCTTCGCTCACTCGCCAGGCCAATGCGTGCACTTTGGTATAAATTTATTGAATCACGGGTTAAATATATGATACATCTGTTTACTTCTACAATTATCATCTGATTTTTTTATTCAATTAGTAGCTACAAAAAATCTCTATAAGGATAATATGGGAACTTAGAAGGGCTTTATGACGAAAACCGGATCTTTACCAGCCTTGGGACCAACTCCAATCAATTCCTGGTGCCAAAACCCCCGTATTCAACAAGAAAATAAAAAAATCCTTGTGGAGAAAAAAAAATTGCCTGTACAACCAGTAGGCCTATTTGTTTTAGAGTATAAGATTGAAGTTTCATGTTTTTTTAATGCTATCTTTATGTGTGTGTGATATACCAGCAGTAAAGTGCATTTTGGTCAGATAGTTATTGCAGAATAAACTAACTATTGTTAAATTCAATAAGGAGGATCCTCTGGAAGATGGGCTACAGCTTTAGATTCCTATGAAAAATCACTGACTAAATTAATTCAATGAAAAACTGTAGTACTGTACAACTGAAACATTTTTTACATAAAATCCCATACTCATGAATTGGATTTCAATCAAATTTATTATTTTCATTACATTTGTGTTATCTCATGCATTCACTTATTTTGGAGCTTTATGCTTAGCAAGCATAATAGTGGGTAGGACAATATTACCTGAATTTCATCTTGTACAAAAGCTCTGACCTAACATCGTATGATTTTTCAAAGCGCAAAAAAATCAAGCGCATGACTGGAAAATTTAAATGTACCAGGTGTATGTACACTAGGTTACTAATAGAGATAGAACTATTCCAATTTTTTTTTTTCATTTTGAAATTACATTAGTATGCTAGTGTGCTGAACTCATTTTATTTATATACTGCAACTTTCTATGAACAATATGGTCAGTCTGCCTCCGGTACATACCCCTTATTCAACCAACAATTTTATAAAAATAAACTAGTTCCTAAAATTGTATCACCAGTATTTTTAAGGGAGCTGTATATAGTAGTCAAAAATAAACCCTGAATATATGATATTTTCATTCTGAAATAAGTCAAATCCTTTTGTTTTGGAGACCGGTCGATATTTCTGTTTGGTTTACATCAGAGGATGAACAACTTGGTTTTTCACTCGCCTCACGGTTATTGCAGGAGAAAAAACTAAAAGATATAATTCTAATTTTGACTTATGTCTTGACTTGTGAGCTTGAGAAACTATCCCCATTACCCATATGTATCTCAGGGATCAGTAGACATAAAGCACAGAACAATAGAAGCTCTCTTAATCGACCTCTACCTGACCTGACTATGTTCGGATAACAAAAAAGGTCGGTTAAACCGAATAATACTGGAAATATGTCTTAATAAAAGCTTATGCAAAGTTTTTATTATGAAGGCTTTTAACTTAAATATCTCACAGTCGCTTAAAGGCTATACAACCATTGTCTACTTTATCTACTACCAACTTATAATTGGGAAATTACTCAACAAATGCTCAACACAATACAAATGTTATGCTAATGGGAAAATTTCAAATTTAAATCTTATTTTAAGTCAGATTCTCATAAATTTTTCGCAGTACAACTACTACAGAACAAGCCCTTTCCAATAACACCAAAAACTTGAAAATCGGCCGACTATCAATCACAAAAAAAAATAAATAAAAAAAAAATAAAAAAATAAGTACTAGATATCGCCTCCTGATCGAAATTCGATCAAAATTTCAGTTCATCTGGACCCAAGAAGCTTAAAAACATTTTAGAACTAAAACATATGTTCTTCCTAATTTTATAGCAGTTGTTTTTACAACACCTGTCTAATGATTCATTCAATTCTCCTTTCTCCATAAGGAACTTTGAAAGCCTGTGGGGCGTAGCCCTGGAGTCCGATGTGAATTAGAATGGGATTCTGCTCGTCTACAGGACTATACCTTTCTAACGGTATGCGCGGATTTATCCTACAATGCACACGAGCTGAGAAAAAAAGAGGAAATGAAACATGCTTGCGTATTAATATATAGATAGATTCAAATACACTCGACCAATCGAATATTGCCATTATTGGTTATCACCCAAAACTACACTTATATATAACTTTAACAGATGTTTAAAATGCTCAACCCAATCTAATTGAAAATTTCAAATTTCAGTGATGGATAGTGCTTCTATTGAGTACGATCCTTACAAATCTTTTGGTGGAATAAACAAATGTAAACCAAGCCCAATTAAGCAACACCAAAAACTTGAAAATCGGTTATAACTTATAGATGGAGTTCCGATTACAAAAATACCCTTAGTGTATTAAATAAGTAAAGATTTACAAGCAAACCTTACTCATTTAGTGCAGGGCTATAGGCTTTTAAAATATGTGTTGGTACTAACCTAAAAATGCCATAGCTAGGGACTGGGGTTTGGGAGGACACTGGATTGCCAACTCGGTGACAATGCCTAGGGTTCCTTCAGAGCCGATGAACAAATGCTTGAGATGGTAGCCCGTGTTGTCCTTCTTGAGAGTGTTCATGCAGTCCACAATCTGGCCATCAGCTTTCACCTGGCCATAAAAAACATTTTTAACAAATTGGCTAATTGGAATGTTTGTCTGAGTTGCAACTTCCAAGAAAATAGAGTATAAAATCAATTTACTGTAGCAGGTCCAAATGTCCAGTATTTTCCCTGATTGGTTCTCTGAATAGTCTGTATTTATACAGAGGTTGTCGTTGGGTACCGTTACATCAAATGGAAATGAACTTGTCACAATATTGGTAAGTCTTATCTAATGTGACTAACTTCTCTTAACCTTGGTTCATCCTTCTCTCTCAGAGGTTTTAAGCTTCGGTTTTGTCTCAATACTGAGTATTGTCTGAACCCATGTCGTGGGTGGCTGGGCGGACACTTTTCTGGCAGTCTCTGGCCTGCTTGGCTTAGGGGCAAACCCATGTATTTCCTCTAAAACCGTAGAGATTGTCTGTCTGTATATAAGGACGGTATGTGTCTGCCAGACCTGAAGTTTACCTGAGGTTTTGGTTCATGGTATGTAAGGCTCTCAATCCCTTCTGGACCAAGGTAGACTGACCCTTTCCTATACCTTTCCATTTATACTATTACCCTTTTCCAGTGGTTGACCAGTATATCCCAAAGAGAGATGTGCCTAGCTGGCTTTGCCAAGCCTCCTAATCCTCCAGAAACAATAAACTACTGTATAGCATTATAGAGAATAAAGAAAAAACTTTTAGATACCGCAACAAGTCCCAGTGTGTTGGCCTGCAGGCTGCCATAGCGCAGCAGTCTGAGACCCCCCGCGTTGGTAGCAATGTTGCCTCCGATGTGACAGCTGCCCTTGGCTCCGAGGTCTAGAGGCATCATCAGCCCATGCTCTGCCAACGCGTTGTCCAGCGCCTCCAGCACACAGCCTGCCTGGCACACGATGCTGCCTGAAATTATAATCATGAAGGCTGTGGCAGGAAAAGGCCTACACGTGCAGGAGCCTGTGTGAATGCCTGAGTTGTTGTTTTATCTTTTTTCGATGACCAATTACTAATAAGCAAATGTTAGTGGGGGAATAAATTTAAACTTAACTTAGGTTAAACTTAAGTTGTTTGACTTAGGTTAAACGATAGTATTATTGAAAGCAAATTTCATGGTGAATTTTAGTTGCGAACAAAGACGACAGTTCATTTATTAAGTGAGATTTATGGCATAAATAATAAATCTCAAATTCTATTGGAAGTTCACTGAATAATGAAGGTCTGCGACGTAGGGAGCATTTTCATTCTGTTCTAGAGGTTTCTCACGCATAAACAGTGTGTAGATTATTTGATCTCTGTAATCTTTAATAAAAAGTTTGCTTAAGTGCCATACACAGCCATACTTTCCGATACAGAAAGTACTTTTTCTAACATGAGTTTTTTTTTAACTTTATGTCAGATGGATTAAACTTCATAGCTACATTAGGACTGAACCACTGAACCAACAGGATTGGTCTTTAGTCTTTTACATTACAGTCATTTTACCTAAGAGCCACCTTAGGATTGCCCTAGGTTCTGCGATCAAAGAATAAAGGGGATATAGTATTGCCTTGCACTACAGAGTCATGACCCTTCATGCAGTGCGGACTCTACCACAAAGGTGATCTAGTCAACCACCTAGGTTGCCGAAGTCCAAGGGGCACAATTGCTGCGGAGTCAAGCACCCGTGATCGGTGTAGAGAAAAGCCTCCTGTCAGTTTTGAGGTGTGCCCATGATTGATGGAACTTGGGAAATGAGTACACTCAATCAAAAAACAGCACCCTCAATATTCGTAGACAAGTACCCTCGATCGGTGGACACAAGCACCCCTGATCTTCAGAGATGAGCACCCCTGATTGGCAATAAAGAGCCCACAATTAGTAGTAATTTTTTATTGATGTCTGAACATCGAAAGTAGCAAAGAAGAAATAATTGTAGTGCAAATTTTGTCGACAATAAATGTTCCCGGTCATTACGGTTGCCTGTTGTATGTCTCCACTTTTTCAGTTCATTAAGTAGGGAACAATTTGAAAAACTGGATAGGATTATTGAACGTGAAAATTTGTTACTGTACAAGCGAGATTATGCAAGTGAATTGATGTTTTAAAAGTTAATTTTTATAATAATAATTATTAAAATAATTATATAATTATTCGTCTACGTGATCCGGAAAACAACTCAATATGAAGTTAATTTTTATACTCAAGAAACACTAACGACTATACTATCCATTTGCATGATTTATTTATTTTGATTTATCTTTAAAATGTTTCTCACGCTATTGAGGCTAATTATAATTGTTTAGGGACCAAGATAATACCTTATTTTATTCTATACCCTATTTGGGTGAGTCTGTGGCGTATTGGTTAGCGACCCGTACTCTGGGATCATGGTAGCAATGTTGAGGGTTTGAATCCGCGATCTGCCAGTGACTTTTATCATTATCATTCACCTTGCACTGTAGCGGCTTACCCTGTCACTTTATCTAGTACGATACCCGGACAGATCAATCTATGCTTTACAGTCTATGTGGACGGGGCAAAGTAAAGCAAAAAGAGGTCTGCCAACCTCTTAAAAAAAATCAATATCATTGTAGTCTTCAAGTTGTAATTTTAGAACATCTAAAATGTACAAAAGGATATCTACAAAATCTAATCTACAAAAGGTTGAGTTTACATTATAGAATACTAATAGAACTATCACATGCCAACAGAGCTTTTTGGTTTTCAAAATATAACTTTCTAAATTATATTGGCATGTAGAAGAGAAATGTATCAGTCTGAAAGTTTAAAATGTTACTAAAATACACACAATTATGATTCTGAGAAAAGTTAGTGCTCTTTGATGTTTCGATACTGGGCCCAGCTGCCTTTGGTCATTGGGCTGTTAATTAATGATCCTGACAAACGAACAGCTGCTATTTGTCAGTAACAAAGCTACACCTCATCTGATCCATCACACTCGACCTTCAGTCATACTCACCTTAAAATACGCACCACAGAGTGGGTCGGTGTTTTAAATAAAATGTATCCAAAAATTAACTATGGAATTAAAATACGAGAAATAACAATTACTATGAAAATCATTATTTGCTTTTCATTTTTTATGTTTTGCAAAAAACAGTTTTTTATTAATATTTTATATTTATTTTTGTAATAAGAAGGTGGAAATCTTTTTATGGACGTGGTTTGGGACTCGTCAAGCAATTTCCACTACATCCACATATTTTCCAGGCTTTGTTACCCCTTAGAACCATTTTTCGGGGGTTGCCCCTCTTGTTCTAGATCACCGGGTTTGGGCCCTTCCGGTTTTAAGAGGACAAGGCTATTTCTTAGTCTTCTTAACAGCCTTCGCTTTTTTTGGTGGTTTTGCTACTCGGCTTGTTTAGCCTTTTTCAATGCGAGCCTAAAAACGCGGCACACCCTGGAATCAGCGTCATAGTTTCCTCCTGCGGCTGCACCCTTTGACTTCAGTTCACTGCAGAAAAAACCGTGACCTGGATTGTCACAAGTTTTATGATTGTGTCGCTACGATGGTGAAAATAGTCCAGTCACTTGAAGCACCTATGGTAATGACTGTACTGCGCATGTGCGAGCTCAAATGTACTGCCGAGACATCCCACAAGGAGATGGCCAAGTTTAAGAAGCCTGGTGGCCTCTTTCCACGCAAAGGTCAAGGACCGCCATCTACAATTGTTGCTTGTTTGGTCGGCTAACAGAGACTCTGCATGTCTCACTGGGGTTGCCAAAAACCTTGTCGAAGATCTTGACGACCTCAGGTGTCTCAGTGAGAAAAAAAATCCCTCCCCTCAACAGATATTTGCTTATCTGGTGTGACAACATTTCCTATCTTCCCGATCACCGCCTCAAGAACCGTGGCGAAAGCCCTTCTGTTGGAGCAGAGGAGAATATCGCCCTTTGGAGTCGGTCTTGTGCAGACTAGCTTAGTGGCTCAGGCATTTAGGTTGATAACCTTGCGGATCTTCCCCATTGCGCCAGCATAGGATTGACTGCCTACCACTCCCACAAGAACGGAGGACAAACCAGATCTTGTATTCGGTTTTCCAGACAAGATCCTCTGGCTGGTTTTTGTGACCATATTGATTTAGTGGAAACTCAAAAATACATTAATTCCTCATGAGACCTCTAATTTTATGTACAGTACTTAGATGTCAACCTATATTTGCATTTATGATTTACCTCTTACCCCTTTTGAGATATCCCTGCCCTTGGAGAGGTTTAGAGATTATACATACCCATGATTGAAAAATAACATGTTTATAATGAAAGGATAATTAGTCATCTTTTAACATTCATTAATTTTAACCAAACGTATGTATAAGTTCAATAGACTATTGAACTTATTGAACTTGACTAGACATTAGACCAGTATATTGCTGAACACCTTCAATTCAGCGGTAGGAAACTAGCAGTTTCAGCGGAAGTCCGATATTAAGATCTCACCTTGAGTGCTGTTTATTTCTATTATCTTGTTCATGAGGGAAGTAGAAATTATGACTTCATCAAAAACTGGAACACTACCTCCCAATACACCTACAATAAAAAACATTAGTATCACTAAATATGTAACTGAATAATCCAGAAAAAACTTTCAATTGTGTTGGTTTTATCTTGAATTTGACTTATTTACCAAAATCCTTTTTTTCATAGGTATGGTAAGATTAGGCTCAAGAACAATATATTTTTCGATATACCAAGAAGTCAAAAACTCCATCTTTACATCCATAAATGGGTGTCCATGTGTGTATGAGTATGACACATGGTAAGGCACACTAAAGTAGCCTTCAAATGAAAACTGTCAAGGTCCTGCGTGTTTTAATTTATAATAAAACTAGCAGTAACCTGGCGCGCGTTGCTGCGCCCAAATTAAGTTGTTTGCAGAAATAAAGCTATTTCATTAGTTTTTTTAATATAACAAAAAGAATCAATGGAATAGAAAGTAAGTATATTAATTTTATTGTAAGGCCAAAGGATAAACAATAGTTTTTGTCTTTTGACTTGGTGTATAAATGTAATTTTCAGGCGTAACAACTCGTAAGTAGGCCACATATAACTGACTGTGCTAAAAACAGGCAATTTCCAAATTTAAACCCGGAATAGTGAAAGATTGCTCTTGTGCCATATTAATCGTAATTGCAAATGCAAGAGCACTTATGAGCAAAGAGGCACGTCCATGTCAAATTTCAACCCCGGAGGCCCTAAATTAATTTTGAAGTCCAGTGGAGCGGAGCCCTAAAGTGCTTAAAAACTATATTGGCAAAAAACCGTTACCAAAGAGGTTACATTACATTAAACTTAACTTCATGTCAAATTTCAACCCCGGAGGCCCTAAATTAATTTTGAAGTCCAGTGGGGCGGAGCCCTAAAAAGCTTCAAAAAATATATTTGCAAGACCGTTTCTTAGTGATCACCTGTGAATCATCCATAAAATGTAAACCCCAGTGGCCCTAAAGTAATTTGAAGACCAGTGGGGCGGAGCCCTAAAAAGCTTCAAAAACTATATTTGCAAAACCGTTTCTTGGTGAATACCTATGAGCAAAGAGGCACGACCATGTCAAATTTCAATCCCGAAGGCCCTAAAGTAATTTTGACATCCAGTGGGGCAGAGCCATAAAGTGCTTAAAAAACTATATTTGCAAACCGTTTCTTAGTAAGCACCTATGAGCAAAGAGAATCGTCCATGAAATTTCAACCCAGGAGTCCCTAAAGTAATTAAAATACTAAAAGTAAATTTCTATAACCTGACACTGCACCATTGTATGCCCTCTGGGTCAGTGCCCTTTGGACAGATTTGCACCAAAAGTCACACAAACTATCCTTGAATATATCTTATAATGCCTGAAAGTTTCATTACAATCTGTCGAGCGGTTTCAGAGTCCATAGGCAACATACATATATATTTATTTATATATAAATATATATACATACTTCCTCTTTTATAGATATAGATTCCTGAGGTATGCAATTAATTTTTAGCAATTTTATACACTGAGCTGGCCCCGCAACCGCGCTTTTTGCGCGGCAACCCTCTCATATGCGTGACTATTTGTATTAAAATCACTAAATTTTAAATATGATATTTTGGCTTGTCTTTGGTCCAGGAATAATACCTGAAAAGGAGGGTAGAAAGGGTTGAGGGCTAGAGGATAGAGTTCAGGGAGACCCTGTAATTAATAGTTGTCCAAGTTTAATTTCTGTAAGTCAAATAATTTCAAAGATATAGGGGTCTAATGAATTGATTACATATATAGACAGTCGGAAAACGTCTAGACATAACTTAGACATATGCTGTCGTATGTTCCATACCCCCCCCAGCAATCACTGTTAAATAAGGCCTCGCAAAAATATTTTGCTCCAGGCCTCGCATTTCCTAAGGACGGCTCTGGGTGGTGTTAGCTGATGTGAAGTGGTTGCCTAGCCACCAGAAACACAAGCAGTACATCTTGCCAGGTAAGTTAAAAGGGGGCTACAGGGTCACTCAGAATGTCATGTAATGCTTCACCTGCTCCAATATTTTGCTTTTATTTTAAGTCCCATAAAAGTGGGAGGGGTTTTTAATGAAAGATAGTGACTTGGGCTACTTGACCTAGTTTTAAATTTTTTTTATAATTCATATTAAGCTATAGACTATCAAAGTTGATCAAAGTTGGATCAACTCTGATCCATTACAGCTTGATATGAATTTAAAAAATAAACAAATTAAATACTACGTCAAATAGCCCAAGACTCTACCTTTCATTAAAAACCCCTCCCACTTCACTTTTATCGGACTTAAAACAAAGGTGTTGAATTTTTTACCCACGAGACCTCCGACACTGACAGCCTCTGTCTCTGGCAGACTATGAATGTATCCAATGAATAGCTTGCATTTATTAAAATGCCTACTTTCTGCGGCCAAATCTCCTTCCTCACCATCATCTACCTGAGTCTTGGGTCTCACACACATCCTGAAGTGCAGCAGTTTTTTTTGGCCCAGTGTTTTAAGCCGGATACTGGATATTGTTTCTCGCCCTCAGTATGCTTGTAAACAATGTGAAACGTATTCCGGTAGTTTTATCAATCTCCACTCTAAGACTGACCCTTTAGCCCCTTCTTAAGTTTAAGTTTTGTTTGTTATGGGTAAATAAAAAATTTATTGCATAGTGTAGTGTGATGAAAAATATCGTTTGTAATTTGGCCAAAAACGTTTTTCCTACTCTCGATTGTCTCAAGGCCGGCAAAACCCTATTTTCGGCCCTTGTAATGAAATATAGTATTTCGCTGGGAGCGTGGGTGTGGGCGAAAGAGACTCTTTGGTGGTAACAATATGTTAGAGGAACAACGTAGGACCCACTGGGTGTGGAATTTTTGTGTTTTATCATGAACTCTTTGCTGATTTGACAATCAGTTAATCAGAGGTATTTGTTTTCAACCGTCATTTCGTCATTGTGCCGGCATTACCGCCTAAGTGACATTTTTTCCAAATTGAGTTTTGCATATGGTTTTTTTCGTCTTGAAGAGACGCATCAGTTGGTACGGTTGAAGTTCACGTTATCTACACAGGAAGCGCTCCAGTCGCGTCAAAGCAATACTGCCTAAGTGAATAATTCGTGCAGTACCGCCTATCTGAGCAGCACAGATCAGTTTCAGGTTGTATGCAGTCATGCAGCAAGAAGTCCTCTGCTTTGAACCTAGTTATTCATAACTTACGACATGTAGAGCTTCAATTTTTGTCATTTTCTTGTAATGAACTGTTTGAGGCTTAGAGTTATTAAAATTGAGATCAGATTACTGTAATTAGCGCTGTAAATATGAATTGAAATCTCCTGTCCTTTTAGACGCACATAGGCGGTATTGCAGGGATCACTTAGGCGATCCTGCCGGTTGCATACTATAGCTGCAAGTTAGTTTTTCCTTCCTCCTGTAAATTTTGGAAGTGGTCAGTTAGGTGGTAATGCCGGCGCAACGACGATTTAAAGTTTTTTTTTTTAATCAGGCCCTTTATAATTTCCTTTCTTTGTGTGGCTTGTTTATAAACATATTTGACAGAAATAAATTTAAATTCAGTGTAGTAAAATTATAAATAACAAAAATACCTGTATTGCCACCTTGAGGTACCACTGCTAGGTTCTCATCATTGCAAAATTTTAAAATGGCTGAAACTTCTTCTGTGGTCTTTGGTTTTAAAACCACTCTTCCATTTCCTGAATAAAAACAATCTTAATTATTAATAATCACTAAGTATTACAACCTTGAATTTATCAATGCTTTTGTATTCAGTGCAGGTCTCTTCTCCGGACTGCTGACTATAATAAAGAGTGATTGAGTTAGAGGTTACGATTTAAAAATTAAACAGTGCATTGTAATTTACTTAATATATTTTAATCAAGACACACTTGTTAGATACAGTATTGACATTAATCATGAAAAGTAATATCCATCAAATTATTGCCACTTGCTAACAGACCTAAGCCCTTTTGATGAAATTTTCTATCACTTTCAGATTAATGTTATGAAATTTAATGGAGAACTTGGTAAACTAATGGGTATTTTAACCTGAATATGAATGAGAGATGAGTGTACGATGATTGTGACGTGATCCTGTAGTCTTGTAACTGACTAGGGCTGACATTTTCCTTAGACAGGACTGTTAATTAACACGTTCACTACCAGCTGCCACATTTATGAGGCAGTCAGGCCACTCCCTCAGCCCACCAACAAAAACATGGACTCCCCTGTAGACCGGTCCTAGTGGTTGATAATTAAAAGAACCCTACCACCCCCCAAAAACACACATCTATAAAAAAAAAAAAAAAAAAAAAAAAAAAAAAAAAAAAAAAAATTCAAAATAAAAATACCACTAGTTATTAAAAATACCGCAATAGTTATTGCGGTGGTATATTACGGTTGTCGTATATTGTGCTTATGGTGGTCTGTGACCTTTGCCACAGACCACGAATAGAATCTGTCCAAAATTAGTTAACTGTCAACTGTGTTAGTTAGTGTCGTCAGTGATCGTCCTAGCCACAGACCAAGCGCCGCACACATGCGGCGGACAATCCTGTAGACCGCGCCTAAACTATCTAACCTTTAAAATAGACTGTTCCAAAGAAACTTTGTATTTAGTATCAAGGAACCATCGCCGCAGATGAGCATAGCCGCCGCAGATCTGCGGCTGTGGGCTTGGGGTATAACTCGCCCGCCGCAAAACTGCGGCTGCCATAGGCGTCATTTCAGCATTCTGATTGGGGGGGCAAGATTTCCATAAGGTCATACCCCCTCCCCCCTTCCCACAAATACGCCAGACATCTTAAATTTCGCTAAAAACTGTCAATAAAAGCTAATTAAGTTTACTTAAGACAATAAGCTGTCCATAAAATGTGAACATATAGACTAATATAATCTTACAAACCCATGAAAACAATACGCTAATGCATGTAAAATTTGAGTATATAACATGTTTCTATTTGTAGAAAGTAATTATTCTTCTGGAACTGCCAGTGGTTACTGTGATGTAAAACACCTTAAGAAATTTAACGGATTTAATTGGTTAATGGATGCTAAATCGTTAAAATAAAAAACATCATTTTATAACTATTTAGTTATTTTTATTGTATATTATTTACAACTCTAACGTTTTACAGACGGATACATAGACTAAAACTCCATAGGTTTGTATGGTAAAACATATTGTTTTATCTTTATCAAAAATTAGTTTTTGACAAAGCACCTTTGCAGTCTGCCGTATAAGGGACAAAAAAATCATTTAACATTTAACTACTGTTGGTTAGGATCAGTACAGCTACAGTATATTGCCTATTACATTACCTAAAAAAATTAAATTGATATTGATAACAAGAGAGGTAAAAAATTACTAAGTGATTAAAAAAAGATAAATAATGATTTACAAAAACATCTATACACATTTAATACGTGATATGGGTTTTTGTACAAGAAACTCCTCCCACAATTTGCAATATATTTTAATGATTTTAGTGCCATTGGATAGAGCTCGACGTGAAGTTGTTTCTAAAGTGGATTGGTAAATTTTCCATTAAAAAGAGGGGACGTACAAGTCCTTAAAGTTTGTAATTTTCCCATTTGATTACCCATCAGTAAGGAAATTGATTGATTTTCAAGTAAACAACAGTAAAGTGTAAACATGGGATATCAGCGAAGGTACTATATACCTTTTCACACGAAAGAGGTTATGTTTAACCAAGGCAAGGCTCCGGTCTACCTGAGCCCGAACGACGTTACCAAATGCCGCCTCGCGGCCGTAGCCCTAGGCGAGTTTGATGGCTGCAGACAGTGCAGAGGTTTACGGGAATCGTGTTTTAAAGTTAACTAATTAAGATAGAGATTGACTCTTAACTTTTTCTAAAAGTAGAGAGACGGATCTCGCCTTCTCTGGTTTTAGAATTTTTAAATACAATTTCTAGTTTCAGTTATAACTGTCTAAAATCATCTGTTTTTAGTGGCAAAAAGTTTTATAGATGCAGAGGTTTACGGGGATCGTGTTTTAAAACTAACCAATTAAGATAGAGATTGGATCTTAACTTTTCTAAAATTAAAGAGATGGGTCTCTTCGGCTCTGTTTTTAGAATTTTTTAATACAATTTTTAATTTCAGCTATAGGCCTAACTGTCTAAAATCATCTGTTTTCTCGATGCAAATGCAAGGGTTTTTAGAACCCTGTTATCTTTTGCTAAATGCAGCCTAGAGCTACAACTAATGTGTCATATTAAAGAAGAATAACGGTGCTAAATTTCCTTTCTTACACTTTGGTAATCTCACTTTGGTAGTGTTATCAAAACTAATGGAAAACTTAAGTTAAAAATCGAGAAAAACAGATGATTTTAGACAGTTATAGCTAAAATTAGAAATTGTATTTAAAAATTCTAAAAAACAGAGCCGGCGAGATCCGTCTTTTTACTTTTAGGAAAAGTTAAGAGCCAATCTCTATCTTAATTGGTTAGTTTTAAAACACGATCCCCGTAAACCTCTGCATCTATAAAACTTGCCCCTAGAAAAAACAGACAATTTCAGACATTTATAACTGAAATTATAAATTTTATAAAAAATTCTAAAACCAGAGAAGACGAGATCCGTCTTTCTACTTTTAGAAAAAGTTAAGAGTCAATCTCTATTATAATTTGTTAATTTTAAAACACGATTCCCGTAAACCTCTGCAGCCATCAAACTGGCGGAATTCGCCTAGCGCTACGGCCGAGAGGCGGCATTCGGCAACACAGACGTGAGATGGGACTACAGATGACGATTGCAGAATGAGTCAATTTGAGAGCTTTGTGTAAATAATACAAAGTAGACATTTTGTTAAAGTGTGATTCAGAAGATTATAATTGTTGTGTACAAATATTTCACCATATTACATAACCTAACATTTTAATTTCCAATAAAAAAAATCACCAAAATTATTGGGGGGGCAACTGCCCCCCCTTGCCCCCCCCAAATGACGCCTATGGCGGCTGCGGTCTGTGGTTACCATGTTTTTTTAACATTGTAGTAGTTAACGTGTTAATAGCATAACAGTCAATGATATCTAGGGACCTACAGTTTAAAGTGGGATCCGAGCTACAATTTCGACCTCATATATACGAATTGGTCTAATTATGAGGATGGTCTTTATGGATGAACTAGTATTCATTAGTGCGGGCGTTAATCCCCACTAGGGAATATCGCATCCACAAGCCATCGCTTATAACTATCCACAATTAGTGACCTCCAAGTAGCTGGATTATAGGACGACGCCACCGTCCCAGTCTTAAAATTTGCAGTACTCAAAACATGTAATAAAATATTTACCATTTGAAAAAAAAGGTTTTAACAATTATTACGCCTTCTTCATTTAAATAATGCTTTACAACAACTAAGACTTAATGTCAATAAATAACATTTTCCAATCACAAAACATCAGATTTTTATGTTTTGTAAAAGAACACTATTACCAATTTAAAATTGTAACCTCTAACTAAATCATCCTGTGTATGCCAACTGTGTAGGTTCAGTTTATTTTTTAGATGTAAAAATAGCATTGCTTGTAAAAACCCTAAATAAATTTGTGAGACCAACAAATGGCAATTTACAGATATATTATAAAAATATTATAAATTCAAAATTACTACAAGCTTTTGAAAAATGGTAAAACTTACTAACAAATATTACTTTTTAGACTTATGAAAACCTTATATTTCACAATGAGAATGTTGCTGAATGGGCATTTATATGCTGTTTTCATTAGGAGGGATTCACTGTGATTAAAAATTCATGGGTGTTTATCAAGAACTGTCAAACTCCAAAACAGTTTTTACCAAGGGTTAAAAAAAACAACATATACTGCAATCACAGTTATTTTAACTTTCAGTGAGCAAAACAAGCCTAAAGTATGGGGAGCAGGAAAGTAACCTCTGAAGGTGTTGAACCAGTCAACATTATGTGCTTCCAGTCCAGCAGGGTCAGTCAGTGTTCTGTCCACGCCCAAGATCTGGCGGAAGCGGCGCAGATGGTCGTCTCGCAGATGGGCGTAGTCGCCCCTCGTGACCGGGTACACGTCTGCTGTGAGGGGCACAGCCACTGCTGAGGAGTTCTGCAGAGTGTGAGCTGAGGTACTGATGCTTCTGGAAAACCACCGGGCTACACCACTGGATAAAGTCATCCTGAACAATCAAAATTGGTGACTCATACTTACAGTATGTGTGGCATTACAAAATCCTTTAAATCAACTGTTTATAAAAATAAATAAAAATACCCCCGTCGCAGCAGACCTGCGTACTCAGCGAATTTCCAATGGAATTTTGGTATATTTTCTATTTCCCCATAAAATCCATGGGGATGAGAGTATGTAGGTTTGCCGCCATATGGGTTTTGTTGGTAAATATTAGTTAAACCCTACCTAATGATTGTACATACCAAATTTTATAAGGCTATGGTGCTCTTTTTATTTTCCCCATAAACCCTATAGGGGAGAGTACGAAGGTTTGCCGCCATATGGGTTTTCTAAGCAAATATAAGTTAAACGCTTCCTAATGAATGTACATACCAAATTTTATCAAGATATGTCAATAAATAAGCAAGAAAGAAGTTTTTGTTGATTTACCATAAGAATAACATGGAAAACATACTTTTTGGATTTTCTCCATAACCATTTAAGCTACGTAAAAAATTCAAAATAATAGATTGTTTGTTTTTTTAAGCTCTTTTAAATGGTTTAAGTTAAAATTGTTGAATTTTATAAATAAAAGTAAAAAAGCCAAAAAGCCATTTTTTACCCTTTTGAAACCCCATAAAACCCCGTTCCCATGGTCCGATCATTCTGGTTCGCAAACTCAATCTAGTAGATGCTAGCTTACACCCTTGTACAAAATTTCATAAAAATCGGAGGTTCCGCTCAAAAGTTATCGTGTTCACGGACACATACATACATATATATATATATATATATATATATATATATATATATATATATATATACATATATATCAATTTGAACGAACGGTGTTTTTGGCTTCTAGGGACCTCAAAACGAAAAAGTATCATGGTCCCGGGCTTAGGTCTTACCGTGACTACTACCTTAATAGCGTATTCCCTATAGGGAAATTCGCTAATATATAAGTTTGAAATAAATAGTTTTTTTGCGGTAGTTTATAGATCTAAAAGTTTGGAAACAAATATGCAGGCTCAGCAACAGGATTCTCAGGCTCCCAGGCAACCAACCTACGTGACAAATCACTTCCCTTCAACAAATACAGCTTTGGCTTTATGTTAACAGTGAAAGCAATATTTGAAATCCAAACTTAATAAAATAAAATACCTAACTTCATGGTGAACTAACTTACTTAGCTGTTACTTAACTGATTTAATTTCCTCCAGAATACTGCCCAAGTCATGATCTTTAATTTTGGTATGGATTTATATACTGTATATGGACAGTTTGTAAACAAATAGAAATTTTAAAACATGGAAGGTTTGGCCATACAGTTTTATTATTTAAGTGGTATAGTATCATGGTGTTAAACGTTCAGGTTGCAACCTGTGGTAAGGAAGGGAGGAGGGATGGGAAGGGGTGGGGTGAGTCACTGGGACCGCGCCTGCGCGGCGCGAGGCTCGTGAGAACATGAGTGACCAGCGCCAGGCAGGCACCATGGTTTCTTGTTCTTGGATATTTCTCTCAGCTGTGCTCCAGTGCTTACAATTGGTTTAGAATTACTCTAAACTAATGATTCTCTGCACATTGGGGGACCTTACATGTTCAATACTGATCGCAATATTTGGACCGTGATCCTGGATGACAATACGGATTGAGTGTGTAAAGTCAAATATTGACGTATGATCCATATTCACTGTGTAAGGTCAAGCCCAGTAAACAAACTGTCAATATTTATCACGATCCAGAATCATGATTTGTATTGATAGCGTAAGGTCCGCCATTAAGCACATTGATAAAAATAGCAGCTGTCAGGATTCTTAATCTGTCATGTAAATTTTATGCACTGGGTTTTTTCAATTTAAAAATATACATATTTTAGTTGGGCCTGGCCCCTGTGAGTCCGGGCCCCTATTAGTCTAGTAAAATTAGCTCAAAAACATGCTAAACCCGGAAGTAATTGCAAACTTAGTGATTTTGATCTATTCTTATGTAAAATTACCCGAGAAAAACGATGGTGAAAAGTCTACCACTCTCCGAGGCTGCGTTCACCTGCTATGGCCGATTTTTCAAAATGGCGGCTGTTCTTTTGTAAGTTTTTGTTAAATATCTCTCAAACCAATAAACATAGCTAAAACATGTAAATTAGTAAAGTGTAGAGGATAAAATTTTGCACATTTTGGTTTATAATATGTATTGGTAATTGCATGCTACTCTCGTTAATTAGTTCTTTAAAGATATTTTTCATTTTTCAAATTGCAACAAATTTTTCCAATATAAAATGAGCTATTACGGTACTTGTAATGGTAAATCCAACCCCGACTTCATGATAACTTTTTACTTTAAGGTCCTCAGAACTCGAAAATATGTTTTTTTTAAATTTATATAAATGTATGTATGTAGGGGAGACCGGGGATGGTTGTCACACTTTTTAGATTGTTATTTTTTACAAAGTTATTCGTAATCTTAGTTTATTAAGAATATATTTATCATTTGAAGTAAACTTTTCTTTACATTATATATTTTTTTCAAATTGAAATCCATACGACAAATATTTATAAAAAATGTTTAAAAAGAGCAGTGCAAGTGTGTCAACCAGCCCCTACGGCGGGGCATGTTGTCACAACGGCTGGGGTTGGTTGTCCCTAGTATTTCTTATGGATAAAAATAAGAATATGTATAAATTATTGATATGGGTAAAATCAAACAAAACATTCAAAAGTAACAATAGTTTAATACCAAAATGATACTTAAAACAAACTACTGTAAATTTAAGTGGTTTTGAAAACGTAAAACTTAACTGCAAATTAACTATTTGATTAACATGTGACAACCAACCCCTTACTCTATGTGACAACTTGCCCCATGCCGCCATTTTTACAAACATCGATGTATACCGAAAACTGGTAATCGTTTGTTTTGGCAAGAAATCAGATTTAATACCTCACAATATGCCTAATGTTATAAAATGGAACTTTTGTTCATAACTCATAAGATAAGAATGGTAAAAAATAATTAAGTGACTTAAGAAAATTTACTCGTCAGGAGTAAAATCAGGAAAAAACCCAAAACTCATTGGAAAGTACAGATATACACCCACTCTCTAGAACAATTATCTCCATACTAATGGAAGAAAGAGCACTCGCAAAACTAGCGCAAAAGATAGTTGGTGGCAGAAGTTATAAGCTTTGTGACAACCAACCCGTGTGACTTTCAGCCCCGGTCTCCCCTACTTATATATGTATATATATTTATATACATAAAATCTTTTTAAATCTAAGAACTTTTCCCCAAAATATCCGATTTTGATCAAATTTGGTAGAGAGGTGTAAATTAAGGTATATTTGTAGGATTTGGCAAACCAGGACATTCGGACTGTGGGAACTGGGTTTTATGGGGTTTTTTATGGTTAAAAAAACAGTTTTTCATTTTTTTCACCTAAATTTTATAAAAATTCACTATTTTGGTTGATACTATCCCAAAGAGCATAAAAAAACAAACAATTTAGTATTTTGAATCATTACCGTAGCTTTACCGGCTGCTGAGAAAATTAAAAATAAAGATTTTCATACATTCGCCCATGTTATTCTTATGGAACTAAAAATGAACTTTAATTACCTGTAGCTCAATAACCGTTAGGTTTAGAGAAAAATGTCAAAGAATAAAAATGTCTTAAAATTACATGCAAATTCCAAAAACACCATAAAATACAGGGTGTTCCTTAAGAAATTTTAAAGTTGGCCGCCATATTGGAAAAATGGCGGGAAATTTGAAAAGTGAAATACATGCCTGAAAGCAAAATAAAAAAGTAAAGGGGGTCCCCTTAAGAAGTTAGCTATTGGATCAATTTAAGAAACTCACCCTGTATATAAAATATATACCTACTAGATGAATCTCGTAAGGATTAACAAATTGATTACACACAAACGCTTGTTTCAATATCCTCCAAACAAAATTCTTTCCATTACATTCACCCATAGGGACATCCTAAAATATTTTCAAATATGGAAAAATACCCAACCCAAGCAAAATTACCACAGTTAAAAATAGAAATAATAGGGTTTTATGGTACTAAGAACGCTCTGGTCTAAATATAAAATATTATATTACACTAAAATGTATAATTTTACTAGAGCTTTTAAAATGATATGTACATTAAAACGTTTACATTTGAAAATACTGAGATTCCTACATCATCACTTATCAACATTACTTATCAACATTTGTGTACATGTGACCCATAGTTTTCGGAATACTCTGTATTTTTCCATAATATGGAAAAATACCCAACAAAAGCAAAATTACCACAGTTAAAAATAGAAATAATAGGGTTTTATCATTGACTTTGTGGTTTTATGGTACTAAGAACGCTCTGGTCTAAATATAAAATAATATTATGATATTACACTAAAATGTATAATTTTACTAGAGCTTTAAAATGATATGTAACATATAAAACGTTTACATTTGAAAATACTGAGATCCTACATCATCACTTATCAACATTACTTATCAACATTTGTGTACATGTGACCCATAGTTTTCGGAATACTCTGTATTTTTCCATATTTGAAAATATTTTAGGATGTTCCTATGGGTGAATGTAATGGAAAGAATTTTGTTTGGAGGATATTGAAACAAGCGTTTGTGTGTAATCAATTTGTTAATCCTTACGAGATTCATCTAGTAGGTATATATTTTATATACAGGGTGAGTTTCTTAAATTGATCCAATAGCTAACTTCTTAAGGGGCACCCCCTTTACTTTTTTATTTTGCTTTCAGGCAGGTATTTTACTTTCCAAAATTTCCCGCCATTTTTCCAATATGGCGGCCAACTTTAAAATTTCTTATGGAACACACTGTATTTTATGGTGTTTTTGGAATTTGCATGTAATTTTAAGACATTTTTATTCTTTGACATTTTTCTCTAAACCTAACGGTTATTGAGCTACAGGTAATTAAAGTTCATTTTTAGTTCCATAAGAATAACATGGGCGAATGTATGAAAATCTTTATTTTTAATTTCTCAGCAGCGGTAAAGCTACGGTAATGATTCAAAATACTAAATTGTTTGTTTTTTTATGCTCTTTTGGATAGTATCAACCAAAATAGTAAATTTTTATAAAATTTAGGTGAAAAAAATGAAAAACTGTTTTTTAACCATAAAAACCCCATAAAACCCAGTTCCACAGTCCGAATGTCCTGGTTTGCCAAATCCTACAAATATACCTTAATTTACACCTCTCTACCAAATTTGATCAAAATCGGATATTTTGGGAAAAAGTTCTTAGATTTAAAAAGATTTTATGTATATAAATATATATACATATATAAGTACATACATACATTTATATAAATTAAAAAAAAACATATTTTCGAGTTCTGAGGACCTTAAAGTAAAAAGTTATCATGAAGTCGGGGTTGGATTTACCATTACAAGTACCGTAATAGCTCATTTTATATTGGAAAAATTTGTTGCAATTTGAAAAATGAAAATATCTTTAAAGAACTAATTAACGAGAGTAGCATGCAATTACCAATACATACTAAAATGTGCACAATTTTATCCTCTACACTTTACTAATTTACATGTTTTTAGCTATGTTTATTGGTTTGAGAGATATTTAACAAAAACTTACAAAAGAACAGCCGCCATTTTGAAAAATCGGCCATAGCAGGTGAACGCAGCTTCGGAGAGTGGTAGACTTTTCACCATCGTTTTTCTCGGGTAATTTTACATAGGAATAGATCAAAATCACTAAGTTTGCAATTACTTCCGGGTTGGTCAACATTTTTACTAGACTATATGCATTTGCCCCTCTGTCACCGGCCCTTCAGAATAGCAAGAACATTGTGTTATATCCTGGTGACTCATATCTAAACATAAATTTTAATTTCTACAAGTTTGAATGGCAGGGAGTTGGGGGCCTGGGACAATACTTCTTGTTGGAGGCCCCTTTCGGTGTACTCACATGGAAATGTTACAAAATACATTCCCATCTTTAAAATTTTCAGCCATTCAACATAATTATCTGCTATGATAACATTTTAGCGAATTTCCCTATAGGGAATATGCTACGGTAGTAGTCCACGTTAAGACCTAAGCCCGGGACCATGATACTTTTTCGTTTTTGAGGTCCCTAGAAGCCAAAAACACCATTCGTTCAAATTGATATATATGTATATATATGTATATATATATATATATATATATATATATATATATATATATATCATTTATGAGTACATGCCTCCAATGCTATATTCCTGAATTTTTGCCTCCAACTTTAGCACATATTTTCAGGTAGTAAACTCAACTTTAAGAGTATGGTTACATTTGAATATATAATTCTAATTACATAAATAACCTTTATATTCCATAAAATTTTGATATATTCCTCATTTTATTACTATGAAATTCATTAAAAAATGCCTCCGGAGGCAAAAATTAACAATTGATATATGTCTATCTTGATTTTTGGCCTCCGGAGGCAGTTGGTTACAATTGACCAGTTGTTTGAAGAAGCCAATTGTCAGCTGTTACCTCCGCCCATACAGCCGCAGAAAAAAAATGAAGCGGTCCGTCGTCTGAAGCTAGCTCTAATCAACATAACCTCACTTATTTTATACATCTAGGAGAAAAGGATAAAGAACATAATCAGAAAATTCCGATTATTTTTACCTGAGAGTATTTAAGTTCGACTGGTGGAGAAAATCACATCAATTTTGTAATCAAGGTAAGTGGAGCTGTTATCACTTTCTATTATACTAAACCTGCAATTATTTTGAGCTGAAAAACACCTCAAGTCTTTTGTTAAAATTTTCATTTTATTTGGAAAATTAATTGTTTTTTTACTCTGATAAGGTTAGCTAAAAATAGAGTTGAGTTACATATTTAGGCCTACATCAATCTCATATTTTGTTCCTCTACATAATATCAGACCATAAAAGACCATGAGACCATAATAAGTTCAAATCAACCTTGAAAGCTTTATTGTTCAATTTAAGTGTTTATGACATAGATGAATTTATAAACAAACTGAAATCTATTAACTAGTTTTGTATAGAACTTTATTGTTTTAAGTCATGTTTATAAATTGTGACAATGCCATACATGTAACAATGTGAAAACGGCAATAAAAGATTGTCATTGTCTAACTTAGTGGATTAAAAACTGGTAAAATGCCTTCAGATCCATATGTCATATTATTGAAAGAATATTATAAAATAGGCTCTAGTTCTTTTTTATATCTTGGGAGCTAATGTTATTATGTAGAGTATTATTTAGTCTCAAAATAGTGATTAGTGAAGTCTTGCTATTTGATTTTTGGTTAAGTTACCTTTAAACAAGTGACCTTAGGTTATCCTTTTTTATTGGGTTACCTTGCTAGCCTGGCATTGACTAAAATATCAAGCGAACTTTGTTATCCTACTCCACCGTTATATCAATGTTAAAATGCTAAATAATTTCTTTGAAAGTAAATTTTCTTCTAATATGTCATCTTGAATGCTGAAATGTATTAATGTATTGTTCAAATGTGTTATTGATTAATTGTATTGATCACTTCACTGTAATTTTTTTGTATACTGGGCGTATGCCATTCATTGCCAATGAATAAATATTCAATGGCAAAAAAAAAAGTTTGATTTTTTGATAGCCTAATATTGCTACACTATGGATGATACAATTCCACGATACTATTACAATTTTATCCCCGAATTTAGTTTTGTTCTAAGATATTAAACATAGGCCTAACCTTTTGACAATAAAAAAATTACATTGCAAACAAGTAACTGAAAATACAGTAACAAAAACAAGTAGGGTCTACAAATTTTTGCGAAACTTCGTCATCCTACTCCACCGTTATTATCAAAGTTGCAATTTGGATATTTCGATTATTCCGATAGTTGTAATCGTTTGAGTTAAGATGTGCGTAATACAATCATTAACAAAAATGTATCATAATGTAACCTAACAATCTAACCGTAAACCGTCACTTTTATTGACAGTGATGTTTGTAACAACAAAATTAATGGTGTTTGGAAACATTTAAAACTCATATTCCCTCAATACAAAAGCAAAAAATACCTTTCTGATTCATATTTGACAGCATCAACTAGCTGTCTAATTTCTAACAAACTAAGTTTTATATGTTTGGCTATCTTTCAGATATTTTATTTGATAGTTTAAGTTTATAACTTAGGAATGGTACAGTAGCCTATGTTTATAGAAGCAAAAAACCACAAAATTAGTGTTAGGCCTAAACTTACTTAGTTATCTGTCTGTTTCTGTTCATTAATTTTCTAGCCTAGAAGCATTTTCAGTGTTCAATAAGTTAGCCTAATGAATGATGAGAACTCTTAAAAAAAATTGATTACTTGTTGGGCCTAAGTTTAATGGTAAGATTGCAATGTTGCTTTCACCTACATACCATAGGCCTACCTAGATATCTACACATAAAAATGGATCAATATTTCTTTGGTAATGGCATCACACATGAACGGCTGGATTGATATAATTATTTTTTTTTTGTTGTGTTTTGTTATTGACAGGAAAAGGTAAGAAAGAAAAAGTTAAGAAAATTCCACAGGGCTCCGTTCCTCACATTTTCAAAGTTACCATGTTATTCTTATGGAAGCAACATTTTTGTATTGGAACATATTTTTACATTTAGAAATATTAGTTATTTAAACAGCTGTTTTCACTTAAAGTATTGAACGGATTTCGGTAATAATAAAACCAAGAGGAAAATTATAGACTTTCAGCGAGTCGCGAGACAGCAAGTGAGCGTAGCAAACAAGCTCATCTGAAGGGGCAAAACCAGAGGAAGTTTTAACTTCCTCTGGTTAGCTTTGCAAAGATGCCGGGTATGGTAGTTAATAATATAAATGGAGTCATACAAGTATAACAAAGCACTTGTATCGCCAATGTCAATCATAAAACTCGTTGTAACAGATCCGCTTTCTCACCGGATTTCCAATGGTTAATTTTATTTAAGTTATTTTTGTATTTTTGTATTTTGTGTCTATCTACGCCAGAGGCATTTTTTAACGTTTTTACGGGGCACGGTCCAAACCCCAATCTTATTACTATCTAACATCGACCAGTTGTTAGAAAGCATCATTAATTAATTAGCCCAATGACAAATGGCAACTGGGTCCGGAATCGATCCTTTAAAAAGCTACTAACTTTCCTTAGGATCAAACCAGCAACCTTTGGATTCAAAGACGAGCACTATAACCACTCAGCTACCCAGCCAGTTACAGTTAGACCCCAAGACAAAAAAAATTCTTAATAATCAAATAATCCTCACAATAAAATAAAGCATATATTTCCACTCTCATTTTAAGTAGGCCTAAACCTAAGGTTCATTATTTTACTATTGGTATAATGGTGTTTCTGTATGTTATGATGAATTAACTTATTTTGTTAACACATTTGCTGCAGGGCATTCACCAGTGAGTGGTCTTGTTATTTCTGCGTGCTGCGCACCTCACCGGTGAGCGTTCCTGTATCGTCTACTTCATTCAGTTGCTGTGCGGCAGTTCACTGGTGAGGTAAGGGCCGCTTTTGCCCACGTTTTATGGACGACTCAGGCTGTCTAATTAATTGTGCAATCCGTTTCCGAACATCTCTAAGCGTATTGCTAGCTATTATATTTTACAAAATTTTGCATTCATTTTACATGTGTTTAGGGCTACATTATAATAATAGTTTTATCTTAAGTAAAACTATGGCTTTATCCCATAAAAGAACAATGGGTCCAGAGATGACATAGACAATGATCAAACATTTCTAAATTGCAGTCGACAAAATTAATGACAACGCTAGAGGTGCTAATCGTTCACACCAGTGAGTGCCATGACAGAGCTCTTTTAAAATAATCGTATATACATTTTTAAAACTTTTAGTGCTTTTTTCTGATTAGTGAAAAATTTAGTTACATTTTATTAAAATAACGTTATCTTTGATATGGCTGGAAAATGTGGGAGAGGGCGCCAGGTGCTGAGCACTCACCAGTGAGTACTATTTTAAAAATGGTGGCTGGCAAAGAAAATTAATCGGGAAGCGCTTTTCATGCAAACAGATGGTATTCAGCAACCACAAGGCATGTTTTTATGCAAAATTTTTCAGCATTGGGGGAAGGTCAATCATTTCACATGCTGCAGTGAATGTGTTAACCTGTACTATTTGAAGTGCACAACCAAAGCTGCCATTACAAATAAATGATCTGTTTATGTTTACAAATCCCAAAACATAAATTTTTTAATCTTAGGAATGAGGAAGACAGTTGAGCAGATAATTAAGAACAAACACCATATATCTATTTGCTCTCTTAAACAATAAACCAATTTTGCATTAGATAGCTTGGGATTTAGTTTGTAGTATTGTTTCCACGGAGTTTTTAAGTAAAAATAAGGGTTACCAACAACCTAGTGAAGGAAGGCGCATGCAATAATGTTAATTCTTAATGCATAAAGCTAAGTTACTTACTAATCAAATAAACTTATCAAAAGTATGTTGATGAATAAGCAATATAAGGCAAGGTTTCTTTATATTTCCCTTAATAATTATATAGGTACAGCAGAAAACTTGATTTTATTTTCTTTGTACTGGTAACTAATTTCAGTTAATTTATTCAAAATATAGGCTATTAAATTGTTAAGTTATTAAAATAGCTTAGATTGTCAAATTTAAAAAAATGAGAATAAAAATCCCTAAAACACACCTTTCACCTTTTGAAACCCTAAAATTCACGTTCCCATGATACAATTATTGGTTTGCGAACTGATTTTTAAAATAGATGATGCCTTTTCTACCAACTTTATCTACATCGGAGGCTTCTTTAAAAAGTTATCATGTTAACAGACGCATGGTAAATATTAGCGGACACATCTTTTGCTTTATTTATTGATGGCAAAACAAAAAGTAACACCATCCCGGGCTTAATTCTTTATGTGACTAAGTTATTGCCACATTCCTTTAATGAAAATAAAAAAATGATATTTATTACCTGCTATTATTACTACTAACAACTAAATCTAGACTTAGTGCTGTCAAGAAGAAAACAGCCGAATAACCTACTTCAACTACTGGCTTTCCATTACAAAATTTTTTTTATAAAAGGCTAGCCTACATTTTTGCTAATGATATGGTATAGTATTCTATTGTTTTTGTATGATATGGTAACCTCTATTGTAAACACACCTTTACATATTAAGGTGTGTTTACAATAGAGGTTGACAGCCAAAAGTTGTCACTTTTACTGTTATATTCTTGTGGCTAAAGTCAATAACTTTGGTTGTCAACCTCTGGCTTAGACACACTTTTAGGCTCAATAGATTACTTAGGCTATTGCAAAATAAGTTATATTTGTAAAAAGAACAGGTAATGATTCTTAAAGTAAATGTGATGTCAAAGTATGCTTTGTTTTGGCAAGTGCAGCCTTAAAATAATTAATGTGGTCCTATAACAATTCAGTAATAATACTACAGTAGGTACTAACCTTATTCCCTTTTCATATAGGACAGTTTTTAATTCTACCAACATATAAGTTTCTTCCAATTTTATTTAAGAAACTTTGCTCAATCTGGCTGGCCTATTTCAGACATTCTTTATATCTTTTCATCATACCATTGCTATAAACGTTGTTTTTGGAACGGTCAGCTGTGATCGAAACTAGTTGATTCCCGGTGGGTGGTTGGATAAACGTGTTGGTAAACAAAGTTTTCGGGGCTAGACCGCGAAACAGTGGTTTTCAGGACACTAAACAAGTTTAATTTTTTTTAATAACAGCTGTAAATAGTTCAAATACAAGATAAACAAATAACAACGTAAGATGGTTAAAATTTAAGAATTTTATTTTTGTTCACATTTAGGTTAAAATTTATTAATTTTTTATCCAAACTGTAATTTATTAAAGGTGGTATGAGGAAAAGTACTGTTCGTAACTTGTCCAAAAGTGGTATATCGGTGCTCAATCGAATTCAAGTACTCGGCTTCACCTAGTACTTGAAACTTGATCTTGCACCGATAACAACCACTTTCCGGACTAGTGACGAAATATACTATTGTGGGCTGAGCCAACAAAAAAGTACTGTAAAAATAAGACATCACAAATAAGAGGCTGAATACTACATAACAGTTAAGTAATACCTTATCCATTAAATGACTAAACACATTGTTTATCTAAATTTAGTACAGCGCTGATGAGGGATGTAGATTTAGACCTACATTTCATCTTTTGAAATACGAATCTTGTAACTTTTATTCTTGTCCTAAATTGGATATTACATGTCTACTGAGTTTTATGTTTGTATTCCAGACGCATGCTTGAGAACACTTTGGATCCACTACAAAGGATAAGTTATCATTCTTATTCCTGCAAGTGTTAGCGACTGATACAAGCCAAAATCAGTGAAGGGATGAAACGGTATGTTTTACTTAATGTATTTTAGGTTATTTGTTACCAAAATAACTACTTATTTAAATTTGTATTTCCAAATATGATATTCTACCTATGCTTTAAAGTGCCTTTCATTAAGCATATAAATCTATATGTACATCTAGAACGCTCACACCGTTATCAGACCCCGCCACCTTATGAAAGAAGACAGCAAGAATGACCAAATTACTGATACTGGCAGTGCGAACACTGTCATTTACATGCTGGTTTCTCGCACACACAATACATAAATTGAACCGTATATTTATTCTTAATTTGCATAAATTGCTGATTTCTGACGGTATAAAAATATTTGTTAGTCCTAAGTTATATTAAATATTATAAAATTACAAAAATAAGAAAACAAATACTTTTGAAAACGTTACATGAAAAAGTTTATAAACAAGAAAGTTTTTTTTTTCATTTTTGGGCTAAGAACGAATTTCCAGCGGCAAAGTTTCAGATTATAAGTTGATCTAAAAAGTTTACATTTAACATTTTTTTCGTAATAATTTTTAGTTTGTCTAATAATTGAGCACAAAGCAGTAGTCAATTATTGTTTTCCTCTTGCTGCTGCATTAAAGGCTATGCAACACCGTGTTATGCCACTGCATTGCTAAATAACTGTTTAGGCGGGTGCGTTAATCTTTGTCTAACATTTTTATTTAACATAAATAGCTTAATTAAATAATTTGTTCTGAGAATAAGTAAAAACACTCCACATTGCATGAACGGGTTTCTAAATAGGCTTATATATCATTCCGGACATTGAAAATGAAGACGCAATTCTCTGAAATCCTCAGCGACCCGCCACGCACAAGTTTACACATTTTCTTCATTTTACTGTTCACTTTGTCAAGAAATGTTGAATTTAAAGATTAAAGTCCATTTCATTATCTACAATTTTGTAGCTTGCAAGTTTTTTCCTAACCAACAAATAAAAAAAGTTTACGCTTAATAACTTTTTCCTGTCTTAGTTGTGTATTGACGTATGTTTTTTGGTCATGGGGTTTTCTAATTAAATGTAATGGCTAAGATATTTACGCTCTTATAATCAGCCAGCATTTGGCTTTAAAACTATTTTATAAGTTTTAATAAATTTATAAATTTAGCATCCGTAGAGGAGCGTGTAGGTAAGTAGCCTAAGCGCGCACACAAAAGCTTTAGATGCTCATTTTGCGTTTTTGTCTGCCCTTTAGAACACAGGTAGCAGTTTTTGGTTCGAGTTTTGTCTTGTATGAGCGTTCCTGGTGTATACAATATAGCGTCGCTTTCCAGGCATATGGTCGTATCTCATTTTCAATGATTTTTCAGGAGAGCAGAAAAACAAAAACCACACCTACATTTTGCTTCAGAGATTCTAAACGAATGAACTTAGAAACTTTATTTTTAGGCTCGTAATGCATGACACCCTAAACTTTAAAGTACACACTAAGAGATTTGGAAATATATATATATATACTTTGAAAATTAAATATATAAACAAGATACGACAGTTTGCCTGAATACATTATGCAAGGTTATACTAGGCAAGGTCAACATTATAGTTCAGACGAAAAGTCGTATCTTGAGATACGACGCCTTTTTTGACTGGGTTGTATCAGGCAAACAGTCGGTATCATTAATTGATACGACCTTTCGTCTGATTTAAATTTACAATTTTTTGAGATACGACTCATAAACCATAGCCTGTATCTTCTAAACTAGGAGGGATAGACATACGACGATTCGTGTGATGTGTAGAGGCTGCCTGGGAGATTAAAAAACTGTCGTAACCTAAAAATCCATTTTTTTTTTAGATACGACCTTATGCCTGGAAGGCGACGATAGAGTTGTATAATGTTAGATCATTACTTCGAGTGCAGTCTTTTAACTGTGTAATGCTACACTTCAAATAACTAAGTTTAATGTACTTGTTGCAATTCAATTTAACTATGAACTGTCATTGCTAAAAATGTTACATTTGGTTCTAAATCAATTACACCGGACCAATCCAATATTGTGATTAACAATAATCACCCAAAAATTCATGTTTTTACAGCTTTATTAACAGATGCTTAAAACGCTCAATCCTATCACAATGTTATTTTAGTGGGAAATTTTCCAATTTAAATGATGAATAGCCTAGCTCTCTTATTTTAAGTCCGATCTTCATTATTTTTTGGCAGAAACAACTACAGACCAAGCACTACTCACTCAATGACACCAAAAACTTGAAAATTGATCGAGAATTGTAGGAGTAGTCCAATTACAAAAAAAATTCCCTTAGAGTATTAAATAATTATAGATTTTACATTATTTAAGAATAAAAAAAACTGCAATACCATATTTACATTGTGAATTTAAACTTAATAAAAATAGTATGAAGGTAGATGACTGATGTGAACAATATTGTTTCAAGTTACAAATTAATACAGCACCGGTAACACAAAATGTACTCTTTTATTATGATTATTATGATGAATTTAACTTCTAATTAACATATTATTATATATTCTTATTTCACGTCCGCCTAATTCTTTGAACCTCCTTACATATTTATTAAGACATTAGGCATACTTAGATAAAATACTATAGCATTCTGTATTTATTATATGCATAAAAATTAATCCTATTTAATTTTTTAAGTACATATGGTAATTTTTAAAAGAATGATTTTTTAATTTTTTTATTGCATAAGCAACTTTAGCTTGTGCGAAATGACATTTCAATATTGTTGCGCCCATTGGTGGGTTTTATTACGGTAACACAGCAAAAAGTATCTATGTTGAACATCTTGTGAGTTCTGATTCCCAATAGACATTTATGTCTGTTAGGAATTCAGAATGAATTTCCACCCTCGGTCGCGACACAGGCCTGCCATACTATGTACCGTACTTAGCCAGTTTCACGCTAGGGTGGTTATAAGTTCGTCATTTTATTGCTTAATATGTAGGGAATACTTTTAAAGATAATTTATAGTAAAGAAATCACACATACAATGACTCGCCAAATAAATCACAACTGTGGAGCGGCAAAGGGATGTTCTGATTAACAAAAATCGAAGTACAGTAAAGTGTCAATTATCCAAGCAATTGTTACCAGGG